>OX352291.1:20102158-20821378 GCA_947086415.1 Pammene aurita
GAATTCTGTTGTACCATTAGATAATGGGTGAATGTCGTAATAAAAGCCTACAATTTTTGGAAAAAAGTGAAATACTCGGTTTTTATACTTACCGGTGGAAAGTAACCCCTCCAGGGACCTCTTTTAATTCGTTGCTTCGTATACGACACGACAAAATTGTACAACACGGCATTTTTACATGTTTTTTGGCACTAAATTCGTCACACGTGGTCGAACGACGACTGAACCGCGCGGCATGAGGATTCGACAAGTTTATGCGCATCTGATCATAAACCATGTAACGCGCGCCCGGCCCAGTACCGCGTCCATTAGTATTTATCTAGTGCGTGGTACCTACTTACATGTAATTACATACATCAATAACGTACTTTTTTCTGTTTGTAAGTACGCTACCTACATAGATAATTAATAACTTGGTAATAGGCCACCAATTATAATACCTACTGGTAGGATCAGATGCGCATAAACTTGTCGAATCCTCATGCCGCGCGGTTCAGTCGTCGTTCGACCACGTGTGACGAATTTAGTGCCAAAAAACATGTAAAAATGCCGTGTTGTACAATTTTGTCGTGTCGTATACGAAGCAACGAATTAAAAGAGGTCCCTGGAGGGGTTACTTTCCACCGGTAAGTATAAAAACCGAGTATTTCACATTTTTTCCAAAAATTGTAGGTTTTTATTACGACATTCACCCATTATCTAATGGTACAACAGAATTCATATCAATTGCTCGCTGGCTATTGCTGGCGGTCGCAGGATTACGCGAGTGACGCGCAATGTATTTGGAAATACGAACGTCGCTCGTAAGTCTCGTCACACGATCGGCAGCCACGTTGCTGGGCAACATGGCTGCCGCGCGCCTGCCGCCACGAGAGTGCGGCCCGTTATTTATTATCGATAATTTCGAACACATTGCTTAAGGTGTAACTTTCTGTCCTATAGTAGAAACTAATTTTCTTTCTTTCGAAAACAAAATAACGTGATTGACTGGATTAATTCATCCAATGATCAACTTATTTTATAGGTACGATAACTTTATAATGGTACTTCTAACCATATTAATATTATTAATGCGAAAGTGTCTCTATCTGTCTGTTACCTTTTCACACTTAAACTGCTTAACCGATTAAGATGAAATTTGGTATGAAGATAGTTTGAGTCACGATTATTTTTAGTATTTTAGCAGACACATAAATTAGATAGATAAGGGTACATTCACAAATTACGTCAAACAAATTTCAACAATAATGTTTAAAATTACGATTTCTTTATTTTCCCATTTTAAATAATATATTAAATGAAATCAAAGCAAAAAAAATTATAATAAGAAGACAAAGAGTTACTTTCCTTCAAAAAAAGTGTACACAGTACTGTACTATGTGTATATATGTACACGATATTTGTATTTGTGACGTCACAAGAAATAAAACTCCCCCTTCCCCTTATCAGAACTCGTCACACTTTGTTGATCCCTCCGTCCCCCTTAAAATCTGACGTAATTAATGGACGAACCCTAATTAGGGTAGATTTTTATCCAGCTATTAATAAAAATCGACATTGTTTTATTAATATGAGGTGTGGCGTGGTATTATGGAGTTAATTATCGATAATCGATATCGATAAAATATATATATCGAAGGGCCACATCCCTAACGTAGGCGGAGCCTACGAGGCAATGGTAGTGGTTACGTATTTTCGAGTGTACGCAACATCAACACAGCGAATGAGAGACTGACATTTCTTTGTGTGTATCACCTCGTGCGTACTTTAATGAGAATGTGTGCGTGTAAATGCCGGCTACGCTGGTTTTGGAACAAACTACGGCTGATACCGTCTCCATATACTCCGTGGTAGGTACATTTTATAGGTGTAGGGAGCCAGTTTATTTGTAAAAATCACCTATAAATAAATAGTAAAATAGAATTAGACGCTTAGTATAAAGGGTTATAGTATAAAGTACATACCTAAGTGGAATGAGACATTTCCTAAAGCAAAAGTGATAAAAAAATAATAAAGAACCTACACCTAACAAAAATAAATGAAATCCCATCAAAAACATAAATGTGAAAGGCTGCCAAGTTCGATACTATGGGAATGCTTCGCCTATAAAAGAAGTGAGATCTGAATAAGTACCAAGTTCCATAAAAATACCTCAAATCATAAATAGTTATAGGAATGCACACTTGATTTCCAGCAGTTTTTAAGGTACATTTTGAATAAGTATCACGTTACATAGAAATACCTAAAATTATAATAGTCAGAGAAACACACACCGGTTTTTTTAGCAGTTTCCTGATAACATTTATTATTTTCAGTACTTTTTAATGATGTAACTTGGCAAGTTTTAATAGAAAATTATATACTTGACACATTGCAGTCCAAAGGTGTCGATTCATTGCATTGAAAATGTGTGTAGTGTGTGAAAACTTGCCAAGTAACATCATTAAAAAGTACTGAAAATAATAAATGTTATCAGGAAACTGCTAAAAAAACCGGTGTGCGTTTCTCTGACTATTATAATTTTAGGTATTTCTATGTAACGTGATACTTATTCAAAATGTACCTTAAAAACTGCTGGAAATCAAGTGTGCATTCCTATAACTATTTATGATTTGAGGTATTTTTATGGAACTTGGTACTTATTCAGATCTCACTTCTTTTATAGGCGAAGCATTCCCATAGTATCGAACTTGGCAGCCTTTCACATTTATGTTTTTGATGGGATTTAATTTACGCAAGGAGTACAAGCCACTCAACTCATAAAAAAAAATAAACCCCTGCGCAAGAGATGGCGCCACAATCATGCCCACAGCGACACAGCGAATAGGTTAGGTACGATGTCATTTCATTAGATTGGTCTGAGTCGTGGGAGTGACACTGTAGGTAACAGTGTTTTCAGGAATTCCCACGGAAACGGGAATTATAGAGGAAATACTGATATAGAATAGTACTAAACTTCGTAACTCGTAAGAATCGTCAAGGCAGTTGATTTGGTGCAGATAGATTGTAGATTATCTACGATATGTCTTATCACAGAGAACCTCCTATCTATATGGTATGGGTACCATTATTATGCACAATAGGTAGAAACCTATGGCAGAATCCTATGTCCTATTTACTATGCACGCGTGGTATAGTGTTACTTCACGCTTATATCCAAATTAAATTTAACTAGGTCCACTTATTAAAAAACAAAGGCCGAAAACCTTTTCAGAGCTGGGAACCCGTTGGCCCCGTTGCACGGTTACAATAGGCCGTCATGGTCCTTGGGCCGCCATCCTTGGCTGTTGACTGACATATGAGAACCCGAAGACATTGGCCGACGGAAGGTCAACGTCTTGATAAAGGATCGTAATAATTACGATTCTTATCATGATTTTTAGGGTTCCGTAGCCAAAATGGCAAAAACAGAACTCTTAATAGTTTCGTCATGTCCGTCCGTACTTATGTCACAGCCATTTTACGGATACGGAAACTATAAGAGGTATCTTAATTAAATTTAGACGTAAGGTATGTTTTGTATTCCGGTATTTAGTTATGTAGTTCTCTTGCAGAAAAAAAAACCGGTCAAGAGCGTGTCGGGCCACGCTCAGTGTAGGGTTCCGTAGTTTTCCGTCCGTCACAGTAAGTGTCCCCACTTAAGAGTTAAAATAACACCGCCAGCATGTAGGATATGATATGAGCGTTCCACGTACAGCGACATCTACCGGCAAATTAAGTAAACTATTGCGCGCGAGCTTAAAGTATGGAAGATGATTTTTATGGGATAATTCTTTATTGCGTGAACCGATTCTCACCGTTTTTACTTTATTTGAAAGCACGTCATTTCATTGTGATTTTGTAGAAATTACAGGTACAATAAACACCTACTTATATGGTTAAATTACAAACTTAGTTCAGAAATTATTTTGTATTTTTTTTTCAAAAACTTTTCAACTTATCAAGTTCAAAATAATTTTCCTAGAAAGTTTTTATAAAGTTCTACTTTTGAGATTATTTTCATATTTTTAAAACTTATGGTTCAAAAGTTAGAGCTAGGGCGGGGGGACACATTTTTTTTACGTCTGGAGCGATTATTTCCAAAAATATTTACATTATCCAAAATTGATTTTAGTAAACCCGTATTCATTTTTAAATACCTATCCAACAATATATCACACGTTAGGGTTGAAATGAAAAAAAAAATCACTCCCCACTTTACGTATAGGGGAGGTACCCTAATAAAACATTTTTCACTTCTCATGCTCAAAAAGTGTGTCATATTATGCTTACCAAGGCGGACTAAAGTAGTACATTTAGCCTCTAGGGCTAGTATGTATACATATTTATGATGTACAAAACATTTTAATTTGACCAATCGGAACACTTCACCATATTAAATCCACCAATATCATATCGAAGTTAATCGGAACGCTAGATACTTTTTTGGTGCGTATACTGTGTAAATAATTAAAGTCCTTAAAAAACATTGTATTTAATATCAACCAATCAGAATACAGCAATGTTAAAATTTATTGTCAGTGTCAAAACGCAATTTATTTCTCAAAACATGAGGTGTTTTTTAGTTCCTACTTCACAATCATTAAAAAACATTGTAATTTTTTGGAAGCGCTTAAAAGCGTGTTTAAACTGTTTAAAGGCATCATCTGTGGCATTTATTCGCGGTGTTTATATCTATGTCAAAGAAGTTAAAAAATTAAAAGACCGTCAAGTTAAACCAAAAGAAATAGAGTTTAATACTTGTTCATAATGTTATTTTATTCCTATAAATACATATTTGGATTTTGCATAGAACTTGGCACTCAATTAGATCTCCATGCTTTTTGCGGCCAAGCCCACAGCCAAGCATAATTTTTGTATTGAACTTGGCTCTCCCTTTTTAGGGTTCCGTAGTCAACTAGGAACCCTTATAGTTTCGCCATGTCTGTCCGTCCGTCCGTCCGCGGATAATCTCAGTGACCGTTAGCACTAGAAAGCTGAAATTTGGTAACAATATGTATATCAATCACGCCGACAAAGTGGTAAAATAAAAAGTGGAAACAAATGTTTTATTAGGGTACCTCCTCTATACGTAAAGTGGGGAGTGATTTTTTTTTCATTTCAATCCTAACGTGTGATATATTGTTGAATAGGTATTTAAAAAGGAATAGGGGTTTAGTAAAATCATTGATAATGTAAATATTTTCGGAAATAATCGCTCCAGAAGAAAAAAAATGTGTCCCCCCACCTCTAACTTGTGAACCATACGTTTTAAAAATATGAAAAAAATCTCAAAAGTAGAACTTTATAAAAACTTTCTAGGAAAATTATTTTGAACTTTATAGGTTGAAAAAAATAACAAAATCATTTCTGAACTAGGTTTGTAATTTAACCGTATAAGCACGTGTTTATTGTACCAGTAATTTCTACAAAATCACAATGAGATGACATGCTTTCGAATAAAGTCTTGAAAAAAATTACAAAATAATTTCTGAACTAAGTTTGTAATTTAACCGTAAGCAGGTGTTTATTGTAACTGTAATTTCTACAAAATCAACAATGTAACAAATAGCCCATTTTTTTTACTCTTAAGTGGGGACACTTACTGTGACGGACGGAAAACTATGGAACTGAGCGTGGCCCGACACGCTCTTGGCCGGTTTTTTACATTTATGTTTTTGGTGGGATAAAATATAACGGTTACACTCACGTCACTTTAGTCACTTCGCGCGACATGTTAACTAACATGCGCGACATGTAACTAGTTAAACTAGTCAACGAGACTCTCGGAGCATATATGGAGTGTGAAGAAAATGGATTGCAGCAACTCGGCGGTAGCAGAGCACGCTTGCGATGCAGGCGCGTCACATTTCCTTCGCTTTGATAAAGCTAGGCTGCTAGTTCGTGAAAAATGCTACGTACCACGCAAAATACGCGAGGCGATCGAGATTGGGCGTCGTCCTAATTTTAATCGAGACGGGGGCTGGGGCGTACCGCCAGCATGGAGGCCCTTAATCCATGGCAAGAACTTCAGTGTGTGCTGTGACAGTTTAGTGGACACAGTGAGTGTGGTTTGTTTATCGTCGCTCATGTCGGATGAACCGAATGCGCTGCAAAGCACGGTATAGTCTAAGCTCCCATTGCATAAAACCTTACCTCACACGGTGGCAAATCAGACATACTACAGCAATAGATAATACTTAGGGACACTCGATTATAGTAGGTTGCCATGGCATAGCCTGGAAGAACATAGTTTTTTTTCATTCTCATACCACTTTTTTTACCAAAAATTACATCATAAGGTGGCAGATCAAAATGTTTACCCATCGAAAGAGATACTTTTGGTGATCCGATCCCGCATAGGTTGCCAGCCAAAAACCTGGCAGATTTCAAGGTCAGCCATGTTTTATGAGGCCAAAAAATGGGGTAATTTACCTCATCAGGTGGCAAGACGAATTCGATGCAGATCGATAGCCCTAGGCGTGCCATTCACGAATATATAGGGTTGCCTGTCATCAGCCTGGCAGTTTTTCTGGTCAGCCTCCTCAAAGTATCGATGTTAATAACTTGGAACGACGAGAAAATCACGTACAGATGATAATATTCAAGGAATACTTTAATGCAAACCGTTATATTTAATTAAAAACTACACATTGATAGTCTTGCACTTCATACGTGTTGAAATAATAGGGTAAATGAACCAGTTGCGGTCATTTCTCATTGGTATTTTCGAATATGGGAAAAGTTATGTTGCTGTTTAGGTTCAAGGTACTGAAGGTTCACTTAATGTTAAACACGACATGTACTTAAGATCTACGTACGGTCATACTGGATATTATAATTATCTAGAAATAATATGACATCATTCATCACTAAGTATCTTTCTTTATCTTCTTCTTCCTGCCTCTTTTCCATTTCAATTGGAATTTGGCCGCTTTGTATGTGGGTGCCAGGACTTTCGGCCCTGGGTTGTCGATGGTGCGATGTTCAGAGCTTTTAGATCCTTCTCGATTCTTCACCAACCCACCAAATAGAGGAGGATCCTTTAATACGAGGTTTTGTGGATATATTGAGTACTGCCTTTACAGAATAATTGTCGTCTCTTCTACTTTTGTGACCGAACCATCGGAGTCGGTTTTTCTTAAGATTGTCTACCGCTGGAGCCACTTTAAATAATCCCCTGGCGTACTCATTGCGAACCTTGTCCAGCCTTGTTACGCCACCTCCCAGCGAACGCAACATATTCATCTCTGCTGTATGAAGTTATTGTTCTCGCGCGATACTAGTACTCTGACGCGTATGTCGTTGCGGGTCTGACAATGGTTTAATAGATTTTTCCTCTTCGCCACTATAATTACAACTGCTGGTCAACCACTGCGAAAGAGAGGGCCTCGCATTAGGGCCGAATCTAATGCACATCACCCTCTATGGGAGATAAAGACAACAACAGAGGTAAGTAAAAGACACTGAGGAATGTGACTTAAGAGTTCTTAACCTAGGTGCGGAACCAACATTCCAAAACAGAAGGTGCAGTACGATTATTGTCTGTCTTCGGAGAATGTAAGTGAACTAGTTGTGGGCTGGCACATCTCCCGAGAGGCCTCTTGTTCAGATCACAGATGGATTCGCAATTCTAGGAAGACAGACCGATACATCTTCAGGAAGACCCCGGGTAAGAGTCTAGAAAAACTCCCTCCAAAGTACGACATTCCGGGGCCAGTACAAATAGAAAAACAGGTAAACATCCTAACTTACATCCTAGTAGACAGCTGTCACACGGTTTGCCCGCTGAATCCACTATTGGAACCGGCCATAGCAGGTCATCAGTGGTGGGGTTCTGAACTGGAGAGACTTCGGAAAAAAGCTAGGAAAGTCTTTAACAGGGCTATAAACACCACGGCTGGGCCAAATATTATGATGGCAAAGCCAATAAGTACAATAAACGACTGCGGTATTGGAGGTCTCTTTCATAGAAGAACTTCTGCAGCAGCATCGAAATACTAGATCATGCAAATCGGGTAAGGAAAGCCAAAAGATCCATCACCCAGCTGGGATCGCTGCGGAAACTCGAATATTTACAATACTTTAGACAACAACAAACAAATGGCGAAAAGAATCATCACCGCTAAAAAGATCAGGTGGGCCATCGACAGTTTCCATCCCTTCCAGGCAGCCGGTCCGGATGGTATCTTCCCCGCTGTATTACAGTGGGGTTTAGGACTCATCCTGGGAACCCTGATCGAGTTCATGAAAGCCTGCCTAACCTGGGGCTACGTGCATAGGCTATGGAGGGATAGAAACGTACTGTTTATTTATTTTTATTTATTTATATTCGTACCTCATCCAGGTAAGAGTGACTACACAGGTGCTGAATCCTATACTTAGGCCGATTATTCTCACATCATTCCTGCTGAAGACACTGGAAAACTGTGCGACAGGGACCCTAAGGCATCGTTAGATTGTAGCGTTAGCTAAGGAATATACCGATGCACGACAACCAACACGCATACTGCATACATCTTAAGTAAATCTACAGAATCGGCTCTTCACATGGTCGTCAGCCATATCGGGAAGGCTATTGGTGACAAGGAAATGTACCCCAGCACGTTCATTAACATCAAAGGCGCTTTCAATAAGACCAACTTTGCCAGTAAAGGGAATCAAGTGGATCATCAACATGCTCAACAAAAGGACTATAATGTATACAGACGAGCCGCAGGCCGTAGCGGCGGTACGAGGATGCCTTCAAGGGGGAGGGAAGTCGTATCACCGCTGTCATGGAACCTAGTAGTAAACAACCATAACCAACCTGAACAAGGAACACTTCCTCACCATAGGCCATTCTGATGATCTGACAATACTAATATAAGGTAAATTCACCTCACCCAAACCGCTCTAAAAATCGTGGAGTGATTATGCGAGCAATTTGACCTATCAGTAAACCCCACCAAGACAGAAATGGTAATGATTACCAACAAAAGGGCACTTAGCAACTTTACCAAACCAAAACTGTTCCAATCTAAGTTACAACCTACAACTGACAAATGAGGTAAAGTATTTAGGACTGACTCTTGACAGTAAACTCTATGGGACCAACCGCATAACAAGGCGGAAGTCATCTTCTGACGACGCAGAAAGATGATTGGTAACAGGTGGGGACACAACCCAAAAATCGCTCTTTGGCTCTACAAGATGCGCTGGTTTGGTAGCCAAGAACAAACATAGCCAACGTACGGAACAAATTGCAGGGACTACAGAGGCTTGCATGTGTGGCTACCACAGGTTGCTTGAGGAGCACTCCGACCGCAGCTTAGAAATGCTGAATCTTCCACCGCTTCACCTCCACACATATAATACCCTCAACGTATGGTCTTATTTGAATACTCTGCACATAATATGCGAGATCGGATTTACAAACGTGTTATCTTCGACAAAAGGTACTCAATACCGTTACACGAGGACGACAATCATGAAAGTCTCAACTCCCGTGTATTGAGAATCTTGACTGACAGATCTAAAACAGACGTGGGTTTGCGGAACATTATCAGAAGACCTAAACGTATCTCTAATCACCCCGCTGGGCGCTCACAACTCAGTATTCCATGGGCATCATCAATGCGGCGGCCGCTATCACTGCAAGGAAAGTAACAGGAGCCTTCATCCGTATACTCTCCGACAGTAGGGCTGTACTTATTAGTAGCTATTGCTCTAGGTAGTCACATCGTTACATCAACGTTGTTAATGTATATGTTGCAACCTGTTTCTTCCGTGCCTCGGACTTAGTTCGGCTTACTCGCAGCCCGTGACGTTCCAACTCGTCAAGCCATGTTAAATGTGTTTTTAGGGAGTTTGTTCGGATGGTAATGCATTACCGTCTGTTTGAACCTCGTGATATGGTCCATAGTAAGGTTAAACAGTAAAGGACTGATTGTCAAACCTTGGTATTCCTACGCGGACTTGGAACAGATCACTCTTGATGACATTTATTCTGTAAAGGCAGTACTCAATATCCCCACAAAACCTCGTATTAAAGGAAAATCCTCCTCTATTTGGTGGACAAGAATCGAGAAGGATCTAAAAGCCCTGAACATCGCACCATCGACAACCCAGGGCCGAAAGTCCTGGCGCCTACATACAAAGCGGCCCGATTCCAATTTAAATGGAAAAGAGGCCGGAAGAAAAAGATAAAGAAAGATACTAAGTGATGAATGATGTCATATTATTTCTACATAATTATAATATCCAGTATGACCGTACGTAGATCTTAAGTATATGCCGTATTTGGCATTAAGTGAACCTTGAACCTAAACGGCAACATTACTTTTCCCATATTCGAAAATACCAATAACAAATGACCGCAACTGGTTCATTTACCCTATTATTTCAATACGTATGAAGTGCATGACTATCAATGTGTAGATTTTAATTAAATATAACGGTTTGCATTGAAGTATTCCTTAAATGTTAGCATCTGTACATGAATTTCCCGTCCTTCCAAGTTATTAACATCGATACTTTGAGGAGGCTGACCAGAAAAACTGCCAGGCTGATGGCAGGCAACCCTATATATTTTTGAATGGCACGCCTAGGGCTATCGATCTGCATTAATTTCATCTTGCCACCTGATGAGGTAAATTACCTCATTTTTTGGCCTCATAAAACATGGCTGACCTTGAAATCTGCCAGGTTTTTGGCTGGCAACCTATGCAGGATCGGATCACCAAAAGTATCTCTTTCGATGGGTAAACATTTCGATCTGCCACCTTATGATGTAATTTTTGGTAAAAATTGTGGTATAAGAATGAAAAAAAAACTATGTTCTTCCAGGCTGTGCCATGGCAACCTACCATAATCGAGTGTCTCTAAGTATTATCTATTGCTGTAGTATATGTCTGATTTGCCACCGTGTGAGGTAAGGTTTTATGCAATGTGGGAGCTTAGACTAGAAGCAGCGCCGGCGCAAGATCACTCTCAACAAGCTTTGTCAGAGCGGGCGACACGAGCTGCGCGGCGAGCGGGACGCAGGCCAGCAGTCGGCAACGCGTCGTGCAACAGCGCGCTACGGGCCAGTTCAAAATAGCACTCTTAGTGCTTGAAGATGGAGACCTAAGCTCTCCGAAACATGTCGCGCGAAGTGACTAAAGTGACGTGAGTGTAACCGTTATATTTTATAGTGATTAAACTATTCTTTGTCTAAAACATACATGTCTTATTGCTGTACTTAGTGCTAATATTTTTGGATCGAATTATTGAATTATTTTTCATATTATTACTCAATTTAATTAGGCAGACCAAAAAAGAGTCAGAAACATCAGCCCAAAGGTCTAGCGGAGAAAACGAGGGGAGATTCAATAATTCGATCCAAGAATATTGGCACTACCTACTTGAATTACAAATTTATGTTTTAGATAAAAAAAATAACTTTATCATTAGTCATTCAATCATAAAATGTACCTAACCTAGGCAACTCCATTGCCCTATCTGCTCAATAATGCCACCACCTGTCCGTACGTTGATTATTATGCTAAATTAATACCGATTGAACATTTTTTACTTAGCTTAAACACAATAAGGTTGCATTTTATTTGTAGTTAAACTGTTGTATTTATTATGTTAAATAAAACTCATTTTTACATTTTTGTTTTGTTTTGTTTATCATAATATCCTAAAATCTGTAATTGTTTAACGAGGAGTGTGTGCGAGTAAATTTATAAGTAATATTGGGACATTTACCCGTAATAATGGGAAATTTCGCAGTAATTTTGCAAAAACTTTTGAATGAAAAAACCCACATTAATTTATCTCATTGAATGTTTATATTATATACCTATAAATTCAGAGCTCGGATTTTTCACGGCAAAACAAAACACTAGCGTAATTTAGCCAGTGCTTGAAATATTATTTTATCGATATCGATAATTCAGAACTAGAAGAAATAAAAGTCACCAAATAAAATTAATATGTAATAAAACTAATAAAAACATTTGTATAAAGTTACTATATATTAGAAACAGACGCAATTTCTTCTTCAAAATCTACGTCAGTACACACAGCAGCACAAGACATTTTATTTGGGTAATAGTGATAGGAGTAGATGATCATTATCTTTTCAATATTCTCTGGGAGTAAACAGTTGCGTTTATCACTATAAATCCATTTATGTACACTAAATGTACGTTCAACTTCAGTTGACGTCAAGGGAGCAAATTTATAGAATTCATTATCAGTTCGGGTAATATTTTCAGATATGTCTCTTAAAATTTCGTAATCAGGATTTCGTTCGAGCACGGCTTCAAATTTACGTATCACTGGTAAAAGTTTACTCCAGTTTACGTAGCAACGAACAGTATCCAGAATGAGGACGGATTCCGCAATGGATAAAGTCGAACATTGCAATTGTTCTATTGAACAGGCTATTACTTCGTAGTTGTCGCGAATGAAATTTAACTCCGGTCGTAGTTTGCGTGTTTGAAAACATTTTTTTGCAGCTCTTATAGCTGCCGAGTCATTAGCAAGTATGGAGACGACATCACGTATTTGCTCATAGTATTGAGCGTAATATACCGCAGCAGATATCCAAGTTCCCCATCTGGTGATAATTGGCTCGGGAGGTAGGGGAATGGACGGATATTTTGCCTTAAAAAGGCGTACACGCTCTGGAGATTTTAGGAATATCTTTTTGACATTCGATATCAACCCATCCACACCTTTGAAATTATCTCGCACTTCTTCGGCAACCCGGTGCAGACCATGAGCTAAACACGTAATGTGTTTCATACGAGGAAACGTTGCTTTTAAAATACGACCGGCTTTAAGCATATATGCGGCACTATCTGTGCAAAGTAAAAGCAAATTGTTTACGTTATCATTGAAAGAATTTTGAAACAAAAATTTTAATTGGTTTATTATTAGGTTTGCTATTGTTTCCCCATTTACCTTCTCTAAAACCTTCGACCCCAAAAGATAAAATTGCTTAGAACAATTTTTTTGCAAAGACCGAATCACCACGTTTGTCACACATTTTCCCATGAAATCTGGTGTTTCGTCTATAGATATCCACAAATAATTGGTTTTGTTTACCTCTCTTATACCCTGTATAGTTTTTTTGTACACGAGATTTAAATAAATTTTTCGCAGGGTCGATTCGTCCGGTAAAGAAGTCATAGAGCAGTCGCAACATAAATACTTGTTAAAAAAATGACGAAAATTATTGTTGTTGACTGTTGCCCATGGTATGTTGCATGAAATAAGAAAAATAATTAAATCGAAATAAAATTGATGTTTCCTATTTGGTTGCCCCGAACGGTAATTGTGGCGGTTGCTTTTCACATGATTCTCAATATTGCATTTCTTCAGTTTTAGATGCATATCGCACATAGAGCAGTATATAGTGGAGGTCACTTCATTATAGACTAACTCAGGGTGATTTTCAATCCACGTTTTGATTCGATCTTGTACATTACTCATTTTTGTATTAATTGATACCTTGCAATATTAAGTTATTATACGTATATCCAACACGTAGGATTCAATGCGTTGCGAAATAAATAATACCTAGATGCAATTTACATTTTATACGTAATGAAATGACAGTTAAAGTGTGAATGTCATATGTCATGTGAGATGAAATTTGCAGTCGTTTCTATCATTTTAAATGAGGTGGTATAGTTACTTCGTTCTAAGTTGTACATGCAGACCTACCTCTTTGTTGCTCGACTATGGCAAAGCTAAAATGAAAAGTTATTTTATTACTTATACAGGATGTCCGGTAATTAATGCACAACCTTCTAACCCCCAGTAGGTCACCTTAGACTGGTCAAAAATATTGATTTTGAGCTCTAGTAAGTCTCCTGTTTTTCGAAATTTTCGCACGTTTGTTAGTTTTTAAATTTTGACATTCACACTGATAGGTGTACCATCGAATAAAAAAAGAAAAAATGTACTGAGGCAATACCTGTCATATACTCTAGTAAGACTCGATAGGTGTCGATAAAATAATATTTCAAGCACTGGCTAAATTACGCTAGTATTTTGTTTTGCCGTGAAAAATCCGAGCTCTGCCTATAATGCTTTAATTTAAAAAAGTTTGATCACTCTACAAAAAGCAAGGCTTCTACCGAACAACGATGCCTATAATTAATTAGTCAAAATAAAATATCGATAGAAGACATTCTACCCAAAGATAGATTGACTTACAAGAGTTATCTACAAGCGACCAATTTCCCGCCTTTTAACACTTGACATTATTGGCTACAGGCAATACGCCTAAATTCCATTGAAAAAAAAATGATCCAGGTGGTCAGCGGTTCTCAAACCATTGTAACTTGCAGAACAAACACTTATTTATTAAAGAATACAATGGCGTGATTTCCGATTAGATGAGGCTAATCTCAATAGCAAGTTGGTTAACATTTCTTTCATACACAAGGGTAATATACTCTTTCATACGTGACTGAATATAACGCAGAATCTTAAATAAATTTCCTACTTACTTACGGGTAAGGGTGGGTACGATTTGTCTGTTTACCTATGTAGAGTTTGTTCGGACAGAGAATTAAGTGTCTTGGTTTATTAGGTACAGTTCTCTTTATGTATTCTGCAGAAATAACTTTGAAAAGAAGAGTTAAGTACCTACCTAATTAAGTAATATATCTACCTTAAATTATTTTTTTATCGCCGAGACATCACTGATAGTCAGGGCCCGGAATTAGGTGAGCTAAAATACCTAAAGTTCGCGAGAGGACATAATATAGAGTGGTTACAACCGGATGAAAATAATATTTTATTTGGATTCCGGGTATTCGATGTTTATTCGGGGACTTGTCGTAATATTGAATGTGATATGTTTTGTTTACAGTGCAGCATGTTTAATGTTAGTTTTTAGTAAAAAGGGCTAGACAAAAGAAGGTATGTATAAGATAAGATAAGAAGTCGTTGTAAGACGAATAATATGGGTTTCCCTACACATTGTTTATTAATGACTCACAAGGGGCGTGTTAGAGCCAAGCGGTGTAAAAAATTAGTGCTCAAAAGATAAGGGAGATGGTAAAAGGTCAAGTAGATACTCAGGTAGGTAGATGGACTCATTCGCTCCTGAACCTTGGTCAGTTGTGTTAGTGCATGTGTGGTTTACCGGATTTATCGTGACGATTTGTTTTTGACTTTGGCTTGTTTTATGGTATGCTGGATATTCTTCAAATGATGACCTTGGCCTGGATTTAAGGATTACGATTTGCTGCATTTCATATATTCGTTCACCTGGATCCCATACGGTAAGTCAACCCTAATTTTAATATGCCACGTGGGCAATTTATTAGACTAAATTCCTATTTATCTCAGAGTAACATCTACTTCTAATTTGATTTCTTATTATAAGTTTTCTGCAAATGTATGAGTACGACATGCACTCATGGTAATGTTTTATGCTTACAAGTTTGTTGGGTTGATTTTAATATAAAAAAATAGAATTTTTATGAATTGATTTTGATTGATTGATTTTCGTTCCAATGCCATAAATGATACAACATTAAAACGTTATATTTATTCATATCCTATATCTAAAAATACCGTTACATACGTATTTTATTTTTGTTTGCAGATCTGCTCATTCCGAATTGACGGCGTGATTAATAGAATGGCGTCGAAACCAAGCGATGGAGTTGTCCAAAGCTGGATTGGAGATCACCCGGAATTGTACCATGATAGTGCTAGTAATACTATATACTGTGCAAAGTGTGAAAGTAGTTTAATATGTAAACAAAGCAATATAGTGAGACACATAAATGGAAAAAAACACCAAGGAACTAATAAGACACCAAACGTAGATTTTTACTTGGATTTCATTGAATTCCTTATTTTATGTAATATACCATGGCATCGAGTAAACCTGCCAGCTTTTAAAGCATTTTTTCAAAAGTATATTTGCTGCAGTTGTATTAAACGTATTAACATCCCTGACGAATCGTTACTTCGGAAGGTTTATTTAGACATTCTTTTCAAAAAGAAATTATCTAAAATTTATGACGAAATTTCAAACCAAAAGCTGTGGATATCATTGGATGAAACGACTGACTGTTTAGGTAGATATGTAGTCGACTTTTTAGTGAAACCTTTAAATGAGGTCCGCCTGAAACTATATTTAATTGCTTGCAAAATGTTGGAAGTAGTCAACGGGAACTCGATAGCTCAATTTGTGATTGAATGTTTAAAAAATATGTGGGGTGACTCATACGAAACCAATGTCGATAATGTCTTAGTTTTGTGTTCGGATAGCGTCGCATATATGTTAAAAGCAGGACGTCTTTTAAAACAGGATCTAACAAATATGAAACATGTAACATGTTTAGCTCATGCCCTAAACCGCGTAGCAGAAAAAATACGTTCAGAGTATTCCGATGTAAATGACTTAATTTCAAACTTGATAAATTTTTTTTTAAAAGCCCCCAATAGAATCAAAATTTTTAGAGAAAATAATCCTAATACACCCCTTCCACCAGAACCAGTCATAACTAGATGGGGCACTTGGCTGCAAGCAGCGACTTACTACGCCAAATATTATAGTGAAATTAAAAGAGTAGTAAATATGTTAAATAGTTCTGAAGCTGTATCAATTAGAAACGCTAAAAAAGTATTTAAAAAACAAAATTTAAAAAATGATTTAGATTATATCGACGAATATTACAAAGTCATACAAATTGCTTTAAAATCATTGCAAAACACAACACTATCTTTAGAACAATCTTTCGAAATATTTGACGAAGTAAGAGCGAGGTGATAGGCGAGAGAGGTGATAGGGTGGTGTTCGTCTGATCCAGTTAAACAAAAACTTGAACATGTTATAGCTAGAAATCCTGATCTTGGTGTTATTAGAGATATATCTGATGATATAAAAAAGGGAGAGGAAATAGAAAATGAATTATTATCGTGCTACAATTATATACCTTTAACTTCCGTAGACGTGGAGCGGTCGTTTTCTACGTATAAGTGGATTTTGGACATTAAAAGAAATAATTTAAGTATGAATAACATTGAAAAGCTGATGGTTATTTATTTCAATGCTGAACAAGCTAATACAAATTACCAGGACGATTGTAACGCGGAAACTGAGGATTCCGATTGAAAAAAATCTAGATATTTTATATGTAGGTATAAGATTGTTATATAGATTTTATTCTTTTTGACTGATTATCTGTGATAAATGTTTAAGAATGTGTTTGTATGTATAAAAATAAAAGTTTCTAAATTGTTTATGATTTTTTCTTTTATTTATTTGTTAATGTTACCTTTTATGTTTGTGTACGGACACAAGCAGAAAAATAATAATAAATCCGCCACAAGGACTATTCGAATATGGACAACCACATATTATGCCTTCTGGAACGAGTGAGTTACTTTTGTATGTACTTAAGTACATAACCCTATACGTAAGTACTTGTTTCCTTATCTTTCTATATATACTATAGTAGTACTAGTAGCTTTCACTATTTTGACGCTAATATGCCACTCTGACAAGCATTGATAATGAATAGGAAAATACAGATTACTAATTTAAAATATATGTCACATTTTCAGATTTATTATTATAATGTTAACTTTATGGCTGCAATGTAACCATTTTTCATCATTACGACTATTACTTGCAGTGCCCGGATGAATATCGAATACCCGGAATCCAAATAAAATATTATTTTCATCCGGTTGTAACCACTCTATATTATGTCCTCTCGCGAACTTTAGGTATTTTAGCTCACCTAATTCCGGGCCCTGCAGTGATAGTAATCACTAATCAGTGTGCCGGTTACTTAGGTAGTATCTACGATCTACGTATCTACGCATATCTATTGCGAAGATTAGGCTTGAGTAGTATATTTTTCTCAGTCCACAACATGTTAGTCGTAGTAATTGTTATCCTCATAGCGTCTCTCGTATACTTCTACGGGACGAGAAATTATAGATATTGGGCGGAGAGAGGCGTCAAGCATGACAGGCCCTTACCGGTGTTTGGGAACGCGCTGGCCAAGTTCCTCCAGAAATCAGCCTCGCTGATTTGTATTCAGAGGCCTACAAAAAATACCCCAACGAACGGTTTGTAGGATTGTACTTGGCCAACAACGTTAAGCTAGTTCTCAGAGATCCTGAACTTATAAAGCACGTGTTGGTGACTGACTTTCAATATTTTCACCCTCGAGGCTTGCTCCCGACGGAGGATGTTCCAGAACCAATGATGAGAAACCTCTTTCTGGCCGATGGAGATCTCTGGAGATTGTTAAGGCAGAGACTGACGCCTGCGTTTACGTCTGGTAAGCTGAAAGCCATGTTTCCGTTGATCGTAGAGAGAGCTGAAAATCTCCAGGACGTAGCTGTCGAGGCTGCCGAGACTGGTGCCGAGGTATACGTCCGGGAGATCATGGCAAGATATACCACGGATTTCATAGAAGCTTGTGGCTTCGGCATAGACGCTAATAGCCTAAATGATGAAAATACAATCTTCCGGCGACTCGGGAAGCGTTTGTTTACTAGAACAAGGCGAGATGGTTTCGTGGCTATGTTGAAGTTCATAGCGCCTGGGCTATTTAAAAATCTCGACTTTTTGGTCCCTGAGATCAAATAAAATACGACGTTGTTAGTGAAAAATATATTTGAACAGCGGAATTACAAGCCTTCAGGGCGAAATGACTTCATAGACTTACTTCTAGAAATGAAGCAGGAGGGGAAAATTGTAGGAAAGTCTTTTGATAAGAAGGACGCTGACGGTACTCCAGAACAAATTGAGCTTGAGTTAGATGAAGTTACGATGGCAGCACAGGTGCTAATGTTCTTCGCGGCAGGGTTTGAGACGTCGTCGTCCGCGTCCAGCTTCACGTTGCATCAGCTTGCTTTTCACCCTGAGGCGCAGATAAAATGCCAGGAGGAAATCGATGAGGTCTTAGCCCGACACGGGAAGCTAAGCTACGAGGCGGTTCAAGAGATGAAGTATTTGAAGATGTGTTTCAGGTGATTATCTTATTGATAAAAATCAATTCAATTCTTATATGTAAATTTTATCAGATATTATGTCTTATTAATTATTAAACTAATTAGGTAGGTAATCGATTCAATTTATAATATCTCTGTTTATGAAATAAAAATCTTTACTTTAAGTATTTGTTTCATAGGTAAGTAGGTACTTACTTTCTTGTGCTAAGTACCAACTTTACAAGTAGGCCCCATGTACGCCCTATACTTAATCTAAGTCACTAAATCAATACTAATATTATAAATGGGAAAGTGTATGTGTGTGTTTGTTTGTTTGTCCGTCTTTCACGGCAAAACGGGGCGACGAATTGACGTGATTTTTTAAGTGGAGATAGTTGAAGGGATGGAGAGTGACATGCTACTTTTTGTCTCTTTCTAAACCCCACTTCCCTAAAATGGGGGGTGGAAGTTTGTATGGAGCATTCCGGGGGGCAATCAGGAAAGGGGAACCGTGTTACCCCGAATTTAACGCGAGCGAAGCCGCTATAATTTTGTATAGTTTTTTAAATACCTTTTTGTTCGGTCCAGTCCCCGCGAAGGGGGGCGGCTGGATCCGTAGCATCTGTATTTTTTTTACTGTAATGAAATGAGTGATCTGTTAATTATGTTTGTATGATGAAATATGATGATATTGATGATTATGGGTGTGATGTGCTGGAGAGTCATCATAATGTATGAAGATGTTATGTTTTATTGATCTTTTTTAAACTCTTAATTATGTTATGGTGCTGGTTAGTTTGCAGAATGATGTCAAAGTGCTTTCTTTGCTAATCTCTCCTGAGATTAAATTTTTGTATGTGATTATTGTACTTATTTTGTATAGTGTGTTTTTTGTTCAATACAGACACTTCCGTTTTAAATACCTGCCTGAAGGAAATGAGTGATCTTTAAAGATTTGTTATGCAGGGAAGCCATGCGCATGAACCCACCCGTGGGTTTCCTGGCACGTCGGTGCGTCGGCCGCTACACCTTGCCCGGCACCGATGTTACCATCGACCGTGGCGTTGGAGTCATCGTGCCCATCGACGCGCTGCACAACGACGATGAATTCTTCCAGGTATTCCAAGACAAATACCTACTTAGGCTGCTTTACGACGAAGGCGGAGATGAGCGGTGATAAGAGGAGACATACGGGGATCAATTAATAGGCTGCCTTTCTACTGTGGCGGAGATGAGGGGTGGATGATGCTATTGGTTGATTCCTGTACGTCTCCTCTCATCCTTGCTCATCTCGGCCTTAGTGGGAAGGCAACCTTATTCCTTTAAGTTTTTATAATTACCTGCCTACCGAGGCGTATTTAGAAATTTGGCGCCCCGGGCCAGAAAAATTTGCCGCCCCTGTTACTTAACCAGACAGATTATTAAAATTTTCTTGAGACCTCTGAACCCTTATTGTACGGTCAAAGGTTGAAAAAACACCCTGACGCCTTTTGCACACCTGCGTAGCGGGATCGACATCGCGGTACAGCGCTGCACGTTTCGGCGCGTAACCTCAGCGGATCGAGAGCGAAACAAGTGCGAATTCGTGCGGCGAGGTTGATTCTCTCTCGTTTCGCTGGGTTGGCGGCGAAACGTGCTGCGCTGTACCGCGATATCGATCCACAACGAAGATGTGCAAAAGGCGTAATGGGACCGGGTAACGTGTGTATGTGTTGTGTTGTGGTCAAGGTCAAGGTGGTATAAGGACCGAGCGGCCACAGTATGATCAATTACCTCATCGAGGAGCAGTTTGGAACATTATTAATCGAAAAGTAAAAGTTTTATAGGTCGGTAAATCACTTAGTCAGACAGCCCTCAGTCTGGTTGGTTCTGGTTTTGGTTTTCAAATTAATTTTACATAAAAGATAGTATCAAGAGCTATCTCTTGGATTTATTTATTATTATTTTTAATGTATATTTTAGAAGCTAGAAATATAATAACACTTTATAGTCAAATATCTTATTATATATTTATAGTATATAATAAAAAAAAACATATAATAACTTTAAACTTATTTTTTTAAACGTACCTAACTGCAAATCAGAAATTGAATTTTGTATGGATGTATGGAGTACATGTTTGGAGTGTACCTACCCCTAAAAATGGTTTTTACAAATAATTATAATATAATAAATATGCTCTAATATATGACAGGTTATAAAAGCCATTCACACACCAAATTTTATTAAAATAGGGCCATAAATTTCGACTACGGACGGAAAAAGCACCCCAAAAATTGCATCAGGCTGAGGGTGTCCGACCAAAAAATACTGAAAGAGCATCACTTTAGCAATAAAATGAGGTTGGTTTCATCCTGCTACTGGATGAGGTAAAGTAAAACACCCCAAAAATTGCACCACTAAAAATGTCTGAAAACGGAACGGACCAGGCTGAGAGCTGTCCGACCAAGTGGTTTGTGACCTATATATTTTTTACTTTTCGATGAATAAGGTTCCAAACTGCTCCTCGATGAGGTAAGTGATCATACGGTGGCCGCCCGGTCCAATAGGCTTGTAGTCGTAGCCTATCCATATTTCCCAAGCATTATCCATACCGAAACTACTATTCCTAGTAAGTTGACGACTGAGTTTCTGGAGGGTGCTAAATATACTAGATTGGACGAACGCTAAGATCAGGAAAGATTATAAACCCGTATCGCTGATTCTCAACGATCAGCTTTTAATGAATTGATTAAGTTTACTGACTGAAGGAAGCTTAGTGAAATAACCAGGGGAAAAAGGTAGGGCAATATAACCATATATTGTCCTCCCTTTTAGGAAAACTTGCATTTTACTTTATTTGATACATGGTAATGGCAGAAATGGAAAGGCGGCATAAGTACAAAATAACGCCCTTCATGTTTATTTAGATTGTGGCGTTTTAAATTACTCTTTCATAGGCCTTTCGGGCCAGTACCTAACTGAAGTTCAGCATCGAAAAAGGCGCCCAGAACCAAGCATACGGGGCGGCTCGCGTCGCCCCTGGCAGCCTGCCGCCCCGGGCCATGGCCCTCTTGGCCATAGGGTAAATACGCCCCTGCCTGCCCAAGTCCGTATTCCGCATAGGTCGTGGACATCGACGATATCATCATGATTTCGTCATCTTCAAGATATTTACTTGAGTAGATAATCATTCTACCAGTGATTATGATTATATAGTGAAGATTTGTTACCTTCCACGATTAAGTATATAACAGACCAAAGGCATCGACCACGGGAAGAAAATTGTTCATATATAACTAGGTACATTGCAGTCTTTATCTTTTATTTTAAGGAACCATATCGGTTTTGGCCGGCGTGATTCAGCCCTGAGGATGAGAGCAATATCCCGAACCACGTATACTTGCCTTTCGGAGAGGGACCCAGAGCTTGTATAGGTAAGTATTTTGTTATATGTTTCTTTACTTGACGTAGGTAGTAACAAGAGTAGGTATGTGCGGAAATATGAAGAACGAGCAGCGTTCGTAATTGATATAGGTACTTAGATAGAATACTCCTCAATGACTCGACTACTTAAGTTAGAATACAGCCATGTTCGGCTGTTAGAAGGTTTTGCTTCAGTGCCACGTTACCAATTAAAAGAAGGAGGTATACTTTAGAGGTTAATATAATGGAAACCAAATAAAATCTCTTAATTCGGTTTATTAAATAAAACTGTTAATGTCGGTATAGCCGATAAAAGAAACTAAGGTATAGGTACTACTTATAGCTATAGTTAAATATGCACCGGTAACAGATAGAATGCTCTTATACCGGGTGTGGCCTGTGACACGAGCAAAAAATTAAATCGTAGATTCTACTCCTCAAACTAGACAACGTTTTTTCAGCGACTTTCGCCAACGATGGTACAAAGGATTTTCATACAATATTGTAACACTGTTGTACTTCCCGACCGCCGGCACAATCCACCGGGAGATAGAACTTACTCAATTGTACTCAAAATTTGATTACCACTTGCTCGTCGACACGGTACTCGACTGAAAAGCTCTTAATTATGTCACGATTGTATAAAATACTATTAGCACACTTTAAAGTTTATTCGAATACGCAATGGTTTTCCTTCAGTGCGATTCTAAAATAAATAAAACTAACCCGTTAAGTAATATCTTTAGGGGAGCGGCTGGGCCTGATGCAGTCTCTGGCGGGGCTAGCAGCGGTGCTGCAGCGGTGCTCCGTCGCACCCGGGCCCCGAACGGTCAGGAAACCCGTCACGGACCCCGCATCCACATTTACGCAAACCCTGCTTGATGGCCTACCGTTGGTGCTGCGGAGGAGGACTGAATAAGTTACTGGCGGTACTCTTCTGTGCTTGGTGTGCGCGCAAGCAGCCAGGCAATGTCCAGCCACCGTATTTTTGCCAATTTTGCCCAAGGTGAGTTACGATACGAGGTAGACGATTCGCTCACAAACAAATATTGCAAAAGGCCTCCCCTGGCCTCCGCTATGGTTGCAACGAATAACTGTTCCTGGGAAACTCAGGAATAATAACGGATTCTGGATTTATTATATAAAAACAATGACCATTTTCTTAAATCGTTTTATTTCTTTCGCTTTACTTATATAATTAAACCTTTCCACAGAGCTCTAAATACCTATGCTAGACGAGCAACCTACACATGAATGCATAACGAATGGCTCGACTTTTCAATTTATCTGTATCGATTAGGTAACGGTGCGCATTTCCGTGCCAACGGCCTTCAGCAGTCATTTGTTTGTACTATTATTCCCATGACCCTTTCTACCAATTCTACTTATATGTAACTAAATCCTCACCTACAGAATCCTAACCAACCAAAAGTAATAATACTTTTGGTTCTATTTTATAAACTAAATCCATCTAAATCTTACGTAGTAAATTAACGGGTCTCATTTCCAATGACCAGTCCAGTGTCTGAAACACAGTACCTATATACAGTTAAGCTGTACCTAAATGTAATTATTACGACAACGCAATAAAATGAGTACCTAAGCAGTGAAAGTTCCGCCCACGTTCAATAATTAGTATACCGAACCCATTGAGGTCTTACTCTACTTTTGTTTTTCACAAGACGAAAATTTGATTACCACTTGCTCGAACCCTGTCGTGATAATTAGATAGATAGATAGATAAAAGATTTATTTGAATTCTGCAACACACAACAGCAAAGTACGAGTACAACAATAACACAAAGAATCATTTGAAAAAATAAAAATAAAATGTAACAAAACATGAGATGAGGTAGTAAGAATGGTTGTGTGCGTTGCAGCAAAACAAAAGGGTTCACAGCTCAGCTTTACGCTTCACTCTTTCTAGCAAAACACTGATAATTCTGCTGAAACCCAGGCCACATTAATTTCAACTGAAACTATATAAAAAGGTAGGTACTCGAAGGCGCAAAATGTATTTACGTTAATACTTGTAGGTAGTTAGTTGTAGGTAGTTAATACAAAGTGGTGTACAATGTGCAATGTGTGATAGGGCGTGTGTTGTGCAATAGTATAAAATAAGTATCTTGAAATTAGTACAGTGTAATACATATACATACTATAAAAATCAACAAATAATAAAAATATAAAATGGATGAAAATGGTGTGAAACGTGAAAAGTCAGAATTTAGACTCTGAAATCCGCAACCAAATAACCGTAAGGTATCCCTGTTTTTTGTTTTTCCAATAGTGTCTTTTTGAAATGGTGTTTGAAAGATGTTTGGTTTTCAACCGCCTTACAGGTGGAGGGATGTCATTCCAGCATTTGGTTGCGAGATATCGGAAGCATCCTGTGAAAGCAGCCGTTCCATGAAGGTGCATTTCTAAAAGACAACGCCGAGTAGACCTAGTGCCGTGACGATTATGAAATTTAGATATATTTATTTTGGAATAGAGGTACTCGGGTGTTTTAGAGTTTAGAACGCCAAAGAGGAGACATGCAAGGTGTAGATGTCTACGAGAAGACATGTTCAGCATGGACGATTTGTTTAAATATGGCGTGATGTGGCTTCTTGGAGGGATAGAATAACAAAACCTATATATAGCATGCGTTTTGGACTCTCTGTATTAAGCGACGAGTTTTTTGTTGCAAACGTGGACCGTAAACTACATCACCGTAATTAAGCTTTGAGAGAACCAGCGATTCACAAAAGATTAAGCGGACCTTTTCACATAAGAGATTTCTTATCCGGTACAAAATCTTTAAACGGAAAAAACACGATTTTTAAATAATTCTCCAACGTGCTTCTCAAACCTCAACTGACTATCGATGACTATACCCAGGTTTCTGGCCTCTGATACCCTTTCAATTGATGATCCTTTTATATTTATTTGAGGGTCACAGCTTATGATTCGTGAAACCTGTAATTTTGTACCCATAATCATGTATTTTGATTTGAGGGGGTTCAATAACAGACAGTTTTCTTCAGCCCAGGAAGAGGTTGGTGGTGGAGGTGGTAATGGTTGGTTATTAAGATCGTCATTAATTTTTGTGATTGATTGAATTAGATACGTACCTCGTAAGTAAGAAAATAATCTTGGCTTCTCGTTATAATATTATTTGTTTATAAAATCATAAAATACACTAAATAGGGCTAGGGCTATGAGGGGCACGTCAAGCAAATGGCCTCCAAGGCTTTGCTGGCACAACCATTTTGCATAAATGTGGTTGAATTTTGTTGTTGCTGTGTCAAATTTCCTCTTTGATAAATCCTTAATTTTGTTCGATATCACTCAAACTCAAACATTTATTCAGTAAGTAGGCCACAAGGGCACTTTTACACGTCAAAGTAAAAGAGAGAAAAAAATCAAACTACACCGGTTCTACACCTCTGACCCGAGAAGAATTATGTCCGGCAAGAAACTCGGCGGGACTTAATTTTTTAAAACAACAGTATATTGTAATTTATCTCGTATTGTCACTCTGATTACTAGAATTACTCTATCAAGTACTTACAGCCAATCTGGTCTGTTAAATCCTTTATGATGCTTACTCGTCGGCTGCCTCAATCCAAGTGAACGAATCTGTGTCTGCGCTTGTCTAACTTTTTCTTCCCATACCACATTCCATAACTACCGTGTTGCCAGGAGTATAATTTTAATTTCCCAACTACCCCGGCATTTAACAAGGTATCGTAAAAAAGTTGCCACATCAAAATTATTATTTGCCTGTTGTACTAAGTTGCCTGTAGTATACATATTAAAATTAATAAATCATAACAAGTACATCAAAACTAAACAATACATATAAGTGCGTTGTTGTACACAACATGATAATACAGTTTTTTCTGTCTAAATTGGATGATATTGCTATCAATAACATAACATAAACATAAATACTCTTTATTGCACACCTCAAATAATAAACACAAAGTATACACAAGTCATAAACAAAAAAGCAGAGGCAAAACAATTTGCGGTTTTATCGCTAAAGAGCGATCTCTTCCAGACAACCTTTCAATATCATCCAATCATCCAATTTAGACTTTTTTTCCCAAGGAAGGAATATTTCAATAGTGTTTCAATAGGGTTGCAATTACTGCATGAGACATTTTCTGATCGTGTACTCTTATACTACTCTTTGGTGTGCTCTCTCGTTTCGGTGATCGGACATGGCTCCCTAGGATATGCGATTTAACACCATTGGATTACTTTTTATGGGGTTATTTAAAGTCAAAGGTCTATGCCAACAAGCCTACAACTACTCATGCTTCGAAAGAGGAAATTCGGCGCTGCATTAACGCCATTTACGTAACGACATTTAATAAACACACACAGCAAAATAGTCATGGATAATTTTAACAAAAAAGTGCGTACGTGCCAGCCCAAGCCAAAGCCTTGGAGGCCATTTGCCCGTAGTGCTATTCCACACCATTATTTATGATTTTATAAACAAATTATATTATAAGGGAAAAAAAGTGCTTTCCATTAAATTCAAATCTTCCGTTATTTTTGGGACAACCTTTATTTATGATTCCTCCCAGATAAATTAGATAGTACAATACAATAAGTCTTTATTTTATTTAAACCTCGAACTATTGTTCGAGGTTTAAATTGTTATTACAACGGGCAACACATACAGAGACAATTCAAGAACGTAGAAGACCCTATACACATAACGGGTACTTATGGTTAAAACAGATCGTGTCGTGTGACATTGCATATTTTGCGACATTACGAAACTTTGTCCTAACTACTTATGACCGTTTCAACTTCTGTCACATCATGAAATTACGAATTTTAACGAGTAAACTAATAAGTACCTATTTACGTAATGTACAACCTAAGGTAGAATTTATAATTGTACGGAGTGACTTGACAAGTCAACAAACACAAATGTTGCCGCAATTCGGCCAGTGCTGTTCGTATCGATATTTTTATTTATTAAGAGTTCTACAAACGCCTCGACTTATTGGTTGCGATATTGTCGCTGCAACTTGATTAAGGCTTAAAGGCTGAAGAATGCTGCAACATGATGTGGAAAATACGTTACTTTTACGGAATGACTATTACTTGTTGATAAAACTATGCGGTACGCGACAAATTGAAGTCAATTTATAACTTCTGTACATCCTATTATTGGAGACAATAATAATTTCTAAAGGCGGCTACTCATACACCTGCCGTAGGGTTAATACCAGGCGCATGGCTTAGAGAATTCAACCAACCGGAGCGGCCATGTCTGTCATATTCTATACAAAAAAAGTCTGGTTATTTTTGCGGGGGAGGCGAACGTCAAATGTATGGCTATTCGTATATTCGTACGTAACAATAGCCACGTCAGATAAACGTCAGTCCGTACAATAAATATACCACTGGTTATATTTATTGACCATTGTTTTCGGCAGAGGGGAAAGCCGCTCTGGTTAGTTAAATTCTCCAAGCGCACGGCGGTCGGGCCAATATTGGGATTTCTCTACACACATGCCTGCCGTTCAGTTTGTGAGTGAATATCTTGCTGAATGCACGTCTCTAAAATGGCGCCAGAGGTAGCTTAGAGTGAGGAATAGGGCATAGGATACTTAACTACTTTTTATCCCGAAAAAAAAAACCTTTTTAGAGGGCCACACGATAACCGAATTCTATGCGGACGAATAATTATCCAAGTATCTTTTCTTCTATTTTAGAAGTAGTTAAGTAGGTATTTTTGAGAAATATCGTCTTCTGACTGTTCGTAAATATCGTTACGTTTTGTTGTTATTACTCGTAGAAGTGTTGAATTCAATTATTAAGTGATGTTGCCTCGGATTACCGATTCCTTT
Organism: Pammene aurita; assembly: GCA_947086415.1. Lineage (NCBI taxonomy): Eukaryota > Metazoa > Arthropoda > Insecta > Lepidoptera > Tortricidae > Pammene > Pammene aurita. The sequence goes on from OX352291.1 coordinate 20,130,358, forward strand.
GGACGTGCAAGAATTAGAACCAGAACAATGTTCATCCAAAATGTCGCCTGCATAATAAAGAGCTCAAATTTACAGAAACTATTTGTAGTCTCTCGCGATTTCCTTGTAAATGCATTGACCAATATACCAAGACTCTTCATGCTCTTCTAGCTCCATAACCCATGGATCGATCCTGCTCATATACGAACTCTCAAATTATATTGATTTCTGCTATAACCCCAACAAATTTCATAAATATTAGAAAAAACGTTACTACAGTTACCGCAGAACAACTATTCAAGAAGCCATCGAAATGCAGCGATGTCCAGGTAGCCAGTTGACAGTTCCGTTTCCGTTTCATCCGAAGCTGTCTATAACTTCACTTCGCTTAGGCTCCGCTCGTTCGACGAGATAGAAAAATATATGATATGTTGTATAACATAACTATACGATTTATTAGCGACAACGTATTTCAAAACTTTTGTCTGATTTGAATATTGTAGCATTTCAGGCTGTGACATGATAATTTAATTTCCTAACGTTTATGGATCGTTTAAATGTAATCGTATTGGTAGTGTTTATTACAACATTACACTTTTCGATACTTTTTATCGATATATACCCATGACTTTTTTATTTTTGCTATTCCAGGCAACATTTTAACTGTCAGGCATGTGTCAAGTCACTTTTTATAATTAGAAATTCAACCGTACAATATAATAGGTAGGTACTTGGAGCGGCACATAAAAAAATAGTAACTACTTACTTACAGAATTATTGGAAATTCGCCATATTCCTTGAAAGGGGTTATTCTACAGCTCATCTACAACGATTTAAGTCCAGCTATCCAAGGTTGACACTCATTGGTTTTCAAATTATTTGAGTTTCTAGTTTGTTTAATTAAAAAATCTACCTATCGGCCTAAAACTGGTAATAGGGAAAAGGTTTAAAAAGGTACTTGATATTTAGAATTTAAAAAGCATTTGTCTAATGGCTTATGTTATGAACGACTGATTACGTTACAAAAAATTAAAAATGCCAAAATTTTCCCAAGTAAAATAAGTAAAGTATTTGATAGAAATTATTAAATTAAATTATTTGGCGCTTGCAATAGAAACTTTGGGCCCCTGGTCAGCCGACATGAAGAAGTTTATGGGGGCCTTGTCGCCGAAGTTGATTGACACCTCGGGAGACCGTCGTGCTGGCAGTTACCTCTCGCAACGAATTTCTATCGCAGTTCAGAGAGGTAACGCCGCCAGCGTGATGGGGACCATGCCGCAAGGCGACCTATTAGACGGGGTTTTCTTTCTATAATAGTATTTAGTTTCGAGATAGTTTAAAGTTTCATATAGAGTTTTAGTTTTTTAGAGAGTTGTAATTTATTTTTAAAATATATCAACTTATTAAAGAATTCATAGAATAATTATTTTTAAGTATTTGAATCACAATTTTAATTTTTAATTTTAATTTTGTAGCATTTTAAGGATTTAAGAACTTTTAAAAAGCGTATGACACTTCGCATAAAAATTACAGAAATGAGTTTCTCAGTTCATAAGCTTTCCAAAAAGGTATTTTGTTGCTAAATGTTTTAAATTAATAATAATAGCAGAGCAGGTAGGAGACTTAACGTACTAGGTCAAGTATTATACAATACAATACAAATATTCTTTTAATACAATTGCTCAAAAAGTATAGTTTATGTAGCTGAAAATCGTGCGTAAAGTTTGATTTTATGCACTAGTGCTAAAAAGTAATCTGATCTGCAAATTGTGCGTAAAGTTTGATTTTACGCACGATTTGCAGATAAGAATTTTAAATAAATAAATAGTATTACTTGAACAACGCGCGATTGAATGAAGCTGTCTTTCGTACACTGACAGAATATAAATGTAATTTTATTTCATTGTAGTTTTTTCGCAATTGTATTAAAAAACGTTGTTCGACACACGTGTGGAAGTGTCATTTTCACTCGTCCCGAGTCTTGACCCTCGCCTATCGGGTCGGGTCAAGTAACCTCGGTACTCGTGCAAAATGACATGCTTCTCGCACTTGTATCGAAAACTACTATTATTGCACACCTAGATAAAATAGAACAGTACAGTACACAGATTAAAAGTAACAACAATCAGTATCAAGTATTATCTTATTCTTCTCCTAGAATTGCTTCAAATTGGCTTTGGAAAAAATACTGTTAACCTGTTAACCGCAGTATTGGAATCAATTTTAGTGGGTTATGGTGCCATGCAATGGCTGCACTGCAATACATGTTAGATGGATGCACTTCCATATTTTTAAAATTACATTGATAAAACCGGCCAAGTGCGTGTCGGACCACGCTTAATGGAGGGTTCCGTACCTTCAATGGAATAAGAACCAAACTAATACCAAAAGGTCGTATCTGATGGCTATGGAAGAAGTTTTTTGAAGATAACTAAAAAATGGCCAAACTGATTATGTTCAAAATAATTTTCGTAGAAAGTATGTGATAAGGTGCATCTTCTCAATTTTTTTCATATTTTTTGGACTTACTGTTCTTAGTTACAGGGGGGGTCACAATTTTTTTGACTTTCGAAGCGATTATTTCTGAAAATATTTACGCTATGTTCAAATAAACCTCGATGTTATTATTAATTCCCTATCGATTGATATGCAACATGTTGATATTTGGTAAAAAAAAATGTTTTATTTTATTTTGTTACATGTATGGAGCGCCCCCCCTATTTTTTTTATTTCTGAAATTTAACTACATAACTATGTAGCGGCATAAAAAAATATACCTTATGTCTAAATTGTATTAAGATACGTCTTATAGTTTTCGAGTAAAATGGCTATGACATACGGACGGACGGACGGACGGACGGACGGACGGACAGACGGACATGACGAAACTATAAGGGTTCCGTTTTTGCCATTTTGGCTACGGAACCCTAAAAAAAGAAACTTCGAGATTCTAGACATTGGCGTCGGCGTCGCTTGACGGTGGCAAGAGCTAGTCGAAATGGTATCGCGATGAATGTAGCGAGTAGCGAGACTCGTAATGTGAATGTGAATCGCTTTTTTAAACCTTAATGAATCTACTATACAAGAAAACAGATAAATTGCATTGGTACCTAGTTATAATGTTTCAATATTTTTTAAGTATGTAAAGAGTGCATCAGGATAGCCTTGAGAAAATTTCCAACAAAAACAAACGATGTTTTTTAAAGAGGATATTACCAAGCAAAATGTTTCAACCCGCTCCGATCCCCTCGAAAAAAAAACCGTTTTGGGGTTTATCGGATATTGTGGGCCCCCGATAAACCCCAAAACGGTTTTTTTTCTCAAATTTGTGACAAACGAATTGTTAATTTTGCTCATATATTAGGTATGGAGGCGATTGTTGAAAAAAATTGGAACAATTTTTTCTAAAATAAAAAGAAGAAAATTGTAACATCCTGTGTTGACTTACAGTCTTGGCACTAACTCCATTTTAGGGTTCCGTAGCCAAAATGGCAAAAACGGAACCCTTATAGTTTTGTCATGTCCGTCTGTCCGTCCGTATGTCACAGCCATTTCACTCGGAAACTTAAGACGTATCTTAATAAAATTTACACATATGGTGTATTTTGTATGCCGCTACTTAGTTATATAGTTAAATAGCATTAAAAAAAAACCGGCCAAGAGCGTGTCGGGCCACGCTCAGTGTAGGGTTCCGTAGTTTTCCGTCCGTCACAGTAAGTGTCCCCACTTAAGAGTTAAAATAACACCGCCATGTAGGATATGATATGAGCGTTCCACGTACAGCGACATCTATCGGAAAATTAAGTAAACTATTGCGCGCGAGCTTAAAGTATGGAAGATGATTTTTATGGGATAATTCTTTATTGCGTGAACCGATTTTCACCGTTTTTACTTTATTTGAAAGCGCGTCATTTCATTGTAATTTTGTAGAAATTACAGGTACAATAAACACCTGCTTATACGCTAAAATTACAAACTTAGTTCAGAAATTATTTTGTAATTTTTTTTCAAAAACTATTCATCCTATCAAGTTCAAAATAATTTTCCTAGAAAGTTTTTATAAAGTTCTACTTTTTAATTTTTTTTCATATTTTTAAAACTTATGGTTCAAAAGTTAGAGGGGGGGGGACGCATATTTTTTTACTTCTGGAGCGATTATTTCCGAAAATATTTACATTATCGAAAAATGATTTTAGTAAACCCCTATTCATTTTTAAATACCTATCCAACAATATATCACACGTTAGGGTTGAAATTAAAAAAAAAATCACTCCCCACTTTACGTATAGGGGAGGTACCGTAATAAAAAAAAAATTTCCACTTTTTATTTTACCACTTTGTCGGCGTGATTGATATACATATTAGTACCAAATTTCAGCTTTCTAGTGCTAACGGTCACTGAGATTATCCGCGGACGGACGGACGGACGGACGGACGGGCAGACATGGCGAAACTATAAGGGTTCCTAGTTGACTACGGAACCCTAATTAGGGGGGCGCTCCTTACATGTATCTTTTACCAAATATTAACATGTGGTATACCAATCGATAGGTCTTTAAAAATAACATTGAGGTTTTTTTTAATATTTTGTAATTAAGTGAATATTTTCTGAAATAATCGCTTCGAAAGTCAGAAAAATTGTGCCCCCTGTAACTTTTGACCCGTAAGTAAAAAAATAATGAAAAAAATTGAGAAGATGCGCCTTATTATATACTTTCTACAAATTGTTTTGAACATTATCGCCTCAGCCATTTTTGAGTTATCTCCAAAAGACTTCTTCCATAGGCATCAGATACGACCTTTTGGTATTAGTTTTGTTCTTATTCCAATGAAGGTACGGAACCCTCCATTATGAGTGGTCCGACACGCACATGGCCCGTTTTTTTTTTAATATGTACCAACATCTTATCTACGTCATAATCTAAAATTAATTAGCTTTAATTGCAAGGATTCAACTAATCTAAATATTTTTTTAATCAACTTCTTAGTATTTTGTTTTAACAAGTATAATAATCAGTTCATTTTGAACTTTTAAACATACTTTCACGTAATAACATACCTGACATTAACCTCTGTCGCTATTTTGAATAATAGCAATGGAATTTTCTATACAACTATTAAAAATGTCCGTCAGAATTTCTGCTGGTTTGATTATTCCAGATATATATCTCGCATTTGACAAATAGTAAATTACCGCAGCAATGTGCGAGCAACAACCTGCTGTTCGGTTTCCATTAGGGCATGTACAATAATTAGTAATTAAACGAACTTACCTTAAGTGAAGTTCCATTACAATTATACTTCGCTTTGTGATTCCGAATATTATAATAACTTGTAGTGGCTCGTCGCTTACGCCCTTTTTGTCACGATATGTTTAGAGCTGAAAAGACTCCTAAAAAAATAACACTTAGAAATACAACTCCAATACGTCAAGTGACACGTCACTGTCAACTCCTACGCGCCAAACTCTCATTTAGTTCAGAGCACCGCTGAGATGTATAAAGAAATGTTTACCTCTCAATAGTCACTTGATTATTTTACAACATAGTACTGTAGTCTCACTAGTATGGTACAGTACACATACTGGGTTTAGCTTATTGTGATCATTAAGCACGGGTGGGAGGGTAACTAATATTCGGAATCACAAAGATCGTATAATTGTAATGGAACTTCACTTAAGGTAAGTTCGTTTAATTAGTAATTATACTTCGCTTTGTGATTCCTTTATATTATAATAACTTGTAGATGTTCAGAGACTCGTAAAATAATCAGAACTAGATCCGCATATAAAACAGTATAGTTAACTAGCGAACATCAGAGAGAGAGATCTATCTGGTCCAAGGTATGAAACAATGCCAGGTTTAGTTTTTTATTTATGGTCAATCAACGTAAGTTAGCTTTGTAGCATTAAAGTGAATTATGATAATTATTTACATATGGATTAACACTACACAACCGTGATAGCGATTGGGTTAAATTATATAATTATATGTTTGGTTTCAAAAGAAATGAAATTAACATAATAATCTACGGATCTTGACCTGATTGTGGACAAGAACGTTTATAAATATTATTTATGTATATTTAATCACAAAAGAAAATGTGATTTGTAATATTTAAACAACGAAAATAATCATATATTATTATAATTATTTTACTTGTTTTTTAAAGTGGGTATTCCACTCATACATTAGTATGTTATTTAATCAAATACAAACATTGAAACATTGAAAAAATAATCAACCCAGTTTGACTTGAACAAACATCGATACGCCTTACCGGGGCTCGATATCGCTTTACCAATTAAGCTATGGGTTCAGTTACTGAGCTGACGAAATTCTCAATGCCTTCAATCATCTTTTTGCATTTATTTTTACATCGACTTTATAGCAGCCGTAAGCGACATCTAGGTGCCAACTACTACAGTTAGCTACCCTTCCCGCCGACTCTTTTACAAGTGTCACAACGGAAATAACAGATGGCGCCTGCTATCAACTCATAATTATTTTACTTGTTTTTTAAAGTGGGTATTCCACTCATACATTAGTATGTTATTTAATCAAATACAAACATTGAAACATTGAAAAAATAATCAACCCAGTTTGACTTGAACAAACATCGATACGCCTTACCGGGGCTCGATATCGCTTTACCAATTAAACTATGGGTTCAGTTACTGAGCTGACGAAATTCTCAATGCCTTCAATCATCTTTTTGCATTTATTTTTACATCGACTTTATAGCAGCCGTAAGCGACATCTAGGTGCCAACTACTACAGTTAGCTACCCTTCCCGCCGACTCTTTTACAAGTGTCACAACGGAAATAACAGATGGCGCCTGCAGGCAGCAGGCGCATTTTTTCAATGTTTCAATGTTTGTATTTGATTAAATAACATACTAATGTATGAGTGGAATACCCACTTTAAAAAACAAGTAAAATAATTATGAGTTGATAGCAGGCGCCATCTGTTATTTCCGTTGTGACACTTGTAAAAGAGTCGGCGGGAAGGGTAGCTAACTGTAGTAGTTGGCACCTAGATGTCGCTTACAGCTGCTATAAAGTCGATGTAAAAATAAATGCGAAAAGATGATTGAAGGCATTGAGAATTTCGTCAGCTCAGTAACTGAACCCATAGCTTAATTGGTAAAGCGATATAGAGCCCCGGTAAGGCGTATCGATGTTTGTTCAAGTCAAACTGGGTTGATTATTTTTTCAATGTTTCAATGTTTGTATTTGATTAAATAACATATATTATTAGTATCATGACTTTTACATCTGATGAAAGTATACCTGCTCGGCACATGGTATCACTACAGAACCAAACAACCCAATACCTGTGACTGTGAAGATCCAATAATTAAAATATATAATATTTTTAATAATATCGTATTTTAATAAGAATGATCTGTAGAATTCTAAGTAATGAAACAAGAAAAAAAAATCAAGTAGTTTCATTACGTTTTAAGGAATTCTTTTTGAAGAGGACCACACCACACCTGTTAAGTCAATTTAGAGTAACCCCCTAAATAATTAAATCTGTTTATGTGTCATGAAAGTATTGACAGTATATAATCATTATAATGGACCAAATATTAATAGGACACAATCTTATACGAGTAGATGTAATATGACAAATAACAAATATATTTATTTTTGTGACTATTACTATTATTATATTATGTTATGAAAACATAGTCAACATAGGTATAAATAGGCATGCCTTTATACAATGCAGCCCAATGTAGCAACCCAATGCGGAATGACCGCCAAGGGTTCAAAGCACTGTCTGTATAAGTATTCTACCAATATATAAAACACCGGTTCACAATATTCATTAAAATTACAGAATTCATTGCATAACTCTGCTACCAGACCAGAGATATTTTGGCTACCACTATAGGTATCTATATGCTGACATAGTATTATTTCAGGTAGTGCTTGAAGCATTTTGCTTTAACGTGCTTATATAAATTATTGAATCAATAAAAGCATAAAATACAGCATTATTATATCATTAAAAAAATCGTTTCTATATGGCACGTCAGCTAGGAGGTCAGGGAATCCCAACTGTTTAGAGTCCGTTCATTTACTTCCATATATCTTTTGATACCAAATGGTGACAATGAGCTAAGTATGTCAAGTACCATCTTTCTTGAAACATCATGACAATAGATGTCAAAAATAGGTAAGATAAAGTAGGCATGTACACAAAAATTGTAATAGGTGGCATAGCCTTCAAGTAAAATATTAATGATTTGTTAACTGCATGTTTGTATTAATATAACAATATTAATGATAATAAAATCAATAAGATGAGCAGGGAACTTATCTTATTGAGCAAAATTTTTGCTGTATAATTATTAAAGGTTATAACTAGGTTTATAGACAATTAGACACCAAGTGCATCAATTTTGTGATAACCTTACTCATATAAAAGTGTGTGTTGAGTACACACAGAGTATATCAGGATCGAGCATTAATTTACGCTAGGTATATAAACAAGAAACATATTTTTCTCACAACGGTATGCACTGCTTTTTACATTTCAAATAAGCATTTGACACATCAGTGTCTTTTGCAATTTACTAGAACAAAGGTAATCCTTTACCTAAAGAAAAGGTTTTTATCTTTAACAGTCTACATATACTTAAACCTTTAAAAGCGGGCCTAGTCCGCCTAGTGGTTACGATTAGGTATAATATTTATTTCAGTTAAAGAGTTTAATTGACGAATAGTTTAAACTAATAAGCGGTAAGCGTAATTTCCACTGAGTGTCATAATCCGTCAAAGATGTGCCACAACTGCCACAAGTGGTATATAATGTTTCAAATTAAGCATGGCAATATTTTATTTTTCCCCCTTAGCTGATATGGAGTTCTGTTACATATAAAATTTTTTGCAAACAATGCCAAGTAGTTCAAGGGTAACAAAAAAAAAACCATAAGCAGATTTAACAGAGAGTAACCATATGGTTACCTAATGATCATAGAGGGATTAAGTAACAGTTGCTTTTATCAAGCAGTTGTTATGGCTTGTGCCAATAGGCAATTGTTTGTCTTTATAAGACAAAAAATTCGTTTTAAATGACTTTATGTATTGACAAATTTGATCCAATGTAAAATTATATTAAGAAGTTATGACCCACAAATACAGTGGTGTGGGCTTCATTACATATCAGCATGGTAAGGGAACCAAATAGTTATGCAATATACTTGCTAATATATGCAGCGCAGAATACTTTTATATTAGGTCCATTTAATTTAAGTATTGTTGTAGACTTTCTTAACACAGGTAGTTGTGTCTATATCGAGTCCGACACACCAAACATTAATCAGGCTTTCTGCTGTTGTACTGAAAATGAACCGAATGAATAATAATACTCTTTATTGCACACCTCATACAGTTACAAGCACAAATTTTACAATTAGATAAATTTAGGTAGAGGTAACAACAGGTGGTCTTATCGCTAATGAGCGATTTCTTCCAGACAACCTTTTCAGAATGAATGTAATAATTATACAGCCTGGATTTTAAGTATGCCTGGAAATTAAGTAGTTGCAAAAAACTCATGTTTTTAGCATCATATAGAGCCAAAAATAGAGAACACATGACGCATACAGTCAAATGATTACATTAGTAGAGCCTAGGAAAGCAGAACCACGCATGTTCCACTGCAATGCCATCATTGTTAATTTTTTGCTTTGAGTAGAGCCTAGAATAGCAATACCACAGAAGCATACAGTCTGAGTCTGACTCATAATCCAGGGCAACAATGTCTTCACTGTTAAATTTTTGCTTCGAGTAAAGCCTAGGAAAGCAGAACCACGCATATTCCACTGCAATACAATCATTGTTAATTTTTTGCTTTGAGTAGAGCCTATAATAGCAATACCACAGAAGCATACAGTCTGACTCATAATCCTGGGCAGTAATGTCTTCACTGTTAAATTTTTGCTTCGAGTAGAACCTAGGATAGCAATACCACAGAAGCATACAGTCTGACTCATAATCCAGGGCAGCAACATCCTCACTGTTAAATTTTTGCTTCGAGTAGAGCCTAGGATAGCAATACCACAGAAGCATACAGTCTGACTCATAATCCAGGGCAGCAATGTCCTCACTGTTAAATTTTTGCTTCGAGTAGAGCCTAGGATAGCAATACCACAGAAGCATACAGTCTGACTCATAATCCAGGGCAGCCACATCCTCACTGTTAAATTTTTGCTTCGAGTAGAGCCTAGGATAGCAATACCACAGAAGCATACAGTCTGACTCATAATCCAGGGCAGCATGGCATAGCACGTACAGCCTTTATTTTAATTTTTTGACTGGTTTATAAACACAGAGATAGACAATAATGCCATCATTGTAGATTTGTTTCATGGGATAGGCTTAGCATAAATAACAGTGCCATAAACTTTGTTGTTATGTTGTGCTTAATACAGCAGGATGCAAAAAATTTTGCTAAGTGATTTGGTTAATATTGTGAGTACCGCCTTGTTCAAATAAATATCCAGCGAGACCACAGCTGTCATAGGTTACATCAAGCATTGCTTTGATCAGTATACCGTGGATGTAAAACTGAATTATGAATAATCAGCCCAGTAGGGTCTTGATATGCATCATGACGGTTCATGCTATAATGATTCCATGCATCTTCATCACAATGATAATTATATCTGTATTTCGTATCCCAAGTATGTAAATTTTGTCAATGTAAATCTCAAGATGCTTTTTCTTAAATATGTACATATTTCTTGTATTTTCATCAAGTGAGACTTAATGATTTACATCATTTTATTAAATAAATTTCTAATTTGGTTGCTCAGTTACATCATAGTATGCCATTGTACACTATGTATATGTGTTAAGAAAATTAAATAAGGTAATTGTGTAATACTTGTTCATGAATATAACATATTCTTACTGATTTATTGGACATTGATTTGGTTATTATTATCATTTAAAGTTCTAATTCTATCAGTTTAGTATAACATGGGACTTCTTATGCGTATTCTACATGCATGCCATTATTATTTTATTTTGCATTACTTACAAGAGACTAATCTAGGATTATTTAAGGGTTTATTACTCATTGAGCCTTTTAATGTTTTATTTGTACTTTTATATTATGTGACGGATATATGTACTACACTAATATGTTGATGTTAACTCTCATAGAAAGTCACTTTCGTTTACGGTTCAACCAACATAACCTTAAAGTATAATCGACAAGAGAAGGTTACCTCTTTGACGTAATTTGTTTTACATAGTCCACCGTCTTGACATCATTCAAACCTTTAATAGTACATTCACAGTCGAAATTGCAGCTACTTTTGCTTATTTCGGCGTTTTCTTTCGTCGGCGTCGGCATCCTTTGTCGGCATCTCCAATGTTTTAGTAATGCATTTTTCTTGCAATAAGTTAATTAGGAACCTGAAATACACTTTCCACCACTTCATAGGCTATATTTAAGCAGCAATGCATTTTGGTTTTCAACTTTCAATCGGAAATTCATTTAAAATATGAATAAAAGGAAGAACTATAGCGCGTGACGTTAGGGCGATAGCACGAAGATGAGAGTTTGGCGCGTAGGAGTTGACAGTGACGTGTGTCACTTGACGTATTGGAGTTGTATTTCTAAGTGTTATTTTTTTTAGGAGTCTTTTCAGCTCTAAACATATCGTGACAAAAAGGGCGTAAGCGACGAGCTACTACAAGTTATTATAATATGAAGGAATCACAAAGCGAAGTATAATGGTTACAGATGATTTTAGTCATTTATACTTTTACATCAAATACGTAGCAGAATATTTTACATCTACTTTAAGTATATTTTGATAACTTACTTAAATCATGGTTGTAAAGTGGAAGTATAACACAATATACACGGTGGGGCCTGTAACTAAAGCTAAAAATTAAAATGTACATTCTTCTCCTCAAACTACGCAACGTTTGTTTGACGACTTTGAAAAAAAACTTGCGGTTTGAATTTTATTACATTTTAAAGTTAATTCGAACACGCAATGTACTATGAAATTGATTATGTCTGTAGAGTGACTAGACTGACAGGCGATGTCAATTAGACGGAGTTTTAAGTACATTGAAAATACTATTTACTTTGTTTGAAAAGAGAACAATCTAAAAACTTTATGATTTTAAAAAGTTGCTACACAAAAGTTGTCTAGTTTGAGGACTAGAATCTACGTTTTAATTTTTTGCTTTAGTTACAGGCCCCACCCTATATATAATTAATTACGTCTTCAATAGGGGAATACGAAATGGCGGTGCTGCAAAGCAAAAAATCTGGCGGCGTATGTAAAAAAAAAAACTTCTAGTATAATAAGATTGATAAGTCTAGGGGTAGGAGTAGTCTAAGGGGTAAGACTATGCCTATACGATAATGCAGTGCTGAAAGCCCAAATGCTTGGCCTTATAAGTGGCAGCAGCATCAAAAGATTGTAGATATACCAAAATATAGCGCCTGATCTTTTTATAATAGTAACAAGATGTTATGTAACCTAAACCTAGCGTCTGATTTTTTTAACTGCAAGAAGACGTTACGTTATAATAAAGAATTTGTGTTATAAAAGATCAGGCGCTGTTTTGGCATACATATACAATCTTTTGATGCTGCTGCCACTGAGTGGTAAAACAGAACCTGATTTTTTCAAATTAGGGTAACTCCCGTACACATAATGTAGGAGTAATTATTTTTTGCGCTTTAAACCTATTTGGGTGTCGTTAAATAGGTCATTCAAAACGAATAGGGGTCTTTAAAAAAATTAATAAAATATACAGTTTCGTAAATTATATATTTAAAAATGTGTTTGAACCGTAAGTCCAAAAAATATGAAAAAAATAATGGAAGTAAGACTTTCAATGAAAACTATATATTGGATGAAATCGGTTGAGCCGTTCTTGAGTTATCGTAAAAAGGTGTAATTTTATAGTAAAAGGACGTAAATTTACTGTGAGAAACGACCTTTTGTGTAGGAATATTTTGACGGGCCGGCAATCACGGAACCCTACATTGCGCATGGCCCGACATGCTCTTGGCCGATTTTTAATTTATTTTACGAAACTCTAAGGGACTGAAAGTTATGCATATGTTTAGAACATTGTTTACAGTAACAATTTCAAAAAAATACAATACAATACTAGACACTTTTAGTCCTAGAAGGAATTAAAAATCCACATTTTTCACCATATACCTACATACTCGTACATCTACACCAGTACAAGTATAAATGTCTCTAATCTTATCATCTGGAACTGAAGAGGAAATAGAATAAATAAAAATATTGGACCCGGGGTATGTCCTTAAACTACGTCCGGACTTTGGTATGTCCTTAAACTATGCCAAAAAGAGAGGTATGGGCACTACCAATGGCATCTCGCTTAGTGTGGCACGTTTAGTGAATGTCATCTCGCTCAAATCTGGAGCAGAGCCCGACTGGGGAAGTACCTCCACCTTACAGAAAACCACAGCCAAATAGCACTAGACCCTACTCATAGTGTTGTGTTCCTGCTGGTGAGTAAGGTTGCCAAAGAGCTCAAAGAGGACCCAGTGTGTTGACGATGAGGGACCCTCTTGTTCCTTTAGCCGTCAACACAGTGAATCCTCCTTTTTGTAAAGGGTCGGCAACGCGCATGTGACTCCTGTGGAGATACAGGCGTCCATAGGTTACGGTAGCTGCTTACCATCAGGCAGGCCGTATGCTTGTTTGCCACCGTCGTAGTATAAAAAAAAAAAAGGTATAAAAAATCCTATATTGCATACCGCTGACAGATTTTTGAATGAATACGAATTATCAGTATCGAATATGCTCCTGATTCTGAGCATCTGGAAGATGGTTTTCAAGATTTTTAAACGCATAGGTACCCCCTTTTTCATAATCATCTCTCACGCTTTTAGTTAGGTAAGTAATTTATGTTTTATCCCTATCTGTCACAAAACATAATTAACTAATTGAGGCATGAGAAACGTTTATGAATAAGACCTACACAAGAACGCCTCGGCTATAGGTAGAGTGTAGGTTTTTGAATGGAAATCTTTCTGAACCGGCGTTTGGCCGCCGGCGAGCGGGCTATATAAACGACTCCCGCCTCCCGCGGCGCACTCAGTGCCTCTGACGACTCTGTTTCGGACTGCGCGCGTGACTAAGACAACTCGTAAGTTTATCTGTGTAACACAATAATAAATATAAAGTACTAAACTCGTAATCGTAACTCAGTGAGAAGGTAAATGATACTAAATTATTTAAGTGCACAAAAGCCACAAAACAGGAGTTGGGCGTTGTCTCACCCGGAAATTATTAGAAAAACGCTGTTGGTAACTTGGTAATTACGGGGAATACCTTGCAAAGTATATATTTTTTAAATTATTTCTCATATCGTGTCTCAGTACATGGTATCTTAATAACATAAAATAATTTCTGCTTAAAATTATTTCTTTGCCACAAGATAATTTTAACATAATTCTTAACTGAATGGTGAAGACACATCTATTTACGGAATGTAACGATGGTAGCGGTACGTCACGTTAATCATTAATAAATTTAATAAATGACACAAGCGACGAGTAATACATCCGTCAAAGTACCTAGGTATCTTTTAAATAAATTCAGTTTAATTACGTGAATCAAACAAACAACAATTTAAACTTCATATTAAATGTGGGTGGATGGAGCTGGAGCATTATGACTATGACACTATAGATACTAAGATATTTAATTTTATTATGATTTTCGCGGTGATAATAGTAGTTTATGTAACTGTTACGTAATAAGGGTCCTTAAAACATGAGTGTGGTTTTATGAAATGAGCCGCAGGCGAATTTCATAATAAGATCACACGAGTGTTTTAAGGCCTAATTACGTACAGTTGCATACACTGCTTTATCTACACTCATATTATATATATTAAATTAATTGTTCGGAAACCATAGAATGACCGCCATTGTACCGTCATGGCCTGCTCGATTGTGCCGGCGCTCGCGCGGGACCAATCGAGTTGGCCATGGCGGTAACATTATGTTATCAAATTCGATGTTCCAAATTTGAAACTCATTGCTTAACAATATTTGAGCATGCATAGTTAAAATTACGTTACTGCCGCAGATAAGAAACTTATCATAGTTAAATCGTTTGTTGTAATGCTTGTCATTGTCTACGGTTTTTGAACGCATTTTAGAGTACTTACAGTATGAGTGTAGATAAAATGTTTAATTTCTCATAGTAACCTAGCAAGTTACCTGTACTAACGAAAACACGAATCAAATGTTTTATTTAAAGAAGGCACCTGGACACTGTAGACACGAATATAATTAATTATTATTAAATAAACCAAATATTGTTTTTCATATTCATATCATTTGCGCTTTCTGTTCTGCCTTTTGTGTACACGCCTGGGATATATTTATTTAATTATGTAGATACACTTCAATTACTAACATCGGCAAAAAATATATTAATTTCGACAATGCATGGGCATAAATGGAACTGTACACAGAGTGAAAGGGACCTGCATAAGTTGAACCAGTTTTGCCCGTTGCTTGCTATCCATTCGCTTTAACATTCCACTTGCTTCCCACGCTAATAATCTAGGTACACGACGTATCATAAATCCTAATTAAACTTTTTCCATACTTTAGTAGGTGGCTAAAGCCCGAAGACGGCTTAGTAGAACAGTTAATTGTTTGGAATTTAATGTAGATAGGCAAGCCTCGAATCCCGGAGGTTATTATAAAAATAAATAAATAGCGGATTGTTGATTTATTCCCTTAAAAAAAGTGCTGAGATTGCATAAAACGTGGATAATTAAGAATAACCTTGAGCCACAACTGTTTTACAAAAAGTTGATTCTCCACAGCCGGCCGGCTTTCGGCGTTAAGTCACTATAAACCGGTTCCTTGTTATTTTATGATGTAATACTCGCAGCGTAACACAATAGTATTTTATACAATCGTGACATCATTAAGAGCTTTTCAGTCGAGTGCCGTGTTTGGAAGGTACGAGATTGAAAAGCTTGATTATGTCACTATTTTATACAATACTTTTTCTACGAGTGCTCAATATAGGCAAGCCGGTAAGAATTGAGTTCGACGTAAGACTTGCTGCCTCTATACAATAGAGTAACTTGAATCTCCCGGCAGATCGTGTCCGTCCCGCCGCGGCGACGGCGGCGTGGCCGCGCGGGCTCGTGCACTGCAACAGTGTTACAATATTGTATGAAAATCCTTTGTACCATCGTTGGCGATGTCACAATATGCGACCATAAAAGCTCTATCGGAAAGTATGCGCTAGTAGTTCGGTCTACACAATCTCAATTCAAGCATTAGAGTCGACAAGTAGAAAAAACATATAAATATAACTAGGCAAGTGTCGGTCACGGAATTCAAGGAGTATGCAAAGTTATTGTAAAATCATTTCGTTTCTTTGTTCATGGATAGTTTATTCTGGTATAGGTAGTTTTACCTATACTTTAAACAATAAAATAGTGGCCTAAGTAAGTAGACAGGTAGATACTTGAGGTACCTACTGCCTCTATTTTTGAACATCATTGGGATATTTAAGTAAATATTCTTTGTTTGCAGCCATTTCGTAATATACCCAATTAATTATTTGCGTGTGTTTAATTCTAACAAACCAGTGTCAAGGTATTAAGTACGTAATAAGGTTAGGTTAGGTTAATTAGTCTTTGCACACGATTAGCTATAACATGAAATTACAATTATAATCTATAAATATATAAAAGAAGAAACTGACCGACTGACTGACTGACTGACTGACTGACATATCAACGCACAGCCCAAACCGCTGGTTCTAGAGATTCCAAATTTGGCACATAGGTTCCTTATAAGGTCTAGGGGTGCACTAAGAAAGGGTTTTTCAAAATTCACCCCCTAAGGGGGTAAAATGGGGGTCCAAAGTTTGTATGGCGAATCAAGATTTGTTAGATTATTTTATTCGAAACTTCACAGGAGTATTCCTAACGATAAATGAGTAAACACGTGTTTCAGGTTTTTTGGAAATTCAACCCCTAAAAGTTGCAAATGTGGTCACAACATATGGGTATCGTATCCTTTTTGAGTACTTATAGTACGCGGGCGAAGCCGCGGGAAAAGGCTAGTAAATAAAGGCGGATAAGATTGATTGAGCCCTTCTATTGACGATTGATCAAGATTGTATTCTAATGAATTTCCTTTGATAAGATAGAGATATTTATTTGTAACCAAGTAACCAATGCAGTACATGACTAACATGACAAAGATTAGCACATAGAACGTGATAGATAGGGTAGGTAAAGCAAAAAACTAATCCATACTAATATTATAAATGGGAAATTGTATGTGTGTGTTTGTTTGTCCGTCTTTCACGGCAAAACGGGGCGACGAATTGACGTGATTTTTTAAGTGGAGATAGTTGAAGGGATGGAGAGTGACATAGGCTACTTTTTGTCTCTTTCTAACCCCCCACTTCCCTAAAATGGGGGGTGGTAGTTTGTATGGTTTGTTACCCCGAATTTAACGCGAGCGAAGCTGCGGGCAAAAGCTAGTTTTACATAATATAGGAACTTTAGAACAGCATAAGCATTTTAACTATAACAACTCGTGATACTCTAACACATTAAAAAAAGTTAATTTAACATAACACAATTTATAAAAATATTTTTTTGGAATAAAATCTAAAACTGTGTAATCCCCATTGAGTAATTAAATTACAATTAAATACTTATAAACTACATATTTACTTTGAAATAAAAAAGTATCAAAATAAAAAAGTATATCGAGCCCCGGTAAGGCGTATCGATGTTGGTTCAAGTCCAACTGGGTTGATTATTTTTTCAATGTTTTCAATGTTTGTATTTGATTGAATAACATACTAATGTATGAGTGGAATACCCACTTTATAAAAAAATGTAAAATAATTATGAGTTGATAGCAGGCGCCATCTGTTATTTCCGTTGTGACACTTGTAAAAGGGTCGGCGGGAAGGGTATCTAACTCTAGTGGTTGGCACCTAGATGTCGCTTACGGCTGCTATAAAGTCGATGTAAAATAAATGCAAAAAGATGATTGAAGGCATTGAAAATTTCGTCAGCTCGGTAACTGAACCCATAGCTTAATTGGTAAAGCGATATCGAGCCCCGGTAAGGCGTATCGATGTTGGTTCAAGTCCAACTGGGTTGATTATTTTTTCAATGTTTTCAATGTTTGTATTTGATTGAATAACATACTAATGTATGAGTGGAATACCCACTTTATAAAAAAATGTAAAATAATTATGAGTTGATAGCAGGCGCCATCTGTTATTTCCGTTGTGACACTTGTAAAAGGGTCGGCGGGAAGGGTATCTAACTCTAGTGGTTGGCACCTAGATGTCGCTTACGGCTGCTATAAAGTCGATGTAAAAATAAATGCAAAAAGATGATTGAAGGCATTGAAAATTTCGTCAGCTCGGTAACTGAACCCATAGCTTAATTGGTAAAGCGATATCGAGCCCCGGTAAGGCGTATCGATGTTGGTTCAAGTCCAACTGGGTTGATTATTTTTTCAATGTTTTCAATGTTTGTATTTGATTGAATAACATACTAATGTTTGAGTGGAATACCCACTTTATAAAAAAATGTAAAATAATTATGAGTTGATAGCAGGCGCCATCTGTTATTTCCGTTGTGACACTTGTAAAAGGGTCGGCGGGAAGGGTATCTAACTCTAGTGGTTGGCACCTAGATGTCGCTTACGGCTGCTATAAAGTCGATGTAAAAATAAATGCAAAAAGATGATTGAAGGCATTGAAAATTTCGTCAGCTCGGTAACTGAACCCATAGCTTAATTGGTAAAGCGATATCGAGCCCCGGTAAGGCGTATCGATGTTGGTTCAAGTCCAACTGGGTTGATTATTTTTTCAATGTTTTCAATGTTTGTATTTGATTGAATAAAAAAAGTATCAATCAAAGTAAATACGTGGTGGTGGTGGTAGGTAAGTGAACACATCTTTGTCGTTATAAACTGCCATGCCGAGGGTAGGTCACACATAAATAGTTGGTTCAGTCGGTCTTGCACAGTAGGTTAGGAACTGTGCGGTTTTCTTTCAATTTAGTTTTTCAGTAATACCTATCTATAGTACACAAGGAATTATGATATCGATCAGAGAAATTGAATAGCCAAGCGGTTCTTTTCAAAAATGTCTTGTCATGCTGGGCCTATTAAAGGCCTTGATTTGTAACGGTCGACATAATTACACACGACTGTAGTGTTTCTCGTTGATTTTTTAACTGGAATGTCGATATTCCCAAAAATCATGCATGTGACCAAGACGAAGTTTAATGCTCAAATCCCGGAAATAATTTTACAGTAGGTTTCTATACAGGCTGAAATCGGGGTCATGTAGCAAGCGATCAAGGCATGATACACAAGGCTATACTGAACAACAACCAACTTCGAAATCGCGAAAAAATTTTTCGTCTTTCCATAGAAAATGATCGAAATGATGAAAATGAAAGAATGTGATCGGCCGAAATTTATAAAACTGCCAAAAAATTTCGTCTCTCCATAGAAAATGATCGAAATGATGAAAATGATGAAAATGAAAGAATGTGATCGGTCAAAATTTATAAAACTGCCAAAAATTTTCGTCTCTCCATAGAAAATGATCGAAATGATGAAAATTAAAGAATGTGATCGGCCGAAATTTATAAAACTGCCCAAATTTTTTTCGCGATTTCGGAGTTGGTCCCATAGTAAAGGTTGTTCAGTATAGCCTTGTGTATCATGCCTTGATCGCTTGCTACATGACCCCGATTTCAACCTGTATAAACATTTAACTAAAATGTCCCTCTGTCTTCATTTTCAATTTGATCAGCTACTTAATTTAAAGGAAGCAGTACCGAACAAATAAAGAAATCAGTAACATTAATCGCATTTTTAGGGTTCCGTAGTCAACTAGGAACCCTTATAGTTTCGCCATGTCTGCCCGTCCGTCCGTCCGTCCGTCCGTCCGCGGATAATCTCAGTGACCGTTAGCACTAGAAAGCTGAAATTTGGTACCAATATGTATATCAATCACGCCGACAAAGTGGTAAAATAAAAAGTGGAACAAAATGTTTTATTAGGGTACCTCCCCTATACGTAAAGTGGGGGGTGATTTTTTTTTTCGTTTCAACCCTAACGTGTGATATATTGTTGGATAGGTATTTAAAAATGAATAGGGGTTTACTAAAATCATGTTTTGATAATGTAAATATTTTCGGAAATAATCGCTTCAGAAGTAAAAAAAAATGTGTCCCCCCCCCCTCTAACTTTTGAACCATAACTTTTAAAAATATGAAAAAAATCTCGAAAGTAGAACTTTATAAAAACTTTCTAGGAAAATTATTTTGAACCTGATAGGTTGAATAGTTTTTGAAAAAAAAATACAAAATAATTTCTGAAGTAAGTTTGTAATTTAACCATATAAGCAGGTGTTTATTGTACCTGTAATTTCTACAAAATCACAATGAAATGACGTGCTTTCAAATAAAGTAAAAACGGTGAAAATCGGTTCACGCAATAAAGAATTATCCCATAAAAATCATCTTCCATACTATAAGCTCGCGCGCAATAGTTTACTTAATTTGCCGATAGATGTCGCTGTACGTGGAACGCTCATATCATATCCTACATGGCGGTGTTATTTTAACTCTTAAATGGGGACACTTACTGTGACGGACGGAAAACTACGGAACCCTACACTGAGCGTGGCCTGACACGCTCTTGGCCGGTTTTTCTCTATTTATTTATTTAACAATCATACGAGTAGTAACTATTCACATGAATGTAAACCCAACTATAACTCAACAATAGATTATTGTTCACAGAATCATGCCAGACCTATACTACGTACCCGGCTCAGCGCCCTGCAGGGCGGTGCTCTTGGCGGCCAAGGCTCTCAACGTCACACTGAACCTCAAGCTGGTGGACCTTCACCACGGCGAGCAACTCAAGCCTGAATACATTAAGGTAGGCATCTAGCTTAAGCTACCTTACCAAATAAAATGACTTAATCGAAATTTGCTGATTTTTGGCACCAAAAAATACATTTCGATACTAGGTATTGAATTGAATGAACGTTTGTATGCAGTTCCAATTGTTTTTAAAATCAAAACGAACTCTTCGTTCAGTAAAATTTCCTATCTTCAATATTTAAGGCACTTTTCGCCGTTTTGGGACACTGTATATGAATTTCAAAAGAATATAAACAAAAATATGTTATTCAATTGTGTGACGGATAACTTAATTTCAAAAATGTCGTAGATTGTTGCCAGATGAGAGAGTCATGTGTTTTTTGTTTAAGACCCTTTATAGATTCATAAGGAAAGGTACCCACTATCAAAAACGTATCACATTTTTTTTACATCTTTACAACAGTAGCTTTCGGGGGCTTTATCTGTGCTTTCAACCGTTGATTAATGAAATAACAGTGTAGGGTTTAGTTAAATAAGGACCATTCTAGAAAAAAATAATACTAATAATATATATGAGATAGTTACAGAATTATCCTTATACTTAAATGTAGGAAAAACAAGGAAAATAACATATTATAAACGCAATTAGTGACACCGAGTTTCTTAATTGCTAATGCTGCTAACATAGGTAAATAACATAAACCTCGTTTCCTAATAATTAATAAGACCCATTTAGTTAAATGAATCAGATATTTCCGTTACTTAAATTCCTATTATTTTCCTTATTTCGCATATAGTTTTATATAATTTTCTTTTGAATTACAATTTGGTAGGTTGATTTACGGTTCAAGCTATTTTTCTTTTGTTTAATACTTGCCATATGAAATGTCTTAATATATAAGTACCATGTTTAATATTTACCTCTCTATATTCAGATCACGAATTCGCAATAAAAGTATAAGTAGGAGTACTTACCTACATCACTATTTGCGACAGGAAAAATAAATATTGTATTAGGTTCTAAATATTGATGGTAATAAGATGTATGTAGTTAATTATCTTGTTTTTTACTAACTCATTTTAGTTATAGTGTCTTAAAATGTAGGTTTAAGTTTAGTTTTTTTAAGCATTTGTTACTAACTATCCTATGGACCTATGTTGTCTGAAAATAAACAAATTTTATTTTTATTTTATTTATTTATTTATAATATGCTCCTTGGACTCTTCTCCCACTTCAGTGGAAGTGATCGAAGTACCTACCAAATGTTCAGTTCGACCAGTTATAAACATGTGTAAGATTTGCAGGCTGACATTTATGATTCAGTTTGTAAAGGTGTAAAGCACTATGTAGCAATTGAAATGTTAACTTGCCATTTTGCCATATATTTTACGAACATAACAACTTACTACGAGCTCCGTTGCAAATCAATCAAACAAGATTCTAATCTTATCAATTTTACGATTATTTATACAACAATCAGCACCCAGTGGAGTGGAGGTCAAATATAGCTACAATATACCCAACTTACAAAGGAATTGCGGGGTTCAACGCTCTGTTACGAGGACGCCTGTATTTACCATGATTACAACACCACACCATTATGATAATAACATGATAGACGGAGAGCTAGCTACGTCAGATATTACACAATAATAAGGACAACGAAACCCCCCTAGGCACTTTGCTATACTATGCTTATTTCTAGATCTGGACATCTGGCAGCTGTCAAGTGGTGGAGGTCAAAGAATGCAAACCACTTCAAGAACACTAATTCTAGAGTTCTGTGTTTGATGCAATATTATGAGAAAATATATGAATAATATGATTATATCATAGCCAAATGTTTCTGTTGGGGGAAAGTAGTGCCAAACGACGTATAATGTATATTGTTTTTGTTTTCGTAATAATACGCAATGTTTTTTGTTTTAATTTTAAAATATAGGCTTGTCATCTTACTCATCTATAACTGAGACAACTTCGGCGTGTTTTAGCTATTTTGGTATTACTTCCAATTCAAAAATGTTGCTAGTCACTCTGTCCATTAAAAGCCGCCAGATGCCCGGATCTCGCAATAAGGATAGTATAGCAATCTAACCACACGAGTTTTGTTGCTCTCATTATTGTGTCATATCTGACGTGGCCAGCTCTTAGTACATGATAATAATGATAAAGGTAATTGTTTTGTGATAGCACAAACATGCCATTTCGATTGGGTAGTTTGTTACAAAAAAAAATCATAAATAAAAATTAAATGTAGAGCTGAGTAGCAAGGATTGGACATGCCAAACTGTGACACTTGAATATCATGGAATCACTACCTACACTATTGTACCCATGAGAATTTGTCAAAGTGGTCTCACTAGCGACTGTCACTTTTCTGTAATATACAGTAGGTACAGTCAGCTGCATAGAAAAAGACCCCCTCCTTATACAAACTTTGTATGCAGCGTGGGCCTTTTTCTCTCTAGCTCACCGTACCATTACTGGATTCAGTCTAAAATCGCAGCTTTATCGGGGGATTGTGCGACCGTAAGATAAGTGTAAGAAATGCTAGAATGCTCACAATACCTTTTTACAGAGACGGGAGAGCACCCTAAGTTTACCTTCGTAACTTTATTTATAGCTTACTTTAGTAAAACATTAATGTTATCATACTGTAAGACTGTTTTTATCTCATTTATCTACATAGGATTAATAGACTCTACAATCTCTACATTGCTTTAAGTTGACGTAATTGTAGATAATAGACAACTCGACAATCACCTAGGTAAGTAGGTACATAACTTCCAGAAACTGAGCTTTAGCCACAGTATTTATCAAGATTTTTTAACGAAAGACTGCTCTAGAATTTATAGTATGCTGTCATGAACTACTCGAGTGCACGGTACTTCCTTTAGGCCCCGAACTGCCGTGAACTGGGTTATTACGAAACTTAATGGTTCCATTCCACCGCACCGATTCGCACGCAATGCAACCAGCATCAGCAGGACAATTCACCAAGTGATCCGGCACTACCCTGCAGGTCGATCGGTGTAATACTACATTAGTTACATTACATTGTAGTTGCACAGTTGTTATGTTATGAGTCATTGTCGAGTGGAGATTTGTTCTCTATGAGAAAACTGTCAGTTGACACACCAAATTTTTTTCAAGACACCCGACGAAACTGCTGCTTTCAAAAGGCTTACTTTATCCATTAATAAGTAAAATAATGTGTAAAGTTGCGTTTTATCCTCTAGAGTAGAAAGCATGACAACAAGTTTTGACTTGTATGCAGCAACTTTTATGCGATGATGTTGAATATTGAATAAGTACCATTAATTTTGATTACATTTGTAATATTTTACAGCTTGTAAAAAATGTTGTACCTACATAGGTATTACCCTCGGCATCAAAGTTTGTTGTACGAAAGAGGTTAAACAACAACTTTGCTCTCTTGTATAATAAATATTTCGCTACAACCGCTCGCAAAGGCTCACTTTATCCTACGACCACATTTGAGAGACAAAATTACATTCGATATCTATTACGAGTTTCCATCTCAGCAATAAATTTGCCACTAAACAATCTAATTAGAAACCTACATCCTCATTAATAAGCTATATTTTCCCACAGCTGAACCCCCAGCACACGGTCCCCACGCTGGTGGATGACGGGCTCGCGCTGTGGGAGTCGCGCGCCATCATCACCTACCTCGCCAACAAGTATGCCAAGGGCAGCACCCTGTACCCCGAGGAGCCCCGAGCGCGCGCTCTTGTGGACCAGCGGTTGTACTTCGATATTGGGACATTGTACCAGAGATTTAGTGATTATTTTGTAAGTAGCTTTTTTATTTGTGGTAGCATCTAACTTAACTCGATCTTGATCTTCTCGAATTAGAATGTTTCTTTGGAGGTTCGTAGTTATACAGGGCGTTTTTCAACAATTATCCATATTGTGCGTGGTGATTAGATAGGCCATATGAACAACTTTTTCTATGGGACCAATTCCGAAATCCCGAATTTTTTTTTGTTTGTAATACATTTTGGCCCATTAGGTATCGACGTTTTCTATGGCAAGGCCAAAAAAAATAATAGGATTTCGCTGTTCAGTGGCCTACGTAATGTACCTAATACAATATGGTTAATTGTTGAAAAATATAACCTGTATATATTACATATAACCGAACTATTTGTTTGACAATAGCTCGTTTTATGGGCGGTTACACTACAAGGTAATTGCGTTGCGATAATTGCTTTGAGCATTGACCTCCTTCATGAGGTAGGTAATTACAATGCATATCTACATCCGTTAGAGAGAAAAATAATAATAACCCTAATTATCTTGTTTTCAGTACCCCCAGATATTCGGTGGCGCACCGGCGGATCAGGGCAAATTACAGAAGGTCGAGGAAGCTCTCAAGTTCCTCGACACATTCCTCGAAGGTCAGAAGTACGTCGCCGGCCCCAACCTGACCCTTGCTGACCTGAGCCTCATCGCTAGCGTGTCCACGTTGGAGGCCACCAACATAGACATTAAGAAATATTCTAACGTTAAGAGGTAAGGTCACTCCTTTGTAATAAGGTGCGAAAGTGAAAAACATATCCTTGACGACGACTCTACCATCGCGAACCGAGATTGTTGAGCCAAGAGGATCGGCGAGATGGTTGAGAAGAGAAATGAGAGATTTTTCATTTTGACATGAGTGACATTTTCATATCTATTAATAAAGTTCCGTATTATCAGGGCACGCTACAGAAGATCGAGGAAGCCCTCAAGTTTCTCGATCAATGTCACTAATTTAATACATTGATTGACACTTCAGGTGCGGTCGTATTCCGATTAAAATCCAAGTTTTCCCGATTGAAATACCTACATTACCTATGCATTATATCGCAACAGAAGATTTGGATGGTTTTCCAGATATCAAATAAATGTAGTGTATTACACCTTGATATATTTAATTGTTAAATATCCAAATATTATAATAAAATAATCAATGAGTCAAAATTGTGTCGTAAATGTAGCGTGGTTGAAATGCTCGAATTTATGGCCGACATTAGTAACCGCAACTGATTTGTTTGCAGTGTTCTTGTTGATGACTTCGACAGATTAAGAGCTGGCCACGTCGGGTATGACACAATAATGAGAGCAATGAAACCCTTCTACTTAGTTCGTTATACTATCCGGATCCGGGCATCTGGCAGCTATTCCTTGGTGGAGCAAAATTTTTCAATCGCATAAAAGTACCTGCCTAATCCCAAAATAGTTAAAAACTGCCAAAGTAGTCTCATTTATAGAATACAGGACAGGGACTATATTTTAATTTTAGAACAAAACGACACTGTGTATTATTGGTGAAGCAAAAACAAAAGGCGACAAACTATGAATTACATTACATTTATCACTACTTTCCCCAAACAGAAGTTTCTGGCAATGATATAATATAATTAATTACATAATTTCCAACAATACTGCACAAAACCCAGAACTCTAGGACTTGTATTCTTCAAGTGGTTTGCATTCTTTTACCTCCACCGATGAACAGCTGCCAGATGTCTGGATCTAGAAATAAGCATAAAAGTATGTAAAACTAACTAGAGAGGTTTGGTTGCTCTCGTTATTGTGTCTTATTTGACGTAGCCAGCTCTCCGTCTACAAGTACTTGAACGCCGTCGCTGGACTCGTTATTGATAGAAATGCTGAGATCAGAAATATCAAAATAAGTTCAAAGAAATTTAAACTCTTCAAAAATATTATACAAAAATTCCATGGTAACAACAATTTTTTTTTATCAATTTCAGGTGGTACGAGACCGTTAAATCCACAGCCCCAGGATACCAGGAAGCCAACGAGAAGGGCGTGGAAGACTTCAAAACCTTCGTAAACAGCATGATGAAGAAATAAAGACCCATATTTATTTGCTTTCGCACACACGCGTCCTTTATGGACTGCCAATATTTATATTTAAGATATTTTAAGGCACAAAATAAATTATAAACATTATTAATATTTTTTATTACCGGCGGGCAGATCCCTCAATTTATGGCGCAATTAGGATCTGTCCACAGACACATCAGTGCTCAATTCAGACAACTCTGCAGGGCCTATATTTTAACATTGGAACAAACATCATTGCGTTGCACCTGTTATTGTGGAAACAAAAACTTGGCACTATTTTTCCCCAACAGAAACACTTGGTAATAACATATTCTAATATTTTCCATAATTACCCATAATACTACATCAAATTGTATTCTTTGACCTCCACAGATGAACAGCTGCCAGATGCCCTATTCTAGAAATAAGGAAATAGCAAACTAACTTGAGGGGTTTCTTTGCTCTAGTTATTGTGTTATGTTTTACGGGGCTAGCTCTCCGTCTAGATCGCCATAAAGCGCGAAGCGTGGGAACGCTGCCATCAAAGTAATTAGTAATCGTATAAGATCCATAAAAAGCGTTTAGAGGAATTAATTAGCCAGGTAGAAATCGTTTTAATACCTTCATTTGGTCCTTAAGAGTCCGGTAACGATTTGAAAACGAAAATCGCTAATAATGAAATTAGGAACATGAATCGTATTTGATAAGATAGTTTGAAGTCTTGTTATTGTAAAAAAGTGTTTTGAATCTAAATATATTAATATATAATACCCTAAAACTGGATTCTTACAGAGCTTGTTTAGTGAGGACGTTGATTCGAGCAATCTTGTCGCTTGACTATTAGTTATTATTTAGTATGGCCCCTAATATGTTTTATATTATCTGATTGAAGCATGAAATATAGTTTATTTCTGTATTTTTATTTTTGTGAAATGCTTTAATATCTTCCCAAAAATATCACCTAAACTTCGGCAATTTTTTATAAAATCGCTCTAGCTAAACATACTCTCCCTTAAAAAATATATATAAAAATGAAAAAAACTGTTCTACTTATTCCCCAGACGACTCATTTTCCAACGTATTTATGTATTTTACGTACTAGTATAACTTAATTTTAATCAATAAAAACCTTACTTTTTTCACCTCTTCAAGCAAAAATCGCGAAATGGGTGTTAGATTAGGGTGAATTACTTATAAATGAGATCAAAAAATAAAAAAGCGTTCCACTTATACAATTTAAAAAGAAATGTACTTTCAAAAAATATATACAAACTGATAGAAGTTTCGTTAGTTACTGCAAAATAGTATCAAAAAGTTGAGCGAAATCGAAAAAAAAGTTTACCGGACTCTTAATGTCTGTGTTTAGGTAATTCAAGTTTGCGCAATCCCAGGCTTTTTTGCTCTTTTTTCAGTTTTTTGCTTGTAGCTCGGAAAACGTCATTCCATTCAATATGGTTTAATTCGGCTGCTCTTGGCCTTGTTGGGGGCAGAGAGGCCGGGGGGCGATTTTTGACATTCAAGCGCTCGAATCTGACATTTAAAACTCTGTCTAAAACCGTGAAATGGTAGTTTGAAAATAACAGCGATAGGAATTTCAAATCATGTTCATGATTAATGGCTAATTAAACATTAAACTATTAATTTGAGGGGAAAATAATGGTGACAAACGTTTGTGTTCGATTATTTTCGATTTTAATTTCCTTGAATTCGAGCGCTCGAATCCAAAATGCCCCCCTGATCGAAAGTTGACTTTATAAGGGATTTTGAGAATATATTTCGTGGTGGATTTTGTCCAAGGAGGTTTTATTGACCTTAGGTGTATTCTTGTTCCTTTAGCCATCAACACAGTGAATCCTCCTTTTTGTAAAGGGTCGGCAACGCGCATGTGACTCCTTTGGAGTTGCAGGCGTCTATAGCCCAAATAGCACACTAGCGGTATAAGCAGACATTATACCGCTTAAAGGTTGTACAACAGCGGTTTAATAGAGTTTGTATACTCCTTAAGCTGTATATAAGGGATATAAATAACTTGAAAAAGGCTAAGGTGGTATAATCGCGATACAATAGTCAAAGTAACGGCATTGACGGTATAAGAGAGTATTACAGCGCTTTTGTACCTGCATCAGCTGCATAAGAGAGGTATAAGGATCCCATATAACTCTATAAAATCTAAAGCGTTACAACAGACTTATATTATAAGCCTGCGTTATACCACTTAAAGAGTTACTAGAGTGTTAATACGTAGGTTAAAGCGGTACAATAGAGATATTGAGATCCTTTTTACCACCTTTACCGTAGTAGAATATTATAACTCCTTACTATCTGTTAAAGTGGTATATCTGGGAATAATGACGCCTGTTTAGAACAATAGCGATTACTACCGCTAACACAGTTATAGTAGCGATATTAGATGCTTAAAGCTGTTCTAACAAGTCGCCATTGCTATTTTTATAAAATTTGTATTCATGTAGATTTAATATATGACTTTTCTTATATAATACACTATAATTTCCAACATACACACTTTGAATTTGCATATAACGGATTTATAAACTTATCACAAGGCTCTGTCTGACATGTGTGAACCATTTCTAGATTACGTTTATTTTTACAATACACTTCAATATGTTTTTACAATGCGGATTTTACGATTTCGAGGGGCGCGTGAAAAATATAACTAGATTACGGTATACTTTGACAGTAAAATGATGTTCGCACAAATAATTCAAGTAATCAAGTTAAAAAACATACTTTAGGACTGCTATATGTATAATATAATTCTTTTTTAACCACCATGTTGTGATGTGCGCCATGCACATGCACATCACAATTTATGACACCGCACACTTTGTAGAATGATTTTACATTTTATTATATACAATTTAGGATGTTTATATCACTAATTTCAAATCAATAGGAGATAGAAAACCCTTTAAGTTGCATATTAGAGTGACAGTACCGCTTAAACCTCTATAAGAGGGGCATAGAGGTGTCCTATAACTCTTATTCTTATTTTAGCTATTACGATCACTCTTCACGCGCCATTAAAACTCCTTTAGCTCTTACTACCGCTCTTCAAGCGCCATTATATCTCTTTAGCCATTTATCTGTTGTATCGCTTAAGCTCGTATTAAAGCGACTCTAGCGATATATGACGCTTAAGCCTGTATAATCTGGGCTCTTTTTAGCGATATAGAACTTCTATATCGCTAATGTAGAGCTTACTTGTGCAGGCTTAGCCGTTACAAACAGCCCTTATATCGCTCTTTTAGCGCTTATTATAACTCTTGTGTGCTACTTGGGAGGTTACGGTAGCTGCTTACCATCAGGCGGGCCGTATGCTTGTTTGCCACCGTCGTTGTATAAAAGGTGAAAATGGGGCTGCTAGGAATAGTTGACCTGCTGAAATGAGGTACCCACTTGCTTAGGACTGGATCACACATTTGCACAAGAGCAAAAAATTAGCAAAAATAATGCACACGTCCTGGCATTGGGCAATCACGGATTACACGCATTTAGGACCACATGAAGGTAGGCATTAAAACGATTTCTAACTTGCTGGAAATTAATTGTTCCAAAAATTCTACTT
The DNA here is from genome assembly GCA_947086415.1 of Pammene aurita. Lineage (NCBI taxonomy): Eukaryota > Metazoa > Arthropoda > Insecta > Lepidoptera > Tortricidae > Pammene > Pammene aurita. The sequence goes on from OX352291.1 coordinate 20,160,737, forward strand.
TAATTGGCTAGTAATCAATAAAATAGTGATGTCCCGTATAAAATTATTGCAAGCTCCCCATCGCATGCCTCTGGATCTATGGAATATCTGTTCATTGAGGTTATCATGAGCGGCACTAAGATGGCTCTTGGAGTGGTGTATTGCCCCCCTACAGTGGACTACTTCGCAGATCTTGATGCCATGTTGTCCCCATTGAGCACCGAGTATCGTCATCAAATAATCATGGGCGATTTTAATACAGACCTTACTAAGGATAACCTTAGGACGCGCAAGTTGAATGCGGCCGTGAAGTCTGCCGACCTAGCCATTCTCCCACTTACGCCAACTCATCACAATGCGGATACTTCGGACTCCTGGTTGGACCTTGCTTTAGTTTCATCCGCTAATCTGGTAGATGCGGTCGGTCAGTTTCCAGCCCCAGGTTTTTCACACCATGACCTCATTTTCCTAAGCTACCGAGTCCGGCCTCCCAAACCGCAGTGCGTAACTGTTAAAATACGTAGTTTCGCAAAGTTAGATATTGATACTTTAAAGCGAGATGCGAGCTCCGTTGACTGGTCGCCATTGTTTTTGGCACCGTCAGTAGACGAAGCAGTAAGCATCCTCAACTCGACTGTCTTGGATTTATTTAACACTCATGCCCCAATTCGTACCGTCAAATTAAAACGTCCTCCAGCTCCGTGGATTACCAGAGCAGTACGAATGGCCATGGTGAGGCGAGATCGAGCTTTTAGAAGGTATAAACGAGATCGTTGTGAGGATAACTGGAGCATCTTTAAAACAGCCAGGAATAAATGCAATCAGATGGTGAGAGCAGCTAAACGTAAACATATCCATGACAGCATAGCATCTTCATCTCCTGCTGAAACTTGGAAATTTCTTAAATCGATCGGTGTCGTCAATACTAAAGCTAGTTCCTCATCCTCATCTTTTAATTCATTTTCTCTTAACGATTTAAATTCACATTTTGCCAAATCATTGACTCTAGACCCCGGCACTCTGATAAGTAGCATATCTTATATCACTGCTTTACCCCGTCTATCAAACACCGAATTTTCACTCGCTCAGGCTTCTGATGGTGATGTACTTAAGGTAATCAAATCTGTTAAATCTAATGCCGTGGGCCACGACGAGCTGAGTAGATTAATGATTATAAGCATTTTGGAATGCATTCTCCCTGTTATAACGTATGTTGTTAACTTGTCACTGTCTACTGGGGTTTTTCCTTCTGCTTGGCGTAAAGCCTATGTTCTACCGCTCCCTAAAGTTTCCAACCCCAGTTTGCTGAAAGATTTCCGGCCTATTTCTATTCTCCCATTCCTGTCTAAGGTTCTAGAAGCCATTGTCCACAAACAGCTGTCTTTATATATCAATTCAAATAAACTACTTTCTCCTTTACAGTCTGGTTTCCGATCAGGGCATAGTACTTGCACTGCTTTGCTCAAAGTTATTGAGGATATAAGGCAAGGCATGGAACTGACACAGGTAACGGTGCTGGTCCTGGTCGATTTTTCGAACGCATTTAATGCTGTGAATCACGACCTCCTACTAGCATGCCTTAGACACTTAAGTATGTCATCATCAGCAGCTCAGTGGTTTACTTCTTATCTTCATGATCGGCGCCAATCAGTCAGGGCCGACAGATCTTTTTCAGACTGGTGTGACCTCCCTTCTGGAGTACCTCAGGGCGGGATTCTATCGCCTCTTCTCTTTTCAATATTTATTAACATGATTACCACTAGAATTAGTTGCTCTTACCATCTTTATGCTGACGATTTGCAGCTTTACACTCAGGCGAGCGTTAAGGACATTGATCAAGCAGTTGCTTCTATAAATAGGAACTTGGACTATCTTTCTGCTTGGTCACGCTCTTTTGGGATCGCAGTTAACCCGTCTAAGTGTCAAGCCATCGTTATAGGGAGCCCACGTATGCTTGCTTTGATGGATCTGTCCTGTGTGGCGCCGATCCAGTTCGAGGATGTTGTAACTCCTCTGTCGTTTGAAGTGAAGAACCTGGGTCTGATTATAGATAGTGGCCTTAGTTGGGATCCTCAGGTGTCCGAGGTATGTCGTAGAGTGACGAACGCATTAAGATCGCTTTTCAGGTTTAAGCATTTTCTACCGGTAAGCACTAAGACCCTTCTTGTTCAAGCTCTGGTAATACCCATTATTGATTATGCTGATGTTTGTTACTCCAATGTCGCTCAAGCCTCTTTGAACAAACTAGATAGATTGCTCAACAATGGTATTAGATTCATATTCGGCCTTCGAAAGTACGACCACGTATCTGCTTATCGGAAACAGCTGAAATGGTTGCCCATTCGTGAACGTCGGTCGCTTAGAATGTTATGTTTACTATATTCTCTTCTTTTTGATCCATCCACACCAGATTACCTCAAATCCAAATTTAAATTCGTAATTGCTCGCCCAGGACGCGTTCTCCGTACCTCCCGCAGCCTTAAGTTGTCTATTCCCCCTCACCGCACCGGCTTTCTTTCTAATTCTTTCACTCTTCAGGCCACTCGTCTGTGGAACGATCTACCCCTTGATATCAGAAAAGCTCAGAGCAAATTTATCTTCAAGCGCATGGTACGCAAGCACTTATTTGACAATTTACGTGATTAGTTGTCTGCATTATATTTCATAATAGGTACGTATAATAATATGTATGTAAGTATATCATATAAAGTATATATGTAAGTATATCTTAAGTACTATTATATATATATATATATATGTATTTTTAGTAAGTGATCATTATAATTTCATTTTCTATTTTCGAACCTGCACCCAACAAATGTTTCTTTTTGGCCCAATGGTTGACTGGTAGAGAATGCCTTAAGGCATTAAGTCCGCCACTTGTACTTTTTTATGTGCAATAAAGTTTAAATAAAAATAAAATAAATAAATAAAAAATGATGTTCGAAGATTCATCGTAATAAATCAGAAAAACAAATTTATATTGATACTAGCTTTTGCCCGCGGCTTCGCTCGCGTTAAATTCGGGGTAACAAACCATACAAACCTCCACCCCCCATTTTAGGGAAGTGGGGGGTTAGAAAGAGACAAAAAGTAGCCTATGTCGCTCTCCATCCCTTCAACTATCTCCATTTAAAAAATCACTTCAATTCGTCGCCCCGTTTTGCCGTGAAAGACGGACAAACAAACAAACACATACACTTTCCCATTTATAATATTAGTATGGATTTGTTTGAATAAAAATACTTTTTTTGATACACCAAAACGCATGCTCAACAATTTCATTTCCATGTATTATGTATGAAATTGGTTAGTTATTCTGAGATTGTCTACAGAATAATTATAGATGAAAAAAAACTGTAGTCAGGTAAAACTGCTCCAAACATACTTTGTAATGATGACTTGTAATAATGTTATCTACTTTTCGGTGTTGAATAGTCATGTTGTTTTGTTCAATCGTGAGATTCGTGAGTCATGTTGACATTAAACATTCGAGTCACGGTATAGTATAACATTAGGTTGGGTAGATAATATATAGGTACTTATGTCAGACCATGACATTGCATGTTTTGTGACAAGGGTCAAGGTTTTATGGGTTTTCTAGGTCTACAGGAAGCATCCTATAGGTTGTGTAAGTTTGTAATCGCATTTTTTGTAGAACAACAAATTAACGATTTTCGGACTTTTTCCTTAATATCCTTGAGTTGGCTGTGAGTCCTTCCTTCTTGCCAAATTTTATTATTCTAGGCCTGTGGCAAGTACCCTATAGGTTTTGTAATAAGTTTGTAATGTAATCGCAATTTTTATAATAATTATAAAAGTTTCAAACGAATATTTCATGTAAACATGTATTATGACGCGCATTTTTTTATATGCCTTGTAATTTTAAAACATTATTTGTCTTTAAAATTTAATTTATTATGTATTGCAGAATAATGTAAAAATTTAAACGATTAATTTTCATAATTAAGAACGTATTTTGTCAGGTGTTACCTACATGTTTTGAAATTTTAGACATCGGCGCGGCGGCATCGGCGTCGCTTGTCGGTGGCAAGAGCTAGTCGAAATGGTATCGCCATGAAAGTAACGAGTAATAAAGAAGAGACTATGTAGATCTTTTTAGGATTCCGTAGCCAAAATGGCAAAAACGGAAACCTTATAGTTTCGTCATGTCCGTCTGTCCGTCCGTCCATCCGTCCGTGCGTCCGTTTGTAAGTCACAGCCATTTTGCTCCTCAATCTGGAGCGCGATTCGACATGGCATAAATGACAGTGTCATGCAATACAACTAAGATATCTCACTTTTGAGTGACGCTAAACTGCAATAGCTTAACAATAGTGAGATATCTACTTACGTCAAAGTCAACAACTATCGCTAGAGGATTGCCTCTATGGGCATGGGTGCCATCTTATTTGTTTTGACGTAGCAGTCAGTAGATGAGGGGAATCCCACCTAGTACATGAAGTTATTATTTTAAACTGAAGCAATCTCAGCCAAAAAAATCAATAAGTAAAATGTACTCTAAGATAATTACTTTAAGGTGCATTTTCGCTCGACGTACGAGAAGGAGGAAAACGAGCCGAGAGAGATGCAAACGGGGAGCCCTCTGACCCTTTCTAAAAGATGTTTGTCGTTTCGAATTAATTATCATCTTTGGTCGGTAATAAATTTTAAGGCATTCGACGAACTTAATTCTTACCGGCTTGCCTACTTTGATCACTAGTAGAAAAGGTAGTGTATACAATAGTAACATAATTAAGCTTTTCAATCTCGTACTTCATTATGTCACGATTGTATAAAATATTATTAATATTCTCACAATATTCAACACACGACTTCAATCGCATAATAAGTATATTAATAACTGGAAAATAATATATTTATCTTGTTATCGACGATACAATGGTATCAAATGATGAAAATTTATCTTATTCAGCTCTGAAATCATAGACCATTGTCTACGGTTGCGGAAATGTGTATATCAAACTATCTCTATACTAAATTTCATCTAAATTGGTCCAGTAGTTTTTGAGATTAATCGGAACGTACATCCATCCATCCAAACTTTCGCATTTATAATATTAGTAGGAAGTAGGATAAATTGGAATATACTCTTCAGTCACAAAGCGAGGCCGAAAGAGAGTTTGATTTAGGGGGCTGCGTCTCGTTTTGACTAAGGAGGTAATGACGTCACCAGACAAAGCCAACATGACAACATGAGAACAAGTTCAAATGTCAGTTTGTGACTATGTTGTAACGAGTGCGAGTGAGACACCGCCCCCTAATATTATGCTCTCTATCGGACCGTTTTTTCTAGTAGTGTTTTGCTCGTTAGTAAGGTTCAACTGAGGTTAGGAAAATAGAGCAAAAGTACCGTCCAGACTCTACTGGCCCGTGGTTGTCTCTACCTTTTTCTATTTCACAGTAGATGACGCTTGTAAAAAAATATATATAACTATCGGTCTGCCTCCAACATAATAAAACTACGGTACTTAATTGTTTATAGGATATTTAAAAAATGTCACGTTGACCACAAATATGTGCTAAGGCTGGAAATGGGCTGGAATCAGAGAGTTCTAAACCAGGAGAGGCCCTGAGTATCATTTCCCCTCTGTCAAAAGTATTGGCGGAAAATCTAGTACATCTATAAAAACTATTTCAATAATCGATGCCACGCCATTTTCGTCATCGCTGTCGATGGATAACAAGCTCCGTGAAAATGCCCTTATGCGCTGTTTTTGGATGTAAAAAATGTTATATTTCGTCTAGTTTACAAAAAGATTAAATACCATTTCAGATGTAAGTACAGTTTTACTTTATTTACCATTACTTTCGTAATAAAAGATTTAACCTAAATCGAAAATCAAGCTTCGTTTACAGAATCGATTCAAAGACAATCGTTTTCTTTCTGACGGGCAGTAACTATTTGACGTTTGACACTTCTCCATATTTAATGCGCTTAAGGATTGCTGTCTTCTATATTTTGTTTGAAAATACAATCAAAAATGATCCTTGGCTTTTTTGTTTGACATTTCCAAAGACTGCATCCAATAATGAACCATATGTTAACACGTGTACAGTCGACTATCTATTGCTCCATTTAGTGTTATGAAGTATAAAAATAATATGTCAAATATGTTTGGTGTTTTCAAGTCAAAGGTACATCTTTGTCGGTTGTCAATAAAGCGTTGCTGCCATAAAAAATCATTTAGAAATAAACTGTATTAACAACCGACAATGATGTACCTTTGACTAGAAAACTTCACATGCGTGCTACCTCGCCCCCCTCAGATTTTGGCAGACTTTTTTGTTTGGAAAGATGAGGCGAAGCGTACTCCATTTATAGAGCTTTATGGCTGGAATAAGGTATCAAATTGAGTAACTGATCCGGCTCAAGGTAAGCGTTCGGTCTACCCGTCAGGTTGGCGGATTCCGTTCCCCGATCGTGATCAGATTGTTTTGCTTTTGTAGGGTTAAAACCTATGGCCTTACCAAGGCTCCAAGCAAAAGTCCGGTAGCCGATACGGCTCCTGATTCGGTAACCTGACCGAAAGACACACTCACTCGTCCTGTTGAATTATTTTGGCCTAACGTTAGATTTTAAAACCGCACGGCGTAGAACCCTGTGTGTGTGGGGCTCCGGTATTTAGTTAAGATATGCGCCTTCGGGCGACCTGATTGGGTAACAGGTTTGTTTGGAGCTAAACCTGTGTTATATGCTTGAATATACCTCCTTTTTTCTGTTTTTCAGTACTTCGGTACTTCAAATTCATTCAGCTGTCAACCGGTTATTGTTTGAAATCACAGATATCAGAGAAAAGCAGATCTGAAATTATAAGTTGAACTTTTCTATATTCCCGATCTGCTCTCACTAATGTACTTATCAGTAAGTAAGAAAAAGATAGACACCATGCTATCTCACAGGTCTTCAGCTGTCATTGTCTCAGCCTTTCATGACTTCGTGACGAGATTTAGTGCAGTGAATGATAATTTTCTACTAAATATCTACATCGATATTTACTGTTGATATCCGTAACAGGTATTCCAATGTTACAAAAAATTTACAAGTGCGTGTCGGACCACGCATTATGGAGGGTTCCGTAACTACTATCGAAAAAAATATATCAAAAACTTATATCAGCGTATGAAAGAAGTTTTTGGAGATAACTTTCTTCAACACTATTTTCGTAAAAAAAAATACTACGATATATTTTCAAAAAAATTTTTAAAACATCGTGAGGAAACCGGGCCTAATCCTAACAAAGCCTAGTTTCCTCTCTGGGTTGGAAAGTCTGGGTGTCTTATACTTGTGCTATAAGACATTTTGATTCCCTTAAGTGTGTCAAAGTATGACATAAATATATTTTTATTGCGTTAACTCAGATAGGTATATGAAAACAAGGTCATATCAATTTCGTCTCGTTCTATCTTATAGCGTCGTACTACTCTGCTGTCCGCTGCGCTGAAGCATGCAATTATTATAGACGGTCGACCGAGCGCGGCGGTCGGCATCATGTTCCTACGTCTAGCCACGCCTCATAGGAGATTATCTGTGGTCGCAAAATAAATAAAACCGATAGAAAACATTGCAATTTCTACAGAAAGGGCATAATCTATCAGATTGCGCTGTGTAATAAAAGTGGGAGGGGTGGAGAGAGACAGGGTACATGACAAAATGGGGCCAAGAAATTGCAAATATTGCGTTGTCTAACACCGGTTTAAACAAGCGCTTTCTCAACTTACCTCAAGAGGCCTCTGAAATATTGTAGGTATTGCATTTGGCAACAATATTTGTCCATTGCAAGTAGTAAAAAAATAGTCATTTTTAAAATGTTTCGAGCAAATCCTTTGATGTTTGTTCGGCGTCTAATTATTGAGCCCTACGGCGTCAATCCATTTTTGACGCAATATATTATATTCCGGAAATCTGAACAATCGACAATTAATTATGTAAACAATAATTTAATATAATAATATTTTGTGTTTGCCTAGATAAATATTTCATATCGATAAAATAACAACGTAATTATTTTCATTTAGTTACAACACTAGCGTTGTTTACAAAAATTGAATTTTACCAATAAATCTCAATAAAATCAACTTGGAACTACGCAAAAGGTTCTTATTTTATAGTATCCAGCATGTGCAGTTATCCGAGACTATTATATTACATAATGTGTTTCAAAATTTTGAAATGAAAACAATAGTTTCTTACCGATGGAAACTGGTATTTTCTCCCGACTTCTTCGCTGATTTGAACCACCTCCGGCGGTATGGAACTATGCACGGCACGACATTTCTGCCTACATATAAATAATGAATATCCAATGTATACAGCTTAATTTTCAGAAATAGCACGATAACTTGCAAAAAACCGTCTTTTGCTACAATTTTGTGTTTGACGTCTAGGTTAATTTGACAGTTTGGTTAAGTTTTAAATCGAGACAATTCGTTAACAGCTGAAAAAGGTCGGACTATCTGTCCCATTCTAACTCATCTTGGTTAACCATAAATAACCAAAGAGACAACTATATGAAAAAACGTCTGGCTTATTTTTTCGGATCTGTTCTTTGAGATATCTGTGGTCAAAACGAAACGCAGCCGCCTCTATTACGCTCTCTTTCGGCATTACTCTGTGGCCGAAGAGTATACTCCAGTTTAAAATAATAACTTTATGGTCTACGCATAGACGGACGCATCCTTAGATTGTATCTGCGTCTGGTTCTTTCGTTAACGAGAGAACGAGACGCAAATACAATTCTCCTATTACACACATTCAAGAATCAAGATGACACTACAAAGACCTTGTGCGTTGATGGCCTTCATCGCAAAAATAATTATTTGATATTGGCTACTTCGTGCAGAAAAATATTGCGTAATCTGTGTTTCTATTGTATGCTAAAAAATTGGTTGTTTGTAAAGTAGGTTTACGATCGAGATGTTTACGAGATAACGTCTAACCGCTCGTGAGGATTCCGCGTGACAAGTTTCACGGAATGACTGGCAGCGCTCGAGATGAGACGGGAGATCGGTCCGTCTCTCTCTCGTTATACCTGCGATCGCGCTCGTGAGGTTTTGGTGTGACACAAGTTTCTGAACATGTCACCCGACTAAAACGATTTTAAAGACGTTATCACGTCAAAAAAGTCTCCTTTTACCCTTTGCCAGGGATTCCCGACGTCCTGTCATAATAAACAAAATGGTCGCCATAGTCATAGACAAAACCTTCTAGCGATACCTACTGTAAATGTGACAGATAAAAACAACAGCAATAGGACCGCAATAGGATTGCAATAGAAGCACAATAGATGCACAATAGAAGTGAAATATCTACGTGTGTCACTTTCGCATGTCGAATTGAGGCCCTGGTCTGGTTTTTAAAAATAACATTGAGTTTCTTGGAAGATTTTTTGATTTAGTGAATATAAATAAATATATAAAACTAGCTGTACCCGCGGCTTCGCCCGCGTGCGTTTGGGAGGTTTTAAAAATTCACTACTTTTACTCGGCGCGCACAATTTTTTCAATTTCAAGCTCTGCTAGAGAAGGAATTGACTAGTTCAATGTGTCGATGTTTTTATGGTTTAATTCGTCCATATACGTTGTTAACTTTTAAACTGACTTTCCTTCATCGGTAATTGGCATTGGCTAGTTTTTGCCGAATTCTGAAATTTTGGCCAACGGCGTGGATTTTGGAATCCGCGGCGGCGGCGGCGGCGTGGGTGCACACTGCACACGTCTAGATAAAACTATACTTTCGTAAATAATATACTTAGCTCCGAAAGTTTAAAAAAGTGCCCCCCCTCTTTGAAAAATACATGTAAGTGAGGCCTGATAAGTACTTTCAATGAAAACTACACGCAAGTGTTTTTTGTATAAAATGAGTTAATAGTAGCAATAGGTGAATTGTTTGAGTGTATTGAACATGCTAGATGTAATTTATAGATAGGATGTATTACTTAATCAAACTTTACGTTAAGTAAAGGCATACACAATGTTAATTTCAAATATGGAATGTCTATCAGAAGTATCAGAACACTTGACTACTACATAGAAGGGACATTGGCAGTTTTTACACTCCGACTCTTTCATTAAGTACTTGTTTAGGAATACACAATGCCGATAGACCTCTACTACTTGCCTTACTCGCCGCCATACCGACCGATCCTCATGCTGGCGAAGGCGCTCAAAATCAAGCTGAACCTCAAGCTGCTCAACACGATGGAAGGAGAGAACCTCAAACCGGAATTCATCAAGGTAGGTATCTACATGAACAGATTAACTATTATACAAGGTGCTCGCGAGGAAACCGCATAATTTTAACAGCGTACTCCTGAGGCCAAAAGAAGTAAAAAATATCATATGACTTTTGGACAATTCCGCCAAAAAAAAAAATTTTTTTTGTTTTTTTTTTTCTTGTTTTCTGAACGTGTTCTTAAATTAAAAATAAATGTTGACAAAACTATGCCTAAAAACAAATAAAACTACTTTTTTTTTTCTTAAAATCAAAGTTAAAGCAAAGTGTTTCCTGTCACTTTTATGTCTGTCAACAGGGATGCCTATAATGAGTTCCATAGTGGTAAAATTGCCGTTAAGAAAGCGTTCAGTCCTGAGTTATAATCAAAATATTTTTTTTTTTAATTGGTTATAACCATACGTCGTTATCGCGGGAGCAAAAACGATTTGACAGTAGTCAAAGATTATGACAAATAAGAAATAACAGAAGTGACAGTAGGATCAAAACAACACGACGTACAAGTTGAAAATTTATCGATATTTTTTCTAATATCTAAACTTCGTAAACGATTTGATTATAGTACATACTAAAAAGATTAGCCACGCAATCCTAACGACAACCTCTTCAGTCACCTGTTATTCAAAACATTATTCATTCATGTTCGATTTGTCTAGACTTGTAAATAAAGGATTATTTTAGACCCACGAAGAGTATTTTTTTCTAAAAAATCAACGTTAGGTATTCGTAATTTTCATAAAAATAATTTTCTGCTAAACGAAATTTCTACTCAAAAAGACGCACTTTAACGAACGTAGAAAAGGAGCAAGTCGAGTTTGATTGATCATTTCTAGCAAAAACATTGTCCTAGATATGAAGAACTTCTTAGAGGCTAAGACTTGTAGGCATAATATTCTGTTTATATTAAACGGACATTCTGTTATACATATTCTTCAACACATTGGTATTTGCTCCCGCGATAACGATGTATGGTTATAACTCCGAAACAAGATGAATTTCAGAAAAGTTTATTTGACATTTTAGTCTCTAAATAAGGTCGGGATAACGCTGTTAAAATTATGCAGTTTCCTCGCGAGCACAGTGGGTATGGGTAGTTAGATACTGTAGATAGTGCTCATAGGGATTAAAGAAAAAGACTAGGATCTGCAAGCAATCAATAAGTAATCAATAAAAATTACCTAAGACAAAATAGGGCCGGATTGACCAGCGGCTATTTTGATACTTTAAGGGCCGGTTGCACCAAATCGTCTGGTAACGTCAACGTCATCATCGTCTCATCGTTAGTATTATGTACTGGTATGAAAAGTTTGAGAGTTTTATACGCGATGACGTATTCGTCATATTTAACGTTGATCAGTTCGTCAGTTGTGCGTGGTGCAACCCGCCCTGACTTTCATGTTCGATCTATAGGTCCCATTTTTTGAAAAACTTTTTGACACCTGATGGACTAAGAGCTGGCCACGTCATATATGACACAATAATGAGAGCAACAAAACCTATATGGTTCGATTGCTATACTATCCTTATTGCTAGATCCGGGCATCTGACAGCTTTTAATGGGTGGAGGTCAGAGTAACAGACTAGCAAATTTTTTGAATTGGAAAATAGTAATACTAAAATAGGTAAAAACTGCCGAAGTTGTCACAAATATAAAGGATAGGGCCTATATTTTAACATTAGAACAAAAAACATTGCGTATTATTTCGGAAACCGAAACAGTAGGCGATAAACTATGAATTACATTATACGTCCTTTTGGACTACTTTCCCCCATCAGAACGTTTTGGCAATGATATTATCTAATTGTTTATATAATTTCTCATAAAACTGCATTAAAACCAGAACTCTACGATTTGTTTTCTTTAAGTTATTTGCATTCTTTGACCTCCACCACTTTACAGCTGCCAGATATCCGGATCTAGAAATAAGCATAATAATAATACTTCATATCTGACGTGGCTAGCTCTCCGTCTATATCATGCTGCTGCTGAAACAATTCTCGCAGCTACATTCCGAGCCTGGGCCCTACGCGGTACTCGGCATTTGGCCTTTACAGATATTGCCGCTCACCCTTGGGCCTTCGACTCTCAGTGTCTTTTTTAAGACACTTGCCGGTTGAATTTATTGCGGTCCCTGTCATGCTGCTCCTGAAGCAATTCTCGCAGCTGCGTTCCGACTGTTCCGAGTCTGGGCCCTATCTGACGTGGCTAGCTCTCCGTCTATGAGTACAGTATCCCCGCATTGCATTGCGTCCAACTACAGAGTGTAGGTAGAGCTAATAGCTCGAATAATTACGCGAATGGTTTTTATGGAATTCGTGTTTTTCCATAACTACATACTTAGCTACCTTTTTAGCGCAACGACCCTTTGGCCTCCGACACAAGAGCTCGCCATTTTGCTCGGTCCTGCGCTTTTTCACGCTAGTTTTTACCGGCGCCGAGCTCATGAAGATTCGCTCCTACTCTGTCTGCCCAGAGAATCCAGAGATACTTAGAATGACTTGATATGATACTTCCATAACGTGTTCGTTAAAACCAATGATATACGCCAGAGAGAAGTAAGTTAATTTTTGACGCACATCATATGGCACAAACCTGGAACCTTCCAAAACATTCGCCGTGCAATCATACTTCAACTGTCAGAATGAATTTGCGAACCCCCGCGCAAAACCACTCGTGCTCCTCATTCACAAATGAAAATTCTGAAAACCTCACGAATTTTCACGCTATAGGTAGTCAGTGTTCGGCAACGCTCGATCAAACATTTGTCATCAATTGACCTAAATGATTCTGTCATTGTGTCTTGTCTAGGTGAACTTAAATATGTAATTCATTCCAATTTATCCGTGCAGATCAACTCATAACACTGTACTTACCCCAACAATCGTGGATGATGGCTTCGCGCTGTGGGAGTCGCGCGCTATCCTCACCTATCTGGCAACCAAATACGGCGACGGCTCGCTCTATCCTTCGGACCCTAAATTGAGGGCAGCTGTGGATCAGCGCCTCTACTTCGACATGGGCACCCTCAACCAAAGGTTGACTGACTACATGGTAAGTTACGTTAAGCACCAAAGTTAATAACTTCACTTTACAACCTAGACCTTTAAATATTCGTTGACTGGACTGGATAGATTGTAACGACATTCATACTTGTTTGTAAATCGACAAAGTGGACCCTTTCTCTAAACTGGCCCACATATCTTGGTTATTAACTGTCAAATAAAGTCACCCTAACCGGATTTGACGTAGGTATACTAAAGTGGGTATAATAATAAAAAGGATTTAGTTGTCGAACGGAACTCAGGCGCAATTGAGCCGTGGCAAAAAGTTGGAACTATCTAATGCTAGGAGAATGATGATGATGATGGAAATAGGTTTCTCATAACATAATCATAAGTGGTACAGTCATATAAAATTACTTTTCCTAAACTAATACTTGGAATATACTATTAAGTAGATGTTTCAGAAAACTAAAAAACATTTTTTTGTTAGCTGATTATCTTTAATCAGCGATTGAAAATACCGCTTGTCGGTTTCATCATTGCTTGCAATTCTGTTATCATATCCTAGGTAAAGTAGCTAAAGTGATTGTTTTTGCTTAATATATGTTATTAACCGACTTCAAAATTTGAAAAGAGGAGGTTCTCAATTCGGCGTGTATGTTTTTTTTTTTTTTTTTTTTTTTTTTGTTTTTTTTTTTTTATGTTTGTTACTCCATAACTCCGTCATGTCTGAACCGATTTTGAAAATTCTTTTTTTGATTGTAAGTATATATATACAGATTGGTCCCGTTTTTGTCAAAACGCAGTTCTGATGATGGGATCCATGAGGAATCGAGAGAACTCCTCAAATCTTAAAGGCATACATATAGTGATTTTTATATTTTTATCAACAAAACCATCATTTTCATTCAAAACAGTGACATTTGATGAAGTAGAACTGCTGATGATGATCAGAACGGAACTCTTCAACGACGCATAGTTCACGTTTGGCGATTCGTCCTCTTCGCTGTGTTTGTTTAGCAAGTTTAATTGTCAGAACAAATGTTCGTCAAGCTCAAGTTCTGATGATGGGATCCATGAAGAATCGAGGGAACTCCTCAAATCTTAAGGGCTTACACATAGTGATTTTTGTATTTTTATCAACAAATCAAGCATTTTCATTCAAAAGAGTGACATTTGATGAAGTGGAACTGCTGATGATGAACAGAACGGAACTCTTCAACGACGCATAGTTCATGTTTGGCGATTCTTCCTCTTCGCTATGTTTGTTAAGCAAGTTAGATTGTCAGGACCAATTTTCGGCAAGCTCAAGTTCTGATGATGAGTTCCACGAGGAATCGAGGGAATTCCTCAAATCTTAAAGGCATACATAAAGTGACTTTTGTATTTTTATCAACAAATCAAGCATTTTCATTCAAAAGAGTGACATTTGATGAAGTAGAACTGCTGATGATAATCAGAACGGAACTCTTCAACGACGCATAGTTCACGTTTGGCGATTTGTCCTCTCCGCTGCGTTTTTTAAGCAAGTTATTTCATTGTATGGAATCTAAGTGCACCATCTACAATAATCCTTCACCGGCTACCCCCATTGAAGTCGGTTTTTTTTTCTTAAAAATTATCTTATCCACTTTTTGAAAAAGCGACCAGCAAACTGTCAAGTACCTAACTATAAAGTTTTTTCTCAGTACCCACAATTCTACAGTAACGCACCAGCTGACGAAGCCAAGCTCAAGAAATTGGAAGAGGCTCTTGAGTTCCTGAATACATTCCTGGACGGCAGCCAATGGGTAGCGGGTTCGACACTCAGCGTGGCCGATTATAGCATCGTCTCTACTATTTTCACGATCCAAGCTATGGATGTAGATATTTGCAAATACCCTAAAATCAAAGCGTAGTTAAGTGTTTATCAAGTCACTTAGTTTATTTCTCTCGTCATTCTTATCAATCTTCGATAACATTATCTATTTTACCACGACTTGATATAAAGCCAATTTGATATATTTGTTCGGATACCAACCTACCAACACATAAGGTATATATAAATACTTAAATATATAGAAAGCCACCATAACTCAAGATCAAATATGTGTGATAAACAAAAAAGTGTGTTTTGTAAAGGGTCGGCAACGCGCATGTGACTCCTCTGGAGTTGCAGGCGTCCATAGGTTACGGTAGCTGTTAACTGCTTGGTAGTAGTTGTTTGCCACCGTCGTGGTATTAAAAAAATGGATGCTGATAAGCAGTAATGTGTCAACCCACAAAACACAAAAAATGATGATTTTGTAGCCGGTTTACTGGGCCTCTATTCGACATGGCATAACTGACAGTAGGTAGCGAGAAAACTATGAGATCACACTTTTGTGACAGTTTAAATTTGGGGTGGAATCACTCAAGAGTGACATCTAAAATGGTGGCCGTAGCCATAGACAAAACGCTCTAGCGAGACCTACTTGTAGATTGACAGTTAGGTGTGGACAAGTGTGGACAGATGGATTTCACTCTATCACCTAGCGAGACAAGTGTGAGAGCCACGTTTCGCAGTTTGGCATGTCGAATCGCGCCCCTGATCTACGTTTTGCAAAAATTACCGAAGATATTTGAGGTGTTTAAGTATTAAAAAAAAACAATAAATAAAGTCAACACAAATCCCATATCACGTGATCCGTATTTTGCAATAATGCGTAAAGTTCCATAACTTGTTTTAAAAATGTGAAGCGTTCTTTTATAATGTCAACAATGTTCAAGTACTTCAAGTGTTAAGACACACACTATTACGATAATCACTTTTTATTGAAAATCTGCCGTGTTAACTGATTTAGACAATAAAAAATGCATGTCTTATGTAGATAGTTCTCATATTTAGTCATAGTAGTCTTTTATTGATTCGGATGGTTAAAATTAGAAAATAATATGGTACTTAAATTATTATTGCAAAACGAAATGCGACGTTATTTATGAGTTTGATTTTTGTAAAATATAGTTTAATGCAGAATATTAATCGAAAAAGTGTTACGTACTTTGTCACATTTTTTTTATGTAAATGCAACATTTTAAAATTAAACAAAACAGTGACATAACGCATATTAGAGAATTTTCTAAATTATTTAGCAATAAACAAAAAGGCGAATATTGTCTAACGACAATATATTTTTGACTGATATATTTTTAGAAAATTATACAAATAAATAAGTACTTTTATACATGTTTCGTTTCAGGTAATTAACAACAGTTACTTTATTTTATTTCTAGTTTTTAGATCAAACAAGTCCAAACCTTAGAAAATCGTCTTTTAGGCGCCATTTTCTCAAAATGGTGGTCATGTAGGTTAACACATTATTGCTTATCAGCATCCAAATGCCCTCACGAGGATTCGAAACCAGGACCTCCTGCTTCGTAGGCAGGATCACTACCGACTGGACTAGGAGGCCGTTTACATTAAAATTTCTAAATAATAATTTTAAACAAAATAGAACCGACTTCACTTAGTCTACTCCATGGACCTTTCCAAGAGCAAATGCCCGAACTACTATAAAAAACCGGCCAAGTGCGTGTCGGACCACGCATAGGAGGGTTCCGTACCTTCAATAGAATAAGAACCAAACTAATAACAAAAGGTCGTATCTGATGCCTATGGAAGAAGTTTTTTGGAGATAACTCAAAAATGGCTGGACCGATAATGTTCAAAATAATTTTCATAGAAAGTATATAATAAGGTGCATCTCCTCAAATTTTTACATATTTTTTGGAGTCACGGTTCAAAAGTTACAGGGGAGGGGACACAATTTTTCTGACGTTCGAAGCGATTATTTCAGAAAATATTCACGTAATCACAAAATGGTCAAAGAAACCTCAATATTATTTTTGAAGACCTATCGATTGATGTGTCACATGTTGATATTTAGGTAAAACTTTTTTTTTTAATTTAGTTACATGTATGGAGCGCCCCCCCCCTAATTTTTTTTTTTTCAAATTTAACTACATAACTAAGTAGCGGCATATAAAATACACCTTATGTGTAATTTTTTTCAGATACGTCGTATAGTTTCCGAGTAAAATGGCTGTGACATACGGACGGACAGACAGACAGACAGACATGACGAATCCATAAGGGTTCCGTTTTTTGCCATTTGGCAAACTCGTCTGGCCTTCCTCAACCCACCAACGGAGAGGCAGCTGACCTTCACGAGGCTTCATTACACATCGCCCTTAACCACTTCACAAGTTGTCGCCTGGGACGCGATGACTAACGAAATTTGTTCCTGGCTTATAGTCTATAAGGATCATTCATCTTTTGTCTCTCGTTGTATGGAATCTGTAACAGCGCCCTCTACAAAAAGTTTTCACCAGCCTTCCCCATTGAGAACGGCTCCTTCGAAATCTTAAATTCGGTTGAAAAAGTGGTGCGCATACTTTAAATAAAACGGCCCAAAATTTTAACTTTACCTTACTTACCTACAAAGGTTTTCAACCGACTTCAAGATTTCGAAGGAGGTTCTCAATTTGACGAAATCTTCCTTTTTGTTTGTTTATACATACCTATGTCATATGTCACCGATTATTCAAAGACGGCTGGACCGATTAGGAAAATTATTTTTTGTTTAAAAATTACTATATTGTATATACTTGACAGTTGGTCCCATTGTAAACACGTCAGGTCACGGAACTTTTTTTGTTTAAAATTATTAATAAGTGCGGTAATTACATATTCGGTCCACTTACCAGCGTGATTTTAAAGTGCGTTGGGATAATACCGGACTAGGTATTTTGCCACGAATTGGCCAATTTTTCCAACTCGGTCTCACCCCTATGCACCTTAATTCTTAGTACCATTGTCATTCATATAGCAGTCTGCCCGGCTTCGACATTTGCGAGGAGAGCACCGAAGCCTTAAAGAAATTTATAGCGGATTTTAAAGCAAAAAATGCGTCTGCTTGATAATTTGTATACTAAATTTCGTTACTAACGAGAGTGTATATATTTTTATTTTTTTATTTTTTTTCATTCCCATTTTTCCCTTTTTAGGTTTCCGTAGTCAACTAGGAACCCATATAGTTTCGCCATGTCTGCCCGTCCGTCCGTCCGTCCGCGGATAATCTCAGTGACCGTTAGCACTAGAAAGCTGAAATTTGGTACAAATATGTATATCAATCATGCCGACAAAGTGGTAAAATAAAAAGTGGAAATAAATGTTTTATTAGGGTACCTCCCCTATACGTAAAGTGGGGAGTGATTTTTTTTTTCATTTCAATATTGTTGGATAGGTATTTAAAAATGAATAGGGGTTTACTAAAATCATTTTTTGATAATGTAAATATTTTCGGAAATAATCGCTCCAGAAGTAAAAAATAATGTGTCCCCCCCCTTTCTAACTTTTGAACCATAAGTTTTAAAAATATGAAAAAAATCTCAAAAGTAGAACTTTATAAAAACTTTCTAAAAAAATTATTTTGAACTTGATAGGTTGAATAGTTTTTGAAAAAAAAATACAAAATAATTTCTGAACTAAGTTTGTAATTTAACCGTATGCAGCAGGTGTTTATTGTACCTGTAATTTCTACAAAATCACAATGAAATGACGTTCTTTCAAATAAAGTAAAAACGGTGAAAATCGGTTCACGCAATAAAGAATTATCCCGTAAAAATCGTCTTCCATACTTTTAGCTCGCGCGCAATAGTTAACTTAATTTGCCGATAGATGTCGCTGTACGTGGAACGCTCATATCATATCCTACATGGCGGTGTTATTTTAACTCTTAAGTGGGGACACTTACTGTGACGGACGGAAAACTACGGAACCCTACACTGAGCGTGGCCCGACACGCTCTTGGCCGGTTTTTTTATTTTCCTTTGGGATTGTGTTACCATTAGATTTTTTATTCGTCGTCAAATAAGTCGTCATTACATACGGCATTTAGCGGCATACCAGGTATATCTAACGATAGATAATTAAATGACAATTGACATGCGAAAGTAATAAAATGTAGTAAAAACAATGTAACACCCTTTCTGCAGAACGAAGCGTTCACTCTTTATAGTACGGGCGGCCACCGTATGATATGCTACGTTACGTGATACAAAGATAAGATCCATGGCACATGTTTATACAAGTGATGCTGAGTTCCGAAAAAATAGTTTAAAAAATTAGAATTGGCCGAAAGCACAAAAAAGTACCAATTCTGGTGTAAAAAACGCATGGTATTTACGTCATTTGATAAAAAGATGACACTTGTATCAAACGACTTAGGACACAGCAATTTTTATGTAGGTACAGAAAAATCCAGTCTGCCATTTACTGCATGGCCGGAAGTGCCCGGCGCACTGGTTTAAAAGTGACGTAAATTTGGAGTCAAATGAGTTACTTTTTAACCAGTCTGCCGGGTACTTCCGGCCATGCAGGAATTGGCAGACTGGATTTTTCTGTACCCATAATCGACAAGGTTAAAGAACGTCGCCTGCGATAGTATGGACACGAACTCCGCCGCTCTGAAGACCAATATAGTGCGAGTTGCCCTGAGCCAGATACAGCGCGACGTGCTGGAAGACGATCCGCCACCTGGTTGACGACGGTCTAGAAGGATCTGAAAGAGATAGGGGTAGAAAACACCGTAGCTCTAAATAGAGAACAATGGAAAAGACAGACAAGGAGAGCCGGCCCCAGATAATGGGATAAGGCTTAGGGAAAGAAGAAGAAGAAGAATTTATCCATCCGTTCTTGTTGTGAAATGGCAATTTCAATACAAATCAATATCTGAGTTTGTAACGAATTGACAAATCAGGACATAATTAAACAGCCATTTATTTAGTCTTCTTGGTCGCATTCATCATAACTGATGATCGTGGTTGGTGGGTTTGTTCGGGCACGAACATGCATACTTTCGCCATCGATTCCGGTCCATCGTTTTCCTCAGCACATCGTAAAACATCTGAGAGGGTTCCTCGCCTTTGAGTTGGTCAGTCCATCGTGCTGGTGAACGGCCCCGTGACCGCCTTCAGTATTGCCAACAACGATTAATCTTTCCAAACTTTCGTCTCCCCTTCTCATTATATGGCCAAAGTAACTTTGAAAGCGTTGTACACAGATTGTGGACAGTCGCACTATAACATTGATTTCCAACAGTATGGGACATTTTCATTTGCTTAGCTGTCCATGGTATTCTCAGTATACCCCTCCAACACCACATCTCGAAGGCATCGATCCGCTGCTTTTGACTGTCCACGTTTCGGCTCCATACATAAATATTAGAAATACAAGGGCTCGAACTAGTATCATTTTTGTGTTTCTAGAGATTCCCCGATTACGCCATATTTTCTGTAGCGGTGTCATGGCATCTTTAGCCATTCCTATGCGCCTTTTGATCTCCGGAACACAACTGCCATCATTACATATCTTAGACCCCAGGTACACGAAGTCATCGACAATGTCTAATATACACTGGATTGTAGGTACTGCAGACAGGCGGCCGGCGCGATCTACTATCATCAGCTTGGTTTTGCTTCGGTTGATTGCAAGACCTAACTTTTCGCTCTCGACCCCCAGTCTGTTGATAAGTTCTTGCATATCAGACATTGCCAAAAGTACAGTGTCGTCAGTATATCTCACTCAGGTTATTAATTCTCTTCCCACCAACAGCAAACCCTTTGTGCCATCCTTCAAGGGATTTAGGGACAATATACTCGCCATAAATGTTAAACAACATTGGTGATAGTATGCATCCCTGTCGGACTCCTTTTTTGGTTTGGAACATTTTGGAACATTCTGATCCAATTCTAATGTAGCTTTTGTTCTCAGTATACAAGTTACGAATTAATTCCATGAGACGTCCTGGTGCTCCCATCTCTACTAGAACAGACTATAGTTCTCCCCACTGTACGCAGTCAAATGCCTTTGTGTAGTCAATGAAACAGAGAACTACTGGATTGTTGAACTCTCGGCTATTTTCAATAATCTGTCTTATTTAAGCATTTGTCCGCGAGTGTCCTTCCCCTTCATGAAACCCGCTTGCTCTTCAGGACACTGTCAAGAAAGTGTTTTAGGTTGCATACTTTGGTCATTATAGCTAAGCCCAACGTCACCCACATTTTTCAGAAGTTTGCTTGGTACTTATTTATTCAGTATCTGGGACTTAAACTAGTGCCAAATATATAGTAAACTAACTAGCGGCTTTCGTCGCTCTCGTTATTGCCTCATATTTTATGGGCCTAACTCTCCGTCTATAACATCCTGCCCTAGTTAATTAGGCCTAACGCTAATAACCATACATTCACATATGGCCAATTGACATTAGGTAGATATGTGTAGTAGGTACCTAAGTAATTAGGCACCTGTATCGTGCAAGGGTTAAAAGTATTTGTTAAACACGCTTAAGTGTACTTATATATAAACAATGGCTACATTTTGTGAACATTTATTAATTCTGCAACTTAACGGAGATGTTGCTGCTATCAGTTAGTTTATTCAACTTGTTCAACATACTTTGTGCTTATCAAAGTTCAAGTTATGGTAAGAATCATTAAATTGTTATACCTATTATAAATATAGTTACATTTGCAGAGATGTGCAAAATGGTTTAGAAAAAGTATTTAAATACAAAATGCAAATACTTTCATGATTTACTATTTCAAATGCGAAATACAAAATACTTAGCAAAATTGTATTTCAAATACTAAATACAAAATAGGTATTTTCAAAATACTTTCTTAAAATACAAATGCTTTTTAGAATTCCGTCGTCAAGATGGAAAAAACGGAATCCTTATCTCGTCATGTCCGTCTGCCTGTGATCATCCATACTAATATTATAAATGGGAAAGTGTGTGTGTGTGTTTGTTTGTCCGTCTTTCACGGCAAAACGGGGTGACGAATTGACGTGATTTCTTAAGTGGAGATAGTTGAAGGGATGGAGAGTGACATAGGCTAATTTTGTCTCTTTCTAAACCCCCACTCCCATAAAATGGGGGGTGGAAGTTTGTATGGTTTGTTACCCCGAATTTAACGCGAGCGAAGCCGCGGGCAAAAGCTAGTATGTCATAGTCATATCATAGCCATTTTAATCAATAAATATAAAGCAAATGTTAATCAAATTTTAAATAGCGGTGAGTTTTGTGTGACACTAATTTGGTAAATGGTTTAAATATTTTTTAGGGTCGGCACGATACATGTAATTAAATGTTTTTTTTTCATGTTCTGAAATATATTTTTTTAGTTTCAATGCAATGTAAATTCGGTACAAAAATGGATTGCTATTTAATACGATTTCCACTCTTATAAGCGCTGGTATCCTGGCGATAAGACGTCCGACTTTCAATCTGGAGGTCTCGGGATCGAATCCCGACTTTGTACGTACCACTGAGATTTTCGGAACTTATGTAAGAATTATCGGTTGATATTTATAAGTCGCTTTTCGGTGAAGGAAAACGGTCCCGCGGAAACCGGAACTAATCCCAATAAGGCGTAGTTTTTCCTCTGGGTTGGAAGGTCTGATGATAGTCGCTTTTGTAAAAACTAGTGTCTATGCCAATTCATGTGATTAGTTCGCCAAGCCGGGACAAACGCTAAGAGGATGATGATTTCCATACTTATCTTAACTCTCCATTTCAAAATAGACGACTAGTTATAAATGACAAGACCGTCAGGAATGAGTGCCTTTTTTCCCTTGGCTACGCGGTGTCCTGTCCTACTAATCACCCACGTAGGAGCAATATAACTATAACCTGTTAAACCTACCCTTTCTACCAACATTATGTTAAATTACAAAAAAAAAAGTATTTTGTATTTTCAAAATAGAAAATGGGTCCCAAAAAGTATTTCAAATAAAATACAAAATGCTTTTGTTAAAAAGGTATTTAAATACAAAATAGGAAATAGGTATTTTGCATTTTGTATTTGCATTTTAAATACAAGTATTTCAAATAAGTCACATCTCTGTACATTTGTACTTAAAATAGGGGATTGGACAAGCCTGAATCAGGCTGCCTGACATGTTGAGCCAACATGGTCTTTGGTCAATCTACGCCATGCGAGAATGTTATCGTAAGATAAGTATGAACTTGTGTGTTTTATTTGCACTTAATAAATATACATTTATATCCTTATCGGAGGAGTACCCTGTTGTGCTATATTGGCACAACAGGCTTTCTGAACCGTTACTCCTACTCGTATTAAGTTGAATCTTTACAATACTTAAGTCCCTTCGGCACTATTTTTAACCAACTTCAAGATTTCAAAAGAGGAGATTATCAATTCGGCGTGTATGTTTTTTTTTTATGTTTGTTACTCCATAACTCTGTCATGTCTGAACCGATTTAAAAAAAAATTGATTGATATATACAAATCGGTCCCGTTTTTGTCAAAACGCAGTTCTGATGATGGGATCCATGAGGAATCGAGGGAACTCCTCAAATCTTAAAGGCAGTACTTATGGTGATTTTTGTATTTTTCTCAACAAATCGAGCATTTTCATTAAAAAAAGTTACATTTGATGTAGTGGAACTGCTGATGATGATCAGAAGGGAACTTTTCAACGACGCATAATTCACGTTTGACGATTTGTCCTCTTCGCTGTGTTTGTTAGGCAAGTAATTTCATTGTATGGAGTGTAAGAGTGCACCATCTACAATAATCCTTCACCGGCTTCCCACATTGAAGTCGGATTTTTTTTCTTAACAATTATGGTATCTATCATGCCAGGATTAACCATGCCATGCCGTTCGCTCTTGCAGATAATGGATTATCGTCTCGTATATTAAACGGAGCAAGGGCCAATATAAATGATTATCCATTCTTCGCTGCTCTGTCCAATTGTGGGGCTGCCATCATCTCTGACAGGTGGTTAGTTACAGCGGCCCACTGCGTTATGTAAGTAAAGATTAGTATAGATGAATAACATAAGACGAAATACATAGATACTACCTACTTACATACATTTCCTTTGGCATGGCATTCCATTCCGCACTTTACTACAGTAGTTTTTTTCAGTTCGAAGAAAGGCTACGTATGGGTAGGGGGAGATAGCATTCAAAGCAGCCAACGTTACACGTACGATAGAGCTATAGTCCATCCACTATACAAGACGGTTATTTTTAATATTCCTCTCAATGATATTGCGCTGCTAAGGCTGTCTCGGCCACTGATGTTTAGCAGCACTGTTAAAGCAATAACATTGCCAGAGCAAGACTATAAACGAGATGCGTCCATGCATTTGCTGGGAAGGGAAACGACGAGGTACATTTTTTTAAAATTTGTATTAGTGAGGTATTTATTTATACATGTCATATACATTGGACATGCTCTAAATAATTTTATCGTTGTTGTTTCATTTCAGAGCGGCCATATAACTAACTATTTGATGACAATGAATGTTCGTACTGTTAAAAAAGATGAGTGTTTATCTCACGTCTCGAATTGGCAGCGTTTTAATTTGAATTACTATGTCGACCAGATAGCAAAAGTCACTATTTGCACTAGAAGGATTAAAGATAAAACTGGGCTCTGCTTTGTAAGTGTACCAAATACCTATCTACCTACCTATTTGGTTATTGTAATTTTTCCTCACAATAGATTTGGCTTAAACGTGTATAAAAATGCCCCAATTAGGTCGACAGATGTTTGATTTGGTTAAGAATAAGATCGCCAGGAACACCAGTTGTTGTAGCAGCAGATAAAGTTTTCGGCTTTCGAAGAGTTCATGTTAATAAAACCTTTGCCATGTTACCCATTGCCCGATCAAAATAATTAACGCACAAGTAAGGTAGTTGTTAACGCAAAGTACATGTCATATGTAAAGTTAACTTGAACATGTCACTCGCAATGTTCGTAATAAAGGTGAGAATAGTATCAACTATGGGGCATTAGCGTGTCGAGCACTAAAAGGGTATTTCCCTATTTTCCCTTTCACACTAGTGGAATATACATATTCTAATATTATTTTTCTTGCCCCCAGGGCGACTCCGGCAGTCCTCTCGTCCGTAACAACACTCTTGTAGGAATCGCGTCATACATATCGGACACCAATTGCAAGAATGCTAAACTCGGCATGTTTGTCAATGTCGCTGCCTTCGTCAGCTGGATAAAGATCGTCACTGGAGTCTAATAAAAAACCGGCCAAGAGCGTGTCGGGCCACGCTCAGTGTAGGGTTCCGTAGTTTTCCGTCCGTCACAGAAAGTGTCCCCACTTAAGAGTTAAAATAACACCGCCATGTAGGATATGATATGAGCGTTCCACCTACAGCGACATCTATCGGCAAATTAAGTAAACTATTGCGCGCGAGCTTAAAGTATGGAAGATGATTTTTATGGGATAATTCTTTATTGCGTGAACCGATTTTCACCGTTTTTACTTTATTTGAAAGCACGTCATTTCATTGTGATTTTGTAGAAATTACAAGTACAATAAACACCTGCTTATACGGTTAAATTACAAACTTAGTTCAGAAATCATTTTGTAATTTTTTTTTTCAAAAATTATTAAACCTATCAAGTTCAAAATAATTTTCCTAGAAAGATTTTATAAAGTTCTACTTTTGAGATTTTTTTCATATTTTTAAAACTTATGGTTCAAAAGTTAGAGGGGGGGGACACATTTTTGTTTACTTCTGGAGCGATTATTTCCGAAAATATTTACATTATCAAAAAATGATTTTAGTAAACCCCTATTCATTTTTAAATAGCTATCCAACAATATATTATACGTTAGGGTTGAAATGAAAAAAAAAAATCACTCCTCACTTTACGTATAGGGGAGGTACCCCAATAAAACATTTTACGTCACCACCTGGCCATAATGTGAGTTTTACCGCTCGCTACGCTTACGGTAAAACTCGCATTATGGCCAGGTGGGGACGTAAAATTGTGTACTCACCACGGGCAGTAAAAAAGAAAGCCCTCTATCGCATATTTACAACCCTCGCCTGCGGCTCGGGTCCCAAATACCTGCGATTTCGGGCTTTCTTTTTTTTACAGCCCTAGGTAAGTAATGTACTATTTTTCGACTTTTTATTTTACCACTTTGTCGGCGTGATTGATATACATATTAGTACCAAATTTCAGCTTTCTAGTGCTAACGGTCACTGAGATTATCCGCGGACGGACAGACGGACGGGCAGACATGGCGAAACTATAAGGGTTCCTAGTTGACTACGGAACCCTAAAAAAACAGACTCGTTAATAGCTACAGTCAAATCGTTGACATTTTTTTTTGTGTGTTAGTTCTTAGTTCATAACCCAATATTAGAGTTTGTCCGGAAAAATAAGTGTCGTGGGACGGTAGTACTATTAGGTTATTCTGTGGTCGTGGTTTATATGGGAACTCATACATTTTTCCCGGACATACTCTACAATGCCTTAAATTAGACCGTGAAACATGTTTATTGTGGAAGTAAATATTTACCGTGCTGCGAGGCCCCATATTGGAAAGCCTGTACTTACCTATTACCCAAACTGTACTTAAGAAATACAATGTAAAAACCGGCCAAGAGCGTGTCGGGCCACGCTCACTGTAGGGTTCCGTAGTTTTCCGTCCGTCACAGTAAGTGTCCCCACTTAAGAGTTAAAATAACACCGCCATGTAGGATATGATATGAGCGTTCCACGTACAGCGACATCTATCGGCAAATTAAGTAAACTAGCGCGCGAGCATAAAGTATGGAAGATGATTTTTATGGGATAATTCTTTATTGCGTGAACCGATTTTCACCGTTTTTACTTTATTTGAAAGCACGTCATTTCATTGTAATTTTGTAGAAATTACAGGTACAATAAACACCTGCTTATACGGTTAAATTACAAACTTAGTTCAGAAATTATTTTGTATTTTTTTTTCAAAAACTATTCATCCTATCAAGTTCAAAATAATTTTCCTAGAAAGTTTTTATAAAGTTCTACTTTTGAGATTTTTTTCATATTTTTAAAACTTATGGTTCAAAAGTTAGAGGGGGGGGGACGCATATTTTTTTACTTCTGGAGCGATTATTTCCGAAAATATTTACATTATCGAAAAATGATTTTAGGAAACCCCTATTCATTTTTAAATACCTATCCAATAATATATCACACGTTAGGGTTGAAATGAAAAAAAAAATCACTCCCCACTTTACGTATAGGGGAGGTACCCTATATAAAAAAATAATTTTCACTTTTTATTTTACCACTTTGTCGGCGTGATTGATATACATATTAGTACCAAATTTCAGCTTTCTAGTGCTAACGGTCACTGAGATTATCCGCGGACGGACGGACGGACGGACGGGCAGACATGGCGAAACTATAAGGGTTCCTAGTTGACTACGGAACCCTAAAAATGAATAAAGCCAATCAGAGTTCTTATAAAAGTATATTGTTTACACAATTTCCTGTTCTCACATTCTAATTATTTTTAATAATTATTATTAATTGAAATACCATAATTTATTTCAAAGCTCCGTTTTAGCATTTTTGCTAGCCACAAGAGCCTTAAACTTCTTAATGCCCTTTTCGTTGGCCTCTTCGTAGCCTGGTGCGGTAGACTTCACCAACTCAAACCATCTGGAATATCGATGACACATTCATTAGTTTAACTTTATTAACTTATTACAGTTATAATCACTAGATTACATAGTAACGCACACCGTCGCCGCCAGCGGAAACCGCCTTAGCTTAGCAGTAGGTAATGGCGCGGCCTTAGGAATAGGTACTATAGGTAGGTACTAGATCGAAAGCAATATGTAAAACTATCGGGGTAAGAATCGCAACCCACACACGTTCGGGTTTAAGGAGTGCACCCTACACTCACTAAAACCCAAATACTTATCACCAATCAATGGGGGTCAATGTTACTCTGCGTCCGTAGGAAACACCTTAGACAGCCCTACACGTGATCCCTGGTTGGTGCTATAAGTGTAACAAACATGGCAGCTGCACTGTCCCGTCTGGACCTCTCAGCACTCACTGGATTTTCTTTATCATCTGCTTTCCCACTACTATTTACTACCCGATAAGAAATATATGCCTATCTATATCCAGTGACATGTAGCAATACGATCAGTACAACCAATCACCACCACTCACCGCTGAACTAGTGGATAAGAGTCTAAACGAACTCCCGCTGCATCCATCGTAGAAACAGTGGCTACCAGACTTAGGTCGGCAAGCGTAAGGGTGTCTCCAACAGCATATTTATGCCCCTTCAGGAACGAATTGAAGAAATCCAGAGCCTCTTCTATTTTGTTAAAAAGAGCTTCGTCGGCTGGCTTCCCGGCGAAAACTTGGGGATACTGAAATTAGCGTTTAATTAAACTTGACTTAAATGGCAATATGTATACTAATGTAAATAAGGTCCACTTACAAAGAAGTTCCCGAATCTTGGATAGAGAGTCCCCAAATCAAAGTCCAGTCGCTGATCAATCAAAGCCCTGGAAGAAGTCAAAACACGTACAAAAAATATTAGGGATTTAGACCAAATTACAAAACGCTGGAGCTGTATAATGTATGTACCTGATTTTTATATCCTCAGAGTAGAGCTCTTTGTTGTTGTATTTTCCGATCAGGTACCGGCTGATGGCGCGAGATTCCCAGAGCGCAAAACCGTCATCCACCAGCGTTGGAACCGTATGTTGGGGATTTAACTGGAAATATACAAATAATATATGTTTTCTCCTAATGTGCTGATAGTAGGACTCCATAATCATATGCAATACCTACTGGTATTAAAATTATGCTGTTCAACGCGTATGGAGAGCACAACGCGTATGAGACGTGCCTGCGAGAGTTGGGAGGCAGGCATCACAGTTGGTGGCGTCAAGATCACCAACCTGCACTACGCCGACAACACAACTCTTCTTGAAATGAATCGGAAATGGTTGTCGTTCTAGACCGAATGGAGCGAATTAGCGAGGAAATGGGACTTTCTATAAACAGGTCTAAAACCATGGAAAAATGGAACTCGCTGCCGCGTTAGGCCTTGAAACAGTGGACAACTTTATCTACCTGGATTCCATCATCAGTAATACGATGGTTAGTGCGCGAAGGAAGTGAGCAAGAGAATTGGCATGGCTGAAAGCGCAATGTCTCAGGGCATTGCAACATGTCCGTAAAAACCAAGACCAAACTAATACGGACTCTAGTCTTTTCGATCTTTTCGTATGGCGCTGAGACTTGGACACTGAAAGCTGCAGACCGCAAATGCATTGACGCTTTTGTGATGTGGTGCTGGAGAAAGATGCTCCGTATTCCGTATCCCCTGGACAGCGTTTCGATCTAACGTCTCCATATTGCGAGAACTTAAAGTCTCCTCGCGGCTATCATCCGAGTATCTAGGGAGAGTCCTAGAATACTTCGGTCAAGTTGCAATTTAAGAAAAGATGGTGGCAACCTGGAGAAGCTCATCGTGACCGGCAAAGTACCTAGATGGGAAAAGACCTCGTAGACGCAGCCCTATACATTGGTCTGACCAAAACCGCACCACTCTTGACCCGACTTTTCACAACGCCCTCCACACCGCCAGAGACAAACAGGTGGATAAAGATCGCACGAGATAAAGTGATGCAGAAATGGGAGGTCACGACCCTCAGTACTGAGGAATACAACACAAGGAGGAGGATTAAATTGTGTTCTAATTACCTAATATACTTTTACTCTTAGCTATACCCAAGAATACCCATTGCCATGCCTCTTAGGACTAGAGCCCACGACACTGAACCTAGTTCGATAAGTCTCCTAGATGAGATATTAGTCCCGTTACTAAACTTTAAGTTGTTCGAGGAGATCACATTTAATCCTACACTATTTTGTCCTAGGGATCTGGTAAAACAACATTAATTGAAAAGATGTATTACGTTTTTCCCAAAAAATACATTGTGCTTTCTTTAAAAAAAATTCTTGAAAATTTTAATGTTTATTTACCACAAACATTAAATCCTACACTAGAGATTTTTAATCCAAGGAACTACCTGAATATTTAAAACAGTATTTGAAATATTCACCACCTGTCAAGTTGAGAATACATTTGAAATAATAAAAATGTTTAAAAAATTCAATAATAATCAAACACAAATTATACAAATGGTGATTTTTCACTATATTGTCGAGACAATTATTACGCTTCGTTTAAAAAAATTTTTACAGCGGTGACTGTATTATTACTATTTCTTAAATGATTTTAAATTATTTTCGAACACGCGCATTAATTCTACACTCATGATTTTGATGCTCCTTTTAGCTTTAATAATATGTTACATAATATCAAAATTTCACCAGTAGATATAGTGAGCATTTTCAGGAATTGTAAAATTAGTAATCAAAAAATAAACATTATTGCAGCGGGGCGCGGGGCGGAAACTACAATACATAAGACATGCGGCGGCCGATACGATTAGTGCACCTAAGGTCATTGACCGTGTAGGTATCTAAGAAGCGCAGAAGGGCATAGCGTATGGTGCGTAGTTGCTTACTTAGGAGTAATAATCAGGGTGGAATAAATAATGGGCTCATTTTATTTATTAGTATTACACTATTTTTTAAATCACACTGATAAAATATAATTCTTAATATTATTTTAATTTATATTTATATAAATGCCTATGTCCTGAATGACTGACTGAATGATCCACGCAGAGCCGAAACTACTGAAGCTGGAAAGTTGAAATTTGCAGATAAGGTTACATTTTTAATTTGTACAAGTAATAAGGATCGATTTTGAAATTCAAGCCCTAAGGGGGTAAAAACGGGGTTAAGCGTTTGTACGGTTAGGATTTAAAATTTTAAGTTAGAAACTTGAAACTTCGTACGTTTGTTGCTAATTAAAAAATTATAAAAGTCATTTCAGCGTTTTCTGGTATATAACCTCTAACGGGGTTAAAAAGGGGTTGAAAATTTGTAACGAAATATTCAAAAAAAATTGTGACAGACTTGAAAGTTCGTTTGTAGGCTACTCAGCTCCAAACAAAAAATAATTACAACGTTTTTCAAAACTCCACCCCTGCTAACGCGCTATCCATGTTTGCGTGAGCGCACACACACATGCACCACCGACGCGGCACCGCGGGCCCGCGGCAGCCGCCATTCTTCCATCCGTCACGGCGCCGACAGCACGTTATACTCGCTCGCGCGCTCTTCATTTTCAAATTCATACAAGTTTTTGTAATTCTATACAATAAATCCATGTAAAACTCCACAACGGTTGTCGACTACATCATTTCAAGAACCTGCGCCACCAACCCCAAAGGAGTTGAAACGGGGTTGAAAAGTAGTTGGATTGTAGCCAGGCCGAAACTACTTAAGCTAGAAAGTTATAATTTTCATTTATAATGTATACAAGTAACACGAAACAAATTTGAAAAATTAAACCCCTAAGGGAGTAAAAACGAAGAGTTAAAAATTTGTATGGGTAGGGGTAAAAATTTTAAGTTCGAGGCATGCAACTTCGTACATTTAATACATTAAAAATAATGAAAGTAATTTTAGCGTTTTTTTTTTTTCATTCAACCCCGCAAACGGGGTTAAAAAGGGGTTGAAAGTTGATATAGATACCTACTTTTTTTGTGACAGACTCGAAAGTTCATTTGTAAGCACTTCTAAACAAAAAAAAAACTAATTTCAGTGTTTTTCGAAATTCCACCCTAGATGAGTTAAAACAAGGTTGAAAAGTTTGTACTAAAACGAGGCCGAAACTGCTGAAGCTAGAAAGTTGTAATTTGCAGATTGGCTACTTTTTACCTATTTTATCTACTTATTAAACAATAAGAAAAGCAATTTCAGCGTGTTTTGATATTCATCCCTTAAGGGGGTTAAAAAACGTTGACGATTTGTATGAAGAATGTATGTATATGGCTTAAAAGTAAGTTGTATGATAATTATTATAAACAAAAAAAATATTCTAATACCAAACCACACATTTTATAAAGATGAAACTGTGTATGAGTAGGTAGCCGTATTATAAGGGGACGAAGTCGCGGGCGGAAAGCTAGTCTATCTTTAAATGCTTTTGTCCTGACTAACACATCAACGTAAACACCGAAACCACTGCAGCTAAAAAGTAGAAAATGTTAGACCAGGTTACATGTATAATTTGTATGTACTAAGAGGTGATTTCGAATAAATCAATCGCTAAGGGGGTAAAAAGTGGGTTAAAAGTTTGTATGGGTAGGATTTTTTTTATATAGAGACTTAAAAATTCGTACGGTCGCTGATGATTAACAATAATAAAAGAAATATCAGTTTTTTGAAATTCAACCCCAACAGTGTTAATAATGGCTTGAAAATCTGTAGCTTTTTTTCGTGACTGACTTAAATGTTCGTTTGTAGGCTAATCGCTGAAAAGTAAAAAAAAAAGTATTTTATTGTTTTTCAAAATTCCACCCGAGGAGTTAAAACGGGGTTGAAAAGTTTGTATTAAAGCGAGGCCGTTACATCGGAAGCTACAAAGTTGTAATTTGCGGGTAGGGTACATTTATAATATGTACAAGTAATAGGCAGCAATTTTGAAAATTTTTAAAAAGGGGGTTCAAAATTAGTATGGGTAGAATTTTTTTTTTTGTTAGAATCTTAAAACTTCGTACGTTTGCTGATCATTAAAAAATAATAAAAAAGAATTTAGCAGTTTTTGAAGTTCAAAAGAGGTTAAATGGGGTTAAAAAGAGGTTGAACCCCATTGAAGTTGAAAGTTTGTATAGAGATTACAAGTTTTGAAAGACAGACTTGAAACTTCGATTGTAGGCTACTCTTTATAATCTGTACAAGTAATATGACGCGATTTTGAAAAATTCTACTCTCAAATGGGTAAAAAGAGGGTTTAAAATTTGTATCGGTAGAATAACTTTTTTTTTAAGTTAGAGATTTTAAACTTCGTACGTTTGCTGATTATTAAAACATAATAAAAATTATTCTAACAACTTTTAAAATTGTACCCCTAATGGAGTTAAAAAGGGGTGGAAGCTTTCAATCGCATTGATGTTGAAAGTTTATATAGAGATAACAAGTTTTGAAAGACAGACTTGAAAGTTCGTTTGTAAGCTACTCACTTAAAACGAAAAAAGTCATTTAAGCGTTTTTAAAAATACCACTCGAGTTTAAACGGGGTTGAAAAGTTTGTATTAGAAAGAGGCTGGAACAACGGAAGCTAGAAAGTTGTAATTTGCAGAGCGGGTTACATTTATAATCTGTACAAGTAATAAGAAGCGCGTTGAAAACTTGTTTGTGTGGTGTTTATAATTTTAAGTTCGAGACTGCGTAAGTTTACTGCTAATTTAAAACAATAAAAGTGATTTTAGCGTTTCTTTTAATTCAACTCCTAATGGGGTTAAAAAGAGGTTGCAAGTATGTATAGATATTTTGTGAAAGACTTAAAATGAAGTTTGTGGACTTAAAAGAAAAAAAAAACTTCTAAGGGTATTTTTTTAAGAACTAGCCATATTGTGCGAGGTGATTTGGTAGGCCATACTAAACCAATTTTACTATTGGGTCAACTCCGAAATCTAAATATTTTTTGGCTGTTTCATACATTTCGGCTGATCCGATGTTCACGTTTTCTATGGGGACGCCAAATTTTTTTTTTTTATTTCAGGGTCGGTCCTATAGCAAAAGTTGTTTAGTAAGACTTACTTAATCACCCCTCACAATATGGCTAGTTATTAAAAAAACATCCTTTAAAGTTTTTTTTTCATTTAAGTGGATAGTACTACAAACTTTTCAACCCTATAGGAGTTGAAACGGCGTTGAATACTTTTTATTAAAGCGAGGCCGAAACTACTGAAGCTAGAAAGTAGTAATTTGCAGATTGGACACTTCGTAGTTTGTCTGCTTATTTAATGCAGCAAATGCTGCTTATTTAAAGCATGCATTAAAAGGTCTCTTGGATTTTCAGAAATCGATTTTCGACATGATCGGATTAAATTGTACAAAATTTAAAATGGTCGCCGTTTGACAATTTTGATATTAGATTCGTATTAGCCGTGCGGATCCTCAGATATCGATTTTCAAAGTGATCAAAAATAAACAGAACAAAATAACATTACGGCCTTTTGTATTGATGATAATCACATAATTTCAGGATGGCGCTACTTTTTCGAATTCAAACCCTGGACAAAATTATTCTATTAATTGTATGTCAATTTCAAAACCAAATAAGAATAAGAATAAATAAAACTTGTCAAATTTTTTTACAACCCTGAACCTTCGGCAAAGACGAGAAACAAATAGGTTCTATGAAGTTGATGACTGTATAGATTATATAATTGACATGTATACTATTTACATCCATTTTTATTAAGTAATAGCTGTGATATTATACAGTCGACTACAAAGATATGTATCCACTTTAGAACCTTATAACAACGGATTAAGGTGAAAAAGTAGATACAGCTTAGCTCTTTGTAGTCGACTGTACAATCCATTTTTAGGGTTCCGTAGCCAAAATGGCAAAAACGGAACCCTTATAGTTTCGTCATGTCCGTCTGTCCGTCCGTCCGTATGTCACAGTCGTTTTACTCGGAAACTATAAGACGTATCGTAATAAAATTCAGACATAAGGTGTATTTTGTATGCCGCTATATAGTTGTGTAGTTAATTTGCAGAAAAAAAATTTTTAGGGGCGGCGCTCCATACATGTAACAAAAAAAAACAAACAAATATCAACATGTTGCACATCAATCGATAGGTCTTTAAAAATAACATTGAGGTTTCTTTGAACATTTTATGATTAAGTGAAAAGTTTCAGAAATAATCGCTTCGAAACTCGAAAAAATAGCGTCCCTCCCCCTGTAACTTTTGAACCGTAAGTTCAAAAATATGAAAAAAATTAAGAAGATGCGCGTTAGCATATACTTTCTAAGAAAATTGTTTTGAACATTATCGGTTAGGCATTTTTGAGTTATTTCCAAAAAAACTTCTTCCATAGGCATCAGATACGACCTTTTGGCATTAGTCTGGTTCTTATTCCATTAAAGCTACGGAACCCTCCATTATGCGTGGGTCGACACGCACTTGGCCGGTTTTATTATTAGTCTTTCAGCGCCGTAACCACCAAAAAAACAAACGCAATAAACCGAAAACATCAAAACAAACGGTATTATCCGATGGGTATCCTACTCGTAGCAAAGAAGCTATAAATAGCAGGTATAGCTCTCCTATTCATTCATAGCTTACAAGCGAGTCACATGAAGTCTGCGAACAGATTACTGGTCACAAGACTACGCATTATCCTAATATATATATCAGAAGCCTGAATCGACCTAGCATTAAGTTATTTTATATGTTTAATTTGAAATTCGCAGTGCCTTGGATTTACTGTAATGCTGTGTAACTGTTTTGAATGATAAATAAATAAATAAGTGTGTTCAATACGCATTATGAAGTTTCTCATGACCTGGCCACTAAATTCAGAGCTGAGAATGGCGTCACTCGCTTCTATCCTATACCAAATTTACAATAATCCATGTGAATGATTTAACTCATAAACTCGATTTTTGTTGATATTTTATTTGAGTATAGCAAATAAATTCTCTTGGTGTATCGTCCTTTATATTGACCGACGTTTGTCCAATGCAAGGAGTGTGCTTCCCAGGTACGAAAATAACAGTTCGATTGCATCTATCTAACCATCGAACCTAAAACCACAATATGCTCTGTTCTGAAATGACTGATTGGGGCAAACATAATGACATTTCAATTTCGGAAATCAGAAATATAGAAAAAAGTTTAAATAAAATATCTCTTTACCAACCTGTAGTACTTGCGAGGCTTCTGATTTGCTCTATCTAATACAAGTAGGTAAGTAATCTGTGCTACGTAGTAAGCTTGCCGCAGAGGCGGGAGTTTTAAAATATGAACCTTAAATTATAAGTTGTTTATTTCGATTGCTCGTAAAGCACTTAGTATATATACGATATTTTTTTGATTATGTATGTTAAATAAATAGATAATTTAAGGAAAAAATATTCACAGGTGTAGGTTCGTATAAAAGGGATCATATTCGCCAAAAAAACTAAAAAAATGTCATAATAAATAGATGTAAACATGTCACCGTGGTGAAAAATTACTATGACACTTAGATCTGTAATAGTACCATACTACCAAATTTTCGAATTGTGTTCGAATTTCTAAGTCACTTTTTTATAACTATAAAGAAAAAATGTCACTTAATGAAGCTTATAGACGAAAGCTCAGAGAAACAACTCGGGAAATCTTTAAGTTAGTCATCACTTATTTAAACAAATACAATAGTGCTAGATCTCCAGTGCAGGATTTAGTCAATGTAGTGTTCCAGACGTTGTCTAGAACGTTTTCGATTTCCTGAAATGCACAATCACGTCACTGGGGAAAAATGTGTAGTGGGAATCTGACTACCCTACTTAATAACTAGAAAAAGCTTCCTAAAGTGTAGGATTTAATGCAAAGTAAAATTTTTTGGCCCCCGTCTATATGTATTATTTTTCATGCCTTTATATCGCTACCAAACACTTTGTCATCGACTGACACGAAAAATTGAGGAAACTTTGCGTATTTAGTCGGTAGTTGACAAATTATCCAGTTCAAAGCGCAACGTTAGATGGCGCTAGTATCAAACCTTTAAAAACTCGGGTGTCAAGTGTTCTCCGGCTGGCAGGTTGAGTTCCTTAAGGTTTAGTTGTATGTCCAGTGCCGCCGCTACCAGGAGGACCACGCGACACGGCGCTGAACCCACTGTGTAATACAAGTCCATTACTAGTAGCAGGTAGTGTAGCTTATCGACAATAGATTTCGCCTGTGTAAAAACATAAAATAAGTTAACACACCGAACCTCGTTCTATGTAATTGCATTGTTATTAAGTAAATTGTTACGCAATTTTATTATTAGTATTATTACACGATTCAATTACTTGTCTACACCTTATCTACTTAAAACACGCTATCTATTTTTTTAAACACACATTTCCCACACATAGGTACCATCGGGTTCATAATTGCATACCCAATTTATATAATTCATTCATAAACTGGGTATGCAATTATGAACCCGATAGTACCTCTTTTTTCCGATTTATAGATAATAGTATGTAAACAAATTGTTAACTTTCCTATCATAGCCCGGTGGGCGCATCATTAAAAGAATTAAACTGATAAAGGAAAACTGGTTATAAAACTTGCCTAATGAAGATACAGAACAAAGGTAACAGCAGCAATGTGCACACCCAACAGCGAGACAGGCAAATCGACACTGATTTATTTTATGTAGGCTCTATGTAGGTATCCAAAACCGAAAGCCGGTTTACTGTGCAGTGGAGTGTGCCTCTGGTGCCTATGGTATGGAAATTGAAATCATTATCATTTTAATCCAGCCTAGCGGACAAGTTTGGAACTAAAAAAAGGGCCAAAAATAAATTATAATTTGCTTATTTAATTTAAATGAATTAAACTGATATTTATTCCAAAAGTTATACTTTATTAAAAGTGTACACAACATATTAAGACAAATAACATTGTATTGAAGCAAAAGTTCAATGAAATACCTAGTATCTAATAGTACAATACGGACTGGACTATGGTCTCACAGCTGTGAAATGTCAAGTTGACAGGACGTGTACAACGCCAGTATTGGAGTCACCTTTAACTTTCTTTTTTCGTTAAAATCTGCTTTTAGTTGCCTGATGATGTAAATATTATTTAGTAAGTCCGAAGTCCGTGATTGTTGCTTCCCGTTTATTTATTTATAATGGGTGATAGCAGTGATTCCGAAGAGTTCTACGATGCCGAAGAGCTCACACCCATTAAAGGTTCTAAGTAAGTAAATTGTTTACACAATATGCATTCCCAGAATTATTCATTTAATTGGCTTGGCAACAATACTTATTATTCCTTAAGTCATGGGTCAGTTTCGTCTAAGGCATCCTTTTATTCTGGTAGAAAATACTATATGGCAGGTAGACTAGTAACGATATGGCTAATATGCATTGTCCTTGGTGGATCCAACGATTGTTGACACTCGAATTAATGATGCGTAACTCATTAACATTCAATCACAGCTTGTTGAAAGGAATTATTAAAATACTGTGCTTTGAGAATGTGTTTGCAAGCCAGCACTACTTAGGTACTGTGCAAGAAGACTGGACACCAACATATGGCTTACAGAGCAATACGACCTGAGATCGTGCAATATGTCACAGATTATATGTTGGGTGTTACGGAATATTTCTTGTTTTTTTAAAATTGTAACCACAAATAGACAGGCTCACAATGTGCTGTGATGAATTCATCAGAAATACATTATTGCTTGTTCATTATGCACGGAATCAATATATATAGATTCATTTTTCTCAATTTGCTGCTAGCAAACATACGCAGTGCTTTGCGGTCATAATCGTGATAACATTACCCCAAAATGATATCAATCCAAAGTAGTTTGTCAGGACTTACAATAAAACCCTGTTTTTTCAATTTTCAGGAGAGCATCACTTTGTAGGAACACCAGCCTATCAGACAGTTCCAAAGTTAAGGAGAAGGATAAACCAGCACCAAAGACTGACTCTACACTTGTGGAGGCACCCAGTATAGCTCCGAGTATATCCACTGCTGATGTAGCCCCTGGGGAAGATGATCGGACTACTGTCAAAAGTGTAAATATATCATCAGTTCATGGTTATAGTAAAATTTTTGGAGTTCCTCAATATGAATTTAAAAAAAACCTTTAACTGGAAGAAATCCATTAAAGGGATAAGTTTGCCGTTGTATGTATATGTTGTGTTATATGCAGGGTACAAAATTATCAAGATAATTATGATCTGATATTTATCGCGATAATTATCAAAACATTATCCGATAATTATCCAGGTATGGATTTTTTTTCTATTATAGTTCAGCTACTAATGTTGAAATTCACATGCTATATTTTTTTGTGCCTTCGCCTATACAAATTTTGGGTTATTATCAAATCGATAATTATCAGACATAAAAATCACGATAATTATCGCGATAATTATCAAGATAATTATCATTGATAATTATCCTTTCAAACCCTGGTTATATGTCTTTTGTTGTGTTTTCTTGTACATAAGTAGACCCTGTTATCGGAGGTGCAATTTGGTAGCTTGACATTCTTAGGGAATGGTAATAGTAGTTTATGTAACTGTTACGTAATAAGGGTCCTTAAAACATGAGTGTGGTTTTATGAAATGAGCCGCAGGCGAATTTCATAATAAGATCACACGAGTGTTTTAAGGCCTAATTACGTACAGTTGCATACACTGCTTTATCTACACTCATATTATATATATTAAATTAATTGTTCGGAAACCATAGAATGACCGCCATTGTACCGTCATGGCCTACTCGATTGTGCCGGCGCTCGCGCGGGACCAATCGAGTTGGCCATGGCGGTAACATTATGTTATCAAATTCGATGTTCCAAATTTGAAACTCATTGCTTAACAATATTTGAGCATGCAAAGTTAAAATTACGTTACTGCCGCAGATAAGAAACTTATCATAGTTAAACCGTTTGTTGTAATGCTTGTCATTGTCTACGGTTTTTGAACGCATTTTAGAGTACTTACAGTATGAGTGTAGATAAAAATATTTATGATGTTGATATCGATAATCTTCCTTTTTCTTGTCAAGGTGTTTTATAAACCATTTTTAGACTAAAATTTTACATGTTTTTTTTTGTCACCCATGATAATCATTGTCATCAGAAGTAGAAACCATTATCAGTAGAACAATAATGATATGGTTGCTATATTACTTTTCTTCTCTTTCGAGTTGCAGGGCCGTGCCTGAATGCTCTTGAGATAAAACTTACCCATAGAGATATAATACTGGCCACCTATACTGAAAATAAATTATTTACGTCAACAGATAGTAAATGTCATCTCACAACAATATTTTCGATTATTTAGCTGTATTTACAAGCATATTTTATTCGTATATAATATTTCATAATAATAAAAATGGAGTCACTTCTCGCAGAATACTCTAAAAATTAAGATTGAAAATTGTTACTTATAAAAATGAAAAAGCTAAATAAATATTCATTTAAATAATTATTGAATAAGTCATGTTTTACAAAATAATCACATTTAATTAAAGTCACTCTCATTATGTCAAAGGAAAAATATCGACATGCAGCTAGTATTTCAAAATAATTTTTACCCATTCCTAAGAATGACAAGCTACCAAATTGTACCTCCGATAACGGAGTCTATACATAAGTATATGAGAAGTACTATTACCATGCAGTATATAATATAGTGTAAAAACAAATGATTTTCCATTATATTATATGGAGTATGCGGTTGAACAGGGTTTTTCACACTCAAGATTGTGAACTTCTAGGAGTTCACCAAATATTACATGTCAACATGATAACAATGTCAATTAAATTACAATATAAGTAATATAAAACAACACTAAAGTTAAGAGTTATCCTAAAACTAAATAAAAGCTATGCCTTAAATAAAACTAATACAAGAAATCTCTACCCAATAACGACGGAAAACAATGTCAATTAAATTACAATATAGAAGAATTCAAATTCAATAAAGGAATATAAAACAACACTAAAGTTAAGAGTCATCCTAAAACTAAATAAAAGCTATGCCTTAAATAAAACTAATACAAGAAATCTCTACCCAATAACGACGGAAAACAATGTCAATTAAATTACAATATAGAAGAATTCAAATTCAATAAAGGAACAT
Source organism: Pammene aurita (assembly GCA_947086415.1). Classification (NCBI taxonomy): domain Eukaryota; kingdom Metazoa; phylum Arthropoda; class Insecta; order Lepidoptera; family Tortricidae; genus Pammene; species Pammene aurita. The sequence goes on from OX352291.1 coordinate 20,201,612, forward strand.
AAAACAACACTAAAGTTAAGAGTCATCCTAAAACTAAATAAAAGCTATGCCTTAAATAAAACTAATACAAGAAATCTCTACCCAATAAAGACGGAAAACAATGTCAATTAAATTACAATATAGAAGAATTCAAATTCAATAAAGGAACATAAAACAACACTAAAGTTAAGAGTCATCCTAAAACTAAATAAAAGCTATGCCTTAAATAAAACTACTACAAGAAATCTCTACCCAATAACGACGGAAAACAATGTCAATTAAATTACAATATAGAAGAATTCAAATTCAATAAAGGAACATAAAACAACACTAAAGTTAAGAGTCATCCTAAAACTAAATAAAAGCTATGCCTTAAATAAAACTACTACAAGAAATCTCTACCCAATAACGACGGAAAACAATGTCAATTAAATTACAATATAGAAGAATTCAAATTCAATAAAGGAACATAAAACAACACTAAAGTTAAGAGTCATCTTAAAACTAAATAAAAGCTATGCCTTAAATAAAACTAATACAAGAAATCTCTACCCAATAAAGACGGAAAACAATGTCAATTAAATTACAATATAGAAGAATTCAAATTCAATAAAGGAACATAAAATAACACTAAAGTTAAGAGTCATCTTAAAACTAAATAAAAGCTATGCCTTAAATAAAACTAATACAAGAAATCTCTACCCAATAAAGACGGAAAACAATGTCAATTAAATTACAATATAGAAGAATTCAAATTCAATAAAGGAACATAAAACAACACTAAAGTTAAGAGTCATCCTAAAACTAAATAAAAGCTATGCCTTAAATAAAACTACTACAAGAAATCTCTACCCAATAACGACGGAAAACAATGTCAATTAAATTACAATATAGAAGAATTCAAATTCAATAAAGGAACATAAAACAACACTAAAGTTAAGAGTCATCTTAAAACTAAATAAAAGCTATGCCTTAAATAAAACTAATACAAGAAATCTCTACCCAATAAAGACGGAAAACAATGTCAATTAAATTACAATATAGAAGAATTCAAATTCAATAAAGGAACATAAAATAACACTAAAGTTAAGAGTCATCTTAAAACTAAATAAAAGCTATGCCTTAAATAAAACTAATACAAGAAATCTCTACCCAATAAAGACGGAAAACAATGTCAATTAAATTACAATATAGAAGAATTCAAATTCAATAAAGGAACATAAAATAACACTAAAGTTAAGAGTCATCTTAAAACTAAATAAAAGCTATGCCTTAAATAAAACTAATACAAGAAATCTCTACCCAATAAAGACGGAAAACAATGTCAATTAAATTACAATATAGAAGAATTCAAATTCAATAAAGGAACATAAAACAACACTAAAGTTAAGAGTCATCCTAAAACTAAATAAAAGCTATGCCTTAAATAAAACTACTACAAGAAATCTCTACCCAATAACGACGGAAAACAATGTCAATTAAATTACAATATAGAAGAATTCAAATTCAATAAAGGAACATAAAACAACACTAAAGTTAAGAGTCATCTTAAAACTAAATAAAAGCTATGCCTTAAATAAAACTAATACAAGAAATCTCTACCCAATAAAGACGGAAAACAATGTCAATTAAATTACAATATAGAAGAATTCAAATTCAATAAAGGAACATAAAATAACACTAAAGTTAAGAGTCATCTTAAAACTAAATAAAAGCTATGCCTTAAATAAAACTAATACAAGAAATCTCTACCCAATAAAGACGGAAAACAATGTCAATTAAATTACAATATAGAAGAATTCAAATTCAATAAAGGAACATAAAACAACACTAAAGTTAAGAGTCATCCTAAAACTAAATAAAAGCTATGCCTTAAATAAAACTACTACAAGAAATCTCTACCCAATAACGACGGAAAACAATGTCAATTAAATTACAATATAGAAGAATTCAAATTCAATAAAGGAACATAAAACAACACTAAACTTAAGAGTCATCCTAAAACTAAATAAAAGCTATGCCTTAAATAAAACTAATACAAGAAATTTCTGCCCAATAAAGTCGTCCCAGGATCCTACAGACGCATAAAAGGTACCCATCACACTCACAGCATAAAAAAGCGTGTTTGTAAATAGACATAAATTATTACATATAAAAAGTGATTGAGTTGCATGTTATAAAAAATGAGTTTTAAAATCTTTAGAAAGAAGTTTACACTGGGCATCTGGAAATTAAAGTCCGCAGCAGAAGTAGCTAGCCAGCACAGGAAGTCTTATCTTTGCAAGTCTCTTGTTAAAACAAAATAGCGTTTTAGGATCATCTTTAACATTTCGTGCTCTCTCGGGCGGATCATACGTAAAATATATTTGTTATGTTATTAAGCATAGTGCCTATATGGCAGGTGGTACAAGGGCGACGGCGGTTTCAAGAGTTGCGGCGCTGCATGCAAACAGATGAGGATGATGACACAGTAGACGCAGCTGCCGACCACCACTCTTTCACAGATGTCACGCAGCCGTTCAAGTGAGCAATATTAATACAATAGAAATATATTGTATAAACATATGGCAGGTGGTACAAGAGCGACGTAGGCTCCAATAGATGAGGACGATGACACTGTAGACGCCGCTGCCGACCACCACTCTTTTACAGAATCTTATATAAATCAAAAGGGCCCTCATGGTGGCAGGTGCTTAGATTGTAGTCTTGTAGTCGTTATTTTATATAATTTTCAAGCAATAAAAGCATAATGCAAGCCATTGTGAAGACTAGTTATAACATAAAGTTGATTGCAGGGTGATAGCACACGACACAATGAGCCTCCAAAGCATGACATCCCTGGGTCGCATCGGTAGGATCCTTAGCGGCGCGTCAGATTCACATTGTAAGTAGCCTATTAATTTAATGAAAGATTAAATGATGTATTAAAATTCGTACGTACTTCTTCGGGATAAATGCTTTACCACTAACCAACTGTGAGACCAAAGCTTATCCGGCCGTTGAATCCAGTTCGGCCAAGCAAGCCATGTAAGGGCTCACAATTTAGGGTTGCCGTCATGGAAAGCGATAGAGAGTACCATAAAAACATATATTATTGTAACGAATATTGAAATACCGGAACGTATATTTTTTATCATATCCTTCATTACTTAACACGGTGTAAAATTGCCAGACTAATGTACCGGCGGATTTTACTGATGTTTTAAATCATATTAAAATACCAAAGCATGTGTTTCAGCTAACATTCGTGAAGCCGCCCAAGCGTCTGTAGCGCCGCGGGAAACCAACACACCGGAGGATCCTATACCGGTGGACAGAACGCAAAGCGGTAAATTTATACCGTTATTTATTCATTTATTTCAGATGCCTAAGGTATTACGGGTAGAACACGATTAAAAGATAGGTGAGCATTTTCATAGTACGGGTTGCAATAACCATTGTATCTCGTACTCTAAAGCCTCTCTAGGTGAAATGCGTGGTGTAGCTCTAAGGTGTGAAATGCGTGACGTTTGTCGTTGACCGTCGGTTTTATGATTCATTTTGAGGATGGTATTGATGATAATAATGTCAGATAGAGAAAGTATTATTCTCTAGGGTCAGAAAATGTTGCTATGTCTTCGGTCTGATTGACAGTCCCAGTTTACCGTTTATGATTTATTATTATATATTAATGCACACGCAGTTTATAGCGGATACGTGCATATCAATGCCCACTTGTGTTTTGTCCATTTTGAAAACGTTTATCGAGTCTATTTTTAAAAGAGTTCACTGAGTGTGCTCTGATTACTGATTCGGGCAAACTGTTCCACACTTTCACTACGTGGTTAGACAGGAAGTGTCGTCTGGGTTGCTACTACTATGCGTCCAGTGCAGTTTCAGAGTGTCCTCTCAGTCTCACGTTCATGTTCCGAGTGAAAATATCGCTTATTGCGAGTACATTGTCCTGTGAGTATTTTATACGTTTCTATCAAGTCACCGCGTTGCCTTCGCTGCTCAAGGTTATCAGGCTCAATTCCTTCAATCTGTCTTCGTATGGTAAGTTTCGAAGAGATGGTACCATTTTTGTGGCTCTTCTTTGAACTCTTTCTATAAGATTAATATCTTTTTAAAAATATGGATTCCAAATTTGGAAGGCATATTCAAATAAGGGTCTCACATATGTCTTATAGAGTTTAATAAAGATATTCTTGTCTATATAACCGAAGGCTTTCTTGATTAAATATAAAACAGAATTAGCTTTTTTTGTTATTCCTAAAATGTGCTCCTAATGACACCAAGATCTCGCTGGGAATCAAGACTTTGTAAACTTTTGGAGCCAATATTATGTGTGCTTAGGATTCATACTACAGAAGCCAATCCTTGGTCCATTGTAAAATGGGGTCTAAGTCCTGCTGAATGATGTTATGACAGTGTTATTTAGAACATGTGTCATTTGTTTGTGCTTTAACACTATTAATATATTTCGCTGGTCAATATTACAGGGTTCTACCTAGTCGGTTACTAAGTTCTGTTACTAGAGTTTTCGCTAAATAAATAGGAATAGGTAGCAACAATTAATTATTCATGTACATCATTCAAAAGCTTATTTAATAGTCAATAGATTACAACATATAGAATTGAAAATTATTCTCGCAGTTTTTCAGAATTCTTTATAACACTCGGAAAATAGCGTGAAAAATAAACGTCAAAATTACACTTCTTGTTCATATTTATTTTAAATCCTATTTATTTTTAATCACGTTTAAGACGCATCAGTCTCGGACAATTCGGTAGCTATATTCTTTTGCTTCAATTTGGTATATGTATAGTTCACGTGGGTCTATCCGATAAAATACTAGACTATACGTTGCAAGTCTGCTTGTTCCATAGCAGTCTAAATCTATGTCTTTTGTGCAAAACTTAAAAATAGGCAATGTTTCCAATGGGAATATCTGTGGAATTAAATCGCAAGAAAATTAAATGGTGGTCACGTAATTACCTCTAATAAACAGGTTTCTTACAAACAAGCAATGGAACCTGCTAAACAAAGGTACAATATTTATTTGATGCACTTTTGTAAAGTGTAATTTTCTTAAATTTACCGCGTGTTTGCGTCTTCAGACTTGTCCTTTACAAGGATTTTCTCTAAATTTCCCATCTGATTTGTATATTATATAACCATATTATGTTCATTAAAAATTAGGCTATTAAATAATTATAATTACTTTAATTATTTATTTAAAACTTTATTTTATATTTTATCAGTCAGAAATCAGGTAACAGAACTTAGTAACCAACTAGGTATGTTACATTTTCAGGGCAGTTAAATTTATATTATGTGTTTGATGACAATGTTCTAATTTCAATTCGATAAAAGTGAAACGTACCCTTTAATATTGGGCCAGCGATTTGTTGCATTTATTCCACGGTATGTTGGTAAGATAACAAACATTCTTTCCTAACAAACTTTATACTATCGGACATGTTTTCAATATTTAAGGGTTTAAAGTGCTTTATTAAACATGAAACAAAACATGTCCGATATGAAATTATAAAACTGAGCAAATATAAAATAAACTAAATTAAAACTAAGTAAGTAGTTTTATTATCTTACAATCATATAAAAAGGCTTTCGCTTTAAATTTACGTTTTTTGGTGGTGGCAAATTTTTTTTTATTCCCTTGACCAATTTATCCAGATGAAATTGGCTTTTTTTATATCGAAAGGTAATTTTTTTTCACAGAGTAGTCATTATATTATGACAGTTGTCAAGCTATAGTGAAATCATTGATAAGGGCTAAATATTTTCGTATTCGCATCCATGTTAGTCCAATGTCATGCTATGCTAACGTATTAACCCTGTGTCAGTGCTAGCGATGGAGCCGGACGTAATAGCCAGCACGAAGGCGAGCAGCGTCAAGCAAGCGGGCAGCGTCGTGACCGCGCCCGCCGGACCGCTACCGCCGCCGCGCCGCAAGAAGCCGCGTGAGTAGCCATGCTAGACTGTCGTAACTGTGTCAGTAGCGATGGTGATAGCAGCACGAAAGCAAGCAGTGTGAAGCAAGTGGGCAGCGTCGTGACCGCGCCGCAAGAAGCCGCATGAGTAGCCATGCTAACGTAACTGTTAGTAACGATGGTGATAGCAGCACGAAAGCAAGCAGTGTGAAGCAAGTGGGCAGCATCGTGACCGCGCCGCAAGAAGCCGCGTGAGTAGCCATGCTTGACTAACGTAACTTTTAGTAGCGATGGTGATAGCAGCACGAAAGCAACCAGCGTGAAGTAAGTGGGCAGCATCGTGACCGCGCCGCAAGAAGCCGCGTGAGTAGCCATGCTAGGCTGACGTAACTGTTAGTATCCATGGTGATAGCAGCACGAAAGCAAGCAGCGTGAAGCAAGTAGGCAGCATCGTGACCGCGCCGCAAGAAGCCGCGTGAGTAGCCATGCTTGGCTAACGTAACTTTTAGTAGCGATGGTGATAGCAGCACGAAAGCAAGCAGCGTGAAGCAAGTGGGCAGCATCGTGACCGCGCCGCAAGAAGCCGTGTGAGTAAAAAATACAAATTTAAAATATCCTTTGACAAGCGTCACGTGTTGTTGTGTTGTTGAAACGCCATTAAAGATTCTGATGACGTCACAACTCACGGTTTGAAACTATTGACATTTAAGACAGTGACTTACAATAGTTGCGTTTCGTTATAACCAAATAATTTTCCACAGGATAGGAGTACGCTGATGTTTACCTACAGGGATTTGCAGAAAACGAAAAATAGTTTTAATTTACTAGTACTAGACTAACCAAGATTAACAAGAATAAAATAGTTCTAAGCAATCAGATTTATTATATCGTGATTTAGAAGAAACGGTGCTAGCTAACGATGTTTTCGTAAGTATCTGGTTATAACAAAACGCACTTATTCAATTGCAGTTTACAATTCAAATGTGTTACGTGTGTCATGCGTGCGTATGTAGTTATGTGTCAAAGCGTGAGTTGTGACGTCACACGTTTTGCGTTTTAGGCGCAAAGCATGTCCAAATAAGTTTATATTTAAAGCCTTTGCCTCGAAGGGGTTCGAGGCAAAACATGAATTCTAGGGCAATGTTTGGTCAATACAGAACGTTATACTTGCGTTTCATAAAATTGGAAACAACCCTATTGTATGTCAGCACTGTCAGCATACCAACCGCTACACCTTTCATTTACGCCACCTTTGTAGACAGTTATAAAAATATTAGACACTTGCAATTTGAAAAAAAGATGAGACAGGTTACGAATTATAATAGAACTCATTATACCGTGTGGTACAGTAAATCTGCCTAGCGATCTCTCTCTCAATTGCTCAAAGGCTAACTGGAAATAATCCCTTAAAACGGATGTATTCGCCTTTGTACGTATACATTGTGTTATATCTCTCATGAGGCATTGTCTCTCGCTGTTTTTCTGTGCAATGAAGTGGTTTACTGCTATACTACTAATAATTTTAAATAAAAAAGAACCTACTTCACTTAGCCTCCACGTTTCCAGAAGCAAATGCTCGAGCTGCTGTAAAAAATACTCAAATCACTATAGTTAGGTGTGCCTATAATAGTTGAAAAGTTCCCTCGATTTCTCCAGGATCCCATCATAAGATGCTGACCTGGTTACAATGGGACCAACTGTATACTCTTTCAAACAAAAAAAGAATTTTCCAAATCGGTCCACCCGTCTTCGAATAATCGGTGATTCGGTGAACCTACGTTAAAAAAATTGCAAAAACAAAGATCCCAACGAATTGATAACGTCCTCCTTCGAAATCTTGAAAGTCAGTCGGAAAAGGATAATTCCTCCCAAATTTCAACATGTATAGGAAACACCGCTCTCAAGAAAAGCATATTTTGGCAGATACCTAAACTTACTGTCACGGTCTCAGCCTCAGGCCAGCTGGATCGTACTTAACCCTTTGACCGCCAAGCATCGGACGGAAAAAACATATTTTTTGGACGTGATATCACGGGCTGAGGGCACGACTTTCCGCGCGCGTGATTTGACGTCTTTGGCGGTCAAAGGGTTAAGGTATCTCTATGCTATAGATTGATGCAAGAGTTCTTGGTTGTGTCTGGCTAATTGAACTTTATACGTCATCCTAGTCAACAGTGTGCACTGGCTGTGTCTGTCTGTACATAGTAGATACACGAAGACGTTAAATTGTAAAATTCCAGGTTTATCTAAACGAGGCGCGATCAACGAATGATTAACAATGGTGTTCGGTTGCATTGACACTCTGTTCCAATTCCAATAGCCGAGCGCGTCTTATTAAGTAAAAAAATAATAATACTAAAACTATGCAGTTTATCGATTCTTTATTTAGATTACAAATACTGGTAATAGTACCATTCAATGTAAACTAAATATTTATTTTATCATGCTTACTAACCTTCTTTAGGTTTTTACGCCTTAAATACGCTTAAATACTATTACCATACTACCAGACTACTAGAGAAGATATTTTTTATGCTTGGAGCGCCATTTACGCATTGTTTTGGGCGTTTATCCTCATTTACATTTTGTTACAGGCAAACTGCACGGCTCTCAGTCGCTCTCTACGGCCGACGGCGACAACCTCAGCATCTGCACCAACGACACCGACGACTACTACGACCGACGGAGCAAGCTCGACTCCTTGATGGTTGAGGTAACTTTAACAAGCACAAACTCCACGGCTCTCAGTAGCTCTCTACGGCCGATGGCGATAACCTCAGCATCTGCACCAACGACACCGACGACTACTACGACCGACGGAGCAAGCTCGACTCCTTGATGGTTGAGGTAACTTTAACAAGCACAAACTCCACGGCTCTCAGTAGCTCTCTACGGCCGATGGCGATAACCTCAGCATCTGCACCAACGACACCGACGACTACTACGACCGACGGAGCAAGCTCGACTCCTTGATGGTTGAGGGAACTTTAACAAGCACAAACTCCACGGCTCTCAGTAGCTCTCTACGGCCGATGGCGATAACCTCAGCATCTGCACCAACGACACCGACGACTACTACGACCGACGGAGCAAGCTCGACTCCTTGATGGTTGAGGTAACTTTAACAAGCACAAACTCCACGGCTCTCAGTAGCCCTCTACGGCCGATGGCGACAACCACAGCATCTGCACCAACGATACCGACGACTACTACGACCGACGGAGCAAGCTCGACTCCTTGATGGTTGAGGTAACTTTAACAAGCACAAACTCCACGGCTCTCAGTAGCTCTCTACGGCCGATGGCGACAACCACAGCATCTGCACCAACGACACCGACGACTACTACGACCGATGGAGCAAGCTCGATTCCTTGATGGTTGAGGTAATTTTAACAAGCATTACAAACTCCACGGCTCTCAGTCGCTCTTTACGGCCGACGGCGACAACCACAGCATTTGCACCAACGACACCGACGACTACTACGACCGACGGAGCAAGCTCGACTCCTTGATGGTTGAGGTAACTTTAACAAGCATTACAAACCCCACGGCGCTCAGTCGCTCTCTACGGCCGACGGCGACAACCTCGGCATCTGCACCAACGACTACTACGACAGGCGGAACAAGCTCGACTCCTTGATGGTTGAGGTAACTTTAACAAGCATTACCAACTCCACGGCGCTCAGTCGCTCTCTACGGCCGACGGCGACAACCTCAGCATCTGCACCAACGACTACTACGACAGGCGGAACAAGCTCGACTCCTTGCTGGTTGCGGTATAGTCACGTTTGAAAATATTTAATGTGACAAAAATAAGTAGCCACTAATTTTTTACCAAAGCGTAAAGTCTTGGACACATGTTTTTGCCAGGTTAAATGTATCCCTATTTTCAGACGACCGTGAACGTACCATACCAATTTTAACTTGTCCAGCGTTTAAGCCGCAATGACTTAAGATACAATTAGCATATTTAACTGTGGTAGAGACCAAGAAAAAGTTTTTATGTATAGGTAATGTTATGTTTTCAGCCACCACCTCCCAGTTCTGTTAGCCAGTGTATGGCGCTACCAAGCCCGGCGAGCACCATCGAGTCTCTCACACGAGAGTTCCAGGATTCTCTAGAACTCTCCACCTCCAAATATGGTGAGATTTATTTATATAGCATGTATTTGATGACTTTGATGTACTTTCCTACAGACTTTTATTGGAACCCTTCATACGTTTAGATGCTATATTTACCATAGATGTATCGTTAAAGTAAAACATACACAGGTACAAAGGCGGATTTAATGCCTTAAGGCATTCTGTACTAGTCAACCTACATATCTACATTTTTTATTTATTTCAGCTCCTTCTACCCCTTACTTTGCGCGTTTATCCTCGTTATATTGGGTACATCTTACCAACTTGGGCAGCCATTAGGGTGTGTATTAATGCCAATAAACAGTATTTTAAATTATATTGCAAACGGAATTCATTTTCTGCCTCCGGATACATTTTCTATGGTCTGCAGAGTATATCTATGTATTGTCACTTTATTAAATAAAGTGACAATACATAGATTAACTTTAGCTTAAAATATATACCATTGTTGGCTCTAAATAGCATGGTAAACGTTCAGAGCCAATAACTTGAAGATTATTTTCATGATTAAAGTTAAAAATAAAATAAAAATACGTGCAATCATTAATTATCAAATGGCACCTTTATTTATTTTGTGCTTCGTCAAAAATATATAAAAATGACCCTCCCTAGTAGCCATACATTTATTGGTGCTATTAACCCTTTCGCTACCGCTCCGCACATATAGGACCGATTTTAACATGAAAATAATGAGCGCAGCGGTGAAGATTTTGATTCTAAAACTTTGGCTTTTCAGCAGTCATATCACTTCAAAATAAATGTAGCTCCAATAAAGTAATTTTCGTCTTAAATCAGTGATCGAACGGATGATAATTTTATTTTATGTCAATGTCCCAAAATTGCCCTATTTATTGCAGCACTCGACAAGTCCTCAATGAGTCATGAATCACGCGCGTCGTCACGTAGTAGCACGGGTACTTCAATGAAGCAGAGGCCGCCGGAATCGACACTAGATATCAAGGAGGCGGTCAGAGGTAGCTCTTTCCACTTTCAACCATATTAAACAGCAATAAAGCTCAGTTTGCAATGACAGTGCGAATAGTGATGCTTTTGCATGCCTTTCCATGAAGCTGTGGCCACCGGAATCCACTCGATATCAAGGAGGTGGTCAGATAAAGCTCAATTTGCGCGTCGTCACGTTACGACGACCTAACTGGATATTGCCAGAAGTAGGTACCAAACTTTAAATCTTAGTCGCCAAGTAATAAAGTTTAATTCGTAACAGTAATTTTATCGGCTTTTCAAATGTACGTCTAAAAAATCTAACCTTATTCCACTGCTTATTTTTTGTGGTTTACATGCCTTGCATCTATGAATAATACACGTTTTTTTTACACATTTTAAGAACTGCTTCTCTGTATTCAACCCCAGCGCTTATTTGAAACTATTTAGTTTTGCATAATCGTTGATCTTTGGGCGTTTAACCTCATTGCGTTCGTATCAAATTGTGCCTTATGATTCCGAGCATAAGGTTCTTTTTCAGGCGACTACGTGGTGCGTCCGGCGGACGACGAGCAACGCTGCGGGTCGCGGACACACAGCGAGGGACGCTCGCAGCTCGCCACGGGACACAGCAGCTTGGGTGGGAACAACAGGCAAGTGGTTTCCATTTTACTTAACTTGTAGTCCGCAACTGAGAACTCGCGATTTACTTGCAAACGAGATGACCAATATAACAAGACCCTTCTGAAGAATTATTTTCACCTTCTGGCTCCACAACCTCTTGATCGATCCTGCTCAAATACGAACTCTCAAATCTCTGCTACAACCCCAAAAAAATTCATAAAGATCAGAAAAACGTTACTGAAGTTATCGCGGAACAAACCCTCAAAATCATAGGTATGTAAATTGTATGAGACTCTGTTTCCTATTTTGACGACAATCTGTTTCCTAGCATGTAAGCGAATTGGTGTATACTGTAAGCTTGAATAGTTTTTATGAATAAATGAAATAAATGAAAATCAAAAAGCCATCGAAATGCCGAGACGTCCCAGTAGCCGAAGTTGTTTGTAAGAACTCACGCTTACGCTCCGCTCGTTCAATAATAAAACGAAACAAAAAAACATCAATGTCTGCATTAACCATTTCGACGCCAACAACGGATATATCTCACCACAGGTTCAAGGCCAACGACGGATATATCCGTCATAAGCAGGATAGCATTTTACTCTTATTGATTTGGCGTATGGATGAGTTCACATACATTTGTCAAAGCGTCGAAAAGGTTAAAGCAGATTCATATGTTAAACATTATAAGAGTAAGACCCGAAGTTTTGGACCCGGGTATGTCCTTAAACTATGTCCAAAAGAGAGGTATGGGCGCTAAAATCTGGTGCAGAGCCCGACTAAGGAAGTACCTTACAGAAAACCACAGCCAAATAACACAAGACATAGTGTTGTGTTCCTGCCGGAGAGTAAGGTTACCAAAGAGCTCAAAGAGGACCCAGTGTGGTGACGACGAGCGACCCTCTTGTTCCTTTAGTCGTCAACACAGTGATTCCTCCTTTTTGTAAAGGGCAACTCGCATGTGACACTCTGGAGTTGCAGGCGTCCATACGCTACAGTAGCTGCTTACCATCAGGCGGGCCGTATGCTTGTTTGCCACCTTCGTGACAGACAAAAAAAAGTAAGACAATAAAAGTGGAAAACCGTCTTCCAATGGGTTCCCCCGTTCCTCCTACTTTTGTTCCCCAATTTGCAGCCTCTCATATTTTGTATGAGAATAGTTGAAGATGAGTTGAAGTTACCACAAAACTTCCAATGAAGAATATATTCTTCATTAAATTCTCCATATCTTATAAGGATGATGTAGGATGATGAACAGACGTCTATACGCCTGAACGCGATTTTGTATAGGCATTGTCAATCCATGTCTTAATCATCCTTGATGCCTATACAAAATCGCATTCCTCGAACCTTCAGGGTATACGTCTGTTTTCGGTTCTAAGTGCCACAGCGCCATCTGTCGAGTCTGGAGTAGAGTTATTCTGTCAGCGTTAAGCGCCGAACAAAGTATTAGAAACTAGGATTTAGTGTCTGTGGTGACCGATAGATGACGCTAGTGCTTTAACCTGAAATAGGGAACGCGATTTTGTATGGATATTGTCCATCCATGTCCTTGATATCTTAATAGTTGTCTTTGAACTATGTTGCTAGGACTTAAAGTCTTAAAGTTTTCACGCTTTTCAAGTAGCGTCATGAAATAGTTTCTTGTCATGTTTAGACGGAGTAACTCAGAGACTCTGGATGGCGGCAGGCGGCGCTCCGCGGGCGACGAGCAACTCGGACTCGCGCTGCGCACGCGCTCCACCTCAGGCCAGCACCTCACCGACATGCAGATACTCGAGCAGGTCACCGTGCTCAACCTGGACACGGGTCAGTGTGCAGTGTAGACAGCAGTCTGGAGTCCCTGACCTGACGGCGACGAGCGGCTCGGGCTGACACTGCGCACACGCTCCACCTCGGGCCAGCGCCTCACCGACATGCAGATACTCGAGCAGGTCACCGTGCTCAACCTGGACACGGGTCAGTGTGCAGTGTAGACAGCAGTCTGAAGTCCCTGACCTGACGGCGACGAGCGGCTCGGGCTGACACTGCGCACACGCTCCACCTCGGGCCAGCGCCTCACCGACATGCAGATACTCGAGCAGGTCACCGTGCTCAACCTGGACACGGGTCAGTGTGCGGTGTAGACAGCAGTCTGGAGTCCCTGACCTGACGGCGACGAGCGGCTCGGGCTGACACTGCGCACACGCTCCACCTCGGGCCAGCGCCTCACCGACATGCAGATACTCGAGCAGGTCACCGTGCTCAACCTGGACACGGGTCAGTGTGCAGTGTAGACAGCAGTCTGGAGTCCCTGACCTGACGGCGACGAGCGGCTCGGGCTGACACTGCGCACACGCTCCACCTCGGGCCAGTGCCTCACCGACATGCAGATACTCGAGCAGGTCACCGTGTTCAACCTGGACACGGGTCAGTGTGCAGTGTAGACAGCAGTCTGGAGTCCCTGACCTGACGGCGACGAGCGGCTCGGGCTGACACTGCGCACACGCTCCACCTCGGGCCAGCGCCTCACCGACATGCAGATACTCGAGCAGGTCACCGTGCTCAACCTGGACACGGGTCAGTGTGCAGTGTAGACAGCAGTCTGGAGTCCCTGACCTGACGGCGACGAGCGGCTCGGGCTGACACTGCGCACACGCTCCACCTCGGGCCAGCGCCTCACCGACACAGCAGATACTCGAGCAGGTCACCGTGCTCAACCTGGACACGGGTCAGTGTGCAGTGTAGACAGCAGTCTGGAGTCCCTGACCTGACGGCGACGAGCGGCTCGGGCTGACACTGCGCACACGCTCCACCTCGGGCCAGCGCCTCACCGACATGCAGATACTCGAGCAGGTCACCGTGCTCAACCTGGACACGGGTCAGTGTGCAGTGTAGACAGCAGTCTGGAGTCCCTGACCTGACGGCGACGAGCGGCTCGGGCTGACACTGCGCACACGCTCCACCTCGGGCCAGCGCCTCACCGACACAGCAGATACTCGAGCAGGTCACCGTGCTCAACCTGGACACGGGTCAGTGTGCAGTGTAGACAGCAGTCTGGAGTCCCTGACCTGACGGCGACGAGCGGCTCGGGCTGACACTGCGCACACGCTCCACCTCGGGCCAGCGCCTCACCGACATGCAGATACTCGAGCAGGTCACCGTGCTCAACCTGGACACGGGTCAGTGTGCAGTGTAGACAGCAGTCTGGAGTCCCTGACCTGACGGCGACGAGCGGCTCGGGCTGACACTGCGCACACGCTCCACCTCGGGCCAGCGCCTCACCGACATGCAGATACTCGAGCAGGTCACCGTGCTCAACCTGGACACGGGTCAGTATGCAGTTTATACAGGGGTATACACTCCTGACCCCTGTCAGGAGTCCCTAACGGCGACGAGCAGCTCCTTTGGCTACCACACACTTGGAATATGTGAGAACGCATCCTTAGTGAATGCATCCAAAAATGCCTTCTACTCGCACTGTAGTGTGGGACGTTAGAGTGAAACAACTTTGTTGTAGTATATGCGTATAATGGATAATGGTTACGTGCTAGGTGCTTATATATAGGGCCAATATGTGAGAGTGTGAGTGAGGCGAAGCGCTCACACTACACCTCCCTTCCTTAAATAAAAAAAATAGATTATTTGTAGCTAGTAAATCTATTTTTTTTTAAGAAAACACGAAATGAATACAGTTAAGACAAAACACATACAAATTTAAACAGTCTTAAAACATACACAATAAATTGGTTAAAATATCTGCTCTACGCAATATATATATATTATTAATAAAATTAAAGATACAAGGATAAAAAAATATTACTACGGAAACCGCTCACACAATCAAACAATTTTTTTCTACTCCTGCACTTTTATCTGTCATTTATACATTCGTCAACACCTTTATAAGAACATAGATAATATACTAGAAGAAAAGTCTATCTAGTCTATTGCCCAAAATAACACTTGTTCTATAAAAGCTCCAAAATAGTATCGTGTAATCGCGTGCAAGCACTTTAATATAGGACAAAATAAATTACTGCCAACTTAAAAAACCTAAATAAACGCAGCGTTTTTAGAAAAAAAAACTTTAAAAAAGAAAAAATGAAAAGAACCACAGATACTTTGCAGTTTTTATTTTACGTTTCCCGTTCGTTTGTTGGGGCAAACTGTAAACTTTGAAAGTAATTTAGGTATTTTTACTAATCTCTGTAGCTCAATCATTGATCAAATAACGACGTGTGTATTTGTGTTAGTAATGTTAGTATTCTTGAAAAATAGTGTTTTAAAAGGTAAAACTTAAATGATTGTTGATTATATTGACAAAATAACGGCGATATCCATGAAGTTTTCAATTTCGCATTTTATGTAAAAGTAAGTGTAGTCGTAGAAAAAGTATTGTATGCAACGTCGTATAAGTAGGTCAAAAAATGTTCGTGGCGTTTTTCTTAACAATTTTCGCCTACGGCTCAAATTGTTACCCACGCCACTCACCTTTTTTGACCCCTCTTATACAACTGTTGCATAAACTACTATAATTATACTTACTTACTACATAACCTAATTACTTACTTAATTACTAATTTATGCTCTGATGACGAAAGGAAACATTTTACTTGAATACATATAAAAACCTTAAACTAAAATAATACAAATTCTATTATTTATGACTAAAACAAAAAAGCACATTTAATAAGAATTACAAGCATAATAATTACAATAAAATTAATAACATTAAATATTAATTTCTTTTCGGTGTTCCACATCCATTTGTTTTCTAGGTACCTAGTTATCTTTTTTTTTTCGTCTTGGTATACAATGAAAATTATGTTATGTCATTTCCGTGATATAGGTATTTTAAAACCTTAAATTATGTATTTATTCATATTTTTATTTTTCGTTCATATCATTATATATCTCTTTCTATTTTTCGCATTATAATGTCAACTTATTTAAATTGTGCATCTTTAGCGTGCATCTCTATTACGTCAAGGGTTCACAACGCTTACATAGTGGTCGGCCGACCTTCATATACATTTATTTATTTATTTGCTCAGGATACAAGGATTTATTATTTTATTTAGCGCGCAACCTTATATACTCATACAGGCAAATCTTTTAACACGTCCATACATCATAACGACGGTCTCCACGATTGATACTCGATCGAATCATGGTCAGACGCCAAGGATTCCGTGCCTGCCTTGTATCCTGGCGTACCCTTGTTATACCTATTCGCTCAAGGCCGCATCTCTGGCATCGAAGAGGCTATAGGTATATTTATTTAATTAGTTTCATATTACATTCATGCCCCTCTCTTCACAAAAGAAACATTCAAATACGCAATCAGTTCACTCAAAAACCATGAAAACTTCAATATATAAGATTTTCAGTAACTCTCTAGGTGATCAGTCTAATCGTCATTTGAAAACTTATTTATTTCAGTTTTCCCAAACACATTGCAAATGCACTTTTCAAACATCGTACAAACTCCATCGCCCAATTTATCAATCTAAAATCAAACAATTATTTCAACAACACAATTGCAACCCTTTTACAACCGTAACCCTTAAATTCCAACGCGAAATCTCTACGTAAACTTACCATTACCTACCTGTAAAACCTGTTCCTTATTGTCGTTATCATAAATCATACATCGTGTTTCATTTCAATTTTTAATCCATTCCTTGAAAAAAAAAATCTAATCCATGTAAAAATATAGTCAAATGCGGCACATTTTACATATTAAAATAATATTTTATATTTATTATAATTAATAATAACTTTAAATACAACCTATTACGAACTTATATATATGGTGAAAAGGGGGCATCGTGAAATATTTTTGCATTTACAATCTTTAAAAAAATATGCTAATTATTATATAGTATAATTTGATTTCATTACGATTAAATTCTAGTGATCTATAACAGTGCAGAAAGACTATGAAATTAGAGATGAAATTACAGACGTCGCATGCCAATCCTTATATGGAGGGCATGCGCTGCCGTCATGTGCCATTTTTGTAAAGGATGAAAGTACATATGTCATGTACCTGACTATGACTATGTCTACAAATTATTAATATGGAATAATTTAATTTAAAAATAACAACTATGCATCTGTAAAATATATCAAAGCCTGAAAAATAATTACTCTTATATTAAGTAGGTATACTATTTAGTAGGACAACCGTTCTTTTAACCATGTGTTTCGTCATCGAGCGGCATAAAAGTTACACACTTAAACAAAATATTATTAAAATACTTATGCTACAAATATTCATTTAAACCGTAGGTACACACCCGTAACCATACCTGTATGTAATGATTCTTAAAATAACAGTTTACTTCGGGTTAATTAGTTTTATATATATACATATATATTATAAATGTTTACCTTCTGTGTCTAAGTGCTCCCAGATTTCGCAGTATTTATGAACGAGAAAAAACCTCATTGATTAGCATACTATATCAACAAAATAATTTTCTTAAAAATATAAGATAAAAACATAAAAAATAGAAATCACTAAAGAAATAAAATCCATGTCCAACATTCTTTAATACTTGTCACCCAAACTTTCACTTCCACTTTGATGCGCGGGACCTCGTTTCTTAACCAAGGGCGGCAGAAACTGAACTTCAGGCCACGTCCTTATATCCACCGACACGAACAACTCCCAGCAGCAACCATCAGATCACTTTTCAATTGCATTAAAATGTTTATGTATGTTTATTTTTTGTTGTAAATTTATTAACACAATTCCTGAATTGATATAATGTCAGTTTTTGTTTGCACTTTTTACTCTACTCTCTCATACTCTCCAAATGTTTTTAGAGTCCACTTTGCTCCAAGGCCACTTTTTAAAAAGTCTTTGATACTTTAAACTTTTTACACTTAGTCTCAAAATTTTCCACTTCACGTTTATTTCAGTAGTCTATGTATTTTTCTCATTTTCTATTTATTAAAAAAAATGTTTAACTGGATTACACCAAGGTCACTACGTACTCTGGCTGGCGCAGCGCGCCGCCAGTGCAGCACGAGGCCGCACTGGCAGGGTCGCCATGTAGTGTGGGACGTTAGAGTGAAACAACTTTGTTGTAGTATATGCGTACGAGAATGGTTACGTGCTAGGTGCTTATATATAGGGCCAATATGTGAGAGTGTGAGTGTGGCGAAGCGCTCACACTACAGCACCGCCAGCTGTCTCGCTCTCTCGCTACAAATGGACGATTAATGGCGGACACATGTAAAAACATCTCGTGTTATAACTTGAGAAATAAAGTGATTCTATTAATTAATTTCGGATCTTTTTCTCAAATACCACAGAATATTTCATTATCATTGTCATTAATTTATTGCAATATATGGTACATTTATTTATAGCAAGAAATGTATCCAGTTTTTGTGGATACATATTTTTGAAGTCGACTGTACACAGTTTGTTGTGTCCAAGTCAAGTAGGTAGTAGGGTTTGCCGTACAAAAACGTACAAATGTCTGCATCACATTGTGTATTGTATTTCTCGGAGCACTCTTACGATATTCATATTAGACTTACTATACTATCAGAATCGGAATTAATCATTTTATTCGTAAGTAGTAACTTTTAAGTACTTTTTTGTATTAATGTCCACTACGCTAAACTTCAATAAGCTCACAACATAATAAAACGAGCTGTAATTAACCGACTTCAAGATTTCGAAGGAGGAGGTTATCAATTCGCCGGGATCTTTTTTTTTTTGTTTGTATGTTCACCGATTATTCGAGGATGGCTGCACCGATTTGGAAATTTTTTTTTTGTTTGAAAGAGTATACTTCACAGTGGGTCCCATTGCAACCAGCTGAGGATCTGATGATGGGATCCTGGAGAAATCGAGGGAACTCTTAAACTATTATAGGCACACCTATAGTGATTTAAGTATTTTTTACAGCAGCTCGAGCATTTGCTTTTGGAAAGGTGGAGGCTAAGTGAAGTCGGTTCTTTTTTTGTTTAAAATTATTTTTTAATTATTATCTACAGGTGAAAGGGTGCCTCTAAGCGTGGCGGAGCACAAAATACCTCAGTGCATAAACCCACTGAGTCTGCACATCATGAGGCTCACTTCGGAGTACATAGGGCGGGCAAATGATGACGAAAACACGAGGTAAATATCAATAAATTATAACATAACTGAGCAATTTTATTTGTCGTTAATTGAATACCCCTAACAACTTACTTACATCCTCACTTTGAACGGGTTTTGCCTTTCGAACGGCATTTTAAACGACCAATGAAGGCATTGGACATTAGTTGTCGTAAACGTGGAGTTGCAATGTAGAATCTTACGTCATTAGCAAAGTGATAAGAGGATTTTGGGAACCACAACTTTGACAAGCAAAACCTTACCCAAAACTCTTTTGAAACATTACGAAGGAAAAACCGGAATGGTACCGTATTTGTAAAAATGGAAATCTGTAGATTCTGTAGTCATGATACGAACTACCAGTAAGTAATTGGATGTATCAAATGACAAAACAAACGTACGTTTAAATACAAAACTTTTCAGCTTGGAACTGACTCAAAACACGTGGCGCAAACGTCTCTCTGTGTTCTCAAGAAAGTCCATGACACCGCCGATCGATATGGGAGTCCCTGCGGATTCCGACTTCAGTATTAATATTAGGTTTACTTTTTATTTACCTTGTTTTCATCATATTTTATTTCGAAAAGCGATACATTTGCTTGTGTGGAGTTAAAATGCGAAACATTATTCAGTTTATTAAAGTGGGATACATTACTTTTGGTGTTGGTAAATTCGTAAATAAGTAGGGGGTGGATTTTTTCAATCAGGTCAGCAGTTAATGTCGAATAATGCAATCAGATTGGTATAGAAATGTATGAAAAAAGGAAAGAGTATTGTTTTAATATAGGTTTCTTTGTAAATATTTTTGTTGTAGAGTGTAGTTTTTGTTTTTCTAGAGTCAGTCACAGTGTTATAAGTTGTGCGTTTGAGTTCTGATTGTTTTTGTTTAATGTGCTTCTATTTTGTTCGTCCAAGTATGTAATGTTCTACTGTTGTGTTTTCAATATAGTGTTTTTTTAGATGTTAAAATATATCACGAGTGGTGTGGTGTTACATTAAAAGATCACTAACCATTTAGAGTAGTATAATTTATATTCATTTCTAGCACCTTATTAATCTTGTGTGTTTAGGAGTCGGCATCATGTTTGAAAAACTTTTCACGTTAAAAAAATATTTTTATCTCACTGTACAAAATATTTATCACTAAGTTCTAAATTGTAAATTTTAAAAAATAATGTTTTTTCATTGAATTGTTGTTCTATACATATAGTATAGGTGGTAAAATCGTTGCCTTTATCCCAGATGTTCTCGACTGGTAAACTTACACATACCATTTTATGTATCTCCATACCAGGGACGTTACAGAGCTCCGGTTCCGGTTCCGTTAAGTCGGAACTTCCGAATGGTTTTAAACATCCGCTTCGGTTCCGGTTCTGTTACTTTCACAACAGAAGTTATATCGGATGTCATAGCAACGCAGCGGGGGGAAATGAGCGGCGTACATCAAAAACAAACAGGTTTATGCCTGTCATATGCCACGTGCTGCTATCACTCTGGCTCCTTCTCTGGTTCCGCTTCCGTTTTCGGTTCCGATTCCGTTTCTGGTTCCGCTAAACTAAATTTAAAACATCTGATTCCGCTTTCGGTTCCGATTAAACTACATCTGTTACATCCCTGCTCCATACTACACCCTGTCCAATAAGTTCGAATACACATATTTTTGCGTTGACCCTGAAGGCATACAGGCTGCAGGCCATCCATTTATTATATTAATCTAAAGAATAAGTTAACTTGAACATAATGTAATAGTAAAAAAACCGGCCAAGAGCGTGTCGGGCCACGCTCACTGTAGGGTTCCGTAGTTTTCCGTCCGTCACAGTAAGTGTCCCCACTTAAGAGTTAAAATAACACCGCCATGTAGGATATGATATGAGCGTTCCACGTACAGCGACATCTATCGGCAAATTAAGTAAACTAGCGCGCGAGCATAAAGTATGGAAGATGATTTTTATGGGATAATTCTTTATTGCGTGAACCGATTTTCACCGTTTTTACTTTATTTGAAAGCACGTCATTTCATTGTAATTTTGTAGAAATTACAGGTACAATAAACACCTGCTTATACGGTTAAATTACAAACTTAGTTCAGAAATTATTTTGTATTTTTTTTTCAAAAACTATTCATCCTATCAAGTTCAAAATAATTTTCCTAGAAAGTTTTTATAAAGTTCTACTTTTGAGATTTTTTTCATATTTTTAAAACTTATGGTTCAAAAGTTAGAGGGGGGGGGACGCATATTTTTTTACTTCTGGAGCGATTATTTCCGAAAATATTTACATTATCGAAAAATGATTTTAGGAAACCCCTATTCATTTTTAAATACCTATCCAATAATATATCACACGTTAGGGTTGAAATGAAAAAAAAAATCACTCCCCACTTTACGTATAGGGGAGGTACCCTAATAAAAAAATAATTTCCACTTTTTATTTTACCACTTTGTCGGCGTGATTGATATACATATTAGTACCAAATTTCAGCTTTCTAGTGCTAACGGTCACTGAGATTATCCGCGGACGGACGGACGGACGGACGGGCAGACATGGCGAAACTATAAGGGTTCCTAGTTGACTACGGAACCCTAAAAACGCCAAGGACTTGAAATTTGTCTTCACTCTTCAATGAAGTACTTTCGATTAACAATTTAGTACAAAATTTCGTAATGGCGACTGCAAAGGTGTTTTTTCAAGGCGGTAAAACTTTTTGGACGTAAATTTTAATATTAATTTATTTGTAATAAAATCATTACTGTCTGAATTTGTGCCACTTTGGCGTTAGCTGTTAAGGTACAAATGTATTTATTTAACAATAAAAAATCGTCAACTCACTGGGTCCTCTTTGAGCTCTTTGGCAACCTTACTCACCAGCAGGAACACAACACTATGAGTAGGGTCTAGTGCTATTTGGCTGTGGTTTTCTGTAAGGTGGAGGTACTTCCCCAGTCGGGCTCTGCTCCAGATTTGAGCGAGATGACATTCACTGAACGTGCCCTACCACACTAAGCGGGATGCCATTCGCAGTGCCCATACCTCTCTTTTTCCTAATTCCTTTAATTTTTTTTTAATTCCTAGTAACTAGCGAATTATCCGGAATACGCTGCCGCTGGTTTAATTTTAATACTGCATTTACATTAAGCCGAATTGAGCAGGCAAGTGGGCAGGGAAGTGGGAAGGACGAGTGTGTAAACATGATACTTCTCATGCCACTGCTATTGCCACTCGCGCTGCCCGGCGCTCCCCTAAATGGCGGTTTTTTTGTGCGAAGTCAAAGGACCGGCAGCGCGAGCGGCAGTACGTGTTTACAATTACATTCTCCTCCGTCGCTCAGTACTCGTCGAGCACCTGGAGGATCGCAAAAGACACAACGCGGCCGCTGTAATTATTTCAACGTCTGCCATTGCCGAGACTTGAAAGCGAAGTGAGTGGTAGGGCAGTATGTAAACACACACTCCTCTCGATCCTGCTGCAGCAGTATTTAGGGAATTAATGCCGGCAGCGCGACGGGCAGCGACAGGGGCTGAATGTAAATGTCGGATAACGAAGCGCTTTGTTGGTTCTTTGTGACTATCAATTCCATTAGTATGATCGAATGTCTACGGCAAAAGCCGGCTTGAGCGACGCCTTTTACTTTGCCTCTTTTTGTGTACTGACTTTAATGATTAATCTCATAAAATAACACTATGGTCGTGCACACATAGTTTGGTACAAAAATCGCAAACGCAATCTCGTTTACACAACAATGATAAGGTCTTAAAATAGCTCCTCTTTAGAAGACAGGAAAAAATCTGGTCAGCTACGCAGCTAGAACCATTAAAATACTAAATATCGTGAGAGTGCGAGTTTAGAGGACAAAAGCCGCTTTATCCAAAAATCAACTGCCGATCTGAAATTTTTGAGGAGATCCTTACGTGGTATTTTGGAGGTGGATCCTGGATATCATAGCTACAATAAACGTGAAGTTCATCGTTTTTCCATAGCAATCGAGAAAATTAGAGTACATAATCCAACTCAATACATTCCTGGCACGCAGGAAGGAGTTGATTTTCTGACGAGAAACTCATTGAATTAAAATAGCCTTACAATGCTCAAAACGGTCGTTTGTGAGCAGCAAGTATAAAAAACAGCCTAAACCATGAGGTTAATGTTCCCAGACTCCAGAGGGAACTGTTGGTGGTAGTGTGGGGTTCAGTTAAATATGTTGGGCCAAATTTCGTTATATTTACCGATAAAGTCGCACATTAATAATGAAAATTATAAATCAGAGGTTTTCGTCGAAAAACGCTCCTGAAAATTTGAAAACTGTGTTTAGGAATAAACATTAAATTATTTTCTCACAAAATTGTGCTCAAAACAGTCCAAACGTTGTTCAAGCTTTGAGAAAAGCTAATTTCGATGATTATATTGCCGAAAGTAAACGGCCACTCCATTCTCCAGATTTGCGTTTATTACATTGATTTGGTATGTTTTTACATGCCTTGTAGGCACTTGTAGGTCACATTATTATAATATAGCAAATATGGACAGTGAAAAAAAAGATATCGAGCATATTTGGGACGAAATAACCTTGAAAGCGGTGCGTGCCGCGTGAGATTGAGTTGAAAAATGTAGTCAGCTAGTAAAATAGGTAAGAGGTGGAGTTAGTCCAAAATATTTGCAGCATATTTTGTATATTAGTATAGCTTTAATAAAATACAGATTTCACTACAATAACTATTCGTACAAAAAAGTTATAAGACCTCCAAAGGGTATTCGAACTTTTTGGACACGGTGTATAAGTCGTGTATTCGGGAATGTCCATTTTATGAATTATGGTAATATAAGTGTCAATATTTTTAGGGATAAAAAGTAACATTTTTTTCATTATAAATAAAAAACGCTCAACGTAACTTAACCTATGAAATACCACACCCAAAGCCCTATTATGATATTTGGCATTATTACTTAGCATACCTTTTTTTGGTTTTGGCGCCAGGGGCATGTCGTCTTACTTTACCACCAGGCGGTCATAAGGTTAAAGCTAACTAATGTTGCCGTGGAACTATCCTCATGCGGCGACGTTGTCATAACCACATAAGTTTACGTCTACTTCAGCTTGTGACGATTTATTGTCTCCAGAGAAACGGACGAGGAGAGCGAGAGCGTATATACGACCGGTGGCGACGAGGAAGGCAAGGAGGTTAAGCAGGCCGCCGACAGCAAGAACACTATACGCAAGAAGACTGAAAAGTGAGTGCCTTTATTTACAGTTGCAGAAATACGGGCACCCGCTATAGTATTTTATGCAACAGTTGTGAGGGGTTAAAAAGGCTAGTGGTGAGGATTTTGTTAAGAAAAACCCAAAAACATTTTTTGACCCGTTATGGCGACGCGTTTTACTTGAGATAGAGGAATTAGGACCTTCCATGCATTGGTTACAGTCCAAAATTAAGTGGTATCCCCGGACCGCGCCGAACCATGCCAAGAACTGCGAAAGACCACTAACGGTCCCATTTAACCTTTTCGACGCCATGAAAAATTTAATGTCAATGCCGAACCAATAATGAGTTTAGAGTAAAACGTACGGCAGCTTATGACGGATATATCCGTCGTTGGCGTCGAAATATAAAATATGGAATGTTAGAGTCAGTCCGGAACGAGAAGAGTTTTAGAATGTACGAGTTCCTATACACGGTGCCCGTGAGCATTGCGAGAGACTTTAACAATGTATTCATGATCATATTTAGAGAAAAAAATGTCCTATAAACTTTTCCGAAATTCGCCATAGTTTCAGAGTAAATACTACTTACAAAAAATAATATTTTTAATTGTTACTCAGTGTAAAATGTTTTTTTGATGGCGATGTCACCAGTATAGGGCATAGTCTAGACATCTCTTATTGACAAATATCAAAGACCTAAGAAACACTTTGCATGAACTAGTTTTTACGAGAAAAATATTTGTAATTTATTTTAATTATTACTTTTTTCCAATGACATTTCTCTTTCCGGGCAGACTCTAGTTCTGTATAAAAAGTTCAAATTTCTTCACACTTCAAAAGTGGCACCCAGACTTCAGTAATTTATAAGTTCTGAGGATCCAATATTAGAATTCAATCGAATATATACTTTTTGCGCGCACAAAATTCAACATTTTTTTTCTTTAAGTATATTGTGTTTCTGAAGACTACTTGCTTTGTTGTATAAACAGAAATTTTATTGAATTATGTGTTATGAATTTAGGGCAGCCCCACCACCCTTAGTGAAAAGCCACTCGCAAGACAGTATAAACACGAAAATAGTTCCCGAAGTGAACCATAACAGGTGATGGTGTGACTAACCAATGTGTGTTTTTGCAGTGCAGTTTTACAGATACGAGGGTTGCTACTTATATATCCGGAAACAAAAAAACAAACAAACGTACACGGCTGAAAATGGTTTTATTGTTTTTCAAAGTATTCCCCTTGATGATCTATGCACTTTTGCATTCGCGTGAACCAATTTTTAAAGCACTTCTGCCACTCCGCCTGAGGTACCTCCATTACGTGTTGTTTGAATGCGTCGACAGCATCTTCAGCGGTCGAAAATCGTTGACCGCGTAATTTATTCTTTATATTTGGAAATAAATAAAAATCGTTGGGTGCCAAGTCAGGGCTGTACGGCGGATGACCCGTTAATTCCACATTTTGACCCTCCAAAAATAGAGTTGTTTCGCGTGACGTATGACAGCTGGCATTGTCATGATGAAGAATGATTCTTCGTCGCTGGTTAGTTTTACGAATTTGTTCAAATACTTCCGGTAAGCAAATGGTCGTGTACCACTCTGAATTAACCGTTCTACGGTTTTCTAGTGGCACTGTAGCTACATGGCCATTAATACCGAAGAAGCAGGCCACCATTTGTTTCAATGTACTTTTTGCACGAGTAACTTTCGTAGGGTTCGGCTCATTTTGAAACACCCATACCGTTGATTGTTGCTTCGTTTCGGGATCGTATGCATAGATCCAGGATTCGTCACCTGTATAGATGTTATAAACGGCTTTTGAGTCACCACGGTTATATTTTTTTAACATTTTATTGCACCATTCGACGCGAGCATCTTTTTGCTCTTTTGTTAAGTTGTGGGGTATCCAACGCGAACAAATTTTTTTTACAGCCAAATAATTATGTAATATGCTATTAATGCTGGTCATAGAAATACCCAGAGTCGCTTCTATCTCGCAGTACGTAACATGTCGGTCGTCCATTATAAGTTTTCGCACAGCCTCGATATTTTGTTGTACAACGACCGATTTCGGGCGACCTGCCTTAACTTCGTCCGTAAGCATACTACGTCCACGATTGAACTCACTAAACCAGTGATACACAGTAGTTTTAGATGGGGCTTCATCACCAAAAGTTGAAGTTAGTTGATCTATGCACTGTTGTTGCGTTAAACCACGCCGAAAATCATAATAAATCATAGCACGAATATTTTCACGAGTGAGTTCCATTCTTGCTGCGAGATGACATTTAAAACCCGTCAAAAACAAAACACGAGCGTTAATAAGAAAGAAAAAATATACCGGCCAGTACTTAAAAAAGTTCAAATTTTACCATGGAGGTCAAAGATGCTATTTAAGAAGATTGTAATCCCGGTTTCCGGATATATAAATAGCAGCCTATGTATGTCCATTATTATTGACATACTTTGATTTTCTCGTCCCACTTCATTTATAAATATCTCCATTATCTACCTCCCCAGCTTTTCTCCTAGTCATAATTTTTCTAGCTTTCTGCGTTTGACCTTTTTTCCCCACATCAATGGCGTTTGGGGTCTGATCGCCTGCATAAATTACCATTGCTCCCTTAACAAATGCTACCCTTACAGCCCTGCTACACCCTGTATATCTATTGATATACAGTATTGTATATCTATTGATTGAAAACAATTTTTTTTTCGAGCAGGTTATTTTTTGCTTAACTACGTCCCATTATCATTGTGTCTGCAAAGTATTTAATTGATACTTGTTTGTGATAAGTGACATTATCATAAGCTGAGTCACCCATGTTCCTTACACTAGGTACTTGAAGTAGTTTCCAGAACCGTCTATAATTTTATATTTATTAATTACAATTACGGGATACCTCATTATTATTTTAACGCCTTGGTAATTTTATTTAAATATGATTAAATAGTTACAATAGTTGCAGAATAAGCCTACTATAACCTACCAATAGGTATATAGTATAATCATAGTCATAGTAATTTATTTATAATATTTAAAATATTACATTAAATTTATTTATATGTATGACACATGCTACACGGATTTATTTAATATGTACAAATTCGAGAAACATGGCACTAAAACTTTAACTCGTTTCCAGACTAAAACGCTTCCTAGGCAGCACTGTGAAAAAGACAGTAGACGCAGCGAAGTCGCTGGCGCAAGAGGTTTCGCACGCACGGCACAAGGAGGACGTGGCCGACATCGCGGACGACGTGCGGGGCGAGCACAACATCAAGCTCAAGGCGTCCAACTCACACAAGGGGCCGTACGACTTCGATGGATGCGTGCGACACGTTCAGGTATATACGAGTACTCGCAGTAAGAGCAGTGAAACAGACAGCAGACGTAGCGCAGGAAGTGTCGCACACACGGCACAAGGAGGACGTGGCCGACATCGCGTACGACGTGCGGGGCGAGCACAACATCAAGCTCGCGGCGTCCAACTCACACAAGGGGCCGTACGACTTCGATGGATGTGTACGACACGTTCAGGTATATACGAGTACTCGCAGTAAAAGCAGTGAAACAGACAGTTGACTCAGCGCAGGAGGTGTCGCACGCACGGCATAAGGAGGATGTGGCCGACATCGCGGACGACGTGCGGGGCGAGCACAACATCAAGCTCAAGGCGTCCAACTCACACAAGGGGCCGTACGACTTCGACGGATGTGTACGACACGTTCAGGTATATACGAGTACTAGCAGTAAGAGCAGTAAAACAGACAGTAGACGTAGCGCAGGAGGTGTCGCACACACGGCAGAAGGAGGACGTGGCCGACGTGCGGGGCGAGCACAACATTAAGCTCAAGGCGTCCAACTCACACAAGGGGCCGTACGACTTCGACGGATGTGTACGACACGTTCAGGTATATACGAGTACTAGCAGTAAGAGCAGTAAAACAGACAGTTGACTCAGCGCAGGAGGTGTCGCACGCACAGCATAAGGAGGATGTGGCCGACATCGCGGACGACGTGCGGGGCGAGCACAACATCAATCTCAAGGCGTCCAACTCACACAAGGGGCCGTACGACTTCGACGGATGTGTACACGTTCAGGTATATAAGAGTACTAGCAGTAAGAGCAGTAAAACAGACAGTAGACGTAGCGCAGGAGGTGTCGCACACACGGCAGAAGGAGGACGTGGCCGACGTGCGGGGCGAGCACAACATCAAGCTCAAGGCGTCCAACTCACACAAGGGGCCGTACGACTTCGACGGATGCGTACGACACGTCCAGGTGCAACAGGTTCAGTACGCTAGTACTGAAACTGAAACAGACAGTAGACGCAACGAAGTCGCTAGCGTAGGAGGTGTCGCACGCATGGGGCGAGGAGGACAACGCCGCGCACATCAGAAAGTGAGTCTAGCGGGTCTTGCCAAGTGGCAATCGTTTATCGACAATGCCAATTGAAACTTAAATTATGTACGGAAATTATCACATGATTTTTCTTTTGCATCTGTCATTCCGATACATTTTTTCCTTTCCGATTGGCGTTATTGATTAGCGATAGTAATCTTGACTACCGCGGTATACCGCCTCAGATCTGACGGTAGCGCAGCTAGCTCGCCATTTGCAAACAATTTACGAAATAATATAATAAAAGCGTAAACCTGCGCAGATGACGTCGCAATTGCAAATAAAAAGAAACATCTTATTATGATTATGATTTGAAAATATCAAATGCTCGCAGTCTATGGCGCAGAGTCTGTAGAGCTCAAGTAAATGGTGATTAAAATAATTTTAAACAAAAAAGAACCGACTTCACTTAGCCTCCAACTTTTCAAAAGAAAGTGCCCGAGTACAAAATATTTTTCACTTCTCATGCTCAAAAAGTGTGACATATTATGCTTACCAAGGCGGACTAAAGTAGTACATTTAGCCTCTAGGGCTACAGTGTATACATATTTATGATTTACAAAACATTTTAAATTGACCAATCGGAACACTTCACCATATTAAATCCACCAATCACAACACATATCGAAGTTAATCGGAACGCTAAATACTTTTTTAGTGCGTATACTGTGTAAATAATTTAAGTCCTTAAAAAAAACATTGTATTTAATATCAACCAATCAGAATACAGCAATGTTAAAATCGACCAATCAGGAAACGCAATTTATTTCTCAAAACATGAGGTGTTTTTTAGTTCCTACTTCACAATCATTAAAAAAGATTAAAAATTTTTGGATGCGTTTTAAACTTAGAGAATTTAACCCGGATGGAGTAGCCATGTCTGTCATTTTCTATACAAAAAGTCTGCCGATCTGCGGGAGGGGAACGTCAAATGTTTGGCTATTCGTACGTAACTTACAAATAGCTACGTCAGATAAACGTCAGTCCATACATGTGTATGACCACTGGTCATATGTTTTCGGCTAAGGGGAACGCCTGTCAATGGCGACTCCGGTTGGTTGAATTCTCTAAGGCTTTAAAGCGTGTTTAAACTGTTTTAAGAGCTAATTATACCGTCGTCTGTGGCATTTATTCGCGGTGTTTATATTTTGTATCTATATCAAAGAAGTAAAAAAAAATTAAAAGACCGTCAAGTTAAACCATAATTTCACCTTAGTTTAGTTATTGTGCGTAAATAATAAATATTTTTATCTTATTTTCTCGCAATCGAAGTGAAAAATAGTATGCATTACTCTGGTCTAAAAGCCATATTACCACTCGAACAATAACCACCTCGTGGTAATATGGCCTACTTTAGACCCTTGTCAAACAATCTACTATAAATCACTATAGGTGTGGCTTTCAAACAAAAAAAGAATTTTCCAAATCGGTCCAGCCGTCTTCGAATAATCGGTGAACACACACAAAAAAAAAGTAGCAAAAACCATTGAGTAACAGGAGAAGACATCCCTAACAAATTATTTGTACCATGAGTTTTAGTGAAAATCACTACAAGTCTGACAGTGGCTATTGGACCACAGACATGATTACACGCATGTGTCGAAAAATTTAAAAAATCTAATACTAAACGTAAAGGCTTCTTGCATGATAATAAACTGTAAAAATAATTCTAAAAATAGTATTTAAAGCCACGGAATTACATTTCATAGGTAAGTAAGTGCAAAGTTTGGAGTTACATGAATTTAAAATATTAATGTTAGCGGTGCGACGCCATATTCCTTGGCGCACAGACTTGACATTAATAATGTCGCAGAAGTAACACAGCATATGTGCCTACACTTGATATACCTTGACATTGTTACACTTGATATTGTTTAATAGTACTCAGCATAAAAATATTTACGTAATAATCATGTTTTAGATAAGTACGTTAGGTAATGTTTAGTTCATTAAACATATATTTATTGTTCAACAAGGGATTTTGCTAAAATTGTTAATGCGAGTAAAATACATAGAAAAGGTTTTTGATTTGAATTTAAAACTTAAGTATCGAAATATCACCCGTGTAATACGTACTTACAAAATGTTTTTTCATCCGTGCGAAGAAATCAATGTCATTTTAAGTAAATATCAAGGATCATTAACCCCCAAAGTTCGTATTGAAAGGCGCTTGGCGGCAAAAATAGTATTTTACTCCATTCGTTCCTAAAACTCTAGGGTAAGGAGCAAAATGAAGATTAGGTATAAACCGTATAAATAAAACAATAATTTAGTTAATTACGTTTCCTTACAAAATTTGTTGTGGCAGAATATGAATTTTGTCAAAACAGTGTTACGTCTGTTTTGTTAAAGTTACTCTTTGATTCAGTGACAGCTGTCAACCGCCAAACATGGCACACAAAATTTGTTCTAGATAGCTCATCTAGTAGAATACATAATACATCAATGGCAAAAACAAAGATCCCGACGAATTGATCACTGCCTCCTTCGAATCTTGTAGTCGGTTGAAAAAGGAACAAGCACTATTTATAATCTGTGGGTTTTTTCCTCAAGCAAGCATTAAGCCTTTATAAGGGACAGGGAATATATTTCCCACCATTAAATTGACTTTATTTGAGTGTGATAGGGTTTAATTTCGCTTAATTTCTGACATCCTTATGCCGGTTATGCAGGAGATGGGCAGCGGGCACTCGGGCGCCGTGTGGTGCTGCAAGTTCAGCGTGTGCGGGCGCCTGCTGGCCACGGCCGGCCAGGACCGGCTGCTGCGCGTGTGGGTCGCAAGGGACGCCTACGCCGTGTTCCAGGTACACAATGAGGGCTACCGTTTTTTTACTCACCAGTTGGCGCCACTGTAGACTGAGGTCCTGAAATACAGCTGTAATCTTTATTAAGTACGTTTGTGATAACCAAATTTACGTTTAAATAATATTTAATACAATAGACCGTACTGTAAAAATATCGACGAGGCCGCAGTGTTGCCACAGAATAACTAATAGTACTACCGTACAGAAAATTCACTCCTTCACAAAAGGCAGATTTAGGTATAAAATTATACCTATACTCGCCGCCTGCAAGCAAAATTGAAACTTATAACCGCGCACGAACCGTGAATCTTCTTTGCGCGCCGCAGTTTTATGACCGAGCTGTGAGGGTTGTGACTTGACAAGTTTTTGTACCTAAAATACCTACAGATTTATTATTTTTAAGATAAATATGTAGGAATTACAAACGTTGATTCTGTAAACATGAAATTTTTATCCGAAGATAGTAACTATGTCTGATTCTCACGGAAGTAGGTATGCCACAGCCGTATTCTTTTGAAGATATGTCGGTCAGTTCTTAATATTGTTTCTGGGCAACCAATATTCAATAAATTACGGATGTTTATTTAACCTATTACCTACTAAGTAAGGACTTCGGGACCTTTCAATATCATCCGGAATTTAAAGAAATAATTCTGCTTCCTTGTTCTTCCGTTTATTCAGACATCCGCAAACAGAACAATATATTTTATACGGATTAGATCGAGATTTAGGTTTCGAAGCCATTGTGTATTTTCAATTTTGCGCGAGCGCCACGTGACACGACTATCGTGCGAGCCGAGCGGCAGTCCACGGCCATACGCCTGCCCGGGAGGCGCGCCGGCCAAATGTACCTAAACTGCGTAGTGACACCCCCCTGGTGTTGCGCTTTATATGGAAGAATAGGAGGATTTTCTTAGTTTCGCTTTTAACCCTTTGACCGCCACAGTCGGCTGTGGCCGAGATCAAAAAGTTGTCGCATGGACGCCAACGACGGCTACAGCCGACAGGCTTTGTAATGCAATAGGGACCTACGCGGGCTTCCGCAAAGTCCAATTTCGCTTGACAAAACGCGATTACGTGGCGTCGGTGGCGCGTCATTTTTGTTCAATGCTTGGTGGCCAAAAGGTTAAAACATTCACATTTAATGACCTGGAATTAATATCCTGGTATAGCAAAATATTCACAACATTGTTAAATTAGAAATAATTCCGCGAATCCCATTGAATTACTATGGAATTTGACATTTCGAAGACCTCCACCTACACTAGCGCCCCTAGCGGAAATTTCATACGCGATAGTCCTCATTACACAGACCTGGGGGCTTAGCCAAGATGACAATCGTTTGCAGAAAACGAATCGAAACGCTATCCATCTCTCTATCGCAGTAATGAAGAGTGAGCGAGAACATGTAGCGATTCGTTTCGTTTTCTGCAAACGATTGTCATCTTGGCTACGGGGCCTTATCCCCTTGCTTTAAGTTTCACGAATGGTCAAGTCACATTCAGTCACCGAACATGTCTTGACGTCGATGGTACCCGTAGTTTGAAGTGCCACGGTGCGCTTTAGTGGCGTTGATATTAGTGAGCTGCCTCGCGCGGCAATTTCCTCGCGAGGCTTTGCGTCAGGACACGCCTATTGACAACCGTGAATGATGTACCTTTGACTTGAAAACGTCACATATGATTATGTCGTAAAAGAGCGAGTTTGAAACAAACTAAATAATTACTTAAATTTTACAGGACATGCGCACAAAATACAACGCCGAGCAGAAGTCTTCCCCCACCCCCTCCCAAGAGTCCCTCGCGTCGCTCAGCGCCCCGCCCCCAAGCCCCGAGGACGCGCCCCTCGGCGCCTCTGCCCCGTTCCACCCCAAACCCTTCTGCACCTACTCGGGCCACACGTCAGACTTGCTGGACGTGTCCTGGTCCAAGAACTACTTCATCTTGTCAAGCTCGATGGACAAGACAGTCCGGCTGTGGCATATATCGCGCGGGGAGTGCCTGTGCTGCTTCCAACACATAGACTTTGTGACGGCCATCGTGTTCCATCCGCGTGACGACAGATATTTCCTGTCGGGCAGTTTGGATGGCAAGCTGAGGCTGTGGAATATTCCTGATAAAAAGGTAACATTTATAAGGATAAATCTGTTTAATTTAGGAAACTAATGTCTAGAAATTTTGACATGTTTCATGCAAACGGTTATTGAACTGTAATATTAATTTCATTAATAAAATTGTAACTTTTTATTGTTATGACGTAATCACAAATATTTTGGATTTAATGAATCTCGGTAACACTCAGAATTGTTCGCACTATCAAAACAAACTCGTTGTTCGTTATTCACATATAATGTTTCATTTAGGTTGCGGTTTGGAACGAAGTCGACGGCAAAACCAAATTAATAACCGCCGCAAACTTCTGCCAAAACGGCAAGTTTGCCGTCGTGGGTACATACGACGGCCGCTGCATATTCTACACCACAGACCAGCTCAAGTACCACACCCAAATAGACGTGCGATCAACTAGAGGCAAGAACTCCACCGGGAGAAAGATCAGCGGCATAGAACCCATGCCCAACGACGACAAGATACTCGTAACATCAAACGACAGCAGAATACGACTGTACGACCTCAGAGACCTGAACCTCTCCTGCAAATATAAAGGCTACGTGAACGTTTCCAGTCAAATCAAAGCCTCGTTCTCTCACGACGGTAAATACATAGTTAGCGGGTCAGAGAACCAGTGCATTTATATATGGAAGACGTATCATGATTATTCTAAGTTTACTTCCGTAAGGCGGGACCGCAACGATTTCTGGGAGGGGATTAAAGCGCATAACGCGGTGGTGACTTGTGCTGTGTTCGCTCCGAACCCGGACCATATGATTCGAATGATTGCGGAGAGAGAGGAGGAAGAGAAGGCCAGCAAAGGCATCGACGATAAGGAAGAACCGGTAAGTTCTGTATGTAATTTATTTCCTGTCAGAATTAGTAGTAGGAGTAAGGAGTTTTTTCCAGAAATAGAAGTGTCGTAGTTTATATGGGAGCTTCTACATCCTACGACACTTGTCTTCCCGGACAGATTAGTAAACATTTTGTTCAAGTACCTACACAGCGAGATAAATTTGACACAAAATATTCGTACAAAGGTGAATTTATCCCTTTCAGGGATTTCTTACAGTAAACCCTTGAGCAAATGGGAGAGAAAGTTGGATTAGGTGCTATAGTGTGTTTACTACGCCTTACTCACGTGCATCGCTTAGTATAAAATATTTAACACTTTCGCAACCGGGCATAATTTTAAACAATACCCCAGAAAACGAGAGAACTCGCTAGGCGGGCAACGCGGTGCAACGCAATGCCGCACGCCGCGTGCCTACTAGGCGGGCACTAGGCGGACGCTCAAAGCTGTGCAGAGTAACTTTCGTACACGTGAATAAAATTAACCTTTTGAGAGCCAAGCATTGAAGCAACTTGACGTGCCACCGCAATGAAGCACGATAAAACTTCAAAAACAATAGTGATTGCAAAACAAGATATCGATATTATTACTGGTTTCGTTGTTGACGTGCTTAGATTAGAAGAACCACTACACAGGAATTTTACAATATGTATATATTACATGCATAATAATCAGAAGTATTAAAACCTTTCTGTTAGTGTCAGCCCTGTGGTGGCAAAGATGCAATGTGTGCCCGCCAGGCGGGCTCTTTGGCGTGGCGTGTAGGTTTATAGCTACTGTCTGCCTAGCGGGCTTAGCCGGCATCTGAGCAAACATTACGAGTGCCTACCAGGCGGGTTCTTGGTTGCGAAAGTGTTAAGACAGAATAAACCTATACTCCTGTCTAAGTGGTTTCTTTCTATGAACAACATTACATGGCGATCCTGCCAGAGAAAGGACTCAATTGTGACCTTGGTGAACACGTTATTTAAGAAAATAAACCTATACTCCAGTCTAAATAATTTCTCTCTACAACCAACATCACAGTACTTCTGTGATCGTAATCTCGCGGAAATTATTTATTTGTTCAAATTAGAAATCTCTACGAATTATCAATGCGAAGTAGGTATCAGTTTTCATGATTGATCAATTTAAACATGATCATTATTCTGAAAATAACGAATGATCAAAATCACTTTACTAATATTTTTCCAAGCCTAAACTATGTTAGGTGAAGTTTAACCACGGCCTATTGTCTTGACATTTAGAAAGCAAGATACCCAATACGATACAAGCCCAATTTTTAAGCTTTTGATCATAAATGTGACGTCACTAAAAAGCATTTAATATTTTAAATTTGTTTTTTTTTAGCATTGACATGTTTTATTTAGTGGTGTATCATTAATTAACAGAAGGGCACGGAGGGCATGGTGTCGTCCTCGCAGACGGGGCACGTGCTGGTGAGCACGGACTTCAACGGCTGCATCCGCGTGTTCGTGCACAAGGCCAAGCCCAAGCACTCCTCGCTGCCCGCCTCCGCGCTCGCCTAGCCTCGCCGCGTGCGTGCTTTACAGGTCAACCGGTTTCACTCCACGTGACATTGGCTAATTTACTTAAAGCTAAAACAAACAGCATAAAACACGGTACACGCCGTCGACGGAATTTGACGTCCGTGCATAAGCAGCTATGCTGCGAGGATGTGTAAGCTACGCGTTTCCATTGGTTGGTGTTACGCGTTGATTAGTAGATTCAAACGCATCCATAGCATAGCTCTGGTGGAAAGGCACCCTAAGGCTAGGCCAAAGCACTCATACGCCTTTGAAAGTTTGTACTCGCATAACCTCCATGTCTAGAAGGATAGTCAAGTTTAACCGCCATATTATAATTTTATCGAAGCTCTCCGATACATGCGGTCTCATAAGTCACTCGGTTTGCTATTTTAACTGGTTTTCTTGCTCTTCTATCACATGATCTTACTGCGCTGTAGTATAACCGTAAATTATCAATATCATCGTAACCTCGATATTGCTTGTTTGGCCAACCGTGTTAAAAATTTCAAAAGTACAACGTTTGGTTATCGATACAAGTTGCAGTTGCTTACAGCATAGATATTAATTAATAGAGAAAACCCAGACTATCACAAATCTAAGTTGTTTTCCATACTTATAACCCTTTGACCGCTAAAGACGACAGATCACGCGCACAGAAAGGCGTGCCCTCACCCTCTGCGCCAGCGCGTGATATCACGTCCAAAATATAACCGAGTGCGCTCCCGCAAATTTTGCTCAGACGTCAGTAGCACGATTTTTCAGTCCTACGCTTGGCGGTCAAAGGGTTAAGCAGAGACCTTTTGACCGCTAGGACTATTGATGATGATGAAACATCCAAATGTAAACCTAACTGGATTGGATGAAGGTTAAAAGGTTAATTTAAAAAAAACTAGGTCGTCGTTGTCGACTGTGGCGGTAAATAAATTATTGATAAACCAAATCAAGCAAAGGGTCTCCAAGCCAATCAGAACCTGTTTTAGATGTGGTCGTTTTTCTAACGAGTTTTGTGGTTTGTAGGGTAATTGTATTCATTTTCGTTCACCCTTGTCAGTTTTCCTTCCATACTTATTATCTAAATTCAAAGTTTTCCAAAATTTTAGTTTAAAATTGAAAAAATCTACTAAAGAATAAACTAAAAATAGAAAATTTGTTGACCTTATAAGGTATTTCCCATACATTTGTAACAGTTTAATCAGGTGGACGATAAATTGGCACTGGACGGGGAACTAGCATAATTACCCTATTTTCTTCACAACTTTATTATCGGTGAAGCAGTCCCAGTTCTTTGGTATTGCGCCTTCCGCCTTTGATTAACTCTATAAACTCCTTTATTTTCCATCCTTCAATCTTCCTATCTATAATTTTCTTAAAAAGCGAAAACCTAATAAAACTTACTATTACCTGATAAATATTAGTGGCGTTCTCGTCGTTTCGTTGAACTGATCACATCAATTATTTTGCTGATTTTAAATTTCAATCCGTTGTTTATAATTTTACTTATCTTTATATGCGTTCGTCATGTTTAACATAAGTTAAAAATAAACATATGTTTATTTTTGGTATTTTATTTGAACAACTATTAAAGGCTAGTTAAATATTTTTGTTGGTTAACATTGTCCGTTATAAAAATAAACACCAACATATATAATCAAACCTATTGATAGAAAATTCAAATCACAAAAAGATTAAACTTGGTTTGAAAATTAGGTAGCCTTGCTAGGAGGTTGCATTTGTGTTCGACACTTCAATCAGTCATGCATCTAATTTTTATATTAAATAGTAAAGGACGAATGACTTATGTTGGACATTGCTTTATGTTACTTTACTTTACGGCTATTAAGTCGAGTATTGTTGTACAGTCACGTCTGAAAATATGGATACATTTAATGTGACAAAAATATGTAGCCACGACTCTATTACCAAGCCGTAAAGTCTTGGATACATGTTATTGTCACATTAAATGTATCCATATTTTCAGACGTGACCGTACCAAGTGAATGCGCACGTAATTAAGTGATTTTGGACAAAATAAATATATATTTATGTTCCTTATGGTAAAATACTTATGAGTTATGAGTAATTCAGATTTTTAGACTTAGGTTCTATATCTAAATATTTTTTTATACACACTTGCAATAAATACAGCCATATCGTTAATCAATTCTAATTTAAGTTTTATACATATTCTCGTGAATGTTTTGCGTCATTAAGCGTGTCCAAACCTGATGCACCGCCTCGCGAGGAAATTGCCGCGCGAGGCAGCTCGGCTAGTGTGGCGTGCCTCGGCCGAGGCAAACACTCGTGCGGCCGCAATGCCTCGGGTGAGGCTCGTCCACATCCACACTAGCAGAGCTGCCTCGCGCGGCAATTTCCTCGCGAGGCGGTGCGTCAGGTGGGGACACGCCTATTGCTAAGTAAAAATCATATAAAATGAAATGAGGAAAAATATTTATATTTACATATACTAACAAATAGTATTTAAACGTCGCTATTTGACGTTGGAATTTTACTTACTAATTATTTACGACGTGATTATAATGTATTTATTTATTTCTAAATCTTGAGCTCTCAAACTGTATTCATACGCGCAGTCATATGTTTGCAGTCGCGCACTATTATTAGTATATACGCCCATTATTCACTGTTCAACGGCTTTTCTTATATGTTTAATTGGGACTTGACTTGAGTCACCGCAAAGATATAGATGCGTAATACGGCATACTGCAAGAATACGTACCGCAGCTACAGAAACGTCTGCGGAATTCTGTCAATTTACTAAAAACAAGAAATACACCACATTTTAATCGTCATGAGTTTATATAACCTTATATGTATCGATTTTGGTGGATTGTAC
This sequence comes from Pammene aurita, assembly GCA_947086415.1. Classification (NCBI taxonomy): domain Eukaryota; kingdom Metazoa; phylum Arthropoda; class Insecta; order Lepidoptera; family Tortricidae; genus Pammene; species Pammene aurita. The sequence goes on from OX352291.1 coordinate 20,241,091, forward strand.
AGTCAACGTCAACAATATGTGTACTTTTGCACCTTACCCCATCCTAATAAGTTTTCTAATTTTTATGCATTATTTGGCTTTGACTGTACACTACATGTATATTGACGTGTATGCACGTCTTTGGCGGTAAAAGGAAAAGTTTATGTTATAGGCAGACATCGCACAAAAAGGGGCATAAACTAAAAACAAAACCGGGTTTCCTGAAACAGGTGTAAATATGTCACTAAGAAATTCCAAACTTAAGTGTAACTGATAATTTTTGATCACCAAATAAACATTTTCATTACGTGCCCACCATGTGCCCCTTTTCATGTGATGTATGGCGAAAAGGTACTAAAATTCGCAGATGACTATGACGCTGTTTGCAATATTTCATACAAAGACAATAGAAAAATAGCTCGTATTACTTAGTATAGAATGGAGGTTGATTTATAATCGTGTCTCATATTTTTTTATAAGTTCTTGCCTTAATGAATAAAACCATGTGATTATAGTAAGTGTACATTTATTATTTAGTATTATATTGTAAAGATCGCGATGCCATTGTAATATCATATGAAAGATTATCATATACATATTTGTAACTAGTGTTTACTTCAATAAATAATGGTTATTTATTTTCTTTTTCCTTGCCCCAAGTCCCTTTACTTATTTATGTAGTAAGTACCTCTGATGTTTGTCATATCAAAAATATGACACACACACACACACACACACACAGACACCAATGTCATTAGCATGTAAAAGTTGCAGCTTACCTCGACATTGCACACCATCGGCACGACTTTCTAAGACGGCTTTAACACTTTGACCGCCAAGCATCGGACGGAAAAATTGTACCCTCAGCGCCAGCGCGCGAGGCAACTACCTTATATTTTGGACGTGATATCACGCGCTGGCGCTGAGGGCACGAATTTTCGTGCGCGTGATTTGACGTCTTTGGCGGTCAAAGGGTTAACAGATCTTGGCGTTTAACACATTCATTGCCACCCAGCCAAACAAGACATCCGCGCCAGGCCACAAAAAATCGTCATAAAAAGCTGTAGTACCACGATCCCGACTATCGGGTCGTCCGGCCTGGGAACGAAATCATAAAATACCCGATAGTCGGGTTCTCGGCATTGAATGTGTTAAATTTTTTGACCTGATACGATAAGTAGAGAAACTAGAGGTAGATTAATGGACTCATAGCTAGCTAGGACACAATAATGAGAGAAACGAAACCCGTCTAGGTAGTTTGCTTTACTATCTCATTCCTAAATCCGGGCATCTGGCAGCTTTAAATGGGTGGAGGTAAGAGTGACAGACCAGCAAAATTTTTCAAGTGTAAAAATGTTAAACCAAAATAGGTAAGAACTACCGAAGTTGTCTCATTTATAGAGGACAGGGTCTATATTTAACATTACAACAAAAAAACATTGCGTATTATTGCGGAATCAAAAACAGGAGGCAACAAACTATGAATTTCATTATACGTCATTGTTGCTACTTCCTTCCCCCCGATAAAAACTGGAAATGATATAACCTAGATTTATAAATTTTACTAACATTGATATGGATTATATAATATGAAATATTGAATTGAATTGATTAATCTAATCAATTAAATAATTTCCCACAGGCACAATATTGAAACCTATAACTCTAGGATTTGTATTCTTGAAGTGGTTTGCATTCTTTGACTTCCACCAATGAACGGATGCCTGATGTCTGGATCTAAAAATAAGCATATTGTAGCAAACTAACTGGAGGGGTTTCGTTGCTCTCATTATTGTGTCATATCCGACGTAGCCAGCTCTCCGTCTATATATGTGGTTGTTATTGAGAATTTCATCAAGTATTGGAAACCAAACATTTTCGAGAGGATTCGCCAATAATCTTATCCTCCCTTATACATCTGAATGGACCTGCGGATCTTATACCTTAGTGCAGTTACCTGCATTAACCTTTTGACAGCCAAGCATCGTGCCCTCAGCACCAGCGCGCAACGCAAACCGGTTATATGTTGGACGTGATATCACGTTCAGGCGCTGAGGGCACGACTTTCCGTGCGCGTGATTTGACGTCTGGCGGTCAAAGGGTTAATTTAATATCTTGCACAATGAAGTAAATACGTAAAGTGACATGACACATTCTTATTTGTAGAGCCATAAGAGCGCGTCCCATAGGTATTTTTGCAGCCTACGTTGTACAGGCGACTACAAAGAGATATATCCACTTTTTCACCTTATTGCTTTGTAATAAGGTCCAAAAGTGGATAAATCTTTTTGTAGTGGACTGTACAAGACATTGCAAGTTACTGTACATTTTAACCATAGAGAAACTCATTAAGCATGACTCCCGACAGATTAATTCAAAATTGCCGTTTAAGTAATGATGTGACCATAATATTGGCGTCAAAAAGGATGTACTCAAATAAAACGATGATTACTTATATACAAAATCTTGTTAAATCAACAGTATAAAATTGCCAGATGGAATGTGTTACAAAAATAGTTTTGTATGGTAGCCTAACAAACAATTCATTTGAGAAACTCATAAGTAAAAAGTAGAACACAAAGACTTTACGTAGAACTTCTGTTTATAAGTTTTTAGATCCACAATAAATATTATGCATAAAGTAGTTCAGTACGTACCCCTAACAACTGATAAGGTCATATTATTATATACATTAAGTTCATATACTTCAAATTATTTAAGTACCTATAATATTGTTGGCCTTGGTCAAATTCAATCTTTACAAAAAAATATTACTAGTCACTTCAAATAATATTACAATATCGCTTGTTTATATGTAGTTTCTTTTCAACCGATCTTTGTCTAACAAAGATACGACAAGAAACTAAAAACCGCGCTCCTAAAGGATTAGCACTCCCATTCATTGTCACTGTCAAATCGATGAAAACTTTAGTTGACACTTAGTTAGCTTGAAATAGTATTTGTAGTTCCCGACAAGATTGATTAAAACATTGTGGGTAATATCAACGGTCGTCGGATTTACAAACTTGGCTATATCTTCATTATTGCACATTATACTTACTACGCGATCGCGACTGCAGTCGTGTGTGTGTCGAAAGAAAATTGAGTAATTAAGGCGTAAAGTCGAAACCAATGATCCGAGTGACCCGTGATCCGAGTTGGATAGTTTAACCTGATGGTGCTTATAAGGGCTAGGGTTTTGTGGTATGGTAACGGATCGCCGTAATTGCAATTGGTATGTCACATCCATATAGTCTATATATGGTGAGTCTTTAGTCTTCATGTAAAAGGCGTCTTTAATAAAAGGCACCACTTATAATCTGTAGGTCTTATCCTCATTGTCAAACAATATCTATCCTTACCCATCACATATCCTCATTCAGAATAACCGCTGAATCAAATTCGTGGCACATATTTTATACTAGCTTTTGCCCGCGGCTTCGCTCACGTTAAATTCGGGGTAACAAACCATACAAACTTCCACCCCCCATTTTAGGGAAGTCGGGGGGTTAGAAAGAGACAAAAAGTAGCCTATGTCACTCTCCATTCCTTCAACTATCTCCACTTAAAAAATCACGTCAATTCGTCGCCCCGTTTTGCCGTGAAAGACGGACAAACAAACAAACACATACGCTTTCCCATTTATAATATTAGTATGGATATGGATAAAACGTTGAATAAGATCGTTGCTACACTTGGAACCGTATTCGGGTGTGGGGTCAGGCCTTCCACGGCGGCTTGGGCGCGCCGTGCGTGAGGCTGCGGCGCGCGCGGCGCTCGGGCCGGTCGCTCGTGGGCTCCTCGGGCGGGGACTCCCTCTCCCTCCCCGAGCGCAACTCCGAGCTGTCCAGCGCCGGGGGCTTCGTGAGCAGCTGTTCAAATTACAACCTTACTACAAATGAGGGAACTCTTGTACGATACACATTAAATGGGTAAGTCAGTTGGAACATTTTATACAGTAGATTATTTTCATATTGAAATGAGAATGGTATACCGGGTGTGGACTGAAATAGGAGCAAAAAATTAAAACGTAGATTCTACTCCTCAAACTAGACAATGTTTGTTCAACGACTTTTGAAAATTATGGAGATTTTAGATTGTCTTTTTTTCAAACAAACTAAATAGTATTTTCAATGTACTATCGGGTTCAGAATTGCATGGCCAATTTATGAATGGATTCATTGATAAATTGACCATGCAATTTTGAACCTGATGGTACATCAAGTTCCGCCTAAATGACATCGCTTATCAGTCTTGTCACCCTACAGATATTAATCAATGTCGTAGTATATTGCGTGTTCGAATAAACTTTAAACTGTAATAAAATTCAAACTACAAGATATTTTTAAAAGTTGTTGAACAAACGTTGTCAAGTTTGAGGAGTAGAATCTACGTTTTAATTTTTTGCTCTTATTACAGGCCACACCCGGTATAACTTCTGTATACATACCTATGTAGTACGCGCCCATTTAGGGTCAAACTAATATGTGACATTTTATTGGTCAAAGTCTTCAAGAAACAATGTACAGACTCAAACAAGATTTACTGAAAATATACCTCGTGAAAATTTGTAACCGGCCAGTCTTATACCGTAATAAGACTGTCTAAGAAAGTACCGCCCGAGTCGTTCTTGCAGTAATATAATATAGTGGGGCCATTTTTTTGGGCTGATTGTATAACTGAATTCTGATTGTAGTATTATTTGATCGGTGGTCAATGTAATATCACGATGGGAAATTATAATCACGCGGTTTCTTGATGAAGATTCATGTGAATTGTTCATAATGATGAAGATCACATTTATAGATTTAAAAAGCCATTAAAGTCAGACGGTAGTCTTTTCGTCAACATTTACCTACTAATGTCAATTCTAAAGGGTTGAAAAATAACTACTGAGCAGATTCCTGGCTCTTTTACCATCATACAGAAAGAAAGTTGATGATTACAGTGACACTTACCAATTTAACGTAGTGTTGTAGCTCGTGGTCTGACAGTCCGTCAAAGTTGATGCCGTCGCGTTCGCGGCGCGGCGGCAGCGACAGCGGCGGGACTTTCGCCGCGTACTCGGGGGCTGGCGTTGACGCTGAAACATCACACTTGCTTACACCAGTTTTGAACCTCAGGAACTGACCAGTCGGTTGCAGAGAAGACCTGGCCTGGCCAATACAAATTTAAAAGATTTGATTGAGATATAGAACCCACCCACAGCCCGCCAGCCTGCGTTAGATAGTCTGCTCCAGGGATGTAACAGATGGTTTTATCGGAACCGAAAGCGGAATCAGATGTTTTAAATTTAGTTTATCTACACTCACATTGTGAGTCTTCAAAAACGGTAGGCAATGGCTATCATTACCACAGCCGATGTTATTATGATAAGCTTTTTATCTGTGGCAGTAACGTAATTTTAACTTTACATGCTCTTATATTGATACGTTACGAGTTTCAAATTCCGAACATCGAATTTGATAACATAATGTAAATCCTGTGCTCCTTCCTGACCAACGGCACGCGCCCGCGCGACCGCCGGCACAATCGAGTTGTCCATGGCGGTGCAATGGCGGTCATTCTATGGTTTCCGAACACTTTATTTTGGATATATAGTTTCCGAACACTTTATTTTGGATATATAATATAAGTGTAGATAAAGCAGTGTATGCAATTGTACGTAATTAGGCCTTATTACGGAACAGTTACATAAACTACTATTATCGGAACCAGAAACGGAATCGGAACCGAAGCGGATGTTTAAAACCAATCGGAAGTTCCGACTTAACGGAGCCGAAACCGGAGCTCTGTAACATCCCTGGTCTGCTCGTGCCACGCTCGGCTCTAACCGACAATACAACTTACCCGCGTCCCTGAGGTCGAGCGGCTCCTGGCCGCTGGTGAGGATCCGCACAGCCTGCCTCCACTGCTGCTGCATCACGCCGTGTAGTTGAGTTGCGATCTGTCCGCGCCGCCGCCGGTGCGACTCCAGCTTACTCTGCATATGGTTTATGGGGTTTGTCAAATATGAAAAAATGTAAACCTAGAAGTCAAACAAAAGTATGTCGGGTCCAGTGTAGGGTTCCGTAGTTGTCCGTCCGTCACAATAGGTAGACTTGAAAGGGGATTTTATCAGTTACTGTGTCATACATTTTATCAGTTATAAAAAAGAGTAACCAAGCCTTAACTAAGGTTTTTGACCGCCAGATGGCGAACTAATAAGCCGTGCCCCAGACATCAGAACCAAAAAAACAGAAGAACTAAGTAACAATGCCAAACATCATAAAACTAACGTAACGTAACGAGTGGTATTTCATAGTTTTTGACGGACGGCTATTGACGTCGGTGGCTTTAATGGCACGACTTTTAATTGTCAGCCACGAGCCAACGAAACGTGCGCTCAGATATGGCATACGGCCGCTCACGCGCCATTCGTGAACCGCTCGTATTTGGTCGCAAAATCTGGACGCTACTTTTTACGCAGCATTACGGGCGTTACAAATTAACTCGATAAAAAATTATTATTATCAATTATTATTTTAAATATTTTCCAGCAATGACTAAGGTTCCATAAAGTACACAAGTCGGGTTTACCTCCAATAAGCCGATTTTCTCGCTGGCTTGCGCCAGCTGTAGTCGATACAGTTTTATCTCCTCTTTTTGCTTTTCTTCCAGAACATTAATCTCCAATTTGTGTCTAAAACAAATAAGTTTTTGTCAATAATTTCATTTTTATTACAAGTTTTTAATGCCGACTGTACTTTTTTTCAAAAGTTAACAGTCAAAGTTCAAAAGTCTACTGTTCACTGTACTATCGATTCGGTAACCCAATAAATTCGGTAGCCTCATCATAAGGTTACCATTATAACAGGGTTTTTAAAACCACCTCCAAAATAACCCTATGAAATACCCGGGTTACGGTAACCGGTTCCGGTCCCTGATTCTAACAACTCAAATTTTGGGTTTGTTAGAACTGTGTTTGAAACACAATGAGCTTCCATTGTTTTATCACACAGTTCATGACCACCTTTAATCGCCTGCATCATCAAACCAGCTTGATAGTACCAAAATATTTTACTGTCATCCAAGTTATGCAGGTACTAAATTTCAGCTCAATCAGACATCAGGAACGTGCTCGAATAGCTTGTAAAATAAAACCTTTGTGCGCACTATTACGAGTATAGGTACAGTCACCGGCAATAGTATCTTCCTACACGAAGACCGCAAAAATAAGTGACACGCTCTTATAGCCCTACAGAAGACCATAGTGCAGACTCGTACTAATTATGGGAAAATATTGTTTGATGTTACACTTTAAAATTGTGCACTCCATAGTGCATGGCCCTTACTTTAAGTATGGGTTCTTTACCCTTAAGCCGCTGGACAAACAACGAAATCTTAATTAGTATAATTGGGTGTCGATATGACAAAGTAAGACATCAATACCTGTAAAAAAGCTTAAGTTGTTATAGTAGATTGTTAACCAAGGGTTGAAAGTGACGCATTTCACCCGAGTTAAACACTCTGCTTTTTATTTCGACTGTGAGGAAAGTACAATACTACGCGCACATTTTATAAAACAGGTATACAAGGTGCCCGCGAGGAAATGGAAAAAAATTAACCACGCATTCCTGTGACCAAAAGAAGGAAAAAACATTATGTGGCTTTAGGTCAATTTCGCCAAAAAAAAAACGTTTTCTTCTTTTTTTTCTATTTTTTTAATGTTTCGTGCACATGAAAAGTAAATGTTATTAATAAAATTATTATTATTAATTATTATTAAGTTTATATGAATTTTTTGTCTCTAAATAGGATCTAGAATATACTGTTAAAATCTTTCCGTTCCCTCGCGGGCACCGAGTATAAAGAATAATCTATAAAAATGTTGAGTAAAATTTGAACAATTTGAAAAAGACAAATTCAATGTTTTGCCGGTGGTCTGAGAGGAGAGCACAATTAACAAAGCTAATTACTTTCCACCCTAGGGATGAAAAAGCAATTTTCCACCCGGCTATCTACCCAGGAAAATAAAACTTTCCGAGCAGGAGAGATGAAAAGGTTTTTTTCTACTTTTCCTTTACTACTAAACATTGAAACTTAAGTTGGTATAAATAACTCACTGCTCCTCGATCCTTGCGACCTGTCTGTTGAAGGTGTCCAGCATAGCGCTCTCCTTGCCCCTCGCGTCGTTCTCCAGGTCCCGCTCCGCGTGTTCCAGCTGCTGCTGGAACTCCTGCAACTTGCCCAGCACGGCGTCCTCCAACTGCTTCTGATAGTGACACTTTAACTCATTTTTCTGGAGGTCCAGCTGTTTGCGGAGAGACTTTACTTCGGCGTCTAGATTGTCCTGTAAGTCAATTGTGAAAAAGTATGATTATTATAATATAAGCAACTGCACTATTTGCCAACGGGCGACAGCTTCCGGCTCATTAATAATTTAGAATCATCCGTAACTCACTGGAGCTAGTAGGTAAGGTAAATATAGACTAGACTTAAAAATGTAAATCAAGTTTTTTTCAAAAGTAGTCCAAGAGTGTGTGGCTTAGTATAAGGTTCCGTGACAATAGGTAACATAAAAAACCGGCCAAGAGCATGTCAGGCCATGCTCAATGTATGGTTCCGTAATTGCCGGCCTATTACAATACATCCGTTCAAAAGAACGTTTTTAGGGTTCCGTAGCCAAAATGACAAAAACAGAACTCTTATAGTTTCGTCATGTCCGTCTGTCCGTCCGTCTCGGAAACTATAAGACGTATCTTAATTATATTTCGACATAAGGTGTATTTTGTATGCCGCTATTTAGTTATGTAGTTAAATTGCAGAAAAAAAATATTTTTAGGGGATGATGACATGTAACTAAATAAAATAAAATAAATAACAAGGTGTGTTGCACATCAATCGATAGGTCTTTAAAAATAACATTGAGGTTTTTTGAACATTTTGTGATTTAGTGCATATTATCAGAAATGAATCGCTCCGAAAGTCACAAAGTAGAGTGATGCGCGCGCAGCGAGCGCGTTCAGATTTAAACTGTAACCGCAACGCGGACGGCGCCCAGTTTTGACTCCGCATTTTAGTAGTATTTTAACATAACGTTGGGCGTGGCGAGGCGCATAGAGTAAACGGTTAGGAACCCCTGGCCTAGTGCAAGGGATGCATTTATACGACTGTTTGCTGCCTCTAACGTATAGCTGCGTGTCTATGCGCGTGCCCATGATGTAGGGCAGCCATTAAAAAGGAACATAGTCAACATACACATTTATTGAGCAGGTCGCTACATTGGTCCTGCCTGTCGACCAGCTGTCGCTCCAGCACGGTAGTTCGCCCGCGCTCCTCGCTGACCTTCGTCTTCAGAACGTCCCTCTCTTGATGTACCAGGGCCGTTTCCTCGTCGATGGACTGCAGGCGTCTAGACAGCTCATCTAGTTTTTGTTTTGATTCGTTGTGATCCGATTTTTCCTATAAGATAATATTTCAATTCAGAAATTCGAAAACTACGTCGTATTGCTTTAAATAGGTAGATAGGTACATGTGCCAGTGTCAATCAGTGTGTTTTTACCAACGTTGGCCAATCTAAGGATGCAGCTATACGGTGGAGCAAGATCGCAATATCGTTTGCTCCCTCTTACGCATAACTGTGTCCCTTAGATTGGCCGACGTTGGCCGAATATGTGGATGGGTTTATTTTAAATCAATTATGAAATAAAATATTTCTCGAATTCAGAAACAGCAAAACTGCCCACCATGTCAAATATAATGTCTTAATTAAAATTACCTAACTTTTATTTTTTCAGAGTCCTCAATGGTAGATAAAATGATACAAAATAACAATGTTATTAGACTAAATCTGTACCTACCTTTTCCAAAGCATCCTCCAGATTCTTAGCACAATCTGTGGACTGTTTATTCAACCTCATAACAGTCTCATAGTTCTCCTTCAAGGCCTCAATTTCCTTGTCCTTACTTGCTATGAGCTGGTCTTTACTGGCCAGCGCACGGTCCGCGCTGGCCTTTACTTCTTTCATCTCTAAGGTGAGCTGCTTACATTTGTCTTGGTAGTCATGAGCTAGGTCGAGGGTTTTGTACAGCTCGGATTCAAAATGTGTAGTTTTCTGTAGAGAAATAATACAATTTCAGAAAAATTTAAAAGATACTAAAGTATTTATTTATCGTATGGCTACATGTCACTGGATATAGATATAGGCATTTCTTCCCCGGGGTAGTAGTAGTGGGAAAGCAGATGATAAAGAAAATCCAGTGAGTGCTGCGAGGTCCAGATGGGACAGTGCAGCTGCCAAGTTTGTTACTCTTTTAGCACCACCCAGGGATCATGTGTAGGGTTGTCTAAGGTGTTTCCTACGGACGCAGAGTAACAATGATACTAAAGTTACTTATAAGTATACCTTACATAAATTTACTGATCCATTTAAAATTTATTAGTTAAGTAAATTAAGTAGTTAACCCACGCAGTTTACCTGTAAAAAGATAGCATAACCACACAATCTATTTAAAGGTAAGGCCGCAGACTCGACTCACGAGACACAGGAGCAGCCACATTGTCGGCCAAGTCAGTCATACAAGTGTGTCAGTCTGCAGCCTTGAAATTATATTATTATATTATATTATACTAGCTTTTTCCCGCGGCTTCGCACGCGTACTAAAAGTACTAAAAAAGGAGGTTCTCAGTTAGACTCATATGTTTGTATGTAGGAATGTATGTTTGTCCGCGATCATCTTGCGTTTCGCTGAACTGATTTAGAAGCGGTTTTCGGAAAAGTATTCGTTACATTCTGGAGGTTTCGGTATACCACGTTTTGAAGACGGCGGTTCCCTCATTTTTTATTTTAAAGAAATTATTGCAATAATAGTTTAATTGTTACGCCATCAACGACTTACTACTGAGAGATTATGATTAATACAGATTTCTACTCTTGAATAGAAGCTTTTCCCCGCGACTTCATTTGCGTGGAATTAGTAATCCACCCTCCTTTTTACCCGCTTAAGGAATGACTTCTGGGATAACAACTATTATATATCCTTCCCCAGAACGCAAAATATCTCCATACCAAATCATCTAAATAGGTTCAACGGTTATTAATTTCCCATACAAACTTTCAACCCCCGTTTCACCCCCTAGAGGATTGATTTTCGAGATAAAAACTATCCTATATTGTTTACCGCGACTCAATCTATATAATATGTACCAAGTTTCATTTCAATCGTCTGTTCAGCGGTTAATAATTCGCCATACAAACTACCAACATGTTTTCTACCCCTCTAAGATTGATTTTCGGCTTAAAAAATATTATATATAGTTTCCTGGGACTCAAACTATATCCACAACAAAATTATCTAAATCGGTTCGCGGTAAAAAAATCTCCATACAAACCTCCAACCCCCATTTCACCCCCTTAAAGATCGATTTTCGAGATAAAAACTGTCCCATGTCGTTTCCCGGTACACAAACTATCTCTATACCAAGTTTCATCTAAATTGGTTCAACATTTAAAAATTCCTTCTTACAAACTATCAACCCCCATTTCACCCCCTTAAGTGTTGATTTCGTAATCAGCGACCCGATAAACCATAGAAACAATACCCATGTTGATATTTAAATTTTGTCACCACATTTCCCCCTTATGGGTTGAATTCTCAAAAAAGCTGAAACACTTGTTTTCTCATTTATCGTTAGGAATACTCCTGTAAAGTTTCGAATAAAATAGTTGAACTAATCTCGTTTCCCATACAAACTTTGAACCCCATTTCCCCCCTTAGGAGGTAAATTATAAGGAGCCTACGTACCACATTTGGAATCTCTAGAACCAGCGGTTTGGGCTGTGCGTTGATATGTCAGTCAGTTTCTTCTTTTATATATTTAGAAGAAGATTGCAATTTGGCACAAATACTTTCAAGAATTTTCATGTCCACTATATTAAATTTCAAAATCGATGCCATTTTCTTAATTACCGTCCCAAAAAATCACAAAAACGACACCCATATGGATATTTAGACATTTCAACCCCATTGTACCCTAACAGGGGAGATGGTATTTCACGTCCGCCACGTCGGATTTTAAAACCGTTGTTGTTTTCGTAATCAACGACCCGATAAACCATAGAAACAATACCCATGTTGATTTTCAGACTTTTTGACCACATTTCCCCCTTTTAGGGGTTGAATTCTCAAAAAACCTGCAACACGTATTTACTCATTTATTGTTAGGAATACTTCTGTGAAGTTTCGAATAAAATAGACTAACTAATCTTGTTTCCCCATACAAACTTTGGACCCCCATTTCACCCCCTTAGGGGATGAATTTTGAAAAATCCTTTCTTAGCGCACCCCTAGACCTTATAAGGAACCTACGTGCCAAATTTGGAATCTCTAGAACCAGCGGTTTGGACTGTGCGTTGATAGATCACTATGTCAGTCAGTCAGTCAGTCAGTCAGTCACCTTTGAGTTATATATATATAGATTGTTTAATACACTAGCAGCTATGAGCTGATACGCGTATATCACTGCACTTGTTTATAAGCAAGTTGCTTGTTTGTTTTGTTTATATTAGTCTTGTTTACTTCCAGTAAAGTGTTTACATACCTTTTGTGCTTCATCAGCAACTGCCTTAAAGTTATCAACCTCCCGCATCATCTTGTCCAAAGCTGCCTTGTGGCGCTCCTCGGCCCGGTCCAGGCTGCTGGTCAGCTTCAGCCAAGCCTCCCGCAGCTTGGAGATGGCCTCATCCTTGCTGTGGTCTACTTTAATTGCTACTGCCAGCTTCTCTTGCTGTTCCAGAAGTTTCTTTTGTAGTTGCTGGATAATGGCTTCACAATGCTGGAATCATTAAGTATTATAGAGCTAAGCACCCAAAAAATTATGAAAAAAATATATTTTACTTTATAATTGTTTTATTTTATCCTCCTACAGATCAAAACTGGCTAAGGCAAACATAATTTTGATAAGATAAAATTAATCTTATAAATACAATGCAATGCAAGGGCTTTTATATGCCTCTGGATAGCTAGACGATATTAAAAAAAAAACAGTTGATTAGTCATTTCTGCAAAATGGGTTTATCAACCGACTTCAAGATTTCGAAGGAGGAGGTTATCAATTCGTCGGGGGTTTTTGCTATATTTTTTTTATTTTTTTTTATGTATGTTCACCGATTATTCGAAGACGGCTGCACCGATTTGGAAAATTCTTTTTTTGTTTGAAAGAGTGAAAGAGATACTTCACAGTTGATCCCATTGCAACCAGCTCAGGATCTGATGATGGGATCCTGGAGAAATCGAGGGAACTCTTCAACTATTATAGGCACACCTATAGTGATTTGAGTATTTTTTACAGCAGATCGAGCATTTGGTGTTGGAAAGGTGGATGCTTAGTGAAGTCGGTTCTTTTTTGTTTAAAATTATTTATGCCTCTGGATAGCTAGACGATATTAAAAAAAAAACAGTTGATTAGTCATTTCTGCAAAATGGGTTTATTTTCTACCGACTCTCTTTCCGTCTAGTATCAATAATAAATCTACTTGCCTCCCTTTTTAGTTTTTCTTCTTCTATCTTTGCATTCTCCATCCTGCTCCCCTTCTCCCCCTTTTCACCCCACATCTCACTCAAACTCAACAAATCTGTGTCTATAGTTTCTATGTACTTGTTGCGAAAATCAGTCGACTTCAAACCGTCTTTACCCTCCGGAAAAGGTCTCATTTGTGGCATCTTGAAGTCATCTTTACTAGGAGACAGGTAATAACTTGTGTCTGCCATGGAGTTTTGAGTGTTACCTCCGAAGTTTTTAGTCTTGTATTGCTCCAACACCTTTGAGGCTCTATCATATATTTTATTGCTAGATGGACGGAATGTATCTAAGTATGATTGGGGTTTCTTTGGGGTTGATGTAACTTGGATTTCTTTAGGATCCACAAAATTTAATTTTCTGCTAGAAGGAGATTTTGTTTCAATTTTCTGATGTCTGGACTGCTGGCTTTCCAATTCCTTTTCTTTTGCCTCCGAAACATATAGTGACCTGACATTGCTTGAGGTTGGTTTATCACTTGATTCTGTATTATTCTTAACCAGATATATATATTTATCTAATATATTACTGGACACAATTCTACCACTAGGAAGTCTGATATCATCGGCACCCATTTTCTGGTCCATCTTTCTTCTCATGTAATCACCTGTGGCTTTAATAACATTATCTGGACTAAGAGATATTTCATCTTTAACTTTAGATTCAGGTGTTTCGTAGGACTCAACTTTTGTCAAAAACTCATCAATTTCATGCAATAGTAATTTATCATTCTTCTTGCTGGGTGTAGATACAATGCTGCTTATGTCTCCTTCCATACTTATTGTATCATTTGCTGAAGATTTGTCAGGGAAATCTTTGAATTTTAATGGTGGTATATGTGTTGTGCTGACTGAGTCTAAACTGGTAAGGGACCAGTCTCTCTTTCTGTCCTTTTTATTTAATACTTTTCGACGCCGCCTGCGCGGAAACGTAAAGCATTTACGGTCGAGACTCCGGCTGCCAAAGCTTTCTGTCTCACAGCTTTTACGTCTTCCACCGAAACTAGAGATGCTCTCGTTGGTACTTAACTCTAAACTTTCTAACCTGTTTTCAAGAGAGTGAACTTGGTTTACGAGTTTTCCTAGGACCTGGGCAGTACAGGACGGTTTGTGCACGACAGTTCTAGAGGAATCTAGAAGAGATCCCTCGGACCCTGAACTTGGCACGAGGAAAAAATTCGGCGGGATAAGCAAAAGAATGTCCGTATCGTCGGTCTCACTCATCACAGCAGTTTCGATGGCATAGTCTCGAGTTTGAAATAGATTCCATCCTTTAGCGCTCACTCAAAGATAACTGATTTTATCACTTATAATAATCATTTAAGACAGAAAGCAATTCGTTCATAAGCGCAACAGTTTTCTTTGCTTGACTCGCTGTTTTCAGTGTTTTCTTCACAGACTACTTAGTAGTGGTTTTCTTGTTTGTATTTTATAATTTTGACAAGCAAAGCAAGCCTCATGCTGACACCACACTTCGCCTATGCGGACGAATATTCGTGTTGCGTCTCTTTCTTATTGTATAGAATAAGAAAGAGACGCAACACGAATATTTGTCCGCATAGGCGAAGTGTGGTGTACCCATCATAGTTTGTTTGACACAACGTGCAGTATTGCCATGCGAAAAAATCATAGCAGTGCGTTTAAGAAGCGCACGTTCCCGCTATTTTTATTAGTTACCAGCTTCTCCCCGTATTTTGCCAATCTAATGGACCCAGTTTCTAATATCGCGATCTCGTTCCGTCGTATAGCAGCATCCCTTAGATTGGCCGTCGTTGGCCCAGTGTGGATCGAGCATTTCGTGAAAAGGTGACAGACAGACAGGGATAGGAATAGTAGCGATAAGTCTGTGCTGAAAGAGAAGTCCCGTAGAATGTAATCCACGAGACTTCTCTTACCGCACAAACTAGTAGGGGGGGTGTATCCCCAATATTCCCATTTGTATCGTATCCCCTATAGTCACGTGGGGAGATCACAGATAGGAACAAATCCTTCCCACGTGTGCCCGCCGGATGCAGATGGGAATCAATTCCCATCTATCGCCGCGGACACAGTTGGGACCGACACTATTCCCATATGTGCCTGCCTTGGTTCCGTTCTATCTACATGTTTAATTTTTAGTAATAGAAATAAAATCGACACTATATAGGTAATAATTTATTTCCAGTGTTGATTGTAAGTATGTTTAGCTGCGTGATAATTGTGATAGGATGTACTGATAATTGTGATAGTGTACAATAGCTATGACAATACTTACATAAAATTCAAATGATTCCTACCTATTTACAATAAATATTATAGGACAATCTTACACAAATCGACCTAGGCCCACAGTAAGCTCAATAAGGCTTGTGTTATGGGTATTTGCACTGACTAGGTACAGATGGGAGTAATTTGCTTCCCAACTGTGCCTGTAGGGACGATGGTATTTTAACTATTCCTATCTGTTCCCTGCGGGCATAGATGGGAATACACCATAGGGAACATTAACAAGCAAGATTTTGAAATTTCATAAAATCTGAGATTTAAAATCAAGCAATATATTGCAGGCAGCAAAGAATTAAAACAAATAAAAAAATTAGAGTAATAGGATTACATCATATTATAATTACAAAATTATTATAGTGTAAATAAACATAATATTAATAAATTACAATCTTAAAACTAAATTGAATTAACTCTAGAATGCCATAAAGCCATTACCCTACAATTTTATTAAAAATGTTCGTTTTATGGACAGCAAAACACAGAGAGAGGCTGCTAACTTAGTACAAACTTAATTATGTACAAAAATTTTGATGGTGCCCATAAAGTAAATAATAAAGTAAACCTGTATGCTGGGTACCGAACCGGGTTTTGCAGGCAACCCCAAAATAACTTAACATATTTAATTATCTTATGGTACATAGGTTGAACTCATTGAATTTAGGTAATAGATTCATATTATTAGATTGTTTATATGTATGTATGTAAATACTTTATTGTACACAAAACAGGACAAAATACAGTCATAACAAAAGAAAATACAACATACTAAGGCGAACTTATCCCTGTAAGGGATCTCTTCCAGCTAACCTTGTCTGATAAAATATGAAATAGTAATTGAAAGAACAACAAAATACCAGTATTTTAGTATGCAGCAAATACCAGTTTGCGAGCCCTGCCTGTGCGAGTCTCAGTTGGTAAAGTTAAGCCACTTTCTAGAGTAGCTTAGGGTTTTAAATAATTTCACAAATATTTTATTAAAATAGTACTTAAATATAATAGAGTATACAATACATTATCAACATGTCTATAGTTCTTAACTTAGGAGAAAATATCTCCTTTATAATTTATCTTTTTCATTAGTGTTTTTATCATGAAGCTCTCACTGCATGAATTGGAGTAGTTTTAATGAAAGCATCAAGTTTACTCTTAAACAGTTCACTAGTGATTGGCTCACCAATTCCACACAGAGGGTTCCTAATAGCATATTGAACATAAATATCACCGTAAATCTTTTTTAGCAATTCCCGCACTCCTTGCGCTTGGTTGTCAGTATTCATGACAAATTTTAAGCCAGATGGTGTTTCTAGACAATGTAGTGTGTATTTCGATGTCTTGTAGTGCAGGAATCCATCCTTTGGATCCAATGGGGAGATTTTAGATACAAAGGACTTGATAGAAAACAGCATCCCATACATCAGCTTGCCTTCCTGGAATAATTAGAAGAAAAAATATGATCAGAGTAATTAATGAAGAGCTACATTTTATTCATGAGCGTCCTGTGGTGATCTTGTCAAGACTCACTTCCTCTCTCGACATTCCCGATTGCTTCGACCTGTTCCATTCACCATAGTACAGCAAGGTTCCATAACGATCAAAAATATATAAGTTGTGGATTGTCATTATTGCCAAGGTACTACGAAACGAAACGGATAAAATAAAGTAAATATGGAACTCAAAGTCGATATTGTACACAACAAAAACAGGTGAGAACGTAGCGTAGGACACTTGCTTTTGTATTGTACGTTGTACGTCATTTACGTCAATCATATAAAAATTTTGAAACAAAAATAAAATACATAGGAAAAATATGACACGCAGTTGTTGACAGTTGTCAAAAAGTAAACGGTACTATATACTTTTCAATTTCTCGGGCCCAATCTGTTGTGTACCCTGCCTCTCCGTAACCCTCCCTCAAAGCCAGAGCCAGATTAGCCTTTTAGTGTGGGAAATCTACCGGGACGTTGTATGGAGACCTCGCATTAATTCCTCAGTCGATAATTCTTTTGCTGGGATGTAGTATAGGTCACACAAAAAACTATTTTTCCAAAAAAAAACTTATGTCAGTTTTGGTATTTTTACCAAAATGTACAAAAACCTTAATAATTTGTACTGGAATTTTCCTCAGGGTATGTTTTTTTCACTAAACAAATTATTTTGATTCCTGACAGATACTGTCAAAAGTTCAAAAAAATATTCCAAATAAAACTGTCACTTTTATTCAAAAATAATTGGTTACACTCGTCATTTTGTTTGGAAAATTTCTCAGTCAAGTTTGTAACAGTGGGTGTTATGATAATCTTATTTTAGCATAATATTCACGAATTTCCAAAAAAATAACCTTAAAGAAAAATTGTTATTACAGTATATTTAATATACTTCATGGAAAATTGCTCAGCCCAGTTTTGTTTTTTATTCATGTTAAGTAGTCAATTAAACAGCCAAAACTAACATTTCCAAAAAATTATCCACATACAATACGTCAAATCTTGAAATTTTAAATTTGTCTAGACTTTTAAAGCGAGTGAACATGCAGTAATATGTCGTCGTGCGTCAGCTATTGAGTCCAGTTTAGCATGCGCAACTACGACTCAGCTATGCTTGCGTCATAGTGAAAAAAGTGGAGTAAGTTACTTCAATTATAGAATTTTCTATTTTGATATTTGTATTTAACTCGTATTATTATAATTTTAATAAATATTGTGATGGCGTATTATTAAGTAACCATTTTGGTATTTAATTGAAGCACCAGACCTTACCTTACTAAACAATTTACCTTACTAAACAGAACACCATCACCACTGCTCGCCGACAGATCACGCTTGTAGTGTCATAATCATAATGCACACAATTCGCATCACCGCGCAGCCGCACGCACCGATACAACTACGCTTCGACACTAGTCAAGCCGCCTACCAACAGATGGCGCAGTGATTAAGTTGGATGCCACTAACGTTTGTTCAACGCAGAAACATGACCCTCGGCGCCTTGCCGAGGAATATTTGAGAATCGCGATAGGGTCTAAAGGCACGCATGCTATATGCCTCAACCAAGTTTCAGCATTTTAGTGTTGTGACACTAACCCACTAGGCCAGTAATATATCCTTACGATAAATTACTGGCCTAGTACTCATCTACCTAGCTGGGTAATACTCGACAAGTAAGCACTAGAGAGACGACAGAGTACATGTAAATCTCTAAAACAATAAATTTTATCAGCTACACGCGACTCTTTGTCTTCGCC
This sequence comes from Pammene aurita, assembly GCA_947086415.1. Taxonomy (NCBI): domain Eukaryota; kingdom Metazoa; phylum Arthropoda; class Insecta; order Lepidoptera; family Tortricidae; genus Pammene; species Pammene aurita. Next base: position 20,260,136 of record OX352291.1, read on the forward strand.
CCCCACCACCCGGCTCTACAACTATAGATTTCTTCATAATGGATATATCAAGGTATATGCGAAACAGCGCATTTGCCAGATGACTTATGTAGACTCTTGATTTCCCCGAATTTAAACATATTTATTTAACATAAGTTGTATTTATAAATGACTCTTAAATAAGATGTACTTTAATGTCATGAACATTTAGTAAATGTAATTATATAATATTAAGGTATTGTCTGTTCGATTGTCTATTTCACCTGTGACAACTGTATGTTTTTCTCTGTGTGTAATATTTAATTGTTTTTTGTCCTAGTGTAAGGTCAGATTTACATTTTGTAAGTTTTGCTTACGTAAGTAGGAATGCAGCTATAGATCAGAATGAGAGACGAATATCACTATTTCATTATAGACAATAGTTTCGTCCCTTCTTATATAAGCAAAACTTATCAGTGTGAATCCAGCCTAACTAAATTATTAGTTTAATTACGCAACAATAAGGCATACTATTTTTTATAAATGGTAGAAAAAAACTCAAATTAAACTGAAATACGCAATGAACTTGTAGACCATAGTTGTAGTAGTCCTAATCACTAGAGATCTTGGTGACTTTTTCTTAGTGTCAGGCTGGTAGCCTATTTTTATTGAGCTGAATTGATGTTTTTATCAAAGGAAACGAGTCACTAAACATTTTTTTCTTAAATATTTGCAGAAATATTATACACCGTATTTTTTTAGGGTTCCGTACCCAAAGGGTAAAAGCTATTTTTTTCCTATTACTAAGACTCCGCTGTCCATCTGTCCGCCTGTCACCAGGCTGTATCACATGAACTGTGATAGTTAGACAGTTGAAATTTTCACAGATGATGTATTTCTGTTGCCGCTATAACAACAAATACCAAAAAAACAAAATAAAATAAATATTTAAGGGGGCTCCCACAACATGCTTTTTTTGCCGTTTTTATAGATAATGGTACGCAACCATTCGTGTGCGAGTCCGACTGTACCTACGAAAGTGAGTATTATCAATGATGTGACATGTTACACAAAGTACATGACAATAGCCAGTTAATTTTTATTTAATTTTTATTTAATTTTTATTTAATTTTTATTAATTTTTTATTTAATTATTATTACATTTTTATTTAATTTTTATTTAATTTTTATTAAATTTTTATTAAATTTTTATTAAATTTTTATTAAATTTTTATTGAATTTTTATTAAATTTTTATTAAATTTTTATTAAATTTTTATTAAATTTTTATTAAATTTTTATTAAATTTTTATTAAATTTTTATGTAATTTTTATTTAATTTTTAATTAATTTGTGTTTAATTTGTATTTAATTTTTATTTAATTTATATTTAAATTATATTTAATTTTTATTTAATTTTTATTAATTTTTTATTTAATTTTTATTTAATATTTGTTTATTTTTTATGTTATATTAATTTTAATTTTATTTCATGCTTCACCAACGCGACTACGGTCAGGAATCTATACGCGTAGCTAGTTTAAATGAAGTAAAACACCAAACAACCCCCTGATAATAAGGTTAAAATAACCCAATGAAAACCCTTAAAAATAACCCTATCGCGATAGGGTATTGAGCTTAACCGTCTTAAAGGTTATGGTTTCCGCTTCAATAAGGTTACCGTTATAATTGGGTAACCTTATGATCAGAGTTCGAAAATATCCGATATTTATTATAAATATCAACATATCGGATATTTATGATATATATCCGATATATATCAAAAGTTTGATATATATCCATTTTGTATGAAACCCATATTATTATTTTATTGTATTATTGATGTGTACTATTTGCATATGTGTTACATAAACATAATAAATTATTTAAACAAAAACCGGCCAAGAGCGTGTCGGGCCACGCTCACTGTAGGGTTCCGTAGTTTTCCGTCCGTCACAGTAAGTGTCCCCACTTAAGAGTTAATAACACCACCATGTAGGATATGATATGAGAGTTCCATGTACAGCGACATCTATCGGCAAATTGAGTAAACTATTGCGCGCGAGCATAAAGTATGGAAGATGATTTTTATGGGATAATTCTTTATTGCGTGAACCGATTTTCACCGTTTTTACTTTATTTGAAAGCACGTCATTTCATTGTAATTTTGTAGAAATTACAGGTACAATAAACACCTGCTTATACGGTTAAATTACAAACTTAGTTCAGAAATTATTTTGTATTTTTTTTTCAAAAACTATTCATCCTATCAAGTTCAAAATAATTTTCCAAGAAAGTTTTTATAAAGTTCTACTTTTGAGATTTTTTTCATATTTTTAAAACTTATGGTTCAAAAGTTAGAGGGGGGGGACGCATATTTTTTTACTTCTGGAGCGATTATTTCCGAAAATATTTACATTATCGAAAAATGATTTTAGGAAACCCCAATTCATTTTTAAATACCTATCCAATAATATATCACACGTTAGGGTTGAAATGAAAAAAAAAATCACTCCCCACTTTACGTATAGGGGAGGTACCCTAATAAAAAAAAAAATTTCACTTTTTATTTTACCACTTTGTCGGCGTGATTGATATACATATTAGTACCAAATTTCAGCTTTCTAGTGCTAACGGTCACTGAGATTATCCGCGGACGGACGGACGGACGGACGGGCAGACATGGCGAAACTATAAGGGTTCCTAGTTGACTACGGAACCCTAAAAAGAACTAAAATGTTTTTAAAGTTTTATTTATTTTGGGTACATAAAAATCTTAAAAAACGCCATATTAAACCAAAACATAAAATCTTCTAACTCAGGCATAAGCAACTAAAAACCATAAAATATTTTTTTTTAAATATATAAATAAATATTATGGGACAATAGCTTACTGTGGCAGCTCAATAAGGCTTGTGTTGTGGGTTGTGGGTACTAGGCAACGATATATATAATAAATAAATATAGCTAAATACTTAAATACGTAGGAAACATCCATAACTCAGGAACAGATCTCAGATCCGTGATGAACACACAAATAAATGCCCTGACCAGGATTCGAACCCGGGACCTCCTGATTCATAGGCAGCGTCACTACCGACTGGGCTGGGAGGCCGATATTTTTAACATTTCGGCATTGATATATATCATAAAAAAACATTGGATATATATCAGATATATATCGGATATATATCATGATATATATCCATTGATATATATCCTCGAACCCTGCTTATGATACGGTTACCTTATCATGAGGTTACCGAATTGATTGGGTTACCGAATCGATATGATTAACCTTAAAGAGGGGTTTTCCGGTCCCAGGGCCCCTCGCGAGGCATCCCCGCTCCCGCGTCCCGCACGTGCGCATTCCACTAACGAGTGAAATAATAGAAATCTTTATTTGTCGCATGATTTAACTTTTTAATACGCAGGATATTTTTTTGATTTTTTTACAGTCGAAAGAAAAGTCTTAAAGGAAATATAATAAAAAAAAATATTGACGGAGCAATATTGTACTGCGAGTAATAAGCTAATTTTTATAAACTGAAAATAGATGTCATATACTTAAGAAAAAGTGACCAAACCCTCCGGTGTCCGAGGCCAGATAATTTTTATACTGAAAAGGTTTGATAATGAAATTTTTGGAAATTGTTTGTCTTAAGTAGAAAACGTACATTTAATGTCACTTCAGTAAAGAAAAGTGACGGAGCAAATTTCCGATGTGAGTTACACAAAAATAATATATTTTATAAAAAAAATATAGTCTGTTATGGATTCTTTTTTTGAAATTTTGAATATTGATTACATACTTCAAGTCAATATTTCTGGTGAAATAAAATTAGACTGAGCATTTTTCCAAACGTAAATATAGACGATATAAGAGTTTAGGTAAAAAAACCTAACTAGGACTATTGTTTTTTTTTGGAAAAATAATTATATACTATCTACTCCTGACACTTTATCATGCTGTAAAGCTTTTTTGGACTGAGGAGTTAATGCGAGGTAAAACCCTCTATTGCCTGCCCTATTTAGGTAGAGTAGGCAACTGCCTAGGGGCCCCACATCGGCCAGGGGCCACGCGTACACAGAAAAAATTAAAATCTTAAAGTGAAAATTAAATCGGGAAATTTGTATATGCAAATGTCGGCTAAGTACGGGTGAAATTTAATTGTTTCGTAGAGTTTAATATTAATTGGAAAATCTGTATTTATCGGCAAGGGGCCCCGCGTATACAAGGGTGAAATTATTGTTAAATTAATCAAGCTTTTAAAAAAATAAATGATTTACCACTTTTGGGCCCATTTCATGATCACTTTTTCCTAAGAAAAATGCATTTCAAGTTCCATACAAAAAAAAAACAAAAATCAGATCAGATGATATCTTCGGTTTTTCTAGCATCATTTAAATAATAATGGTAAAAAAATATATTAAAACTTCAAGAATGTTTTTAGAGGACAAGCATATGCAGTGATTTTTCAGAAAACCTTGTGGCAAGAGTAGTCCTATTTAGTGGGGACAGCGTTTTTTACCACTCTCACTAACAGGTGTCGGTAAAAAAAGAACGAGACGTTGACTAGAAGCTGCCATCTGAAAAGCGACGACAAAATTATCCCTGACCTAACTTTTAATATTTTTTCAATTGCTATGTCGAATATCTTATGGGACTCGGTAAATAGTGCAAATTTCAAGATGTTATAAACGATTCTGTATCCAAAAAATCGACTAAGAGCATTTTAGGCCCTGCTTAATACATAAATACACATACCTGAAAGTACTTTAATGTCTTTAACTAATGTTGCGATTACACTTGCGCGCGAGTGACGAGCCGAATGACGAGGCGAATAGCGTGCGGACTGTTTACATATTATGCGTTTCAGTTTTGCGCGCATATTCGCGCGCGTTTCGAATCGGGGGGTTGTACGGGGAGATGAATATGTGAACGGACATTCGTGTTGGCACCGTACGCGAATGAATCGACTAGCACTGACGTGAGTACGCACATGAAAGTGTAAACGCCGAATAAGACGGGATATATTTTTGCGATACTTAACTCATAAACGGTTCAATAAGCTTTCTTTAATATATTTTTTTCATTATTTCGGTCCCTCAAGCGCTAAGCTAAGCCGCAAACAGACAGGTGGACAAGGACATGACGAAACAAAAAGCACTACGTTGAGTACTGTACCCTAAAAAGTTAATATAAAAGAAAAGAAAGAGATAAAGAGAGTAAATAAAAAAGATAAGTTTTAGGGTAGGCAACGCTCATGTGAATCCTCCGGAGTTCATAGGCTACGGTAACTGCTTACCACCAGGCGGACCGTATGCCTGTTTGTGACCGTCGTGGTATTTAAAAAAATATTGACTGAATATTTTTTTGTTGTAATGGGGCCCATGAATTGCATTGCCTAGGGGCCCCGGGTATGGTTAATCCGGCCCAGCTCAAAGCCCTAACTTTTTATACCTCTCTATCGGACAAATCGGGCCCGAGACATTGGAAAGTATAGTAACGGTTAAAAATAATTCTAAAACTGGTATTAAACGGCTATTAGACATGGCAATTTGTAGGGTCCAACCTGTCGGGTTGGTAGGTGTAATGGCACCTAGGGAGTAGGAGTCCCGATCTAGGGCGATCGGGGCGATCGGCAGTGCCCCGACACCCGCAGCTGTTTATGGAGGTCGTTAGAGTTATTTTACCTTTTTAGGGTTCCGTACCTCGAAAGGAAAAAACGGAACCCTTATAGGATCACTTTGTTGTCCGTCTGTCTGTCTGTCTGTCTGTCAAGACTCTCAGGATCGCGTGGAGGTATCAAGCTGAAATTTATATCAAATACTCAAGTCTATTGTCCCTTGGAGCTGTGAAAAAATCAAACTTAAAAGCCAACGCAATCAAAAGATACAGTCGTTTATGCTGCAATTTTAGAGTTTTTCGGCACTCGCAAAACCTACGGGGTACTTCCCGTGAACTCAGAAACTTGAAATTTGGCACGAAGCAGCGTCATATAGCATGGACAATGTAAAAATTACAAAAAGTAGACATTTTTAGTAAAATCATTCAAAAAAATATATTTTTAAATTTTAAACTTACTACCTTTTTCCTCGTAAACACGTGGAAGTATTAAATTGAAATTCATGTCAAATACTCAGGGTTATAGGACCTTTCAGATGTAGCAAAACCAAACTTTTATGTCAACGCAATCATAATAAATAGCAATTTAAGTCGCATATTTTGAAACTGAGTACTCGCAAGAAACTCAAAACCTACAGGGTACTTCCCGTAAACTTAGAAACTTGAAACTTGGCACAAACAAACTTCATATAGCACAGACAAAGGAAAAATTACGAAAAGTAGACATTTTTAGTAAAATCGTACAAAAAATATTTTTTCAAATTTTAAACTTACTACCTGTTCCCTCGTAAACGCGTAGAGGTATTAAATTGAAATTCATATCAAATACTCAGGTCTATAATACCTTTAAGCTGTAACAAAATAAATTTTCTATGTCAATGCATTGGGTGAACTTTTACTTATATACCTACGGGTTTGTACGGAACCCTCGGTGCGCGAGTCCGACTCGCACTTGGCCGGTTTTTTATTTATTTATAAATTTGCTACACATTCCGTCTGGTTTTTTATTTAAAATAAAAGTTAAAATGTGTAGATTCGCTGGTAATTAATATATTTATCTAGTTTTGTATTTAAATAATAAAAGGGTTGGGCAGATGAAGTTAGATTCAGGCAGCTCGAGCGGTCATTTAAATATCTATAATAATAAAAACAGTTTCTTTTTTTATTTAATGTATACTGTTATAAGTACTATCACCGTGCTTCACTAAAATACATTTTTTAGATGTTTTGAAGGCATCTCTGTAAACGTTGGTAGGGACGATTTGTTGGTTAGGTAGGGTTTGTAGGGACGATTTGTAGGGAAAGTGTAATAACGGGCCCAACGCCGACAGGAGTTGGACACAACAAGTTGGGCCCTACAAATTGCCATGTGTAATAGCCGTTATATGTCAATGCGATGACAGACACGTTCAGGCGAGGCGAGGGCGATTCTACTCAGTAATCTAATCTGTGACATCGAGCGAGAGCGAGAGCCGCGAGAGGGCCCTTTTTCGATCACTGCCAGGGATTTCTATTTAATCGATTATTAGAGTAAAGCTTTTCAAAAATACCATATTATAATCCTGATCAAAACAATAAAACTTAAAACTGAATAAAAAGTAAGTAAGCCAGTGAAGTTGAAGTGTTAATCGTGCAATGAATTCGTCGTGTTAGCAGTGTTAGTGAGGTTAAGGTTATCTTACCTAATATTACGTTACAGATAGAAAATTGATATAAAATGGATGAATATTCACGAGAACCCTGCCCGTGGCGCATTTTGGACGACTCTGGTGGCGCTTTCATCATGGGAGCTATCGGTGGAGGAATATTTCACTCAATAAAAGGATTTAGAAATGCACCAGTCGGATTCAGTCGAAAGATGGTGAGATTCTCATTGGAATTTGACCTGTAGTTAAAGTGGGCCAGGCGTACTGATGTGCCATCGGAAAGTTTCCAAAATTGCGAAAATTTCCACATATGAAAATTTCCGAATATTCTCACATATTTGTATGGGATTTGAAACTTTCAATTTCTTAAATTTCCAATTTCCTATATTTCTTACGAAAGTTTCTAGAAATTTCCGAGAATATTTCCAATTATATGGAAAGTTTCCGCAACTTGCACATCTGTAGCCAGGCGGCTTAGCATAACATGCGTTGTCGCGTGCGACTTCATACTTCGAGTCGCGCCTGAAGTATGGAGAGTCGCGCGACAGTGTAAATCATGCTAGCAGGGCTGATTCAGTTTTGTAGATGTGTGCTTAACATATACTGCTTGTGTAACTTTGTTAAGGAAAACAATGATTTAGAATTTTATTATAAGAGGTTTGAACATATTTTAATAAATAAATATTATAGGATTTATAGGACAATCTTACACAAATCGACCTAGGCCCACAGTAAGCTCAATAAGGCTTGTATTATGTACTTATGCAATCTTATTAAATAAACGTCTCTTATTATTATTATTATTTGTGTTATGGATACTAGACGACGATATATATAATAGATAAATACTGAACACATTCACTGCCAAGAACCCGCCTTGTGGGCGCTCATAAACTTTGTTTAGATGCCGGACAACTCGCTGGGCGGGTTGTTTTGTACGTAGCTATGGGCGCCCGGTTTCTGAAGTAGGACGTCATTTTTCGTCTGGCAGTTAATGTGTTAAATACATAGAAAACATCCATAACAAATATCTGTGATAAACACAAATAAATGCCATGACCAGGATTCGAACCCGGGACCTCCCGCTTCGTAAGCAGGGATCGTCTTCGTATAGTCTTGCAAAATATAAGAGCTGCACTGATTAGATTCACAGTGTAATCAATTTATAGTCATACTCAAACCAATTTTTTTTCTTGTCTACAGCTTGGCAGTTTAGCAGCAATCAAAGAGCGGTCACCAATAGTTGCTGGCAACTTTGCAGTATGGGGTGGCATGTTCTCCACAATAGACTGCTCCCTTGTATACATGCGGCAAAAAGAGGACCCTTGGAACTCCATAATGAGTGGCGCGTTGACTGGTGGAATACTGGCTGCGAGAAACGGTTAGTAATTATAACAAAATATCACGGCAAATGAGTTGATCATAGGACATACAAATATAAATTTTAGGAGCTGTTATTTATTTATTTTTATAATAAATAGGGTAAATCGCCAGTAATTGGTCACCATTCAGTTACTGGCCACCTATACTAAAATGAATTCTGTGTATAGGTGAATAGAACTCATTTTTGTAAGAAGCGGCCAGTTATTGAACGAGTCGCTAGTAGGCAAATCTCCAGTAACTGGCCATTTTCCTCATACTAAAGTGAGTTCTCTTCACCTTTAAATAGAATTAATTTTTAGTATAGGTGGCCAGTTACTAAAAGGTGGCCAGTTACTGGCGATTTACCCTAATTACTTATTTTTATTTCACATTATGTTATTGAAATTGTTAAGCTTTTGTACGGTAGAGGGATTATATCCCACCATTATTTAAACTTAATTTTGTGTTATTTCTGACACTGATGCCTGTTAAAGAGTAAAATAATATTTACTATTGTTATCACTGTCATCAGTGAAACTACCAAGTAATTAATCTGATGTGATTTGATGAAATTTCAGGCGTACCTGCAATGGCGGGCAGTGCTCTAGTAGGTGGAATCCTGCTTGCCCTCATAGAAGGCATTGGTATCATGTTCACACGCCTCTCAGCAGAACAGTTCAAGCCTCAACAACCAATATTTGAAGACCCCTCAGTGCTGGGCCAGAGTCAGGGACAAGGGCAATCCTTCCAGTAAACTTAGACTGGTTAACTTCTTATTGGCTAGTTCCTAACTCCAAATGTAGAGGTGTTCAACAATGCATGTACCTTGAATTGAACTGTACAGTTTTAATGAGTTTAAACGAATTTATAATAGAAGTTGTTAACTCATTAATTAATCACTTTACAAAAATGACATGTTAATTTTTATTTTATTGTAAAAAATAAGATATAATTTATTACGTTCAGTATATTGACTTCACATGTGCAAACTACGAAAATTGTATGTAAAATTGTGTAACATAAAGCTATGTTTGAACTGTACAGTTTATTTGCTAATGAATAGCAAAGTTTATCTCTTACTTCACGCAAATAATAGAGATTTTAATTCATAATGTGAACAGGAAGCATCTGTGATATTTGCAGTCCAGTACTGATTGCTGCTATGTTTGCAACATGGCGAAACACTGGTGTTAATGGTAAATTTGGCTCATTAGTTGTTCAATAATTTAATTACTGTAATTTCTCACAGAACAGAACACAAGAGTGTTGTGTAAAAAACAGACAATCTGTTAATTTAATCTGAGGTGGAGAGATGATGTGGTTGATGCTTAGATCATTATTCCCATAATTTAATCTGAGGTGGAGAGATGATGTGGTTGATGCTTAGATCATTATTCCCATAATATAATAGCAAAACAAAGTACAAAAGATGAACTCAATGCAAGAAGGCATATTCTACCAGTCAATATCCTCGTAAGGCCCAATGGCCTTTTTTTAGGACGGTAAAATTTAGTCCTAATGACCCACGAGGTCAACTTTTTTGTTCAAAATTAGATTTTGTTCCAGAAGCTGAAAGTTTAAAATATGATGTACTATTTTTAGGACACTGGGTCACTATTTCACTTGTCCTAAAAATAGGACTGGGCCTTACGAGGATATTTAGAACAATATATTACTAGTGGGACCTCTTATTTTACCATTAACATTCTTTGTTTCACTTTTAATTTGTTTTGAAAGTATTTCATAGTATACTGTCATAGACACTTTCAATATTTTATTTGTTTCCCATGTATTTGATTGTGACTACACTTTAGACATACTTACTATGTGAATTGAAGAGTCAGTGTCATGAAGATATATTTGTTCCTTTCTTCAGGCTGGTTCCTTGCCATTCTATTTCACAAAGGTAATTTGAATACAGACAATGTGCTATGAAATACTATCTTTCTTATCATCTATTTTGAGTATGATTAAAAATAAATTGGTTTATAAAAATACAGGTTTTATTCCCTTATATCTAAGAATAAACATTATTAGTAACTCCTAAGGAAATTGGTAATATTTTACCTTGAACTTTGTATATAACACAAAATATAAATCTTAACACATTAACTGCCAGACGAAAAATGACGTCCTACTTCAGAAACCGGGCGTCCATAGCTACATACAAAACAACCCGCCCAGCGAGTTTACGAGCGCCCACGAGGCGGGTTCTTGGCAGTGAATGTGTTAAAGTTAAGAAAACACCAGAACAGTTAGCACAAGAAAAATGTGCAACAACAGTATCTCGCAGTAGTTCTCCTATCTTTTATTACTCTATGATCTTATCTTATGATATAATAATGATATTATCATAGATCATTCAAGAATATGATTCTGAGTGTATTATTATTATTATTTATTATTATTTATGAATGCACAGGCAGCTTATAGCTGATACGTGCATATCAATGTCCACTTGAGTTTAGTCCAGTTGAAAATGTTTGTCTAGTCTATTTTTAAATGAGTTCACTGAGGGCGCACTGATCACTGATTCGGGCAAACCGTTCCACACTTTCACTACGCGGTTAGACAGGAGGTGTCGTCTGGGGTTGCTACTACTCTGCGTCAATGTAAGTTTCAGACAGTGTCCTCTCAGTCTTTCATTCATGTTTCGAGTGAAAATATCGGCTAATGCGGATACATTATAGTGTCCTGTGAGTATTTTATATGTTTCTATCAAGTCACCGCGTTACCTTCGTTGCTCCAAGGTTGTCAGTCCCAATTCCTAATAATAGGGTAAATCGCCAGAACTGTCCACCTTTCAATAACTGGCCCCCTAATACTAAAAATGAACTCTATTCACCTACAAAAATAATTAATTTTGATATAAATTGGCCAGTTATTGAAGGGTGGCCAGTAATTAATACCTTATACTAAAATGAATTTTGGTTATAGGTGTACAGAGTTCATTATTAGTATGAGGTGGCCAGTTATTGAACGGTGGCTAGTTACTGGCAATTTACCCTATATAAGATTAATGTGGTAGGGTTTGACCATTAGGCAATCACTTAAAAAGTTTCAGCTCAATCACTGTTCTATGGCAATATATGATGCAAAATATTTTTTCCAAAAGAAGTGATTGTCAATTAGACTAAATTTAGAGTTTTAGAGATAGATACATAGTAATATTACATTAGGAATACTATTTCCAGAAAGGCATTCAAAAGAATGTTCACTCGATTAGAGAAAAAAATACTAGATTGTGACCTGTTTCATCATCTGATTAACATGTACTTCTTCTTTCGAGTTATCTTGAAATTCAGTAGATTATTAGCATTTTATACAAGTCTAGATTTTCACTGTGTTCAGAGACAAATTTATTCTTTTAAATATGTGTTGTTGTAAGCCCCCTGTTTGTTCTGCGAGGCGTTCTCTCCCATTCTTCTTATTTCCCAAATAACATGTGCCAGGGTTTCGGGGTCTACACCCAGCTCACACAGCCGGATGCATATAGCTAGCGATTCAGTGTCCAGCCCCGTATTAAGCAAATGTGATATCTGGTGCATCATCTGGAAAGCTTCCTGTGCTTGGGCTATTTGTGCATTTTTCTCTGAAGTCATCGTGAACCTAAAAAGGGGTTACATTGTTGAAGGTAATAATAAACAGAGGTTGTTATATGCCAGAGCAATGACACCAAATACGTAATTTTTACCTCGAGGCAACCAGTAAAATAACAAATGTGCGTTTCTATGTATTGGAATTTAAATAAACATACAATTTGAACCGGAAAATAGCAAAAATCCGCCAAACAAATCAAATAAAATCGTGAATTCACCGAAAGGTCCGAATGAGAACGACAGTTGACATTTGACATTGACAGTGACAGACCCTTATTTTTTTAAACGTTTCGTTACGCCCTTTATTTGTTTCGTTTCAGGGATCAAGGGTCAGGCGCAAACTTAGAGAATTCAACCCGGATGGAGTAGCCATGTCTGTCATTTTCTATACAAAAAAAGTCTGCCGATTTTTGCGGGGGAGGGGATCGTCAAATGTATGAATATTCTTCGTACGTAACGTACAAATAGCTACGTCAGGTAAACGTCAATCCATACATGTGTATGACCTGCCAATGACGACTCCGGTTGGTCGGTCGGTCAAAAATCGGCAGACTTTTTTTGTATAGAAAATGACAGACATGGCTACTCCATCCGGGTTGAAGTTCATAGGCGACTAGAAAAAACAGTCCTTGCGCAGTCCCCTATATAACTTCTTTCGGCCTCACTTTGTGAACAAAGAGTATATAGTTGCTTATTAGGATACTGAAAAAGTAGAGTGTAACAGGGCTCTTAGCGGAGCCTGTAGCTGGCGCTATTTAAGGCACCTCCACCAATGAATAGTTGCAAGAATCCTGGACCTAGTAATAGGAACAGTATCTAGACACACGGCAGTGTGTCCGCCAAGTTCGAGCAAAAAAAAGCGACACACCGGCCGTGGGTTATATTACACGAACCATTTCGGGCCAATTTCGACCACCCTATAACTCAAAACATATTTTATCTACGCATATGAAATTTTGAGTGTCTGTTGACATCCCCTTAATTGTCTAGAATACAAAATTTCATTATTCTACCTATAGCAGTTCTTGAGATATTGATGTCAGAAAATCGCTATTTTTACTATACACTCACTCACTGACTCATCAAAAACCTAGACCACTTCCAATGGTCGTACTGACTTGAAATTTGGCATGGAGATAGGTCTTAAGGTTAAAGTAAAGGGAAAAATCTGAAAATGGCCAAGTGTGAGTCAGTTTTAAAAATTGCGAAGGTGTAACTTTGTTCTACTATGAAGTCATAATGAACTAAATGGGTCTATCTTCCAATGGTCGTACCGACCTGAAATTTGGCTCGAAGGTTTGTCTTTAGGTCGAAATAAAGTAAAAATCTGAAAACGGCCAAGTGTGAGTCAGTTTCGAAAACAACGAATGTGTAATTTTGTTCTACTATAAGTAGGTATGGAGTGGAAATGAGATAAGACTTATTTAAATTTAGGGACATGCCAATTTAAGACAATACATGTTTGTCTTAAAGACAAGAACAATAAAATTGTTCACCACTCTGTGTGTGTCTGTTGCGGGAACCGAACCCACGATTTACGAAGTGCAAAGCAGGTCACTAGGTACACTAGGTGCGCTAAATCAGTCAAACAAAAATGAAAAGACTATTTTTTCTCGCATAGTCTTAATCTTAATCTAAATAATTTCTAATTTTACAACTAATAAAATCGCAGATTCAAGAACATGGAAATCATATATACTCTAAGATGGAATTATATATACCTACTACTGCCCATCTCACCCTCCGATACGCCACGGGATGAGATGGGATGGTGCACTTCTAGGGCTACATAATAGGCCACCAATTATAATACCTACTGGTAGGTAGGTATTACCAAGTTATTAATTATCTATGTAGGTAGCGTACTTACAAACAGAATAAAGTACGTTATTGATGTATGTACCTAATTATATGTAAGTAGGTACATTTTATAGGTGTAGGGAGCTAGTTTATTTGTAAAAATCACCTATAAATAAATAGTAAAATAGAATTAGACGCTTAGTATAAAGGGTTATAGTATAAAGTACATACCTAAGTGGAATGAGACATTTCCTAAAGCAAAAGTGATAAAAAAATAATAAAGAACCTACACCTAACAAAAATAAATGAAATCCCATCAAAAACATAAATGTGAAAGGCTGCCAAGTTCGATACTATGGGAATGCTTCGCCTATAAAAGAAGTGAGATCTGAATAAGTACCAAGTTCCATAAAAATACCTCAAATCATAAATAGTTATAGGAATGCACACTTGATTTCCAGCAGTTTTTAAGGTACATTTTGAATAAGTATCACGTTACATAGAAATACCTAAAATTATAATAGTCAGCGAAACGCACACCGGTTTTTTTAGCAGTTTCCTGATAACATTTATTATTTTCAGTACTTTTTAATGATGTAACTTGGCAAGTTTTAATAGAAAATTATATACTTGACACATTGCAGTCCAAAGGTGTCGATTCATTGCATTGAAAAGGTGTGTGGTGTGTGAAAACTTGCCAAGTAACATCATTAAAAAGTACTGAAAATAATAAATGTTATCAGGAAACTGCTAAAAAAACCGGTGTGCGTTTCTCTGACTATTATAATTTTAGGTATTTCTATGTAACGTGATACTTATTCAAAATGTACCTTAAAAACTGCTGGAAATCAAGTGTGCATTCCTATAACTATTTATGATTTGAGGTATTTTTATGGAACTTGGTACTTATTCAGATCTCACTTCTTTTATAGGCGAAGCATTCCCATAGTATCGAACTTGGCAGCCTTTCACATTTATGTTTTTGATGGGATTTCAAACTAACTAGAGAGGTTTCGGTGCTCTTGTTATAGTTGTTATTGTGTCACACTTTATGGGGCTTGCTCTTAGGGTGGGTTGCACCACGCATAACTAACGAACTGATCAACGTTAAATATGGCGACGGAGCTTGTCATCCCATAGAAAACTGTCATACTTTTCATACAAGATTTTTTTTAAGATGACGTTGGCGTTAACAGACGGTTTGGTGCAACCGGCCCTTTAGTCTAGCACATATGCAGGCTATAAATAGGCTGGCAAATCAAAAAGTAGAAAAATAACCATGACAAATAAAAAAAATACAGGCTCAAAGAGTCCATCTTCACAGATTGTTTTGCCAAACTATGTATACTTACTTATTTCTTTTCTTTTCTCATTCTGTGGTTAATATGGAACGGTCAGAATTTAATTAATGATTGTTTATGAAACAGTTTTAGGTCGCATCCTCATGATTTTCATGAAGTTTCTGACTTTCAAATGCGGGCGGGAAAGTACAGAAACGACGCATTACGTTTTCTATTTATACCTACACCGTGTCCGTTCTCCAGAAATAGATATTGTTCAACTTGCAGGCCGGCTTGCTCGTAGTTCTCCTCTGCTGTCTTAACAAAATACTAGTGTGTGTACGTATACCATCATTTGCTCCTTGAAAATAACACTGAAATGGTAAGTTAACTCCTTGCTTACTTGTTTATTGACCGTTGCTATTTGAAAAGTACAAAACTGTAAAAAAAAATTTGCCATGTCATCTTGTTGTCACAGTCAACTCACGTGGGGTAGGTTTACGTTTAGAGACTGCGAACGTATTCGCCAATAAACAAAGGGAAGTAAAACAAATTTTAAACGGACTATATTATTATAATGAATAGATTGAAAAGTTCCGACGTATTTGAGGGATCCAACATTAAGTCCATATGGACTCGAGTCCGAAGTGAGAATGTTTCCAGGGTAGGTACTTTCTGCTCTATTTCATTTTAACTAATAGTCCGCTTCGAACTGACAACTCGCGATTCACTTGCAAAAGAGTTGACTAATAAATATAACAAGACCCTTATGAAGGTTTTTCGCTTTCTAGCTCCATAACCCCTTGATCAATCCTGATCATATACGAACTCTCAACACCAATAAATTTCATAGAGATCAGTAAAACGTTACTAAAGTTATCGTGGAACAAAAAGTCTAAACAAACTGTCCCAGTAGCCAGGTGACAGTTGTCTCCGAAGTTGTTTGTAAGAATTTCGGTTCGCTTACGCTCTGCTCGTTCGATTACCTACTTAACGTAGAAAAAGTGGGAAAACTTGATGAAAAGTGCTCACAATTGCCATGATGTAGGGGTGGACATTTGGCAGAAATGTCGCTAAAAATACTTGAATATTTTAATTTTTTTCTGTGCTCAAATGTAGATATGACGCCTAGCTAGTTAAATCAGTATTTCTTGCTTTCGTTTACCTCATTGATGTATTATGTTTACCTAAGCATTTTGATAACTTGAATAATTACTAATACAAATAAAAATAAAATAGGAAATTCCCCTAACGGCTGAATCGATTTTGATAAAACGTATTTAAGATCACATAAAATAAAAACTGCATTTAAATCGGTTCCACTGTTTTAGTGATATGGTGCCACGTGCCATATGCAGACACATGGTGGTTAAAGTTATAATAACTTATAAGTCTTATAACACCCCTCTTTTTGCGTATGATTAGTCGGAGGTTAAAAAATAGGTACCTACGTTAAGTACACCTAATAAATAACCTGACAAAATTAAGATGAATGAATGAATTCCTTAATTGATTGTGTGATTAATTAATTGATCTGTCAAAATTAAGATTTAAACACAATGGAATGGGAGGCCTTTTTGCGGTCCTCTGACACACCTAATGCAAATCTTGCTTGTTTTGTTTAGTACTGGTTTTATTATTTTATTTTGACGTTTACAGGTAACAATCCAGAAGGTCTACCGCGAACTCAAAATTTTGTTATCTGCGTCTCTTTTGCTCGTAATAGCAAGTGCGATAGTAAGGACGATAACGAAATTTCAACTTTCGTAGTATTAAGAGTCCGGTAATGGTTTTTATCTACACTCATATTGTAAGTTCTCTAAAACGTGTTCGAAAACGGTAGGCAATGGCTAGCATTACCACGACCGATTTTACTATGATAAGCTTTTTATCTGTGGCAGTAACGTAATTTTAACTTTACGTGCTCAACTATTGATGTGTTATGAGTTTTGATAACATAATGTACACCTGCACGCTCCCGCGCGGCCGCCGACAGCCCGACACGCGCCCGCGCGACCGCCGGCACAATCGAGTTGGCCATGGCGGTGCAATGGCGGCCATTCTATGGTTTCGGAATACGGCATTTAGGATAAATAATATGAGTGTAGATAAAGCAGTGTATGCAACTGTACGTAATTAGGCCTTAAAACACTCGTGTGATCTTATTATGAAACTCGCCTGCGGCTCGTTTCATAAAACCACACTCATGTTTTAAGGACCCTTATTACGTAACAGTTACATAAAGTACTATTTTTGATTCCGCTCATATTTTCGATACCATATTGCAGTAGCAAGACTTCTATTCGTTTGTATACATATTTTTAAACATCATTTGTTTTTAAACTGCATAAGTGGAACACTTTTTGATTTTATGTTTAACTAGCCTTTTCCCGCGGCTTCGCCCGCGTACTATAAGTACTCAAAAAGGATACGATACCCATGTTGATTTTCAGACTTTGTGACCACATTTGCCCCTTTTAGGGGTTGAATTTTCAAAAAACCTGAAACACGTGTCTACTCATTTATCGTTAGGAATACTCCTGTGAAGTTTCGAATAAAATAATCTAACAAATCTTGATTCGCCATACAAACTTTGTACCCCCATTTTACCCCCTTAGGGGGTGAATTTTGAAAAATCCTTTCTTAGTGCACCCCTAGACCTTATAAGGAACCTACGTGCCAAATTTGGAATCTCTAGAACCAGCGGTTTGGGCTGTGCGTTGATATGTCAGTCAGTCAGTCAGTCAGTCAGTTTCTTCTTTAATATATTTAGATTTTTATGTTTAATATAAATAATGCACCTTAATTGAACAGCTCTTTCGCGATTTTTCCTCAGAGAGGTGAAAAAAGTAAGATTTTAATGATTAAAATAATGTTAATCTGGGTCGGCAACGCGCATGTGAATCCTGTGGAGTTACAGGCGTCCATAGGTTACGGTGGCTGCTTACCATCAGGCAGGCCGTATGCTTGTTTGCCACCGTCGTAGTATTAAAAAAAAATGTATATAAATGTTACGTTGGAAAATAAGTCGTTTAAGGGATAAAGGGACAGTTTTTTTAAAATTTTCATATATATTTTTTAAGCAAAAGTATGTTTAGAACAAGCAATTTTAGGATAAATTGCCTAAGTTTCGGTGATTTTTTGGGAATTTATGAAGTAGGTATTTCATAAAATTTTAAATATGATAATAAACTTAACTTTATTGTTTGTTTGCACGGCTCAATGTCCTTACTAAACAAGCTCTTTAAGAATTGAGTTTTCGGGTATTCAGTAATCTATCTATATTATCTATATATATATATATATATAAATGCCTTTATCCTGACTGACTGACTGACTGATCCACGCAGAGCCGAAACTACTGAAGCTAGAAAGTTGAAAATTTCAGGTCTGGTTACATTTATAATGTGTACAAGTAATAAGAAGCGGTTTTGAAAAAATCATCCCCTAAGGGGGTTTGTATGGATGGGGTTTAAAATTTAAAGTTAGAGATTTGAAACTTTGTACGGTTATATTATACATTAAAAAAAAAAGTGATTTCAGCGTTTTTTAAAATTCAACCTCTAACGGGGTTAAAAAAGGGTTGAAAGTTTGTATAGAGTTTTTTTTTTGACAGACTTGAATTTTCGTTTGCAGGCTAAGAACTTAAAAGCAAAAAACTACTTTCAGTGTTTTTTAAAATTCCACCCCAGAGGAGTTGAAACGGGGTTGAAAAGTTGGCATTAAAGCGAGGCCGTATTTTATTATTATTCTTAATTGGGCTATCGATGTGCCGCGTCGACCAGATTTGATCTATTGTGGCAGCCCTTTATAGCTCATTACTGATTCCCGTTGCATCTAGAAATTTCCAGATTCTTTGGGCTGTAATGTGTTGTACCTCATCGGGTTGCAGTACATGTCGCCCTAGGTGGGTACTTCTTTTATGCATTAGTGGTCCGCAGGAGCAGAGGATGTGCAAGGCTGTTTCCTCTTCTTCCTGGCAGAACCTGCATACTGAGTCCTGTTTCTTACCCATACGAAACATGTGTTTGTTCAACATACAGTGGCCTGTCAGTATTCTAGTCACTGCACAGGTTTTGTGTCTTTTGAGCCCTAACAGCTCTTTAGAGATTTTGTTGTCGAACCCTTTGATTAGAGCTTTCGAGTGTGCTTGTCCTTTGACGAGCTTCCACCATGCGTTTGCTCTCGTTTTTTCCAAGTTATTTAACAGAGAATATGCCTCCCGTTTGGTGATTCCACAGAACGGTTCTGGGCCGACCAGAGGTGTGTCCGCGCCCTTTCTGGCAAGTTCATCCGCTATTTCGTTTCCGTCAATGTCGGAGTGCCCTGGTACCCATCTAAGTGTAACTTTGTTGGAGTTAGCCAGTGCATTGAGGTTATTTTTGCAATTCTGGACTAGTTTTGAGTTTGACTCTAAAGATTCTAGTGCCAGCAGAGCAGCTTGGCTGTCTGAGTTGATATAGATATGCTGGTGTCTTAGGTTTCTATCCAGGTTGATTTCCGCACATTTGTTGATGGCGAAGACTTCAGCCTGGAAGATTGAGGCCCTTTTGCCCATGCTGACGCTAGCTCTGTGCTTGGGCCTCTCACCATAGATCCCGCATCCTACTTCATTACCTTTTTTCGATCCATCCGTGTACCATATGTGGCTACCCTCTTCGACATACATTTGGTCTTTGGTCCATTTGTCTCTAGGAGGTATTTCCACTTTGTACAGTTTGGTGAAATGACATACGGTGTGCATGTCATCTGTAGGCATGCTAAGGGTTTCGTTCGCAAAAACCCAGGCCTTAAATTTGGTGAGTGCTTGAGAGCGCCATTTTGGCCTATTTAGCGTGCATATTCTGTAGACGCACTGCTTGGCCTCCTTTTTAACTTGCAGGTGGAGTGGTGTTATATCAAGCAGTGCATCCAGGGCCGCTCGCGGTGTCGAGGAGAAGGCCCCTGTTGCCGTTAGTCAAGCCGTGCGTTGCAGGCTGTTTAAGGTGTCGATAGCTGTCTTTTGGCTGGCCTTGTTACACCAGACCGCGGAGGCGTAGGTAATAATGGGCCTCACAACCGCTGTATAAAGCCACATAGCAATTTTGGGTCGTATGCCCCATCTTGCTCCCGCCATTCGACAGCATGACCACATGGCCATTTTCGCTTTTTGCGTGATGTTTTTCAAGTGAGGGTTCCAGGTTACCTTTTGGTCGAATGTGACCCCTAGATACTTGACCTCAGATGAAAAAGGTATTACTTGTCCATTGAGTTCTAGTTTTCCGAGTCTATCCAGATTTCTCTTTCTTGTGAACGGCACTACCACCGTTTTGCTCGGATTAATGGACAAGTCATTATCTCTGCACCATTTAAGTATCGTGTTTAGAGCTCCTTGCATCAGATTTGAGATTGTGTGGAGGCAGGGGCCTTTGATTATAACTACAAGGTCGTCGGCATATCCCTGTGTGTCGTAATCTTTGTCCCTCATGATTGCAAGAAGTTGGTCCACAGCTAGGGTCCATAATAACGGGGATAAAACGCCTCCTTGTGGACATCCTTTTGTGGTGTAAAATTCATGCTCTATTGCATTGAGGGTTAGAGTCGCCATTCTATTAGAAAGCATACTCTGGACCCATCTAATGGTGGTTTCATCAACTCCCTTTGATCTCATCCCGTTAAGGATGGTTTCTGTGGGTGTATTATCGAAAGCACCCTCGACATCAAGGAACGCACATAAAGCGGTTTGCTTATCCTCTAGGGTCTTTTGCACCTTATCGACCAGGTCAAGTAGGGCAGTTTCTGTTGATTTCCCCTTTTGGTATGCATGCTGGTTTAAACTGAGTGGTCTAGCCACCAGATAATGCGCTCTAATGTGCTGATCTATGATTCTTTCCATCGTTTTAAGGAGGAAAGATGTAAGACTAATTGGTCTGAAGGATTTAGGCTGAGAGTAGTCCTTTTTCCCTGCTTTTGGTATGATGCGTACCTTGACCCGTGCCCATTTTTCTGGTATAATTCCTAATGCAAAGCTTGCTCGGAATATTCTTACCAGGTGCGGGAGGAGGAGGTCCTGTCCTTGCTGTAGTAATGCAGGAAACACTCCGTCATCTCCGGCCGATTTAAATGGCTTGAACTTGCTCAAAGCCCATTTAATGTTGTTTGGTCTAAAGATATTAGTTGCCAAATTCCAGTCTATGTTGCGTACCCTGTGGATTTGAAGGTTCCTTTGGGCGCACAGCTGATTATTACTGGTTGTATACGAACCTGGGAAGTGGGTCACTCTAAGCACGTCTAGAGTTTCCGCTTCTGTGTTAGTAAAAGAGCCGTCGGGTCTTTTAAGGAGACCGAGGTAGTTGGTTGGCGTTTTTGATAGTATTTTGTGAATTCTTGCTCCTTTGTGGGTTTGGGCAATTTCCTCACAGAATCTTCGCCAAGACCGCCTTTTGGCTTTCCTGATCTGTTTATTATATTCAGTCAATGCTCTGCTATACCTTTCTCACTCATAAGGTGTGGTAGAGTGATTGAATATGCGGCGTGTGGATTTGCGGAGTTTATCCAGCCTTTTGTTCCACCACGTCGTTGTGTTAGAAGACTTTGGTTCCTTCAACGGGCAGCTTTGTTCATAGGCCTTAACCATGCCTTGCGAGATTAGGTCGACTGCCAAGTTGAGGGAATTTGGTGTTTTTACCTGTTTGTGGATATCCTTTAGACGATGTTCTAGGTCGGCCTTGTAGGCTTCCCATGACGTATCTTTTGGGTTCATATTTCCTGTTCAAGAGACTCTTTTACACCAAATAAAATATGTTTGTGGTCCGACATTGAATTTTCGCAACTGACGTGCCAGTTCGTTAGGCATTTAGCTACCTTTTCAGTTGCGAATGTAATATCTAGTACTTCTTGTCTAGCCCTAGTTACGAAGGTTGGCGTGTTGCCCCTATTCAACAATTGCAGACAGTTAGTAAAGATAAAATCGGAGAGTAACTCACCTCTTTTGTTAATTCCAGTGCTCCCCCAGATGGTATGGTGGGCATTGGCATCGCACCCCACGATAAGTTCTGCCTTTTGTGCTTGAGCGTACTCTACAACTTTAGTCAGTTCTTCTGTGGGGTCTTGTTTTTCTCCAGGCAAATAAGCGGAGCAAATAAGTACCTTCCGTGCTCCTCTGCCTTTGAGATCAACGTATGCAGCTACAAGGTCGTCGCTGCATAATTCTGTAACAGGTAAGAAATTGATGTTTCTGTTAAAAACGATGCAGGCTCTGGGTTTGGTGCCTTTTTCATTTATTACAATCTTACCTGCTCTGTTTAGTCCTGCAGCCATGGATTTAGCATTGATCCATGGTTCTTGTATGAGGGCGATGTCCAGGCCATTTTCGCCAAAGAGTTTTTCCACGACCGCTGTGGCCGCGATGGCGTGGTGGATGTTGGCCTGTAGGACTACCACCCCCCTATTTGTTGTTGCGTCCTTATTTGCCCCGGCGTTGGGCGCCACCGCGCCCTTGCTGGCCTCCTCTGCTTCCTCTACCCCTGGGGTGGTTACTACCCCTGTTGCCTCCCCTATTGGCGAGAAACCGCTGCGTCCCTGAGGGTCCGGGAGTGGGATGGGAGTTGGAGGGGACCGCCCGTTTTGGGCCGTGGGGCACCTTTCGGGCGGGTGTCAGGGTTTGGTTGGTGGCTGAGGGTCCGGGAGTGGAATGGGAGTTGGAGGGAACCGTCCGTTTTGGGCCGTGGGGCACCTTTCGGGCGGGTGTCAAGGTTTGGTTGGTGGGTGGGGAAGGGTTTGCCGGTTGCGGTGGTTGGGTTTGGGAAGTTACTGTTCCGGGCATTTGGGCTTTGGGTTGTCCCTTGAGCCGGAACTGGACTTCGCGGAACCCGAGGTTCGCTTTTAGCCCAGTTTTCTTGAGGTTCTCCACCGACACGTCGTCTAGAGACAGTGTCACCATGACTCCGCTCTTCTCGACTTTGGTGCGGAGAACCTTCCAGTGCTCTGTGTGCAGCCCCTGGTTCTGCGCATAGAGCAGAGATAGCGACTGTTATACCTTGGAGTCGTCTATCTCTGGTATGAACACCATCCCTACGTTAGGTTTCGGAAGCTCATTTTCAGGGATGACCCCGAGGTTGGCTTCCGGCCAAGGTTTTAGGGTTGGTGTTACCTGTTCAAGCGAGGCCGTAACAACTGAAGCTAGAAAGTTGAAAATTTCAGGTCTGGTTACATTTGTAATATGTACAAGTAATAAGAAGCGATTTTGAAAAATTCATCCCCTAAGGGTGTAAAAAGGGGGTTGAAAGTTTGTATGGATGGGGTTTAAAATTTAAAGTAAGAGATTTGAAACTTTGTACGGTTACTGATAATAAAAAAAAAAAGTGATTTCAGCGTTTGGGAAATTCAACCTCTAACGGGGTAAAAAAGGGGTTGAAAGTTTGTATAGAGATAACAATTTTTTTCGTGACAGACTTGAAATTTCGTTTGCAGGCTACTAACTTAAAAACAAAAAAACTGATTTCAGCGTTTTTCAAAATTCCGCCCCAGAGGAGTTGAAACGGGGTTGATAAGTTTGTATTAAAGCGAGGCCGTAACAACTGAAGCTAGAAAGTTTTAATTTGCAGGTTGAGTTACATAATTTATAAAAATAATAAGAAGCGATTTTGTAAAATTCATCACCTAAGGGGGTAAAAAGAGGGTTAAAGTTAAGTTAAGTTTGTATGTATAGGATTTTAAATTTTAAGATAGAGACTTGAAACTTCGTACGTTGGCTGATATTTATATAAATATAAAAGTGATTTCAGCGTTTTGGATAATTCCGCCCCTGAGGGGGTTAAATAGGGGTGCAAAGTTTGTATGTGGAAAACTTCTTTCTTTGAGCTAGAGACTTACAACTTTGTAGGAATATTACTTATTAGAATACACAAAAGGTACTTTCAGCATTTAGGATAATTTCACCCCTGAGGGGGTTAAAAAGGGGTGCAATGTTTGTATCAGGGAAATTTATTTTTTTGAGCTAGGTACTTTTAACTTTGTAGGAAGATTACCCTTTCAAATAAAATAAAAGTACATTAAGCGTTTTGGATAATTCCACCCCTGAGAGGGTTAAAAAGGGGTTCAAAGTTTGTATGGGGGTAATTTATTTTTTGAGCTAGAGACTTAAAACTTTCTGGGAAGATAACTTATTAAAATACAATAAAAGTCCTTTCATCATTATGGAAAATTCTACCCCTAAGGGGTGCGAAGGTACTATCAGACGCGGACGAAGTCGCGGGGCGGAAAGCTAGTAATACATAACTATGTACCAAAAGTATTTTTTTGCAATAACAAGACTTCTAGATTAATCATTGGAGTGGTTATTGGTAGGCTGTGGGGTGGTTATTAAAAATATAGATTTTAGACCTTTGGGGGGGGGGGGATAATTTTTCTCCTTCCTGTAAATAAATAATGCTAAAGCCTATACTATATTTTAATAATAACTTGTCAAGTATATAAAGGTTAAAAAAATATTTTCAAGTTTTTATGATAAAACTTTTTTGTATGAAAGCATATAAGTTTATTGTCAAATTTAAATTGATTATGCCCGAATAGATCGATAGCTATACCTGACAATGCCTTTTAATATTTTATGATGAGTAATAGAACATTGATTTTGTGTGTGAGACTTACTAGTTTCACCCCCCTTTGTAAGCACTCTAGGGGTGAATTCAACTTATAAATATCTTTTAAAAGAATCATTATAAGATGACAAAACTGTGGTAGAGACTTCATTTCTTTATCTCGAAGCACAGAATTTTGAAGCTAAAAAATTCTCACGATTAAAAATAAAATATACTTTTTCACATTCTGTATCTTTATATCTGTAAGACTTAGGTAACATATGTATTTTGAATGAGAAAATTTTATCTTTTTTATACGTTCCATAGACGTTTTAGTCATACTGACAACCGTTTAAGCGCCAAGGTAAAAAACCTGACGTTTAGCATCTTTAAACCGAGATGGCGGCTAACGCACTCCCCCCACCCCCCCTCAAGGTTTTAAATCTAGATTTTTAATAACCAACCTTTAGCCTACCAATACTCGTTAAAACATTTTCTACACCACCTTTTGTAAGGCAAAGGATGATTCCCCGATGATTGGATTATTTACACTATTATATTATCAATGCAATTCATGCGGCTTAGCATAACATGGGTTGTCGCGCGCGACTTCATACTTCGAGTCGCTCCTGAAGTATGGAGAGTCGCGCGACAATGTAAGTCATGCTAGCTGGGCATGTACGTTATTTCATTATTATCGATTTTCTTTTTCAAATCGTTACCGGACTTTTATATTTCAGTCGCCAGTAAGTAATTTATTAAATACTTACAAGTCAGTGCCTCTGTCTCGTATTTACTCGTTTACGATGCGTTGGTATTAGGTAATTCAATGCCGACACGCGGCTTGTGTGCATAACAAATTTGATGTGAAGTTAGCTGTTAAATCGTACAAAGTTTCATCAACCCAATCCCTTGATTATATTTACATAAACTTAATTTTGAACGCAATGTATTTAAGCTTTCGTTACGAGGAGAGAGCGTTCAGATAAGTAAATAATAAGCCGGCTTTACTTTGCTATGTACGTATTTAATTATCAATTAACAAAGCATTCAATTCTGGCTTTTTTATGGTAGCTAGCTTACTTAGGTACCTCTACCTACCCAAGTCAAAGTACATGCATGGTTTAAGTGAAACTGCTAATGAGTAACATAAAAAAATAACATACTTAACAGTTTGTGAACCTAGTAGTTTATTTGTTTGAAGTTAGGTATATATTTATTTATTTATTTAAACTTTAATGCACAAAAGAAAAACTTGATGTACAAAAGGCGGACTTAATGCCAGTAGGCATTCTCTACCAGTCAACCTTAAGGCAAAGCAGAGAAGTTGTGGGCGGTGCTTACGAGAACAAAAGGTGAAGAGTTAACTACAAGTAAACAATGAATAAAACAATATACAATACAATATATACATAATATACGATATGTAACAAAAAAAATACATACATACATATATTATTATATATACATACATAAATATATATATATAGACGAAAATCATCAACCGAAAACACTAATCTTTCATTCCACTAGCGAAAAAGGCACGAACGGTTTTTTTAAAAGCAAACTTGCTGGGTGCATTCTTAATATTACGGGGAAGTGTATTCCACAGGCGCGCCCCCCGAACAGAAAATGAGTTTGACATAAAACCGGTGTAGTGCAGAGGAATTGAGAGAGACAAATTGCCAGAAGAACGGAGTTGACGGTCGCGAGACATGCCATAATATTGAAAGAAAGACTTAAGGTATCCGGGGGAATGTGGGTCATAAAGAACTGAAAAGAGAGTGCAAAGCATGCGAATGTTACGTCGTCGACGGATGGGAAGCCACCCTAGCTGGGAGCGATAAGAGGACACATGATCGTATTTGCGAAGACAAAAAATTAAACGGATACAGTTGTTGAGAAGGCGATCCAACTTATCAAGAAGTTCCTCGTTTAAGTCCGGATAACACACATCACCGTAATCGATTATGGGTAAAATCAGGGTATTGACTAATAACACTTTTGTACTGATGGGCAAAAACATCTTAAGCCTGTTAAGAGAATGCAGGGAACCCATGACCTTACGGCTGATTTCAGCAACCTGTGCTCTCCAACTTAACGTACTGTCTATTATTACACCTAAATCTTTGACACTGACTATATAGTGTAGTGTGCCTACTCTGTGATCTTTCAGTGAATATAATTGAATTATTCGCCAACTACTTTTTTAGTTACAGTATTCATTTTCTCGGTCTGGGATCTTATTACGCATTCAACTCGGTACTCCCCAGTGTGCTTATTATAAAGATAAATCTACTCGTGTTTTTGCTTCTTGGAAAATTCTACTTTTTTCCCCGAAGTTTGCGTTCCTAGTGCGCTACGAGATTACGCATTCTAAATTGCTGGAAAAGAATGTCCGTCTGTGTGTACCGAAGATAAACATGTAATTATTATTGTTTTCGCCGTTATTTGAATTTATGTCCAAATTATGTCTTTCTAAGTCAGGTTTCGTAAATTGTATATGACGTACGACACAATACATGTGTCTCTTTGTTTTTGTTATCCATCCAACATTTGGGCCCCCTGCTTTCTCGTGACGGTAAAAAGTATCGTAAAGTTCTGTAATACAAGCCAGTCAAGCCACTGATGCTACGTAATCGGCGGTTTTTTTAACTTTATCATGGTCGTCAACTTTAAGAGCTCCTTACTTTTAACCGTCACGAGAAACCGGGGGACCCAGATGTTGTATGCAGTCGCTTATGCCATGAACGTTGAGGATACGCCAGTATAATCGAAAGAAAATTAATTAATGCGCCTGTATACAACGCGTAACCTATTTGTCGTCGACATCCGTGATAGATAAAGTACAAAGGCGACCAAAATAACTACTTACAATGCGGGAGGGCGTTCATTTTATCCATTTTTTTTTATTACTGATGTTATCGATTCAATATTATATTTTAGGCAGACTCTACCAGCAGCCAGGCGTCGGGAGGCGGTGAAGGACAGACATTGGTGGCTTCTCCGGCACCGCACGATGTGAAACCTGTAAGTAAATAAGTGCAAAAGGGAAGCTTGCCGCCGTATTTGAAAATCCATCTGGCTAATAGAAAGGACAGTAGAATATGTTTAGCGATAAAACCGCATGTTGTTATCTCTACCCAATTTATTTTTGTCGCTTATCGTACAAGTATTTAAATCATTTAGAGGTGCGTATTAAAGAGTATTTCTGTTCTATTCTATACTTAAAAAAATTCTAAGTAGGTACCTATTATGTTACAGATAGATATATACATAAGTTGCTACTTGAAATTAAATATGGAATCGAAATGGGGAAGGCAACTGTCAAAGTGACATCTCCAACATTGGTCCTCAGAAAATAGTTATTTGTTATACAAGGGTGCAAAGTTGTATTTTAACCGCGCGTGTGGAATTGAAGCACGAGCTAGCGAATGGATTCCAGGGTTGAACTGCGAGGTAGCGAATGGATTCTATGGTTGAACCGCGAGTGGTTCGAAAATAGAATCCTGAGCGAAGCGAGTAGTTCAAAAATAGAATCCTGAGCGTAGCAAGTGTTGCAACACACGAGACGTAAAAATAACTTTGCAGCCGTGTGTAACACAAATCTTTTCACCTCACTAAAGCGAGGAAAATATAGTCTGGCCAGCCAACGAACGCAGTAGCAATGTACATCAAACAAAAATATAGCAACACTAAGCAAATCGAACAGCAGGATGCTCCATAGAAAAGCAGCAATGTACATCAAACAAAACTTAGTATTTTTTGGACGCCTATCGCGCGCTTTTGTACGTCATTTCGAAAATTGTAATTCTGCATTGAATAATAAAATAATTGATAATTCTGATATATTTATGACTTTACAATGAAAAAGAAGGTGCGAAGAAATTATAATAACGACATAAAAATGACAGAAGATTATGCGGTCAAAATACAATAGTTGACATCCAGGAAGGAATGAAACATTGATACTTACAACGATTGCTAAAATCAGCCGAGGGAAACGAGTAACTACCTATACCTACCAGAAAATACAACTTTTCAGTTTAGAATGGAACAGGATTAGCTTCATTATCTGTATGAATAAGAGAGTCATGTTAATTTACATATATTATATCACTCAGTATACTCCTACTTATTTATTATGATTTCCTTTTATCATTTCGTTTGACGACTATTTTAGGTAGGCACTTATTTAATCTAATGTACGAATTGTATAATTGAATAATCAATAAACGCACGTGAGGTTTTGGTGTTTATTTATTTTATACATAGCTGAGAGGTCCATACAGGAAAACATTTCAAAGGCTTAATAAAAGTCTGTTGTAGGTAGCGGGATGCTTGGTGCTTAAACCTGTTAAATTGTAGTGTTTTCTTGCTTTGTGACAATATGCAGCACTTGCTCCTATGCAACAAACGATCTTGGACTTCATTTAGCACTAGTTTTCGCTTCAATTATTCGATTTTACACTGAAAGAAAGAACTTGTGAACTTGAAAGAACGATAATTCGATACTAAACTCTACATAAATTCAAAGTCACATATATCACGAAAAATGTATTACTTACACCTGTCGTAAGTACTACATAAATATCTCAACTGGTCTTTGCGTTGATTTAATACATTTATTGAAAGGTGACGGCAGATATTACATTAATAAATAATAAAAAACGCAATCTAAAACTTAAAAATGTATGTAAACAAAACTAACTTTTTAAAATTAAAAAGTTACATGTCACAGATAAAACAAAAACAATGCACAATTTTCCAATTATTCTGAGACAGGTAGTTCATCAATTAAAATTGACCGATCAAAATAATATTTCTTGATAGATTTAAAGCGTTTTATAGTAAAATTATGTAACAAAATTGTTTACACTAAATGTTTTTAATTGAATACAATTAAATATAAAATATTTTTTGCGTCCACAGCACCTGGTTTGATCCATAAAGCTCTATAAATGGAGTACGCTTCGCCTCATCTTTCCAAACAAAAAAGTCTGCCAAAATCTGAGGGGGGCGAGGTAGCACGCATGTGAAGTTTTCAAGTCAAAGGTACATCATTGTCGGTTGTTAATACAGTTTATTTCTAAATGAATTTTTATGGCAGCAACGCTTTATTGACAACCGACAAAGATGTACCTTTGACTTGAAAACACCAAACATATTTGACATATTCTTTTTATACTTCATAACACTAAATGGAGCAATAGATAGTCGACTGTACAAATGTTGACATATGGTTCATTATTGGATGCAGTCTTTGGAAATGTCAAACAAAAAAGCCAAGGATCATTTTTGATTGTATTTTCAAACAAAATATAGAAGACAGCAATCCTTAAGCGCGTTAAATATGGAGAAGTGTCAAACGTCAAATAGTTACTGCCCGTCAGAAACAAAACGATTGTCTTTGAATCGATTCTGTAAACGAAGCTTGATTTTCGATTTAGGTTAAATCTTTTATTACGAAAGAAATGATAAATAAAGTAAAACTGTACTTACATCTGAAATGGTATTTCATC
Source organism: Pammene aurita (assembly GCA_947086415.1). Taxonomy (NCBI): domain Eukaryota; kingdom Metazoa; phylum Arthropoda; class Insecta; order Lepidoptera; family Tortricidae; genus Pammene; species Pammene aurita. The sequence continues at coordinate 20,290,491 of OX352291.1, forward strand.
TTTTTGTAAACTAGACGAAATATAACATTTTTTTACATCCAAAAACAGCGCATAAGGGCATTTTCACGGAGCTTGTTATCCATTGACAGCGATGACGAAAATGCGTGACATCGATTATTGAAATAGTTTTTATAGATGTACTAGATTTTCCGCCAATACTTTTGACAGAGGGGAAATGATACTCAGGGCCTCTCCTGGTTTAGAACTCTCTGGTTTGATCAGACAATTTAATCAGATGGGCGAAGATTGTCCTGTCTGGAGTGGCCTTTAGATATTATTATGTTTAAAAAAGTGACTAATATCACGTTCGAATTTCAAATATTCTTTGCACTCTTGTGAATAAAATGCAGTTTTGCTATCTATTTTTAAAGAATAAAAAAGACCTTTCCGAGCCAGTGAGGTGAAAACTTAATTTTTATGGCGCGAAGTAGTTTTTATTTATTTTCGCGAAAATTACTTAATGTTTTGTCTCAAATTGCTCCAAAATGGAAATACACTAAAATTTCTGAAATAATCTAAAATTAATGTAGATTAACGCCATAGGGAGAAGGGTTTTGCCTAAGAAAAGCTTTTTGACTGTATACTAGTTAAGGACCATTCACCTTCTGTATATTCCTCTCCAAATATTATTTATTTTTAAGGCTGAGCCTATCATAGCTGAACAGCCTGCAACTGTACCAGATACACCATCTGAACTGATGCCTAAGTCAGAAGCAGTCGAAAATTTAATACCACTGAAACTGGACAACGAGCCGAATAATGAAATTAAGACTGAAGTTGAAAATGAAGCTGAAAGGAAGGCAACAGATGAAAAGGTTGCTGCAGTAGAAGTTAAGGAAGAAAAAATATCTGAAGTTAAACCAGATGGTCTCGCTAATGGAGATAATTCTGTAAGTAGGGTTTATACTTATGTGTTACTGTTTTTAAACTAGTTAAACCGTAGAATTCAACTGTCATTTTAAATGAATGTTTGCAGAACGATTGGCAACAGAGAGAAGCAGCACTTATTGTAAAAATTCAAGAATTAGAGAAAGTGAAAAATGAAAAGAGTGAAGACACCCTAAGAATGGAATTAAAGGTAAGTCATGTTGTAATCATAAATGATCTTTTAATTGTTTGAATTATGCCGTTAAGGATTAGGTTATAAATTGTTACTGTTACATAGGTGCGAGAAGAAGAAATAGATCTGCTTAAAGCTCGAGTAAAAAATCTGGAAACCGAATTACAAGCGGCTCTTTCTAAACCGGGCCCGAAGAATCATGAGATGATTGAAAACATTAAGCAACAGCACGAAGAGGTATTTATGGACTAGTTGTTAAAACTTGGTTAAATTAATTTCATCGTAAAAAAAATGAAGCAGGTTTATCATACTTATACAACGTGTTACTTGAGCCACTGAAAACCCCAGACACCCCAAATTATTTTAATGATTCCATTAGGTATAAGATGACAAAACTGTGGTAGAGAATTCATTTCTTTATCTTGAAGTACAAAATTTTGAAGCTAATAAATCAAATTTTCATTATTTAAAGAAAATACTTTTTCACCCCCTGTATCTTTATATTAGTAAAACTTACAGATCTATTGTGTCATGAAAAATTGTAGACAATTTTATCTTCTTTATACGTTCCATAGACATTTTAGCCATACTGACAACCGTTTAAGCACCAAGGTTTAAAAACTGATTTTTGGCACCTTTAAATCAAGATAGCCGCCACCGCTTCCCCCCCCCCCCCCCCCCTCAAGGTCTAAAATCTAGATTTTTAATAACCGACCCTACCGACCTACCAATAACCATTAAAACATTTTCTACACCACCTTTTGTAAGGCAAAATGCTTGATCTTCTCTCTCAGTGATTGATCTAGTTGTAATGCCCCAAACATTGTTACGTACAGTACGGTGATATAACGGTGACGACTTCAAATTTTTCTCGAAAATATCGTACCGCTCGTAAGGTTTGCCGATATTATTACATCATACGGCGCTCACTATAGCTATGCGTAGCATTTTACAGTAATTAGTGCATTTTATGCGTAAAAAAAACAATACCGATAATAACAACAATACTTTGACAATGACAACCTACATGACACTATGTACAGTGAAAAAACATTTTTCAATTTGTCAAAGCTGCCAGCTATTATTAAATATTCAGCTTTTATCTCCTAACCTAACCTCTCGATACAAAGGTAAACTGTAGTATTAGAAACTTTTCGACTCGACACGTAAAAAGTTGAAAAAAAAATAAAGTTAAACCATTTTAAGATATACTGCACTCGATTCCACTATAGATCCTAAACAGTTTTCAGGTTTTCAGTCTTGTGTGTAACACGTTGTATACCTGTTAGGTGCGAAAACCCTGATGTAAATTTGTTTGTTCCGTGTTAATTGATGAACCATCGCGCCATAATATTTTAAACCATGACGGTGGCAAACAAGTGTACGGTCCGCCTGATGGTAAACACCTCCCGTAGCTTATGGACGCTGGTAACTCCAGAAGTATCATGCGCGTTGTTGACCTTTTTGAAATGTTTACTCCTTTTCAACCGACTTCAAGATTTCGAAGGAGGAGGTTATCAATTCGTCGGGATCTTTGTTTTTGCTATTTTTTTTTTTTTTTTTTTTTTTTTTTTTTTTTTTTTTTTTTTTTTTTTATGTATGTTCACCGATTATTCGAAGACGGCTGGACCGATTTGGAAAATTCTTTTTTTGTTTGAAAGAGTATACTTTACAGGTGGTCCCATTGTAACCAGGTCAGGATCTGATGATGGGATCCTGGAGAAATCGAGGGAACTCTTCAACTATTAAAGGCACAACTATAGTGATTTGAGTATTTTTTTCAGCAGCTCGAGCATTTGGTGTTGGAAAGGTGGATGCTAAGTGAAGTCGGTTCTTTTTTGTTTAAAACTATTCTAGTATGCAAATCGTGTAAGTAAACGGAATCTATTATATTTCAGCTTCTCAGTAAAGCTCGCGGCATGATCTTCGACAAGACGAAAATGGTTAAAAACCAAGAGCTGCAGATAGAAGCCCTGACCACGCAGGTGCAGTCACTCAAGGATATCAACATGATCACGAAGGACTTGCTGGAGATCAGGAATTCGGAAATTAAGGCTATGGAGGTATATATATATAAGGATCAGCTAATAGACTTTACAATCACACTTTAATCCAGGTCAATCAGTTTTAAGCCTAATAGGTAGCGTCATATAGTTGGTCGCATCCAAAGTAGTCAAATAGATCGGTACACCATACACACTCTATGGTGTACCGAACTATTTGACTACTTTGGATGCGACCGACTATATGACGCTGACTGTACTTGTAGACCGTAAGCCACGAACAAATTTGATGACCGATCGCGTCCCGTTCGATAACTCGTATAATGATTAAGGGCGACTTGTGATCGAGCCTCGTGAGCGTCAGCGGCCGCTCCGTCGGTGGGTAGAGGAACGGCAGCCACCCAAACACGTAAAAAAATTAAATAAATTCAGGCATCGCGTCCCGCTTGAAACTTTGTCAGACGGATTATAAGCTATTTAAAGCATAAAAAATCGTCAGCCGGCTCTTTCGCGGTGGAAAGACCGTCAGCTGGTCAGGTAAATATGTAAAAAAAAAATTATTTTTCAGTCATCGCGTCCCATCTGTATCTTTGTCAGATGGTAGTTCATATGCTATTATGAAGATATAAAATCGTCAGCCGGCTGTATCGCGGTGGAAAGACCGTCAGCTGATACCCTGAAGGTCGAATCGCTGGAGCCACTCGGTAGCATATATCGCCTATTAAAATTCACCAGCTCTTCATTTCATCACGAAAGTGATTAAATGTGATATATAATGAAACCATGTGCCCATCAGCTACCGCTTCGTTGGGGGGTTGAGGAGCGACAGACAACCAAACACGTAAAAAAAATATGATGCCCTGAAGGCCGTAACGCCTGGAGCCACTCTGTGGTATATGTCGCAAATTCAAATGCACCAGCTATCCATTTTATCACAAAAGTGGCTAAGGCTGATTTACAACGAAGCCTTGTGACCGTCAACGACCGCTCCGTTTGTGGGTAGAGGAACGGCAGCCACCCACACACGTAAAAATAAAATCAACATTCAGATTCAAATGGAAAATTTCTCAGATAATAGTTAATATACCACTGTGAATAAAACAAATCGTCAGCGGCCGTATCGAGGTGGAATGACCGTCAGCTGGTGTCGTGAACATATAAAGTATATTTTTTTCAGTCGTCATGTCCCAATTGACACTGTCAAATGATAGTTCATATATTGTGAAATTATAAGATCGTCAGCCGGTTGTAACGCGGTGGAATGACCGGCAGATGATGTCCGGACTACAAACCGTAACGTAGAAGCCAGACGAGAGCATCTGTCTCATATTTGAATCCACCATTACGTCCAGGACCCTATTACCCCGCCCTGGAAGCAAAGTCGCAAAAGTTTTCTAATTCACTGATTTTTAACATACAAGATGGATGATAAGCTACAAATATGTAAAGATAAATCGGGCAAGGGCGAGTCTTTGCATTTGAATTTGCGACATATACCGCCGAGTGGCTCCAGGCGTTACGGCATTCAGGGCATCAGCTGACGATCTTTCCACCGCGATAATATCATATGAACTACCATCTGGCAATGTTATACATGGGACGCGATGACTGATAAAAAAATTCTTTTTACATGTTCACGTGACAAGCTGACGGTCTTTCCACCGCAATACAGCCGGCTGACGATTTTTCATGCTTTTTATAGCGTTTAATCTATCGACTGACATAATTTCAACCGGGACGCGATGACTAAATTTATTTAATTTTTTTACGTGTTTGGTTGGCTGTCGCTCCTCAACCCCCCAACGGAGCGGTAGCTGACGGTTACATGGCTTCATTTTCATTATATATCACCTTTAATCATTTTTGTGATGAAATGGAGAGCTGGTGCATTTTAATAGGCGATATATTCTACCGTGTGGCTCCAGCGTTACGGCCTTCAGGACATCAGCTGACGGTCTTTCCACCGCGATACAGCCGGCTGACGATTTTATATCTTCATAATAGCATATGAACTACCATCTGACAAAGTTATACATGAGATGCGATGACTGAAAAACATTTTTTTTTACATGTTTACGTGACCAGCTGACGGTCTTTCCACCGCGATACCGCCGGCTGACGATTTTTTGCTTTAAATAGATTATAATCTATCGTCTGACAAAGTTTGAAGCGGGACGCGATGACTGAATTTATTTAATTTTTTTACGTGTTTGGGTGGCTGCCGTTCCTCAACCCACCGACGGATCGGCAGCTGACGCTCACGAGGCTCCATAACACGTCGCCCCTAATCATTATACGAGTTATCTAACGGGACGCGATGACTGACGGTATTTGCGCCTGGCTTACGGTCCATTGGCGGTGGCTCTCTATAGTATACCTATATGCAACCATCATCAATATCACAGACATGGATTTAATTTCGTTTAAGTGGTATAAGGTTGAAGGGCTTGATTAATGGGTGGTTAGAGGGTTGATAATTTTAACCCTTGCTTAATCCGTGACGTCAATATGTGCGTCACACGGTTCAAAGCGTTTCTACTAGTTTTAATACAAAGACATATCCATTCAAGTCACTCCTGCATTTTCAGTTAGAAAAGTCAAATAAATACCATATTTTGAAATTTTAATACGCCTCCAGTGTTTTTAATAGGTTAATTATCATTTATGATTACGAGTAAGACTATTTGTTAACAAATTAAATGTGTTATCTTACTAATGTTGACTGATGAAATACAAAGGCTCAGCTATTCTCGTAAGCACCGCCCACAACTTCTCAGCTTTGCCTTAAGGTTGATGATTGGTAGAGAATGCCTCTTGGTATTAAGTCCACCTTTTGTACATCAAGTTTTTCTTTTGTGCAATAAGGTTTAAATTAATTAAGGCTAAATGTTTAAAGCGAGATATGCACACGCTAAACCACAAATAGCCCAATAATAAACTAAACAAAATGAGACCCCAGGAAATGGCACATTATCCACCCTATGGCTCTTCTTCATGAGTGATTTATTTCCAATATTTCGAGAATTTGATTCCGTAAGCATGGAGAATACAAAATTAATCAAAGACACGTTACAGGACAGGCTACAGGCAATGGAGGAGCGTTTCAAGACAGAAAAAGAGCGTTACGGGCTGGTGCTGCAACGGGCGCAGACCAGCTCCAACATCAACGATGACCTCAAGAAAGAGTACGAAACCCAGCTTAAGATCTTTAAGGTGAATACCGATCTATAACTGTTGTTCATCCAGATTAATAAAAGTAGAAACCCCAGAGGAGGACCTCCTTTCTAACAGATGGTTGGGTATCAGAAAGTAATACGAGTGTGCACACCTCGTGGAATTTACGTTAATCCGTAAAGTTTTCAAGATTAATTCATAATAATAATTTTTTTTGGAAAGCCAAAATAATTATTCCCAAGTTTTACTTATTTTAAATTTAAGTTTGGTTTACCTTCAGCGCTTAGCAAGCGGGAATGATGATACTGTTCATTACAGATATCGCTCGATTCAAATTAATTCAAATAGTTTTCTTATTCAGTCAGAATACTCAAACTAAACTGGTTTGTGATCAAACATCAATCCGATTCGAATGGCGCTAGCTACCCAATATTTCCGTCCCGCGTAGTGACGCCAGGAAATTACTTTGCATATTCGCAAAGAGTTTTCCGATTGAATGATTCGCAATGATAAAACTTCAAATAGAGAATGCGGTACTTCGGGAATGGGTTTTATGTGAAGAATAGAACTTTGATTATAGTTACACATAAGCGCATATGTTTTTATGTTTCCTTATTTAACTAAACAAGAAGCCTGATATTGTCCTATACCTAATGGCCAGAAAATGAAGAAAACCTGCAGCCCTGTTTTTAAACTTTTGTGTGGAATAGTTTTCGTAAAACCTGGAAAGGAAATAAAAATGAAAATGAAAAAAATCAACCTCATAGGTACATTTACATGTGTTATCTTAATTAAGTAAGCAGGTACTTGAGTCTGAATTTTACATGATATCAAATCCCAACACCGGACCGAAAAGTAAATATCTACTACGACACTTTTGTGACATTGTTTATGTCGTTTTTTGGAAATGTTTGATTTATATGGGTCCTCAGACGAGTAATTTATCACAATTTTAATTTGTCTTTATGGTAATTAACACGTGAAAATTGAATCGTTTTATTTACGCCTTCATTCAGGAACTCCGAACAAAGTACGAGCAGAGGGTGGAGGCTCTAGTAGCAGAAAACAACAAATTGAAATTGGATTTTGCCAGATCCAATGGAAGTGGGACATCTACGGAAACCCCCAAATGAAATGAATTTTGGATTTATAAAATACGTAATGATTTCTATATTATTATTATATACCTAATATATTATCTGTGCATTTCGAAAAAACTTTTTGTAATTATATGAATTAAAATAAATAATTCATTTGGTTTTTTTTTTCGTGTTTTGCTTTTCGTAAGTGTCCGAATCTAGCTGAGTTAGCATCAAATATATTTGCCTTACCAGTATTTCCAAAGACAGTGCCATTAATATAAATTGGGTCAGTACCTAAGCCTTAGATGTTAATGTTATAAACAGCCTCAAATAAATCGACTACATCTAAAAGCGGAGTTCTTTTACTTCATGCGTCACACGAACCGCCATTTTGTCAAAGCATCGGCCATTTTGTCGAGGCGCGTTTAGCATTATTTATTGCATGACGAGGCGTTTCGTTTGACGCGTAGCGAGTGAGCACATTGTCCCGCGTGTTATTAATTTTCGCAGGGCATGATAAATGACGTAAAATGAAACGGCACATTGTTGGACAGATTTTTTGATTTGAGAAATACCTAAATGTTGGAGATTGCGCAATCTGTAAGTACTAACTTAATGTCCCTAGGTAAGTATTTCGCGAGTAAAACGGTAGCGCAGAGTTAAATCGTAGTTGAAAATCAGACCATTATGTCAACAGCAACAACAAGTAGGTACAAATGTCGTCACGAAGCGTTGCTGGATCGCGAGGAGCTTGGAGATACGCTGAACTGCCTTGTAGGGTGTCGTTAAGCGGTGCACAATAAAACCATCAGAGTAGAATTAACTTTATATTAAAGTAAACTACAACTGTACTGAGAGAGGAGCAGACCCGGAATGATTTGTTAGAGAGACGCAGCCCTCTTTTATACCAATTTTCTAATACAAAGGATCGTTAAGAAATTCGCCACAGGGATGTGCAATACCTTGAAAAGCACGTATTCTACATAAATAATATATTTTATTGCCCTTGCGCGTGCTGTTGGCTTTGACATCGGATTAGTCAAATTAACTAGAACTAATTTACATGAGCAGCGCAAATATTATACAATGTTGTAAGCATTACTTAGTATTCGTTATCAGAGTGGTGCATTCCTTAACTCCTCCCTCCTTAAGATGAAAAATACATTTTTACAAAAATTATTTTTTATCAAATACAAAAATTTATTATAATATTAATTTTTAAAATTAAAGTTTATGCTATCCCTTAAATGTCTTTTATTGCCCTAACCCCGGCTCACTATCACTTTCACTTTTCATTAGTCTTTTTATTACACTTTCACTTTACATATTGTTCGTTTTTTTTATCGTCGAAACCGTTCTCGAAGACGTCGTTTGGCATCTCTACACCTCGTACTCAGTCACAAAACGTATCGACATGAGTCATAAGTTTGTATAACTGGTTACCAAGTATTGATTTACTCCATTTCTTCTATTCGTGTTTCATGTATCGTCGTGAAGTCTAGTTGTAATCTGGTTACTCAGTAAAATTAGACTTACAGAATATTATTTGCATCTTCTGTTGGTGCTATATTTTACTCAGTCATTGATTCAATTCTTCTTTGTATGTAAGCATTTCTTGCTTTATGTCTTTCACTCATTTTTGGGAAAAGGGGAGGGGAAAGGATAACATAAGTTTGAGCTTACATTAAGTTTATACAATAAAAATGTTAAGCGTTATTCCGCTGTATCACTAGTATTACCCGTTATTTAGAACATTAAATGATCTCTCATAAAATTTGTATAATAATTATAAACTAGGGATACAATTCTATTAGTATTTAATACTAGAGACATTATATGTCATATGCTAAGTATACTGTATGAATACATTTTTTTTTTGTTAGGATTACATTATCCATTTTTTTTTGCTAGGGATATATTATAATATCCATATATTTTTATTGCTAGGATCCTATAATCTATAATCACGAGTGAGACTATTTGTCTTTCCACTCAAATGAGGTAGAATGGTTGAATAAAAGGAGTAACGCATACCGTGCCAATCCACGAGAATATACACGACTCTTATTTACAATAATTAGTGATTTGTCTACCATGTTATACATGAGAATATAGACTAAATCTTTTTTTATAGATTTGACTACCGTGTTATACTACGTGTATGTAGTCAAAATCTTACATGATTGTTTCGGCTCTTATTAGCCTACAATTATTAAGTGGCATTTTAGCCCTTATTCGGCATTTTTAGCCTACAGTCGGCATTTTTAGCCTTCAGTCGGCATTTTTAGCCTTCAGTCGGCATTTTTAGCCTTCAGGTACCTGATAAATATTAATTATGACACTTGGTCATATTGGATTGATAATGTATGGATCAGAATGCTGGGCGACGAAAGTGACAGACGAAAGAAGAATGCATGCTGCGGAAATGAGAATGCTGAGATGGATGTGTGGACTGACAAGGAAGGATCGGATTAAGAATGAGTATATAAGGGGAAGCTTGAAAGTAGCACCAATAACAGAGAAAGTGAAGGGTGGTAGGTTAGCATGGTTTGGGCATGTCATGAGGAGGGATGAATGTAATATAAGCAAAAGAATGTTAGATATGAAAGTAGATGGGCGAAGAGCTATGGGTAGGCCAAGGAAACGATGGATGGATTGTGTAAAAGAGGACATGAGGAAAAAAGGAGTGAGTGAGGAGATGACGGGAGATAGAGGAGAATGGAAGAAGAAGACATGTTGTGCCGACCCCACATAACGTGGGATAAGGGCAGGGAGAAGAAGACTTGGTCATATTTGATTACTCATTTACATCGTATTCTTGATGAATAGAATAGAGTTTAATCGATTTGATTCGAGTTGAGTTGCGCAACTTATTAATAAACACACATGTTTAAACATTTTGACGTCACAATCATTGTCATTTTTATTATTATGCCATACTTTCAGGGGTTGGGAACTAATTACCTTATGTATTTAGTGATTTAAGGCTCATCGTCTTGCTTTTTGTGCATTATAAAATTTATAACTTTCTTTACTTTACTAGGGCGTTTAATATTCCTAATTGGAACGGTGGTATTTCTTCCTCTAATTGATATAGGTGCTACATTTCTTTCAGGTGTACCCGTAATTGTAGCTTTTTCATACTTAGGCTTGTCTTTAGCTAAGCGTTTATTTACCATTTTTGTATAAATTTCATCTCCTAAATGAAAATTCTGAGAAGTTGAAGCTAATGTTCCTAAACGTGAACGAGTAACTTCTTTTGATTTTAACATCCTATCAGCTATGATTTGATATAGTATTTTAGTTCTCTTGTTATGATCTTTGATTAAGTTCTGCATATAAGTTTGATTGAAATCTATATCGAATATACTACGAGCATCGGTATGTCCGAATACTACTTCAAATGCTTGGAAGAATAATAAGTAAGGAAGCGTAATCAACGCTCAAAATGTGCTCCACTTTCCTGGTGCCAAAGTGGGCGGAGCTTGTGACAGCGGTGCCCTAATGTCATGTCAAACATTTTGAAATTGTCATGTCGCCAAAATATTAGTTTTTTCGGACCATGAAATTTCGGTAATATATCGGTATTAAAATGACGGCTTGTGCCGTGAATTGGTGCAGGAGCCACACAGGCACCAAAGATGGTGATATTTCTTTTCATCGGTAAGTAAATCACGCATAGATATTCTCATACATTACGGACTTGGTCGATGTCATGCAATATAAGTTTTGGAAAAGTAAACATAACTCATTTGAGGAAAAGTATAATGAATGTTCATTTATAAGTATTACCTAGTAGTAATAAATCGACAAAACAAAACCCTTCGACTTAGTATACTCTAAACAATATGAACTGAACTCATCCACTTAGTGTCTTATCTTTTGTGTGTAAACCGCAGGCGCGCGTGCCACTATGAAAAAAATGGTTTGGCCACATATTAGCGTTTATTGAATTTCTACTATATGAACCACGCAATAAGATTCAATATGAACTAATACGAAAAAAGCTCTAAGTTCTATACGGTTGCACCCAGTACAAGCGATCCAAATGCTCTAGAACCAGCGTAACTAAACACAGAGATCCGAAACAAATGTGCGTAATTGGAGATCGCGCTTGCACTGGTATTCCGAGCGCACGGCTAGTTAGCGATTAGGAGGCAATTGTAATTTTCCCAAACGGGTAGGTAGAACAGGGTTGGATTCTGATTAAAACATTTGGATGGATGTACGATTTACAAATATTTAATATATGAAATATATACATATATAATAGATTTTAATAAATATTGGGTATGTTAAAATTATAATCAGACATATAAATAATCAACTATTTTAAAATTGCTTTCTTAACTTTACAGCTTAGACTTACTTTTACCTATAGCAAAAACCTGAGATTAACTCAATTCAAATATAAATAATATGAATCTACATTATAGTTGTGCTTTTTATGATAATTCAATAGACACAGCCTGGGGTCGTTAAATCGCAAGGTACTAAATCCAATCGAAAGCAGGGAATATCCGGTAAAACGTAGCCAAGTTGCGTAAAAGAGCACCATGAATCGGGAAATAAAACATGTATTGAGCAAGCGAAAGCCAGTCAAACACTAGACTCAAAACTGTCATAACCAAATGTGTCTCAGAAATTGATAACAGACCAGGTAGATTTTTTTATTGGTATCTCGCTCCCTCTTTCATGATTGAGGTTAGGTATAGGTAAGGGAAAATTACGGTAGATAACATTCAGAAATAAACAGGTACTTATACCACGTGTTTATCAATTACAACAATGAGAGAACGACCCTGGCTACACATCTGTTATGTCTAAATGAAAGACGTGTGAAGTGTTATTTTTTCCTTTAAAGTATTTTTATTACTATCACATTGTATAAAATTAAGACAGCAATGTTTAAATAATTTATTATTAAGAGAATATAGAGCCTCAGTTAGAGATATGTTTAAGGACATTAATATAATGACAGTGCATAGTCAATATATCTATGAAAATATTGTGTATGTACATAGAAACATTGTTAATATTAGAAAGAACTGTGATATACATAATTTTAATACTAGAAATAAGTATAAACTGGCAGTGCCCACCACTCTAAGGTTTTATAATAACCCAACTAGCAAAACCATGGTCGAGTAAACGTTTCTGCCGCTATATATGCTAATATGATGAAAAGATTAATATGATTATTTGTGTTGACTAATATGTACTATAAATATATATATTTTTATATTCTCTTTATATCTCTCAAATTATGATAAAAAACACAACTATAATGTAGATTCATATTATTTATATTTGAATTGAGTTATTCTCAGTACATAAATTGCCATAGGTTAAAGTAAGTCTAAGCTGTAAAATTAAGAAAGCAATTTTAAAATAGTTGATTATTTATATGTCTGATTATAATTTTAACATACCCAATATTTATTAAAATCTATTATATATGTATAGGTATATATTTCATATATTAAATATTTGTAAATCGTACATCCACCCAAATGTTTTAATCAGAATCCAACCCTGTTTTACCTGCCCGTTCGGGAAAATTACAATTGCCTCCTTATCGCTAACTAGCCGTGCGCTCGGAATACCAGTGCAAGCGCGATCACCAATTACGCACGTTTGTTTCGGATCTCGGTGTCGAGTTACGCTGGTGCTAGAGCATTTGAATCGCTTGTATTGGGTGCAACCGTATAGAACTTAGAGCTTTTTTCGTATTAGTTCATAATGAATCTTATTGCGTGGTCCATATAGTAGAAATTCAATAAACGCTAACACGTGGCTAAACCATTTTTTTCATAGTGGCACGCGCCCCTGCGGTTTACACACAAAAGATAAGACATTAAGTGGATGAGTTCAGTTCAAATTGTTCAGAGTATACCTACTATACTTACTCTGGTAAAATCATACCATTCTGGCCGTGCCATTTCTAGTACAACTGGCTAATAGGTATGACTCTTATTTTTCATTAATAATGAATGCTATAACTTCATAGCATAGTCTTTAATTATCAAATCTAGAGCAGAGCCCGACTGGGGAACTACCTCTACCTTACAGAAAACCACAGCCAATTAGCACGAAACCCTACTCATAGTGTTGTGTTCCTGCCGGTGAGTAAGGTTGCCAGAGAGCTCAGAGGATGCAGTGTGTTGACGACGGGGGATCCTCTTGTCCCTTTAGCTGTCAACACAGTGAATCCTCTTTTATATGAAAGCGTCGGCAACGCACATGAGACACCTCTGGAGTTACAGGCGTCCATAGGCTACGGTAGCTGCCATCAGTTGAGCCGTATGCCTGTTTGCTACCGATGTAGTATAAAAAAAAACCGGCCAAGTGCGAGTCGAACTCGCGCACCGAGGGTTCCGTAGAAATCTATAGGTATATAGGGGTAGTAACTTTAAAATTATTAAAAATATTTTTATTATATGATGTAAGTAAAATTTTATGGTTTTCGCAATTTTTTCTGTATCTGTGCTATAAGACGTTGCTTCGCACCAAATTTCAAGATCCTGAGTTCACGGGAAGTACCCTGTAGGTTTTGATTCCCCTGCGAGTTTCGAAAATTTGCGGAATTTTGCGGCATAAACGGCTGTATCTTTTGATTGCGTTGGCATAGAAGTTTGATTTTTTCACAGCACCAAGGGACAGTAGACTTAAGTATTTGATATAAATTTCAGCTTAATATGTCCACGCGTTCCTGAGAAAAAGGGTCCTAACAGACAGACAGACGGACAACAAAGTGATCCTATAAGGGTTCCGTTTTATCCTTTCGAGGTACGGAACCCTAAAAATGGATACAAAATGTAAATTTATCTTTGTATTTCCCTAAGCCTGCTAAAATAAATAGTACACATAAACGAACTCATCCGTTATTTATTTAGTTCTAAAAAATGAGGAAGCAAAGAGAATTTTAACTATTTATATTGAAGGTATGCTATTATTTTCTAGTCTGGTCATAAATAAAGTTAAAAAATAATAGTTTTTCTTTTGCCATATTCAAACTTAATTGTAAAAAAATTATGTTAATTTATGCTTATTTTGTAGTCCCTATATTGTAATTAAGGCCCTATTTTGAAAAATAACCCGATCTTTAAAACGTCATAGTGGCAAGCATCGGAAACTAACAGATATGATTTTCGGATATATGTTTCTTGACTATGTGATATAACAGATTACTAACCCGATACACGAATGCTTAAACTTTCCTCGATAGAAAATAAATCCAAAGTTGCGTCTTCAGTTTTCTTTTTTTCCTTGGTTCAACTAAACAAAATATCTTTATGCAGTCTTATTTACTTTAATGTTAAGGTTTTCATGTATTCTATTATCTCTTAAACGAAAACGTATCGTATTCATAATAAAATCCAAATATTTGTTACCATTTTTGATTTCACGAATTCAATTTCAAACGCCCACCATTCCACGTTCCGCTTCTCTTTTCCTCACGCGCCGAAGTCATAAATCCGTCCTTTACGCGAGGCCAGCCCATAACGCCGGTGAATGTCACAGAGGGCAGACGTTTGCCGCTTGTGCTCCCGTCTGATTTACGTAAAAATTAAATATCAAATAAACGATGACCTACAGCTCCGTTCATTACGAATGGATCCGGAGGTCTTCTAAAATTGGGCGATGTTTACGAGACTATGCGATACGCTTGTGTGCGTATTTTGGTTGCTTCACCCACATCTAACAATTACAAAAGGATGGAAAATTTCGTTATAAATTTCTATCTAATTGTAGCCTCGTGGTTCGTGGCTTTGGTAGTAAGTGAATAAAGAAACAATCCGGTGTCGGTGGATCAAATCTCGGTATTGAAAACTTTTTTCATTTTTTTATTAAAAAAATATGTTCAGTCTAAATATAAAACTTCAGTTTTTTAAGCAATTATACTCGTAGAAATATCTAAAATTTTATAAACAACTTTATAAATAAAATAAGCAATATACATACATATTTATGCAATTTTTTCATTTTATTTGATGTCTAGCAAATCAACACAAATTATGTCAATGATGTGATGTATCAATATTACATACCTAGGTAATACAGATTTTTGTTTTTTTTTTGTTTTTCATTCTATTTTTCGTTTTTTTTTTGTAGAGGTATAAATTTGATGAAACCATAAATAAATTATTAAATAGCCTAAAATAAGATGTAAAAAAATACATAAGCCAAAAAATCATTAGTACTCGCCCGGGTTCGAACCTGCAACCTCGGGTTTGGATAACACTTAGTTCCCTTAGCAGGACTGCGTAAGTACGAGTGCGTGCCAGATATTAGGTACTATCTATCTCGCTCGCTCTAAGTATATCACACTGGCGCCGCAACCGCATGGGGCGACGGTGTGCAAGCGTGATATCGCTATACACACGCAGAACGCTATCTCGCTCGCGCACCAGCGCCGCATGCGGAAACCGCAGCAGTGTGGAGGACGCCTAATCTTCGCTTGCGTTAGGTAGGTATTAGAATAATGATGTGGATGCGAGTGTAGGTAATTGATTACTTACCTACATCAATAAAACATGTATTAACATAAAATAAAATAATTTTGATGATATTAAAAATAATAATAACCCGTCAGTGTGGCAACATAAATGCCTATCTACTAGGTATGTACGAGTAGTAACTTTATATCAGGTACCTATACCATAACAAGTGACTTCTTAGTGTCGCAGGATAAATGCCTACTAGGTCTTGGTATATATATGTACTCGTAACTGTCTAGGTAGTAGTACTGGTAGGTTCTGAAGCTATGGATAGAAGAATCAATCATTTAGCCTTCCTTTTTTTCCCGACTACAGCGAAGCTAAAAGGAAGGGTTATGATTTTATTTAGCAGTCTAAATATCAAAGTAGGTACTCGTAAAGAAGTTACTTGTATAATCGTTTAGCAAAAATTTTACCAAAAAAGTAAGTAAGCAATAATTTACGATTATTTATTTTTGCAATAACAATTATTTATTTTATGTAAGGGAACTTTTGCCACTTTTTGACCCTCTACGTTATTATTATTATTTATTATTATTGATACCTACGACGTCGTCTGCATGGATCCGTTATTAAACGATACAGGTATGTACTACTAAATTATCGTTTTAGCTTTAGTTAATTTTTTTTACAAAATTTTGTGTTGCTTTTTATTTTATACTTTTTAGTGACTTCAACTTCGTTTATTTCACAACAATATATACTTAAAACACATAAAATTTATATGCTATTTATGATCGAGTTAAACTAATATGTCATATCATGTCAAAACGACTGACCCCTATGTTTATATGTATGTACATATGTCTGTATGTATGTAAGTATGCTAAACCGGTTTTGATGCAGTTTTCAGAAAAGTATTTGTTACATTCTGGACAAGATTTTGGTATAAGGTCAGGTGGTCGACAGTGTAACACTTTTTTTTAGTAGTCCGAAACCAATGATCAATATGCTCATACATTAGGTGGTTGCTATTAAAAAGGATAGCATGTTAATTTTATGTTTTTTAACTAGTTTTAAGTAATTATTTTACATGTTTTTTTAAAGTGGGGCATTCCACTCATACAATAGTATGTTATTCAATCAAATACAAACACTGAAAACATTGAAAAAATAATCAACCCAGCAGGATTTGAACCTCGCATCGATACGCCTTACCGGGGCTCGATCGCTTTACCAATTAAGCTATGGGTTCAGTTACTGAGTTGACGAAATTCTCAATGCCTTCAATCTCTGCAACAGAAAACTCGTCGCTTAATACAGAGAGTCCAAAACGCATGCTATAGGTTTTGTTATTCTATCCCTCCAAGAAGCCACATCACGCCATATTTAAACAAATCGTCCATGCTGAACATGTCTTCTCGTAGACATCTACACCTTGCATGTCTCCTCTTTGGCGTTCTAAACTCTAAAACACCCGAGTACCTCTATTCTAAAATAAATATATCTAAATTTCATAATCGTCACGGCACTAGGTCTACTCGGCGTTGTCTTTTAGAAATGCACCTTCATAGAACGGCTGCTTTCACAGGATGCTTCCGATATCTCGCAACCAAATGCTGGAATGACATCCCTCCACCTGTAAGGCGGTTGAAAACCAAACTATCTTTCAAACACCATTTCAAAATGATACTTTTGGAAAAACAAAAAACAGGGATACCTTACGGTTATTTGGTTGCGGATTTCAGAGTCTAAATTATGACTTGGTAAAGTTTCACACCATTTTCGTCCGTTTTATATTTTTATTATTTGTTGATTGATATATTATGTATATGTATTACACTGTACTAATTTCAAGATAATTATTTTACACTATTGCACAACACACGCACTATCACACATTGCACATTATACACCACTTTGTATACCTACCTACAAGTATTAACGTAAATACATTTTGCGCCTTCGAGTACCTACCTTTTTATATAGTTTCAGTTGAAACTAATGTGGCCCGGGTTTCAGCAGAATTATCAGTGCTTTGCTCGAAAGAGTGAAGCGTAAAGCTGAGCTGTGAACCCTTTTGTTTTGCTGCAACGCACACTACCATTCTTACTACCTCATCTCATGTTTTGTTACATTTTATTTTTACTTTTTCAAATGATTCTTTGTGTTATTGTTGTACTTTGCTGTTGTGTGTTGCAGAATTCAAATAAATCTTTTATCTATCTATCTATCTATCAATCATCTTTTTGCATTTATTTTTACATCGACTTTATAGCAGCCGTAAGCGACATCTAGGTGCTAACTACTAGAGTTAGATACCCTTCCCGCCGACCCTTTTACAAGTGTCACAACGGAAATAATAGATGGCGCTGTTATCAACTCATAATTATTTTACATGTTTTTTTAAAGTGGGGCATTCCACTCATACAATAGTATGTTATTCAATCAAATACAAACACTGAAAACATTGAAAAAATAATCAACCCAGCAGGATTTGAACCTCGCATCGATACGCCTTACCGGGGCTCGATCGCTTTACCAATTAAGGACGAAATTCTCAATGCCTTCAATCATCTTTTTGCATTTATTTTTACATCGACTTTATAGCAGCCGTAAGCGACATCTAGGTGCTAACTACTAGAGTTAGATACCCTTCCCGCCCCTTAGTTTTAAGTATATAATAATTGTTGTAAAATAAACGAAGTACTTACCTTATGTACATATCACAAAAAAATATGAAATAAAAACATAAAAAGTTTAAATAAATAAACAACACAAAAACTTGTAAAAAAAAACAAAACAAAAACTGAAACTAACATGATACTTTAATTTAATTTCTTTTTTAAAAATGGGAACCGTCTTCTAAAGAGCTATGATCAAAATATTTTTTATATAAGTATCTCACCCCTATCTTTATCCAGTCCCTATCCCGTCTCTATTTTTACCCTGTAAAGCAAATTTTTGCCAGAAAGTAATTAATACATAATAGTAAGAAAATTTTTAATTTATTTTTTGAAGTCGGTGCCACTGCCAAACCACTTCACTGTCTCTTTGGAGCGGGAAATTAGTGAAAGAACTTAATTAATCGGCAGCTTTTTATCACTGCACCGCTCGCCGCCGGCAGGGTGTTCATCCTCACACCCCGGAGCCTAATAAGTCGCGCACTGTATGGTTTAAGAGGAATTTCCTCCCACGAACGCTGCGACTGTGGAATGAACTCCCTGCCGAGGTTTTCCCAGCGGGCTACAGTATGAGGTTCTTCATAAAAGGAGTGTATAGGTTCTTAAAGGGTAGGCAACGCGCATGTGAATCCTCTGGGGTTGCAGGCGTCCCTAGGCTACGGTAACTGCTTACCATCAGGCGGGCCGTATGCTTGTTTGCCACCGTCGTGGTATTAAAAAAATAAAAAATAAAATAATGAGTAAACCATGTATTTGCAACTGCAGTGTTCTTCGTTGTCCTAAAATTTTAGTTGGCACCGGCTGACTTCAATAATAAAGTAAATACACAGACAAATTTAATTTTCTTTATCTGTATTTATTTTAAATCTGGATAAGGATAGGGGTGGAACTTATGTATAAAAATTGTGCTTTTCAGTGGGTGGGTTGTTTGAAGGCCCTTTTTTTAAAAAGATATAATATAGTCTTTTTTGTTTTGATTTTTTTACTAAATTTTGTTTCGTATTTTATTTAAAAAATTTACTTTTTCTAGTATACCAAAATCAAACTTCATTGAATGTACTGTATAGACTCAACAGAAACCAAACCTGAAATTGCATGTCATACATCAAATGCGATGTACTATAATGCGAAAAAGCTTTTTACGAACTCCTTCCTTCCTTCCTTGAGTTTAAATAAAACGATCCGATTTTCGATTAACATGAACTTCCCCACTATCTATTTTCCTATTAGAGGCCTATGCTCAGCAGTGGGCGATAAATAGCTGATGATGATGACGATGAGTACCTATTTTCAAACGCCACTTTTATCTATTTCATTATGTCTGTTATGTTCTCGCTTCTTCTATTGGTTTCTTTCTTCATATTGTAGTCCATATCCAACTGGCTCGTTAAAATTTGTATTTTCTGTTGAAATGAAAACATTTCGGTATTCAACGCTCCTGCACATCGGGCCTAATAAGATGATGATAATCAATAATACTAATAGAACTAATGTTTTCATACTTTTATATTAGAATTAGTATGTTATCGAATTTTCTCTTCTTGTTCGCATGTGTGTATGCGTTAGTAGCCTAGCATTAGTTTAATTTAGACTATATTGTTATTACTTGTGAGTTCCTTTAATTGGCTTTCTGTGTATATTTAATTGTATAACTGTGACTTAAAAGCTGTTGGTTCTCTTTAACATAAATAAATAAATAATCTAATAAGTCATCAAGTCATCAGCTCACAATCGATAATGGATTTAAAACATCAAGCTCGGTCCTAAATAAAGCCTTATGTCCTTGTGAGACCCTGTTGTGAATTTTATTGATGGCATTGATGTAAAGTTCATTCATATTGGCATGATTTTGACAAAAACGTGACTTAATCACGTACACCTTACTTTTATTATTTTCCTGACGTTTCGAGCGTGTCGATTCTGAAAAAACCGGCTAAGTGCGAGTCGGACCACGCATAGTGGAGAGTTCCGTACCGGCTATCGAAAAAAATAATATTGCAAGGTCGTATCTGCCTATGTACGTAGTTTTTTTGGAGATATTTTAAAAACGTCTGAACCGATAATGTTCAAAATAATTTTCGTGAAAAAATATTCAAAGATCTTGATATAATAATATGTAATAATATATATTATGGTGATCAGTTACAAAGTCAGAAAAAGTGGTTCAGGATCACGACCCAGATTTCACCTTTTATAAACTCATATTTTTATGGAAGTAGAAAATTCCATCAGGGTAAAAATAGTAGGTAAGTAAGGTTGAAAAATCTCATCTCTTTGGCTTTATTATTATATAAAGTTTACATTTATTTTGTTCTTGTTCAGTTTATGACGGGCATTGAAAATATTATTAATGTAAGTACTCTAGTTGTTACTTATAAAGTATAAAGATCGATAATAATGGCATTTTAGTTGTATTGTGGTTTCATCATTTTTTTTAAATATTGATTATTGAAAAGAAATAACGTATTAATATTTTTTGTTTCTTGTCTTTTTTAACATGTTATTATATATAATATCTACTTGTTATTAGTAAAAAAATATCAGAAACAAATTTTACCTGTGACTTCGCCCGCGTGAGTTTGTCTTTCAACTGCTTGATATCTGTATACGGTTCGTATTGTTTCGATTTTAATCTTACTATATCTGTCAGAAAAATAACCCAACGGCCTGGCTAAGTAGTGGGGGATGGAGGTGGAATGATCCACCCTAAATATCTTGCTAAGCTTGTAAATGATGTTTCTTGTATGCTGTTAGTGGGATTTGTCGCGACTGACAAATATGATTCAATAAAAACTGAAAAAAATCAAAACCAAACAAAAACTACATTCAATTAAGTATGCTATCCTTCTTGATATAACCTCTTATGGTCATTGGTTATGGCCACAAAAAAAAAGTGTCCCACTGACGACCATCTGACCCTATACTAAAAACATTTTCCAGACTATAACAAATACTTTTCTGAAAACCGCATCAGAATCAGTTTAGCCGTTTCAAATATAATAAAAAATAATTTTAAACAAAAAATAACAGACTTCACTTATTCTCCACCTTTCTAAAAGCAAATTCCCGGGCTACTGTAAAAAAACACTAAAATCATCATAGGTGTGCATATAATATTTGAAGATTTCCCTCGATTTGTCCAGGATCCCATAATCAGAACCTGACCTGGTGACAATGGGACCAATCGTAGAGTATACTCTTTAAAACACAACAACAATTTCCTAAATCGGTTGAGCCGTCTTCGAATGATCGGTGAGCATAAAAAAAACCCGATGAATTGAGAATCTCCTCCTTCAAAATCTAGAAACTATCTTGCTAAACTTGTTCTTAAGTTATTTTTAAGGTTTTTATTATGTTTTATCGGTACTTATCAAAACAATACTTAGAAATATGGGGTTAATAAGAAAATTCCTTTTTTAAATCATTATGCAGCTAATTTCTTCCGAAAAACTAAAATAAGTATAAGCACGTAGTCCTATAGATTATTATGACAACAGGAACTATATTATTATTACATTTAAATAATACTTAAATAGGACAGAACAATAAACATTTTAAGAACAGCGCCATCTGGCGGTGCTTGATTCATATTAACTTCGTGGCCGATTGAATCCAGTGGTAGTTAACAAGTATTACGCTAGATGGAGCTTTATTTTTCCAAGCGCGGCGGACCTTTTTATGTGTGCGTGTTAATTTGAAGGGTGGGGCCCCGTAGGCGTGGTTTAGGAATAGGTATTTTGCAGTCAAAGTAGGGTCTTAAGCACTTTAATTAAATAAATGAAAGATGAATAGAAGGCTTTCATATTCCTTATTCCAAGAACGATTAAATTTACGTATATTACATAAGTAATGAAAAATGCACTAAAAATAAATTGTTAATTGATTGCATTAAGTATTATTTATTACGTGTACCCATCCACGTCAAACTAAGGCGTATTTATTATACGTTAACTTGACATTTTCAGTCATTTGATTTGAGTGTCACCTGTCCAATTAAACTTCATTGTCAAATTGATTTTGACCACTCACAACACGGCAACTTTTCTTATTGGTGAAATGGCATGAAACCTTTGCAGAATTAAGGTTAACGCAAAAAAATATGCTTAAAGAATGAGTACTTGATTGGTTAACAAGACATAAGACATTTTAGTTTTGTAAACATGAAAATGGGTCGTGTTTTCACATGAACTTTGCTTGCCTTTACTCGTCTTGATATTATATGTCGATGTTCAAATGGTGTGAAAACGGTCATTGAATGTATGCTATTATTGTAAGCCATAATTGAATATGTCATTACGTCTGCAGCGTCAGTAATTTTCTGCGTATATTTTGCTAAACGGTAAGTTTCTATAATGGTGCTATGGAATCTCTCTACGATTCCCATTGACTGAGGATTATTTGGAGTTCCAATATGTAAACTGATTTTATATAGAAGAAGCAATTCTTTCATTAATGCGTTATTAAATTCTGAACCTGGATCGCAACTTATTTTATGTGGCAATCCATAGTGAGAAAAATATTTAATTAAGGCTTTGACTACTTCTGGAGTAGATCGATTTGATATTAGAATTGCTTGTCCTAATTTACTAAATGCGTCTACTACTGTCAAATATAATTTTGCGTCTATTTTAAATAGATCTATAAATAGTTCTTCAAATGGTTTCTGTTGTGTTTGGGTTAATTGAATTAAAGGATTTAAGGGTTTTCAATCGTATTTCATTTGTTTGCAAATACTACAATTATTAATCACAGAAGCAATTACTTCTTTCATTTTTGGGAAATAGTATTGTCTTTTCAATTTACTATAAGTTTCGTTTATTCCACGATGACAAGTTTTACCTTCGTGATATTTAAGAATAATGTCTTTTTGTTCAGATTCATTTTGTAAAATTGTAAGTCTTTTAGTACATTCTACAAAAGGAACTGACTTTTTGTCGAACATGGTTGCTACAGTTTCTGAAAATACTTCTTTTATTTGTAGAGAGTTAAAATATATAAAATATTTTTTACTCGGATTTAATTTAGTTTTAATAAATTCTTCTATTAATACGGTGTCTAAAGGTAAAAATACATCTAGGATTTTTCCTTTATCTACTGATTTAACTTCATTTTTAAACCAGTGGGTTAAAATTAATTGATCTGGTTTTACGTCTACAGCTTCATGTAAAATCGGAATAATGGAATCATCTTCTCTTAAAATTTCTACATATTCACCTTCATCTTCGTTTTCAGAAGCACTCATAGTATCTTCGGAAATATTATCAGGAATATTATTAATATCATTTATATCATTATTTTTTGAACTTGGGGCGGAAGTCGTTGGAATATTTTGATAACTAGGCTCAGAATCACCAGTATTCTGGACACCTAAAGTATTTAATTCAATCCTTGATAAAGCGTCAGCATTAGTATTTTGTTTCCCTTGTTTGTAAATTATTTCAAAATCATATTCTTGAAGTCTGAGTCTCCAACGAGTTAATTTACTGTTGGGCTCTTTTAACGAATATAGCCACGCTAGTGGTCTATGGTCCGTATAAATTTGAAACTTTTGCCCGTAGAGGTAAGGTCTGAAATGCCTTACTCCCCACAGTACAGCTAAAAGTTCTTTCTCTATAGTACTGTATCTTTGCTCCGTTGAACTTAAGGTTCGACTAGCGTAAGCTATAGGTTTATCGCTGCCTATCGATCCTTGAGAAAGGACTGCTCCCAAAGCTGTATTTGAGGCATCCGTAGTTAGTATAAATGTTTTATTAAAATCTGGATATTGCAAAATTGGAGCATTTGTTAAAAGCGTTTTACAAGTTTAAAATGCTTTTACAAATTCTTCAGTTTCTTCTATTTTTTGTCCCTTTTTTAACATTTGCGTCATTGGTTTGGTTATTTTTGCAAAATCAGGAATAAATTTCCTGTAATATCCTACTAAACCTAAAAAGCTTTTTATTTCTTTTACAGTTTTTGGAATTGGATATTTTAAAACTGCTTGAATTTTGTCTTCGTTTGGTTTTAATCCTTCTTTTGTGATTTTGTGTCCTAAATATAAAACTTCTTTTCTGAGAAATTCAGATTTGTCTAGTTGTACTTTCAAATTTGCTTTTCTCAGAGTTTCGAAAACTTTCTTAAGTCTTACTAAGTGTTCTTGGAAAGTTGACGAGAATATTATTATGTCGTCTAAGTAAATAAGACAATGAGTTCCTTGGATTCCTTTGAGGATGTTGTCCATCGCTCTCTGGAATGTTGCAGGAGCTGTTTTAAGTCCGAATGGCATTCGCTGAAATTCGAAATGACCATTAACTGTGCTGAAGACAATTTTTGGTTGATCCTCTGGATTCACTTCTATTTGATGATATCCAGAAGCCAGATCTAAAGTTGAAAAGTAGGAACTGTTTCCTAATTTATCGAAAATGTCATCAATATTCGGTAGCGGATATTTATCATCTATTGTAATGTCATTTAGTTTCCTATAATCGATCACCATTCTATATTTTTGCTCGTTGGATGCGTCCATCTTTTTTGGAATTATATGGACAGGTGCGCTCCATGGAGAAAATGATGGTTTAATTATATTTGATTTTAAAAGTTTATCAACTTGTTTCTTTATTTCTGCTGTTTGACTTGGTGATTGTCTATATGGTTTTATATATATTGGCGTTTCATCTTTTGTCCTAATATGATGTTTAATTTTGTGGGTGAAAGTCAAAGGAATGTCCTCATGAAAAAATATGTCTTTGTACTCGTTACAAAGTTTCTTAATCGCGTCGCGTTCCTCGGAATTCATATGTTCCGTTCTTAATTTTTCTAGGTTCTGTGTAAGTAAATTTTCATGACTTGAATCCATTATATTATTACATAATATGTTATCGTTAAAGTTTTTTACTTCAAACGGTGAGAATATATCTATATTCATTTCATTGTCATTTAAATTTTTGATAGTTGTTTGAGCAAACCCGTCGTTACAATGTAACAAAGCACAAGGCATTAAAAGTCCTTCTGCGAATGTTACTTGGTCGATTATCCCCTCACCTTGTAAGAGTTGAGTTGGAATAATGACCCTTTGTTCCGTACGTGGTTGTATTGTTAGTGTAAGTATGGGCACTTTCACTGATTTGGTTTTAGAAAATTGTATCGGAATTTTAGTGTTTTGGGTTATTAATAACTCTTTGTCTAGGTCAAGTTTTACGTTTAACAATTTTAATAAATCTATTCCTAATAAGCCATCATATTCACTGTTAAGATCATAAATGTAAAATTTATGCTGAAGGTCGCCCTCGTTAAATATATTAAATAGTGGTATTTTTACGACCGTATTATGGGTGCTTATGGCATGCGTCGTGATGACGTCAAATGATTCAACCGTTTTATAGTCTGCGTAATATTTATTTGTTACGGTATTATTAAGAAAACACCGTGAACTGCCAGTATCAATGAGTAATTTTATTTTTATATCAGGTATGATTATAAAGGGCAAGAAATCGGTTTTTATGGGCTTTGATTTGTTTTCGAGGCCTTGACCTGAAAATTTCTAGACGTAGATGGTCTAGAGATGGGTGGCGGATTAGTTTCCGGTATTCCATTGAAAAAGGGATTATGTTCTCTTCCATAGTATCTGTGTCTTGGAAGTGGTCCTGCGTAATTAGGATTTTTTGTAATACATGTTTCATCGTTGGTACAACTACATCTGTATTGTTCTAAGGGTACAATGTGATGCAAATTCAAATTGTTATTTGAAGTGTTCGCGTTTGATTTTGGTGTTGGCGGTCTAGGACGATGGGTAGTATTAGGTCGATTTGCAACCTGATTTGTTTTAGGGTTTTGAGATTCTTGCGCCTGATTTTTCTGCGCTTGAAAGGGCTTATTTTGTTGGTAACCTTGATAAGGTTTGCAAGAACTTTGAAAATTATTTTTCTGCGGATTATTATAAGTATTCCCGGAATTCGAAGTGCTCGGACCCGGATAATTTTTTCTCGTATCGTTATGTTTAGGATTATTAGGTTTTTTATAATTGGATTGTACTTTTCTATTTTTGTAATAGTGCTCGTCAAAGTGAGCCTGTTCTAATGCATACTTTAATGCTTCTTCGAGTGAATTCGGCTCTTTTATTTGTATAGCTCTTAAAATCCTCTCGGGAATATTATATAAAAATACATCTAATGCAGTATGGTTATATATATTCATTTTAATTTGCATAGTGGATTCGTCATATCTTTCGGCAAGTTTAGAGAATAATTGATTTTTAACAGATTGCACAAAATTCATTCAACTTTTCCCCACTTTTTATAGTTAGATTTTCTAATTCAGTTTTAAGGTGTTTCTCCGTTCTTTGGTCACCAAAATATTGAATTAAAAGTTGTTTTAAAAGGTTCCAATTTTGGGCTAAATAGTCATTTTCGCTTACTAATTCTGCTGCTTTTTCTACTAATCTCGAAGTTATTACTTCGAGTATGTATGAATATCGATCTTCCGACCCATTTCGATAATGTTGCAATACGAAATCGCACTTCCTAAGAAATCTGCTTAATTGTCGCGGATCTCCGTTATATGTCGGAATGATTTTCATCATTTCGCCTAGAGTTGGAATATGCGAGTTAGGATTACTAGTTGTTGCTTGAACAGTGGGTATGCCTGGAGGAGGCATATTTGGCATTGGGTATTGGTATGCTACTCTTGCGTATACTGGAGCTACGTCAGGTTGGTAAGGCGAATACCTCCCAGCTTCATCAATACCTTCGTCATAACTAGATCTCTCGTTCTCAAGATTTAAATTGGCTTGCATATGATCTGCTAAATTATCTGCTTGATTCAAGACCTGGGCCTGAGCTTGCTCATGAGCCTGAGCTTGAACCTGGGCTTGGGCCTGATCCATATTTTGAATATCGGCGGCCTGTGCCAACAGTTCTAGTTCCATAGAAGCAAATTTAATTTAAAAGTCTATTTGCTGTATATTAAAGGCAAATTGATCAAGAGATGTAATAAAGATTATTTTAATAAGAAATAATGAGTATGCACGGTTTAAATTATTTAGATTTACTAAAGTGCAAGGACGAGTCCTTAAATCGTGTACTACTTTTATAAGGATAGTGGTACACTCCCGATTATTTAAAAGCGTATATGTCCCCTTTGGCATTAACAATTTATACACTTAATATACACACACACACACACATGAAATAATTAATATCGCTTTGCTTCACAAAATATATAAAATACAAATAAAAATTTCTAATAATTAAAGTGATAATAGCGAATAAAATATTTGCGAGAGCTCGTATTAAAATACAAATACAATAAAAAGGGATTTTTAAGGAAGGAACGGTGCGAGTGAGACTGATATCCTCCACCTTCTGGATCCTCCCGATCCCGAAGTATTCTCTCTCTCTCTAGTCGTTTTCTGATGCAATGCTTAGAAATTTGCAGTTTGAGCGTTGATTTTAATGTAGGATCTTCTTCTGATAAGTTCTCAATAGAAGCGAACTCGCAGGGGCGGAAACAATAAAGGCTGGCCACTTACTTCAAAGTCTTCGTTCACCTGGAGTTTCTTCAGAAGATCTGTATCGACTGCGCCACAAATGTCGTCACGAAGCGTTGCTGGATCGCGAGGAGCTTGGAGATACGCTGAACTGCCTTGTAGGGTGTCGTTAAGCGGTGCACAATAAAACCATCAGAGTAGAATTAACTTTATATTAAAGTAAACTACAACTGTACTGAGAGAGGAGCAGACCCGGAATGATTTGTTAGAGAGACGCAGCCCTCTTTTATACCAATTTTCTAATACAAAGGATCGTTAAGAAATTCGCCACAGGGATGTGCAATACCTTGAAAAGCACGTATTCTACATAAATAATATATTTTATTGCCCTTGCGCGTGCTGTTGGCTTTGACATCGGATTAGTCAAATTAACTAGAACTAATTTACATGAGCAGCGCAAATATTATACAATGTTGTAAGCATTACTTAGTATTCGTTATCAGAGTGGTGCATTCCTTAACTAGGTAGAGGCATATTGTTTTGCAGTGTAATAGGTACAGAATCACCCAACAACAGCTGACTCAGCTAACTTCACAGCCCACCCAAGACGAATAGAAAATTAAATAAAAAACAACGTTCATTTTCCTAATGTAATATGATACGCTACAACCATATACGGAATATTATAAAAATCATTTCTATTTACTGTGACCTCGGCCTTGATCAGTGTATTAACCTAAACCGAGAACAAAGGATTGTGTACCTATATAAAGCGATCTATTTTCCAAGATAAAACAGTGATTATCCACACGTTTTGCGTTTCACTTACCTAACACGCGGTCCATTACCATATGCCGATCCTGCCAGTCGGGCTGCTCAAGGCAGCCTCGGTTTAAATACCAGCCACCTCAGCGAGCTCCACGAACCAGCTCAGCCAGCTCCATGAACCAGCCTAGCCCGGACCTGCGCAGCACAGCTCAGCTCACAATGGACCAGCCCCGCTCGACCCTTCAAACCCCCGAAGCCCCGCCCAGCCGAACTTAGACACCGCCGCCGCAGCAAGCTCATCAGCCATCCCAGCCGTTCAGCAATTAAGAAAGAACAGAGACACGACACAATGGCTCAGCCCCGCTCCACTGCGACAACCAACAAAGGCACCAACGCACCAGTCAGCCGGCCAGAGTTAGCTAAAACCAAGGCCATGATTACCATAACAATAACGTTCACGGAACAGAGGACCCCAACCAGAACAGTCCGATGGACCAAAAGATGGACACCACGTCACCACCATCAGCCCCAACAACCCGTACCAACGAGTAACCCAAGCCAAATCACCATCGCCACCAGCAACCAGCGAAGCAGAGCAGAGCGTCTAGAACCAGCACGTCAAGCACAGCAAAACGTGTAGCAGCCACCAGCCGTCACAAGCCCCGCCGCATCCAAGTCACCAACCCCGCCACACCCCATCGCCAGCGCCCAGCACCGATTATCGATCGCAAGTACAATTCTAAAACAGTTTAATCATAATTACTTAAATTCAGTGATAAATATAAGCCCACAATTCTAAATGTAACTATAACAATAATTCACATTACGCGTATAGAATGACCCAAATTATAAAAATAAGTTAGAAGCATTACAAACAAACAAATATTCAAAAATTAGTTCAAAAACACCGTAAACAGACAATCGATCAAAATAAATTCAAATTAGTCCAGTCACTAAAGAATACAGCCCAAAATAAAATAAAATAAAACAACAAATATCCGTAGGACAGAGCGAAATATTTCAATCTCACCTCACAAAAATAGAAGACGTGTACAGTAAAATCTTATCAAAATACAGCCAAGACAAAAAAAACGGACAAAACCTTAATTAATTAACCAAAAAACGGCAGTAACATTGCTACCAGCCATGGACGGATCCGAAACCATCATCAAACAGTTTATAGACATCATAGAATTATACGCGATAATGATTAAAATCAATGACATAAAATTGCAAATAAATTTCATAATTACAAAACCCATTTAACCAAAAACAAAATATCCAGCAAACACACCAGTATCAGCGTTTTGACATAAAACTTTATCTTCTACCAGTAAAATCAGCGACCGCAATCCAAAACAAACTATTCAACACAAAACAGGGAAATCGGCCTACCAAACGGCACAAGTAAAAAACTAGAAAATTTATTCACGACGGCACAGGCTAACGGCAACAACACATATAACAAAAAAAAAAACATCATTTATTAATGTCAATTATTACCAGAAAAATTACACGCATAAGATGCACACTTTTAAAAATATAAACATAAGACATACTTTACATAATATGTCGAAAATAAAGTAGCCACACTATACCAATAGAATAAAGAAATACATTCAACCGTACGCACGTATTACACGCAAAACATCTAATAACGCATTATAGTGTATTGTCGTATACCTACACCGACAAATTAAAAGTAAAAAAAAAAAAAAAAATTAATAATATCTACACAGACATTACTTTAGTGTTTTTATAGATTGATATATAAAAAAAAAAACTACATGATGATAGTATACGCAGCAAAATTTAACTATGGCAAAAATACAATTAAACAAGTTAATATATTTGACAGGCACTAAATCCTTGATACATAATGATAGTGTTGAAAAACCAATTCGTGAAGGTCCTTGGACACAATACGTTTATTGAAATAAACTAGTGTTAAAAGAACTGCCTCAAAAGTATAATAACTACATAATAAAATATCATAATGACAAAAATAAAACAACACACTAAATCTGATGCAGCAAAAATTCACAAAAATCACCATTGTCAAAGTAAATAAAAATTTCAAAAATCTCAGGCCAGATCAACCGCCTGCGCCAGCCAAACCAAAAGTACACTAAAACTAATAGCCACATAAACACAGTTCAATTCACAATAAACGCCACAACGTACTTATATTTTATCGACACCAGAGCCAGCTAAAGTACAATAACACGCGACACGACATTGAAAACCTAAGGTCGCATGCAAGATGACCTATATACACGGAATAGGAGGAACGATTGCGTCATAATATACAATTACGCTACGCTTAGAGAGTGATAGCCACGCCTACCACAATAAATTAACATTGCGAGATACCATAATAATTAAACAAGAATTTTTTTTAATTCATTATGACTGCAACATGACACGACATAAATAGGGATATTATTACGTTAAGAATAATAAGAAATATATGTAATATCTCAAATATTACAAATGACTGACTATGACTATGACTATGACTTTGACTATGACTATGACTATAACTGTGACTGTGTCTGTGACTATAGCGTGCAGAAAACTAAAACAGATAAGTGTCGCAACCAACAATTAGCCTGATCACCTAAAAGTTGTTGTGACCCTTATATGCTTTAAGTTTACAAAGTAAAGGGTTTCCTTGCATTCCTCTTTACTTCACGCAATATCAGGTAGCCCATAAGAGAATTAAAAGTAAGCTGAGTACACCAGGATACAAAGCAGACGCTAACCCTTGGAACCAAACAAATTCGAGCGAGTTCTCAATTGACCAGGTCCTTGGGCGCACGGGATGTTCTAAGTCTTCCGATGCGTTAAAACACTGTCTGATAGTACATAATAATAATATGTACCAGCGCGCAATAATAAATATTTCCCTGTATCCTTAAATCGAAAAACTAAAAATAAAATAGTATGCAATACGGTCGGCCGACCCGATTCGCTAAAAAGCGCCATGTACTCATTTAAAAAAAAAAAAAAGTGACAAGTATCAGAAAGAAGCTTACATAAGGACAAAATGCAGACATTGCAATATGGCTCATTTATTGTTCTACACTGTGTGTCGAACCAAGTACTCTATCGTGTCCGAAACGAGCTTTCCTCGCGAGAGAACTAGGTCACATATGAAAGGCACAACAGATACAAGAAGAATACATACAAACAAAAAAAAACAACCAAAGAAGGAAAGAGCTACCAAAGTGTATAAAACACACATGACAGACGATCCGTACCACGACTAATTATTATAGAAAAAGTCAAGAAAATCACAGACAAAGATGACAGACGTGTCACATATAACTTATTACCCACCAGCGGACACAGTCATAAGAATAATGACCAATAACGTTACAAGCGATTACTACTGACCAGGAATAGATAACGACATTATAAAATTCATAACAGCAGAAAACAGTCATAAATAAATAAAAGCAGACAGAGACAGCAAATTCATCTCCACAACTATGAGAGAGATTTGTAAAATATTAGGTATAAAACAATTACAGTCAACCACTTACCACCATGAAAGCCTAGGATCCTTAGAAAAATCGCATAAAGCACTAGAATCATATTTAGGGATACATACACCCAACCACCAAAACAGACAACCAGACTCACCAGTGATCTGATTAGTTACAATATTAGTATTTTTCGTATAACACAATGGTTCATTCGGCAACTAAATACACGCCATGCGAGCTAGCATACCCAGAAACATTACTCATCAAACATACCCATTATATATATATAACTTCGATTCCTATCCCATAGAATTCAAAACATATGTTACAAAAGTTCAAAACAAACACAAACAAAAAACATAAACACAACACATTTCATAAAACAAAAACAAAAAACTAATTACGATTTAAAAATTAAACCCATAAGTAATAAAATTGAAGATTTAGTATTAATAAAAAAAAAAATTATTAGACACAATACATCAAAGACCATTTACCGTCATAGAGGATCAGGATCCAAACGTAAAAATATTAGTATCAGGAAAAGAATACGCAATCCACAAAAATAGAACTAAACCATACTATAATTAAAACAACCACACAAATAAAATAAAAATAAAATAAATAAAAAATTTCTTAAATAAAAATAAAGTAAATATAACAACACAAACAAAACACATAAAATAACACATCCACACCTTTCATAAAACAAAAAAAAAAAACTACTTACGATTTAAAAATTTAATCCCAAACGCTATATATCTATCTATATATATATAAACCGGAGACCCACTATAAATCAGAAAATAAGACAGAAATAAAATAAATATAGTATATCAGAGACTATTTACCATCATAAAGAATCAAAATTCAGAACGAAAAAAAAAAAAATTTAGTTACAGACAAAGAGGACATTCTCCATAAAAAAAAACCCACAATAAATAAAAACAGCAAACATATACATATATATATATATATATATATATATATATATACATACAAATTTAATACACAACACAAACCCATAAAACACAAAAAAAAAACACGCTCTCACTCGACACTACACTAAAACAGCAAACTAAACGTTTCCATGTCAATGATCACATCTCATTCCAAATACGGAAGTACTATCTCCACGCTGTAATGATATCAAATAACAAATAAACATCAGGTCAATAATTTACAAAACACAAACACCTGGCCATACAAGGATCGACACAAATAAACAAACCGCAGCATATAACTTAGCAACAAACACACCGCTATTTTAAACAAAACACAAACCAACACCCGCATAACCATAAACTTCGATCATTTTCCATGTATAAACATAGCCATAAGAATAACCTAAGAATCGAAATGTAACCCATCCATAGTCCATATATAACCATACAATTTAATATTTTTCTTTTAGATACCATAAACATAAGTTACCCTAACAACCAACATGTAACCCATAGACATAAGCCAAATTTAATGTGAAGACAAAAAAAAAAGGTTCAATCTATATTTTTGGCCTCAAAAAAAAAAAAAAATTTTCCCGCACGAATTCCATATTTTTCAAAAATTACCATTACAAGTTGACGGAATAATTAGACAAGACTTTTTAATAAAGTACAAATGTATCATAGACTATGAAAAAGGGACAATCACGTTAAAAAATCACAACAACACAGTAACAAAACCATTAAATTCAGAACATTATAATCTCCGAAACGTTAACCCTAACCAAATTATTCAAAATTTTATCAATAATGTAACTAAACTATAACTTAATTAAGACAAAAATGTAATCATATTTTCAAGTGCATCAACAAAAAAAAAAACGACAAAAATGTAATCATATTTTCAAGTGCATCAACAAAAAAAAAAAAGAAGACAAATGTAATCATGTTTTTAAAACCCTAGCCGTAAGATTAAAATATATTTTTTTTTTATATAAATTAGTTAAGAAACAGAATGTAAACAATAGAGTTAAGCAGCCAAGTTTTTTTTATATAATACTTTTAATAGTTCCAATATTTATTTTATATTCAGAATTACCTTTTAAGAAACAAATTTATACTTATTAATGTAAAGACAAAAAACAGTTTAAACCTGTTTTTCTGTCTCAAAAAAACCGACGGACGTGTAATAGGTACAGAATCACCCAACAACAGCTGACTCAGCTAACTGCACAGCCCACCCAAGACGAATAGAAAATTAAATAAAAAACAACGTTCATTTTCCTAATGTAATATGATACGCTACAACCATATACGGAATATTATAAAAATCATTTCTATTTACTGTGACCTCGGCCTTGATCAGTGTATTAACCTAAACCGAGAACAAAGGATTGTGTACCTATATAAAGCGATCTATTTTCCAAGATAAAACAGTGATTATCCACACGTTGAGCGTTTCACTTACCTAACACGCGGTCCATTACCATAGCAGTAAGATCCGGTCAGGGGGACAGGTGATTCTTTTAAACCGACTTTATTTTTTCCACATCTTGAAAACCATTCAATTACACTTGGGATATAATTGTTTGAGACAGATAAAATAATATAAATTAGAACCAACTTGATATTCGCGGAAATCAACATATTATTTTGTAACCTAAGAGCTAGCCCCGGAATATGTGACAAAATTTAAAGATCCTATCCCCTTATTAAGATTAGGGCGTCTGGCAGTAAGAATTCGGTGGATGTATCTCATAAATGAAATGACACTGAATCGCGAAATTGCGAAAATAATTGACAGTTTCGTCAAAATGTAAGCAACGGTCACTACGGTCAGTTATTTATGCGCGCTTTCCGGGGTTGGTTCCTAAGTAGAAATGGGTTAGTTTGAATTGCATATTTACTTTGCAACGTATAGGTAGCTAACTAAACGTTTAAAAATACCCTGTTTTCAACTATTAATGTACACTCGACTAGTATTTAATTTAGAGTTTAATCCAAATAACAACTGTTACCAGTGATCGTAGTATTTCTAATATTTTTGGTGCAGTGCCAGGCAGGGTTACTATTATTTTGAGGCTATTAAATGTTTGAAAATCAAAGCCATTTAAAACTAAGTAATCTTTTTCTTTTTTTTTTAAGTTTTCTTTTTCTCCATAGCAAATGTATGAAAACAATTTTCTTTAATTTCTGGCTTTTTTGTACATTACCGAAAGTTGACCCCAAGGAAACTATTGATACTGGATAGAAATGGAATCGATTGACATAAAAAAATGCATGTAAAAAAAACTGGACAGGAATGGGATCGATTGGCATCAAAAAAAAGTTTGTCAAAAATTACCATTTTCTCGCACCCTGTATGTTTTTTCCAAAATCTGTAAACGCCAATCTTCATTAATTTGAAATCGATGGAAGGTCTCCTAAGATCATTTTCGCCTAGCAACACGGGACCTGGTAGCTGCCCTCACTGACCCAAAATCTATTTCCACCCTGTATACATATAATAAACGCGTAAGAGAAAAAAAATGTACATTGAAGATATTTGAGAAAAACTAATTCGGGGGGTCTTTGAAACGTTGACTAAATGCATTTCAGTGATTTTTGGAATTCTTGTCTGTCTGTCTGTGAATTTGTCCGCGCACTACACAAAAACTACTGAACAGAATTTCATGACATTTTGTATAATAACATTTATACCCCGGAGCAAAATTTAGGGTAGTATTTATTCCGCTAATTTATTTATAAAAATCATATGTATAGTTCTAAAAGTGATCACAGATGGCGCTGTATAAGTACCCAACAACCCATAATCATGCTATCTTCTATACATACAATAAATGCGTAGGGAGAAATAAAAATCACTTCGTTTTGAAAAATTTAAATAAACGTATAAACAAATAAAATAGGTAGTTAGATTGATCGATTCCGATTTACCCGAGAGCAAAAATTTTACCGATGCAACATGTTTTATCTCGCTTTAACATCCGAATACTTCTTCTTCTTCTTCAGCGAGTATGCGCCCACTGTTGGGCATACGCCTCTCCAAATTTCCTCTGATAAGCCCGGTTTGCGGTTACTGTCCTCCAGAGTGGGCCTGCAATCTTTTTAATATCGTCCTCCCATCTGGTTGGAGGTCTATGATTGTGCCTTTTTGAACGAGGTCTCCATGCTAGGACACGCTGGCTCCACCTCCCATCATCTCGACGACTAACGTGTCCGGCCCAGGCCCATTTCAGAGTAGCAATCCGTTGACCGATGTCTACTACTTTGGTCCGTCGCCGGAGCATGCTACGTTCCATGGCTCTTTGAGCAACTTTGAGCCTCTCCATTCCGCACATGGTCCACGTTTCGCAAGCGTAGGTCATGGCAGGCAATACGCATTGGTTAAACACTTTGGTCTTGAGCGATTGAGGTGTTTTGGCTTGAAACACATTTTTCAGCTTACCAAAAGCAGCCCAGCCCAACTGAATCCTTCAGCTTATCACCGCCATCATCGAGTCCGCTCCAAGCAGTATTTGCTGTCCAAGGTAATTGTATTCTGTCACTTGTTCTAGAGGTTGGTTATCCAATGATATGGGGCTACCAGATAAGTTTACAGTTGCCATGACTTTCGTTTTATCCATATTCATTTTCAGCCCAACACTTAGCGACGCAGCATACAATTCCTGTATCATGTGTTGTAGGTCGTGTGCAGTTTCGGAGATGATGACGATGTCGTCGGCATAGCGGAGATGATTTAGGCGTACTCCGTCGACGTTTATCCCTCTACCCTCCCAATTGAGGATTTTGAAAATGTCCTCCAAAGCATTTGTAAACAATTTCGGCGAGATTACGTCTCCTTGGCGTACTCCTCTTCCAATTGGGATTGGGTCTGTTCTCTTCTTGAGCTGGACAGTCATAGTCGCTGTTTCGTAGTGTAGAGGTTTCTCAGATCCGAATACACATAAAAGGTAGTCATAAATCTAACAAAGTAATTTTACCCTTTTTGTAAGACGTTTGGCGTTTGAGATTTGTCTGGTCCCTGTCATGTTGCTGCTGAAATAGTTCACGCTGCGACGTTCCGAGCCTAGGCCCTACGCGGTACTCAGCCTTTGGCCTTTGCAGACAATGCCGCTCACCCTCGGGCTTTCGGCCCTCGGATTCGCTAAGACACTTGATCACTGAGTTTTGTCCAGTCCCTGTCATGATGCTGCTGAAGCAATTCTCGCAGCTACGTTCCTAGCCTGGGCCGTACGCGGTACTCGGCTTTTGGCCTTTGCAGACAATTCTACCCACCCTCGGGCTTTCGGCCCTTGGATTCGCTAAGACACTTGATCACTGAGTTTTGTCCAGTCCCTGTCATGCTGCTGCTGAAGAAATTCTCGCAGCAACAATCCGAGGGGTCTCCCTCTTTTTTTTTTTTTTTTTTTTTTTTTTTTTTATACCACGACGGTGGCAAACAAGCATACGGCCCGCCTGATGGTAAGCAGCTACCGTAACCTATGGACGCCTGCTACTCCAAAGGAGTCACATGCGCGTTGCCGACCCTTTACAAAAAGGAGGATTCACTGTGTTGACGACTAAAGGAACAAGAAGGTCCCTCATCGTTAACACACTGGGTCCTCTTTGAGCTCTTTGGCAACCTTACTCACCAGCAGGAACACAACACTATGAGTAGGGTCTAGTGCTATTTGGCTGTGGTTTTCTGTAAGGTGGAGGTACTTCCCCAGTCGGGCTCTGCTCCAGATTTGAGCGATGACATTCGCTGAACGTGCCCTACCACACTTAGCGAGATGCCATTCGCAGTGCCCATACCTCTCTTTTTGGCGTAGTTTAAGGACATACCCAGGTCCGGACGTAGTTTAAGGACATACCCAGGTCCGGACGTAGTTTAAGGACATACCCTCTGGTCGCATACAAACTATTGTCATATTTTTAACTGTCATAACACTTTTTGCATATATTAGTTTGTCATAATTATTTTTGAGCATACCTCGTTTTTTGTCATAAATGAGCTAAAGCATATTTTTATAGTCATACTTTTATTTGGCATCATATTTTAAATCATATGTTTGATGACCATAATTGTCTTTAGTTATAAGTATTGCAACGCATATTATTAATATTTCATGAAAATTTTAGTCATATATTTAAGGCTCATAACATATTTTATTCATAAAAAAATACAAAGCTTGAATTAGCTTATGAACAATGCGGTATCTTTTGTCCGGAAATAGGAGCCCTGCTTCGCGGGGCTACATCTACTCTTGGGCGGGACACAATTGCATAAAACCTGCAAATTATAAAGAAGTCAGTATAAGCCAAAAAACGGTGTCCCCTTCATTCGCAGATAGAAATTTCATAGAATTTTGTTATAGAGAAAATTTTTCACGTATTATTTGGTTCTTGTATTTTTAATTCAAATATTATTATTCCATTGATAATTTACTTGAATGAAACACCCTTTACAGAAACACGAGAACGAAACTAGGAAGAGACTTAGATTAGGAAAAGTGGGTTAGGTTAGAACTGCGACCCCCACAGACGCGAACTGTAACCAGAAAAGTGGGTTAGGTTAGGTTAGAACTGCGACCCCCACAGACAAACTGTTACCAGAAAAGTGGGTCAGGTTAGGTTAGAACTATGACCCCCACAGACATGAACTGTTACCAGAAAAGTGGGTTAGGTTCGGTTAGAACTGCGACCCCCACAGATACAAACTGTTACCAGAAAAGTGGGTTAGGTTAGAACTGCGACCCCCACAGACATGAACTGTTACCAGAAAAGTGGGTTAGGTTAGGTTAGAATTGCGAACCCCACAGACACAAACTGTTACCAGAAATGTGGGTTAGGGTAGGATAGAACTGCGACCCCACAGAAACGAACTGTTACCAGAAAAGTGGGTTAGGTAAGGTTAGAAATGCGACACCACAGAAACGAACTGTTACTAGAAAAGTGGGTTAGGTTAGGTTATAATTGCGACCCCTACAGAAACGAACAGTAAAAAATCCGAAAATGTAGAAAAAATATTAATTGTTTATTACGAAGATTATATAAAATATTTAAAAAATGCAAACAGCTAATTTTAATTTATTTACAACTACTTATAATTTTTCTGAATATCGTAACAGTGGTCCAGTACATCGTGCTTCATATCGACATTTTATCGACTTATAAAATGTGTGTCCTCGCACTATTGAGACGTCAACACATAATTTCCCCCGTGATCCGGGCTTTGCAAATTAGGTAAGATGTATTTTTTTGCAGACAGGAGTTAGGCTTAATTCAAATAGCTTCTTTAATATTTTATGTTTTTATTAAGCAACTAGCTGTGCCCGCGGCTCCGCCCGCGTGGAATTCGGTCTGTGTCAGTAAGCGGCTAATTCACCCCTAATTTCTCTCCTGCTACCCTGGAGGCGGAACTTGAAGTAAAGTTGACAGATGGATACGCTGGAGGACAGTAGTCCTGATAAAATATTTAACAATTACCACTAAATAAAAGTACACTCAAAAATCAATCCTTTTTTGTCCTTATATTTTTTTTTGCCATGATATAAACAACATAGAGTAGTAGGTGTATATCGGACGATACAGTACCACTTTTGTATTTATACGTTCATGTCCACGGCAAATATCATCCAAATCGATCCTCCCGTCAAATCAGTCTAAGCATGAAAGGTAAGAACAGGCGCGGTTGCAGCGCGGTTGAAATTTGGGGGGTGGGGGGGGGTCCCAAATGGAGAAATGATTTTTTGTTTTTTGAGGGGGTCACTCATGACTTTTTCCATGGGTCCATGACCCATGCAAATTTAAAAATTTAACTCAATCGAGTGTAGTGACTACCCCCCTCCCCCCCCCCTTTAGACGTTGACGACGTATGGGGCGTGCCGACGGTCGGGGAGGAGGGCGCATTTTCATTACGTTAATTTTCATACGTTTTTACCACACTGTCACAGATAATACACTGATGTTACGTTACTGGTTGCAATAATGGTGGTAATTACATACGGTTTCCGAACGCGGAATAGAAGATTTATGATATTAATGTACATCAAGATATTTATTCTTCAATGTAAGCACATTACAATGCACTAATGAACGTCAGAGAACAAAATACGTGAATGGTGTGGAACACTTGGTTGGAACGAAGTTATGTTATTTTATTTTCGACTTTTTCGAGAAGTCTCTTTTTTGAATTTTTGAAATTTTTGAAATTTTTGAATTTCTTGAATTTTTTTTAAATTATGAAACTGACATTTTCGACACTTTTGACACTTTTTACTTTTAGGTTCTCGACTTTTTTCACTTTGTCACTTCTCACTTTCACTTTTCATTACACTTCACTTCACTTCACTTTATTCTATGTTTCTCAATCTTATGGGTGTCGCGTTTTCGTGTTGTGACGCTTATTCGTGACGGTCACGTGACTTTTTTTCGCCTAGCCCCCATCCGCGAACCGTCCGATAAGGAACTTCGTTCCAAAACTACCACCGGTTCTAACCCTACACCTCTGGCCCGAGAAGTATTATGACCGAAAAGAAACTCGACGGGACTTATTTTTTTCAAAACAGTAATACATTATTAGATCTCAAAGATACAAAATAATGCGTAGTTCTTCAAGAAGACATATCAAAACAGCTTGAGAGACAGATAATGTACCTACTGTTTAATTATAAAGAAAAATAAATCCTAATCTGACTGCTTCACAAAACGTTTGATATGTTTTCCTACCTAAACGGTGTCCTATAAATGTTAGATGATTTTGTAGTAGTTTCTGGTTTGGGCCATGCATCTTTGTCCGTCATATAATAGTCCTCGAACCTGCAATAACCCTTTGACATTAATGACATTTTCAAATATTTCTTAAGAGCGGGTAAAGGTAAATTTAAAGCATCGACGGGTTAATAAATATGGACACCTTGACCAACAAATTATAAACTATTTCAATACCAAATTTCATCTAAATACGTACAGCGGTTATTGGTTGTTTCTTCCCCATGTTAACTTCCACCCCTTTTGCATCCGCTTAAGGGATAATTTCTGAGATAAAACTATTTTATTTCCTTTTGCAGAATTCAAATTATCTCCATACCAAATTTTATCTAAATCGATTCTACGGTTAATAATTCCCTATACCTACAAATTTCCCACTCCCTTTCACCCCTTTAGGGTTGATTTTCGGGGTGAAAACTATCCTTTGTCCTTTCTTGAGACCCATATATACTATCTATATACCAATTTTCATCTAAATCAGTTCAGCGGTAAAAAATTCCTCATACCAACTTCCAACCCCCTTTTCACCCCCACAAGGGTTTGAAAACTATCCTATGACGTTTCTCGAGACTCAAATTATCTCCATACTCATTTCTATCTAAATCGTTTCATCGGTTAAAAATTCTCCATACAAACTTTCAACCCCATTTTCACCCCCACCAGGGTTGATTTTCGGGATTAAAACTATATATTATCCTTTCCCGGGACTCAAACTATCTCTATACAAAATTTCATCAAAATCCGTTCAGCCGTTTTCACGTGATGCGCGGTCAAATAAACAGACAAACAGATAAACAGATAAACAGACAAAAATTCTAAAAATTGTTGGAACGTGTTCTGTTATCGATTCTAAGTATCCCCAGCCAACTTTTTTTCGATTATCTTCCATGTACAGACTTTCGACCCTCTTCAGCTTTATTATATGTATAGATAATCAATAAAAAGAAATATAAGGCAGATGAAACCAATGAACGTAACGATGCAATGAGTGTAACGGTGCATAATAATATTATAGCTTTAAAGCTTTATGGTTGATTATTATTATGCTTCAAATCGTTATGCGGGTTAACGTTATAGTTATTGACAATTATGCTCTTAGTTCTTATGACATTGAATTTATATATAATTTAAATTTATCTGCGCAAAAAATATATGACCACTACTGAGTATGATCAAAATTCTTATGACTAAAAATGTATGACACAAAATAATACAACTTTCTAATTGTATGCGCAATGATGACTATGAAACAAGTGGTTATGCGCATCAAGGATATGACTTAAAATTTTATGTAACCCAATATGGACCCCAATCTGAGCCTGGGCCCGACGCGGTACTCGGGCTTTAGCCTTTGCACACATTGCCGCTCACCCTCGGTCCTTCGGCCCTCGATTTCGTTTTTAAGACACTTGACCGTTGAGTTTATTCCGGTCCCTGTCATGCTGCTCCTGAAACAATTATCGCAGCTACGTTCCGATGCTGGGCCCTACGCGGTACTCGGCCTTTGGCTTTCACAGACATAAGCCACTCACCCTTGGGCCTTCGGCCCTCGGTTTCGCTTTTAAGACACTTGACCGTTGAGTTTATTCTGGTCCCTTTCATGCTGCTGCTGAACCAATCCCTGCTGCGACGTTTGGGGCCTGGGCCCTACGTGGTACTCGGCCTTTGGCTTACGAATAAATTGCCACTCACTTTCGGTCTTTCGGCCCTCAGGTTGGCTAAGAAACGATCCCTGAGTTTTGTCCGGTCCCTGTCATGCTGCTGCTGCTGAAGCAATTTTCTGCTTCGACGTTGCGCTTACACGCTACGGCGTTCGGCCCTCTTTTCGAAGTATATTCTGCTGCAGGAACTCGGCCATTATCATTCGCAGGTCTTGACGCTCGCCTTTTAGTTGGTTATCTTAACACGGCTGAACGAATTAATTTTGATTCAGTTACCAATTTGATGGACATTGACATCGTAAAAAGTGTAAGTTTTACAGTAATGGCCTGGATTTAGTAAATTAAAATGACAAACCTCCCAAACGCACGCGAGCGAAGCCGCGGGTACAGCTAGTAACTAATAATAGAATAAAATTTGGTTTATATCGAAT
Organism: Pammene aurita; assembly: GCA_947086415.1. Lineage (NCBI taxonomy): Eukaryota > Metazoa > Arthropoda > Insecta > Lepidoptera > Tortricidae > Pammene > Pammene aurita. The sequence continues at coordinate 20,333,448 of OX352291.1, forward strand.
ATTAATAAAAATTAAAAAAAAAAACATAAAAAGTAATAATGTAGAGATGGTTGGTAATTAAATAACAATTTCACAAAAAACGTCATTGCACCGGTTTTGCTGAAAAATCTACGATAATTCTAACGATCTGAGTGTTGTTGAAATCTGGATTGAATAACAATGAATGTGCCAACTCTAAGATATTTTAATTGGATATATCTTTCCTTGAGACTGTATATAGCTTTACTTGAAACTTCTTCCAATTACAAGTGTTTGTCGCCTGCTTCGGCGAGCAAGACGAGTATAACCTAATTAAGTGGACTCAAGACCGCCTGATTGCTGTTTGAATGAGTTCAATAGCACGGGAGGTAGCCATATCAAAAAAAAATCATTAGAATATATTCAGAAAAATTAACAATAAATGTTATCGATACTGTTTACTCAGAGCTGCAATGTTGACAATCGATAAAGTTACTGGATTTTTTGATTGTGACAACGGTATACTTATTACTTAAGACATGCTCAGCAGAAGGTTTTATATGCGCAATGCCCTATACACCTGTACTCTACTCACTTAAGTATTTAGAGATCCTACCAGGAAAATAAAGCATGTCACAGAACAAATCATAGTATATCACATCAGTCACCGGCAATGGTACCTTCATACACGAAGGCCGCAAAAATATGTTACACGCTCTTATTGCCCCACAAATAAGAGCGTGTCACATATTTTTGCGGTCTTTGTAGTAGGTACAGTCAACGGCAATAGTATCTTCCTACATGAAGGCCGCACAAATATGTGATAGGCTCTTATGACCCTACAAATAAGAGCGTGTCACATACTTTTGCAGCCTTCATGTAGGATGATACTATTGCCGGTGACTGTACATATTTATTCTACTTAAAAAAAAGAGAATCCCACAGTTAAAATAACGATATAGATTCTTAATAAATACTTAAAACAGTACTTACCAGTCTAAAAGAAAACTTTAGGGAGAAGCCATGATCATGAATGAGAGGATGTCCCTAATTTTGCCCTTCATTCTAATAATACTCCACCTAAAAAACGTGTGCCTGTCCCCAGCTCCCAACTCAATCGAACTTCCCAGACAATAGGGGTACAAATCTAGCGAGCTGGGTTGATTGGTCCTCAAGTCTTAGTTACAAGCTCTTTACCCACGCAGATTGAACACGTTTAAATTACGTAAGGTGCTTTAGGGTAATTATTAACGCCGGTTGCCTTAGGCGTGGATCAAGGATTTGGTTCAGAAAAGGCCTTTTCTGACGAAAACTGACCGGGATATAACACTTTCCCGTACCTATGTACATTATGTAGGTAGTATGAAGACTATTAAGTACCTAAATATACTTTTAATTTAAAATAAAAATAAAAAGTTAACTGAGGCGTAGCTGAAAATAATACGAACAACAGCTTTATTGTTTTGTTTATTTACATATTTTTTATCGCGAGGCTAGCATGTGTAAATTTCTCCTTGTAGAATATGTAAATCTCGTTTTTGTTGTGAAATGTTTGCTCGGTTTTTATGGAAATGCCTGGCTCCAACGTTAACAGCAGCAAGTAAATCTTTTACCGCGTTGCATTCATACATTAAATAAAATGTCCGGAAAAGGAACACAGGACAAGACACACGCAAAGACTTTTCCGATTGAATGATTCGCAATGATAATACTTCAACAAGTTTAACACATTTTCTTTACTAATAAACATGGTAATCATGACGGAAAATCAAATATAGTATAATATATAAATATAGGGGCGATTTTAAATAATCATTTTATACACCACAGTACTGACATTTTACCCCCAGACTTCGAGTTTATATGATTCTAACCGCTTACCAAACCAGATCAAGTAAATATAAATGATGCTTCTTTTATAAAAAGATAAAAAAGATAAAAGATATTTATTCTTAAATTTAAGCACATTACAATGCACTTATAACCGTTTGAAACCCTTAAAAGTAGCCCCAAAAAAATCGAAATATCTTGAAAATCGAGTTTTCTTTATTCTTAGTAGCGGGTACGAGTAAAGGTGCGACCACACCGCTGCTTAAAATACGGCGACGTTACGGAATCGCAGTGACGCATCGTATTCGCACCGTTTTAATCGCATGCCCTTCACACCGCTGCTCAAAATACGTTGACGGTACGGAATCGCAATGACGTGCCGTAAACGTCACGACTTTAACGCATGCTCTCCACACCGCTGCTCAAAATACGCAGACGCAACGTGTATGCACTGACGTGCCCCATACGAAATATTTTTGACGCGAACCTTCCAAACCGTATTTTGAGCAGCGGCGTGGAGGGCATGCGATAAAAACGGTACGGATACGATGCGTCACTGCGGAAGCGTCACCGTATTTTAAGCAGCGGTGTGGTCGCACCTTAAAGGATGGCTCACGCTGCGGCGTGAACCACCGTTAAGTATGTGTGCGTACCCACCTATTTATTTCAATCAACTTCTTTCTTCTTCTTTTTTTATTATGTGCTTTCCATTTCTTCTGTAACTCCGCTCTGCTTGTGAACACAAACACTAAGGAAATTATGTTTACTTTTGTTTACCTCTCATTTGATTTTATGCATTTTCGGTACTGGTTTTCTTTTTGAGGTTTTCTTCTATAAAGAGTATTTGTATTGTGTAAAGTCACCGCGTTTTACTGTACCTACATATACAGTACAGTACAGTATAGTAGCTAACTATAACATGTGTTTATAATACATATTACATGTGCTACGACATGGCTACGACAGTAACCTGCAGTCAAAGCCGTGTCTATTTAGATGGTAATTAGAATTGTATTATAATAACTATACCATTGTCCCAATTATCCCAATAATAGTTGATTGATATGCAAATTTATCTCAGATTATTGGTGTAGTTTACATTTGTATCGCCTCGTTTCTCGTGACGGTAACTGCGCTCGCTATGAGTAGGTAACTGAGAAATTTGCCCCCATACACGACTCGCAAACCTCTCGGCACGCATGATCCAGTGCAGTTTAGCCCTTTGGCACATGCATACTAAAGGTCAAAACAATGTTTTTGACCCGCAGTTCTTAAAAAAAAATCCCTTACGGAGTGCTAAGTCATCCTTTTTTTTTAAATAACACGACAGTGGCAAACAAACATACGGCCCGCCTGATGTTAAGCAGCTAAGGACATAGCCGTGTCCGGACGTAGTTTAAGGACATACCCGGGTCCAAATCATGTTCTTTCTGTATGGGAATCTTTTTTTCAGGAACCTATCGGGTGAAATAAATTTCATAGCATGCCAAATTGTTCAAAACAAACTGTTTTTGACACTAAATATCAAGTTATATCCTTCAGATACAATATACCTAGCTGATTTTTTTGTACAATATACCAAAAATGATACGTAATATCTTAATACCGTATCTGCCGTACGGTTCGATAAGTCTCGTTAAATAGTCACTGAAGTAGAACTGAGTCAATTTGTATTATTGAAAAATAAAAAATAAATGAAAAATATTATTGCTTTAATTAAAAAAAAATTGATGAAATGTAATGATGTGGTATATCTCCATGTAGAGTATCGCCTCAAAACCACACGCAAAAATGATAAGTCAGCACTCCCCTCCTAAGGAAATTTTATTTTAGAACTGTGGGTCAAAAAAGTGTTTTGACTTCTAGTTTGCGTGGGCCAAACGGCTAAAGTGTACATCGATTTGCGGTTTTTTTGCATACGCTTGCCACTAGTATAACTAAACCAGGGCCCTAATTCGACATGGCATAACTGACAGTAGCTAGCGAGACAACTATGAGATCACACTTTTGTGACAGTTGAAATTTGGGGTGGAATCACTCAAGAGTGACATCTTAAATGGTGGCCATAGCCATAGACAAAACGCTCTAATGAGACCTACTGACAGATTGACAGTTAGGTGTGGACACGTGTGGACAGATGGATTTCACTCTATCACCTAGCGAGACAAGTGTGAGAGCCACGTCTCGCAGTTTGGCATGTCGAATCAAGGCCCAGGATTCGTAGTAGATAATTATGTGAAACGATTTCAGACTTACATCAGTCGTCAGTGTGTGAGTGTCGGAACTAAATATCATAAAGCGTGTGTCTAACTTTAAGCTGCGTAATGCAACCTCAAAAAAATGCATTAATATGATTTATCGATGCATTAGTATCGATGGAAAGTCCCTAGGCTAATTTTATTCGGGCCACCTAAGGTTCTATGTCTGGCTATAAATAATGCATATCAAACCACCTTACGTTTAAGAAACGTAACACAATAAATTGATCGCATGTTGCAAGGTATAAGTGCGCCAGGCGCGGATCCAGGATTTCGGGATCAGGGGTGGGGGGGGGGCACTTTCCAGGATTTCGTTCAGGGGGGGCACTTTCTTTTACAAAAAATCTCGCGGCAGCACCTATGGGCCCCGTAGTATACGAGGTTTGAATTCCAGGGGGGGGGGGGTGCAATTGCCCCTGTTGCCCCCCCCTGTATCCGCGCCTGAAGTGCGCTGCCTAACAAGTTGTGCTTGGAAGTGATATTTAACGATAAGTAACTTATGATATGATAAATTATGGGCCGAAGCCACCGGCTTATAATACTCAGTTATAATAAGTTTAATTTAAAGACAATATGTGACAATTGTGATAAAATAAAGTAGAACCAAAATTTTTATAACTTTTATAAGATGTAGGTACGTATACTGCCTATGAAAAAAGTGCCTCGAATTTGACCGCCACATTAGTTGAATAATAATAATAATAATAAAAAAAAAAAACCGCTGACACTGACACACGCCTTGTTAATTTATTTTGCTAAATATTTCTTTTTATACGTGTTTTTGCCTCTATTTGGTCTTATTTACCACGAAGTGAACCCAAAAAACAAAGGCAATATGAAGGTTGCTACAGTTATTGCCTGTAAATATAACGACGGGTCACAATCACAAATAGTTGACAGCTAGTGCTCAAATAAATTTCGGCGAAACACGTACATTTAAAAGCATGATAACAAGGAGTAAAACAAGAGCGGGTACTACCCACGCACGACCACCACCCTCGCCCGCCCCGTCATCTTCTTCGTCCACTTCGTCGCCGAGCGGCGACATCGAAACAGCGCCCGACACAGACGGATCCAGTGACAAAAGCGGGCCACCGCCACCGCCGCCACAAACACCTGCGCGACGCGGACGGCCACCGCTGCCGGCACGCTTGGGGCTCGCGGGACATTCCGCCCCGCCTACAGCTCCCGCTGCCGGTGGTGTAGTGCGTCGCATGAGATGGTCTCAGAGTATGAACGAGAATGTCATGCGCGCCTACTATGGGGCTACAGAGGGGGGAACTAATCTGTGCGCGTATCGTGACCGGATACTTCCTCTGTTTCAGGCCCTTGAACCAACCATTGACACGACTGCGCAACGATTATCGGATCAGGTGCGCGTCATTCAGCGGCTAAAGCGGTTGGATGACGCGACACTTGATCGGCTTCGCCTGGAGACTCTCTCTGTTCGCGCGACCACCACCTCGGCGCGGGATCCGCCCGCCACGTTGCCGGATCCGATGCCTGCACCCGACCTGGCATCGGGGGCACCGCGGGTTGATCCCAGTGCCGATGACGAGGGTATCGCGAATCAGAGTGTGAGTAGTTCAGCCAATGAGCAACTGAGGAGGACTTTGGAAGAGGCAATTACGCAGTATCGATCCACAAACATCCCTAGGCCACGATTACCACGCTTGCCTATGAATAGACGCAATCTAGCGTTAATGGGAGCCCTAAATGATTTGCTAGATCCATTCCTGCGGACTAGTAAAGACTTAGATGATACGCACTCGATAATGTACTGCGGAGCCATCGCGGCGTGCCGTGTTGCTCGAGTCAAGTTTCCGGACGCTGAACGTGCACCTAGGACCGCCGGGGGTGTCCCCGCATGGCAGGTGCGGATCGAGCGTCGTATCAACTCATTTAGGACTCTCATTGCAAAGCTGATCTGCTTCAGGGGGGGCAATAACCGCCCCCGAGTAATGCGCTTTGTGCACCAGGCGTTCGCGGAGACAGATATCGAGCCCCGCGACTACATGGCCAACGTCATAGAGCGCATCGACTTTCTGAAGCAGAAAGTTTATGCATGGGCAAGCCGTATTCGCCGTTACACAGAGCGTGTGGACCGATTCAAGCAGAATCGTCTTTTCCAAAGTGACCAAAGGAAGGTATACCGAAGGTGGGAGGGAACCGACCCCCGTGTGTCCGACGTGCGCCTGCCGGATGCTACTGCCATGACTGATTTCTGGCGTAGCGTCTGGTCGGCGCCCGTTGAACACACGGAGGGCGAGTGGATGAGTGTTGTTGAACGTGGGTGCGAGTCCATCGAACCAATGGGGGCTATCACCATCAGCCCCGACGACGTAAGTTGTGCAATCCGTACGGCCCAGAACTGGAAAAGTCCTGGCCCGGATGGGTTGCACAACTTCTGGCTAAAATGGTTTCGATGCTCGCACTCGCGGTTGGCAACACAATTTCAACAAGCCCTTGAACTTGGCTCCCTACCGCCTTCCTTAACAACTGGTGTAACCTTCCTGCTCTATAAGTCCGGTAGTACCACGGAAGCGAAGAACTACCGACCCATCACGTGCCTGCCTACGCTCTACAAGCTTCTTACATCCATTTTGAGAGCAAAAATAAACGCGCACATGGTCGCAAACAACATTTTGGTCTCCGCTCAAAATGGATGTAGGGTTGGGTCCCGTGGTACTAAAGAGCTCCTCCTCATAGACATGACCATTTGCCAACGAGTCCGGCGGAACAGGGGGGCCCTCTCGACCGCTTGGATTGACTACAAGAAGGCCTATGATTCGGTGCCTCATTCATGGCTGGAGAGGGTCTTAGAGCTGTATAAAATTGATACAGCTTTAAGATCCTTCCTTGGCGCGTGTATGAGGCAGTGGACCACAGTTCTTCGTCAACCAGGAGGTGGGGATTACCCCTCTGGCCCGCAGGACTTTATAAGGATCGAGCGAGGAATATTTCAGGGCGACAGTCTGAGTCCCCTGTGGTTCTGCCTAGCTCTAAATCCGCTCAGCACTCTGCTGAAGGATTCGGGGCTAGGTTGCCGGCTTCGGAGAGAGGGTGAAATTATATCTCACCTTCTGTACATGGACGATCTCAAATTATTTGCACCAAATAACCGAGACTTGTTGGAGCTACTGAATACCACTGAAGTCTTCAGTAGTTCCATCAAGATGGAGTTTGGTATTGATAAATGTGCGGTTATGCATGTACAGCGGGGGAAAGTAGTAAATTCAGCAAATTTACAGCTTTCTGAGACCATGACGTTCAGATCTATCTCTGAATCAGAAACCTACAAATACCTTGGTATGTCACAGTCCTTGGGTATTGAGGATGCGGGTATTAAACAGGCGTTGAAGGAGCGCTTCTTCGGTCGGCTGACAAAAGTACTCAATAGTCTTTTGTCAGGTGGCAACAAAGTGCGCGCCTTCAACGCCTGGGTGATGCCCCTACTCACATACTCCTTTGGCATACTAAGGTGGACACAGACCGAGCTGGATGCCCTGGATCGGAGGGTCCGTCTATTGCTCACCACACACCGTATGCTTCACCCACGCTCGTCTGTTATGAGATTGTACATCCCACGGAAGTGTGGAGGTCGCGGCTTTTTAAACGCCAAAAATCTCCACAACCGTGAGGTGTACAATCTCAGGAATTATTTCCTTAACAACGAGTGTGGGATGCATCGTGATGTGGTGGCAGTAGATAAAGGCCTCACGCCGCTCTCCTTGGCAAACGAGAACTGGCGCAAACATGTGGTGCTAAGCACCGAGGATCGCAGGGCGGTATGGAAGAGCAAGGAGCTACACGGGCGGTTCTACAGGGCCCTCACGGGACCCGACGTAGACCTGCTCGCGTCGGTGAACTGGTTACGATTCGGGGACCTCTTCGGAGAAACCGAAGGTTTTGCCTGTGCAATTGCGGACGAAGTTATCATGACGAATAACTACCGGAGGTATATCCTGAAGGACGGTACGGTCGACATTTGTCGGGCATGCCGCCGTCCCGGAGAGTCACTCAGGCATATCATCTCCGGTTGTTCTCATCTTGCTAACGGCGAGTACTTGCACAGACATAACCTCGTAGCTAGGATTATACACCAGCAGCTTGCTCTTCTATACGGTCTTGTGGACCACGAAGTGCCGTACTACAAGTACACACCTGCGCCAGTTCTCGAAAATGGTCGTGCCACGCTCTATTGGGATCGATCTATTATCACGGACAGGACTATTGTAGCCAATAAGCCTGATATCGTGGTAATAGATCGACCGCAACGCCGGGCCATGCTCGTCGACATCACCGTCCCATGTGACGAGAACCTCGTGAAGGCCGAGAAGGACAAGTCCAGCAAGTACCTAGACTTGGCTCACGAGGTGACCGCCATGTGGGAGGTTGATTCGGCGATCATTGTGCCGATAGTTGTTTCTGCGAACGGTCTCATAGCGAAGAGTCTCGACGAACACCTAGAGAGACTTTCGCTACGGGGTTGTGGTTGGATCAAGGGTCAGATTCAGAAGGCGGTTATCCTGGACACGGCGCGCATAGTCCGAAGGTTCCTCTCTCTGCGGCCCTGACCATCGGCAGCCTGGGCCTTGCTCCGTTGCCGGCGGCACCCTAGGATAGGTTTTTTACAATGTTTTTATTGTTTTTCTATGTTTTAGATGTATTTTTATATTTTACTTTTATAAAAATATTGTAAAAACCTAATCCTAAGAAGGAAAATAAATAAAGAGAAATAATAATAATAATAAATACTCTTTATTGCACACCTCATACAGTTACAAGCACAAATTTTACAATTAGATAAATTTAGGTAGAGGTAACAACAGGCGGTCTTATCGCTAATGAGCGATTTCTTCCAGACAACCTTTGGGTAGTGGAGACTAGAGAAAAACAATAAGCAGTAGGTGGTGCATAGAAACAAAAGAGACGAAATAGATAACACAGCACATTCATATGAATATACATACTTAAATAAATACAAAATAAACATACATATACGTACATATATACATATATAATACACAGAGTAAGAAACAACAGTGTCAACTTAAAAACCTAAGGAAGAGATAAATAGTATTCCTTAAGTTGCGATTTAAAGCTACCAATAGATTGCGCGCGTTTTATGTTGAGAGGGAGAGAATTCCACAAACGAACGGCCTGGGACGTAAATGAGCAATTATAAAATTTGGAAGATGAAGATGGCACTTTTAGGAGCAATTTTTGAGAGGATCTAATAGAATTAAGATAAGAGAAACGCTCTTTGAGGTAGCGGGGAGTTGCAGGGTTAAAAAGTATAGAAAAGAGTAAAGAAAGTATGTGAGAGTTACGGCGGTGACGGATAGAATACTACTATATGAGTAAATCTCTTAATGAAGGATAACAAACATTAAAAAAAAATTAAAAAGCCTATAAGTCCACACACTATTAACAAGATATTTTTATGTAGGTACTCAGAATTTGAACTAAATGTAGGAACATCGGAAAAGTGTCGAGCACTCTGTAAGATGTACCTGTACTGACTTATAAATAACGGTCGCAATCTCCCAGATAGTCTAGAGCGGTGGTAGTACGGATAGAGAGAATGCAATAAATCCAGCAGTTATTAACGGAACGGAGTGAAGTGCGTTGCATTGTTAAATAAAATATATTTGATGGCTAGAGTAGTACAAAACTTCAACCTCCCTAACCCAACCAACCAACCTCAACCTAACGCCTGACCCCACCGAATCACACACGCACACGTCCGCTTGATGTATTTTGACATGAAATTAGGTCTTGTAACCGTACGGTGAAGAACCGTGTCTGTGCGGAGCTCTGGTATTTAGTATGAGAATGCCTTACGGCGACCTGACATGTAAACCGAACGTTTGTGATTCGGTCGAGTCACCGAATCAGACAGCCGTGCCGTCCACAGGACGTTTGTTTTATGACCCTCATAGTTGCGTTTCCACACAAAATAAAAGTGAAATTTCCTTGGATATTATGGCGCGAAATGGCCTGAAACGGAATGCCACGATCGGAAACAACATTTTGATTAGATTTTTTTCCATTATTTTTTTTTGAATTGTCAACATGTACCCTCCCCCTTTAATTACCTTATAAATTCAATGTATTGAGCGTGAAATCCCTTTACTTTGGCCAATAGATCGTCCTCGTGGTAGAACCCTTTGAAGTGTGTTGTGCGTAGTACCCGAATTAATCTAATGTAAGGCTAGCAAATTATTTGGGCTTTCTACTTAAAATTACAATTTCAATAGCTTAATTTTACAGATCCAACGGTCATCCAACGAAAGTTTAAATGTTGTGTAGTTTCTAAGAAATAAAGTAGGTTGAAGAGTAAACAGAATTACAAGTTTATTATAAAAATAGTTGATTTTACAGATTTTAGAGTAGAATATTGGCTTAACGTGGTAAAAGATAGTAAATAAGTTTATAAAATATTATTTATTGAAAATTAGTATCATCTACCGTTTCTAACCGGTTATCGGTTAATATAGCAACAAAGGTCCTTGTAGTCTGCATAAACATTTCCCTTACTTAACCCCATATCTAACAGCAATAATAGCTAAAAGGGAAATGTATATATTTATTTTGGGCAAAATTATTCTATTGATCACAACTAACATAACATAACAACATAAATACTCTTTATTGCACACCTCAAATAATAGACACAAAGTATACACAAGACTAACTAATCTACAGTATGATGACTAAATCAATACTATGATGCAGACACCTTCTCATTGCTATGCACGGATGATGAATGATCTCACTAGTCTGAATAATACCTAAAGTAGGTTAAAAAGTAACGAGTTTGACCTCAAATATACGTCACTTTTGAACCAGTCTGCCGGGCACTTCCGGCCATGCAGGAACTGGCAGACTAGGTGTTTCTGTACGTTCATACAAATTGCTATTTGTTACCACAAGTGTCATCATTTCAAATAACGTAGGTAAATACCATCCATTTTTTAAACCGGCAGTGGTACTTCTTTTGTGCTTTCGGCCAATTCTATTTTTAGGGTTCCGTACCTCGAAAGGAAAAAATTGAACCCTTATAGGATCACTTTGTTGTCCGTCCGTCCGTCTGTCAAGACCCTTTTTCTCAGGAACGCGTCCGTATCAAGCTGAAATTTATATCAAATACTACGTCCGTGTATCAGGTCTACTGTCCCTTGGAGCTGTGAAAAAATAAAACTTCCAAGTTAACGCAATCAAAAGATACAGCCGTTTATGCCGAAAATTTCCGTAAATTTTCGAAACTCGCAAGGGAATCAAAACCTACAGGGTACTTCCCGTGAAATCAGAATCCTGAAATTTGGTCCGAAGCAACGTCTTATAGCACAGATAAAGGAAAAATTGCGAAAACCGTAATTTTTTTGTTACATCATATAATAAAAATATTTTCAATAAGTTATTACCCCTATATACCTACAGGTTTGTACGGAACCCTCGGTGCGCGAGTCCGACTCGCACTTGGCCGGTTTTTTTCCTATTTTTTCGGAACTCAAATCACTTCACACATCACTTTTATGAACATGTGCCATGGGACTTCTCTTTGTATCACGTAACGTAGCAGATCTTGCGGTCGCCGCCCGTACTATAAGGGAGGCGTCACAATTGCTAGAGATAGCTATTGTGGTGTACTGTACTACGTATCCAAAAACAAAATATATATACACCTCTGTTTAAATATTCTAACACATTTTGAATTAATTGTCAGCATAGTGCCGGAAGCGGTCGCAGCCATCTTAATGAGATTCAGTAGCAGCAGAGCGTGCGCAACGAGCACCCGAGCTCGTAGACTACACGGGTCCTTATCTTGTAAGTACACTAAGTACGTACAACTGCCCTTAAGTTACAAATTGTCAATTGAATTTAATTTATTTAAATTGAAAAGAAAAAACTATAAATTTAAAATTTAGATCAGTCGATGGAGCATTTTGCCATACAAAAGGTGGTGTAGAAAATCTTTTAATGGGTTCTGGTAAGCTACAGGGTTTTTGGATTTTTTGATTATTTGCCTCCGATGTTTTGAGAAGGACACTGTCCCCGTGGTCTCGGAGAAAGACTGACATGGCGAACAAGTTTTACGAACTACTTGCACTTGGTCTTGTTTTACAATGGGATTTAAATTTGATGTGAATTTGGATTTATTTGTCAAGTCAGTATAATATTTAGGTTATGGTTACCTTTTGTTCTGCCTTTAAATACTAGCTCCTTTTCAAATTGAACGTTTTTTCGTAACTTTGTACTGAGGTCTACCTCTATCGCGACTCGTCGTTGTGAAAATCCTTGGGAGAGATCTTTTATCCAACAGTGTACATATTTAGAAAATTATGAAATGATAGATAAGAACCCTATCGTATTATTGACAAATTATAACTATTGCCAGGAGCTGTAAGGTGATAGATTCAATATATATTATGTTCTGTTATAACTAGATACAGGGTATGGAGTGGAAGTATTGCGTCTCAGCTGGGCTATATCTCGGCCAATCGCGCCGCCGTCTCGTATCTCGTTTCACACCTGAATACACTTCTTATTCTGCGATTTAAACGTTCAAATATCTTCCCATTCGCATATATTTTACCTGAAATTGTCTGATTGAAAGTATGGTAATATACACCGTGGGCTGGAATAACCCGACAGATCTTAACCACGAATTTCTAAGACCAAAAGAAGGAAAAAATATTAAGTATGTGACTTTAGGTCAATTTCACCAAAAAAAATATTTCTTTTTTCGTTTTTTTGAATGTTTATTGCACATGAAAAGCAAATGTTATTAATAAAATTATCGCCTAAAACAAATTGGTACTTTTTTTTTGGAAAAAATTAGTTTCTGCATAGTTTTCCTTGTCACTTTGATATCTGTCAATAAGGACGTGTAAACTATGCCCAATAGTGGCAACAACGCCATCAGAAAGGCGTTTTGTACTGAGTTATAATAAATAGTGTATTTTTTTAAAATTGGTATTAACTCTGAAACTAGCCGTATTCCAGAAAAGTTTATAAGACATTTTAGTATCTAAATTTGATCAGGAATACACTGTTAAAATCTGTCTAGTTATATGGGCCCACGGTGTATTACTGTCACGAGTAATATATGTACTGTCTAGTCGAATGGGCCCGTTGTATCCACAATTCTATTTCGATATTTTTTTAGTACCACGACGGTGGCAAACAAGCATACGGGCCGCCTGATGGTAAGCAGCTACCGTAGCCTATTGATGCTTGCAACTCCAGAGCTGTCGCGTATGCGTGTTACCAATCCTAACACAGCAATAATATAATACTTTGGTACTTACCAAGTACGAGTACCTAGGTACTAGTATGAAAAGAATACTTCAATTGATGATTCCTTAAAGGAGTTTTTCGCGTCGTTGCTATCAGAAAATAACGAGACTTTTTAAGGTGACCTAGTTAAGATAAAAACCTTTATTTCTGTTTTGAAATATTTTAAGAATTTTAATTTTTCTGCGTCGGAAATATGACAACAATACAGTCCTATGTAAAGTTGTACTCAGGCACCTTTCACAATATTTACAAATACAAATGCGTTTATTTCATTACTTTTTACACTACACAGTGTTTACAGGTATCGAGGTTAGGCAAGTAAGTATTCTATGTTAGTTATGAAAAGTTAGGTAACAATTTAAGGATATGAATCATATTTAATTAAAATCATGTAATGAAAAAGGTGCAAAGGTGAAAATGTGGTATATTTAGGTACAGTTCTGACTTGAGTGTTCACTTTTTATTCTGCTGTTGTTTTATCTCACTTCCAGTGTTTTTTTTACGCAAAGAAACCAAAAAGGAAACCCCTTATTTTTTCTACACCTCTCTAACTATTGCCAATGCCCAGGTTTTCTCGAGAGTACACTATGGGTCTTTCAAAAAGGAGTTTTACCAAGGGTCTCCAACGCACCTAGCATCTCTGGAGTTGTAGCTATCTACAGGCTACGGCTTACTTAATAACGATACATATATTTAGTTAGCTACATTTGTTTAAGATAGATAGATACTTGTAAAATAATTACACGTATGAATTTGGGTTGACCCAATTTCGACCACTAGTATGCAAATAAAATGTCACACGTGAACCTGCTGTGAAAGAGGCATTCCGGGAAATATATTGAGTAGCGTAAATGGAATTTAAAACCAATATCGTAGATAAGTAGCTTAATATTTCAGTAGCCCGATTAAAAAAATTCTAGTTGCCTCTATTTTTTGCGTTTTTATGGTTCCGTACCTCGAAAGGAAAAAACGGAACCCTTATAGGATCACTTTGTTGTCCGTCTGTCTGTCTGTCTGTCTGTCTGTCTGTCAAGGCCCTTTTTCTCAGGAACGCGGGGAGGTATCAAGCTGAAATTTATATCAAATACTCAGGTCTACTGTCCCTTGGAACTGTGAAAAAATCAAACTTCTAAGCCAACGCAATCAAAAGATACAGCCGTTTATGCCGCAAATTTCCGCAAATTTTCGAAACTCTCAAAGGAATCAAAACCTACAGGGTACTTCCTGTGAACTCAGAATCTTGAAATTTGGTACGAAGCAACGTTTTATAGCACAAATAAAGGGAAAATTGCGAAAACCGTAAATTTTTGTTACATCATATAACATTTTATTTTTTAATGATTTTGAAGTTACTACCCCTATATACCTACAGGTTTGTACTGAACCCTCGGTGCGGGAGTCCGACTCGCACTTGGCCGGTTTTTCATATGACAGCACAATGCGTAAGTCAAGCGACAAGGAACATTAAGATAATATTATAATTATTACAATAGCTAACCAAATTAGATTAGCTAGATCAGAACCGGCTACTGCATCCCTAAGTCAATAAAGACGATTCATAGCCGAACGCTTTAATAACTCTTCAAGATGCAATACAAATTTGCCTGTAACGTGCTACTCGCAACTTGGGGTTAACTTGCAACGAAGTTTGCGTTGCTATTCAGTATACGTATTACGGGCGGACATCTCTCGGCAAATGGATGGGAAATGGGACGGTCACACTGTGTGGCTTAAGTTACTTAAGTCGGGTATAAAGATGGTAGAACACAATCTTATTTTTTTATTTTTATTTATTTATTTATTTAGGGAAACAAACAGCATACAATAACACAAGCAGGTAAGCATATAAGTTAATACATAAGCCAAAACAGTTTCCACTTATAAGTAATACAGAATACCTTTGCTCCGAAAAATTAACATGAGAAAGAAAACATGATATTGAGAAGAGTCTAAGAATTTTAAAATATTATCATTATTATCAGGTTTGAAAAGAAAAAGTAACATAATAATAACAATAACACATAATAATTTAGTGTCAAATCAAATGTATACACATGCATATAACCAATTAAACAAGCACATTTAGAATTTAAAACTAAGCAAGAACAATTTGAATTTGGATTTAGGTACAACATGCAAGACTTTATTTGTAAATTTTCTTATTTCTACTTTTAAGCTAAATTTTAAGCTTTTGTGATGGCGGAAACAAACCTATTAAAATTCAGCTGGAATAAATCAATATGCGAATATTTTTTGTTGTAAATATTGGAAGATCTTGCAAGGAACCCATTACTTACATATCTTTTGCGACTGAAAGGAACAGATAGCAAAGCAGTGGACCGTGTTCGGAAACGAGGACATTTCAAAAGAATAGGAGGCTAAGGAGGGCTTCAGAATCGACAAAATTATTTAATAATTTGTATAAAAATATTATATCTCTCTTTTCTCTTCTCACCTGGAGGGACTCAAAATTCTCAGATATGAAAGATTTAAATTTATACTTCATACGATTAATGAACTTATTTTGAATACGTTCTATAGATTTCATGTGCACTAAAAAGTGGGGGTTCCAAACTGTAGACGCATATTCCAAGTGTGATCTTACAAACGCATTATATAAAAGTAGTAACGGCGTAGGGTTTATAAAATCCTTACTCTGACGAGAAATGAAACCTAGTATTTTATAACCTTTAGATGTTATCTTGTTTATATGTGATACCAATTGAATTTCACTATCCAGATACACTCCCAAGTCTCTAACCTCCGTAACTCTTGTAAGTGTTTGGTTACCTATGGTGTAATTAAATTTTATTGGATCGAGCCTTCGTGAGAATGTGATAACCGAACACTTATCTATGTTTAAATAGAGATAATTGCTCAGACAATAATTATTTAATCTATTAAGGTCATCCTGTAAATTTATGAAATCGGCTTCGCATTTCACCAAAGTAAAGATCTTGGTATCATCAGCATATAATAATACTTTAGAGTGTACAGAGCAGTTGATGACATTATTAATAAATATATTGAATAATAGGGGTCCTAAGTGGGAACCCTGAGGGACCCCTGATGTAATTGGGACAAAACTGGAAGTGTACCCTTTAATAGTTACAGATTGGGTTCTATCGCGTAGGTACGATGTAAGCCAACGCAGCAAGTCCCCGTGAATACCAAATGATTCGAGTTTCTTTAATAAGATCGAGTGCGAAATTTTATCAAATGCTTTTGAATAATCCGTATACACAGCATCCACTTGATAATCCTTGTTCATTGCGCACAGAACATTGTCAAGTAGCTCGCATAAATTGGACTCCGTTGATCGTTTATTAATAAAGCCATGCTGCTGCGTTATAAGCATCGGTCTTATGGTTGGGTACAGCGTGTCATAAATATTTTTTTCATAAAGTTTAGGAAGTACTGATAATTTAGAAATGCCACGATAGTTTTTAATATTATGTTTATCACCATTTTTAGGGTTCCGTAGTCAACTAGGAACCCTTATAGTTTCGCCATGTCTGCCCGTCCGTCCGTCCGTCCGTCCGCGGATAATCTCAGTGGCCGTTAGCACTAGAAAGCTGAAATTTGGTACTAATATGTATATCAATCACGCCGACAAAGTGGTAAAATAAAAAGTGGTTTTTTTTATTTTATTAGGGTACCTCCCCTATACGTAAAGTAAGGAGTGATTTTTTTTTTCATTTCAACCCTAACGTGTGATATATTGTTGGATAGGTATTTGAAAATGAATAGGGGTTTACTAAAATCATTTTTCGATAATGTAAATATTTTCGGAAATAATCGCTCCAGAAGTAAAAAAATATGCGTCCCCCCCCCTCTAACTTTTGAACCATAAGTTTTAAAAATATGAAAAAAATCTCAAAAGTAGAACTTTATAAAAACTTTCTAGGATAATTATTTTGAACTTGATAGGATGAATAGTTTTTGAAAAAAAATTACAAAATAATTTCTGAAGTAAGTTTGTAATTTAACCGTATAAGCAGGTGTTTATTGTACCTGTAATTTCTACAAAATTACAATGAAATGACGTACTTTCAAATAAAGTAAAAACGGTGAAAATCGGTTCACGCAATAAAGAATTATTCCATAAAAATCATCTTTCATACTTTAAGCTCGCGCACAATAGTTTAGTTAATTTGCCGATAGATGTCGCTGTACGTGGAACTCTCATATCATATCCTACATGGCGGTGTTATTAACTCTTAAGTGGGAACACTTACTGTGACGGACGGAAAACTACGGAACCCTACACTGAGCGTGGCCCGACACGCTCTTGGCCGGTTTTTGAATATAGGCACAACAATAGATTTTTTCCAAACTCTTGGTAAGGATCCGGATCCAAGTGAAATGTTATAGAGTAAACATACCGGCAACGCCAGAGAATTACTGCAACGATTTAAAAACACGGGGTGAATGCTATCTGGGCCACTTCCCTTTGACTCGTTTAATGTTTCTAAATACCTTTCCACATGGGGTACATCAATTTTAACGGTGTTAATAACACATATATGTGGAGTATTGATATTAATAGGCGCAGAAGAATTAATCGGTTCAAATACTGAATGAAAAAAAACATTGAATAAATTAGCCGCGCTAAGTCCATCATTTGCCGTGATATTATCTAAATAGAGTGAATCGGGGATACCACTGTTATCTTTTTTTGATTTGATAAATGACCAAAACGACTAAGAGTTAGTTTTTATATTATTTTCTGTCCTAGAAATAAATAAGTTATAACAAGAAATTTCTTCGTTTTTAATTTTGGATCGTAAGTTTGAAAAGGCGTTGTAGTCGGCTATCCTGCCATATATTTTCCATTTTTTATGTATTTTTTTTTTCTTAATCAAAGTGATAAGATTGTGAGAGTACCAGGAAGGAAAATGACTCTTGCTTTTAATAGTTTTGGATGGAACTAACTCCTGTATTATATTATTTATAGTTACATAAAAGTCATCAACAGCAGTTTCAATATTATTTGTATTTAGTTTTTTTTTTTTAGTTATTTATCTCATCCTTATCTCATCTTATTAATCCAAATTATGTTTAATGGAATATATTCATCTTAATTTTGTAGGTATTAATGGTAAAAATAAATAAAACAGTCCTTTCCCAGAATATTACCGAGCTTCTTCCAAAAATAAAATAAATCCGGCCAAGAGCGTGTCGGGCCACGCTCAGTGTAGGGTTCCGTAGTTTTCCGTCCGTCACAGTAAGTGTCCCCACTTAAGAGTTAAAATAACACCGCCATGTAGGATATGATATGAGCGTTCCACGTACAGCGACATCTATCGGCAAATTAAGTAAACTATTGCGCGCGAGCTTAAAGTATGGAAGATGATTTTTATGGGATAATTCTTTATTGCGTGAACCGATTTTCACTGTTTTTACTTAATTGAAAGCACGTCATTTCATTGTGATTTTGTAGAAATTACAGGTACAATAAACACCTGCTTATACGGTTAAATTACAAACTTAGTTCAGAAATTATTTTGTAATTTTTTTTCAAAAACTATTCAACCTATCAAGTTCAAAATAATTTTCCTATAAAGTTTTTATAAAGTTCTACTTTTGAGATTTTTTTCATATTTTTAAAACTTATGGTTTAAAAGTTAGAGGGGGGGCGGGGGGGGCACATTTTTTTTAACTTCTGGAGCGATTATTTCCGAAAATATTTACATTATCAAAAAATGATTTTTGTAAACCCGAATTGATTTTTAAATACCTATCCAACAATATATCACACGTTAGGGTTGAAATGAAAAAAAAAAACACTCCCCACTTTACTTATAGGGGAGGTACCCTAATAAAACATTTCTTTCCACTTTTTATTTTACCACTTTGTCGGCGTGATTGATATACATATTAGTATCAAATTTCAGCTTTCTAGTGCTAACGTTCACTGAGATTATCCGCGGACGGACGGACGGACGGGCAGACATGGCGAAACTATAAGGGTTCCTAGTTGACTACGGAACCCTAAAAAACGTTATTTTAGTGTATCAAAAAAAGGACTGATAAAATAAGTCGAAATTGGTTTAAGACAAAATTACAAGCTATTGAGTAAAGTCTTTTGTCTTCGCAAATGATGTTCTGACATGTTACGTAAAAAATAAGCTTAATTTTGCAAGTCAGGGACGACGCTGAATGTTTTAGTAGGGAGCCGAATAAGGCAGAATATCATCTACCTACTTCTCATTTTCGTTTAAGATAAAAATAAAAATGAAACATTCCATTTCTAAGTTTGCTTCGTTTGTCCCAATAAATGCGTCATCATCATCATCACTGTGTCTGCCAAGACACGTGACTTTAAAACGGGTTAGATATTGTTCAAAATAATTTAAACTTTCAGGATGAATATAAAAAAGATAAAAAATAATTTCAGACACGAGTGCTCTCGAAATCTCGAAAACTATGCCATTTTCATTAAGGCCAAATTTACTTGATCTGATAACCCATCAGCTGTTCTATCAGCGTTTTTTTAAATCTTTTTTATCACGTTTGACGATGTTCGTTACAAGACGTAAGACTCCTTTTAAAACCTAAATTAACTAGTCTATACAATTCTTGAGCTATTTTTGTCAATAGATCTGCTAAAATGCTAGTACAAGTACCAATTTCATGTCTTTCTGCTTCTATCCGGGTATATTCCACCATAATGTGAACAGCATCTTCTCTTGTGCCACACTCTTGCGTATTAAGAAAGCAAAAATATTCAACCTTAATGTCTGTGTCAACATTAATGCCGTCAACGACTTACTGGCATTGGCATAATTTTCCATCTGCAAATGTCTCCTGGTTACAGCAGTGTATGAATTACATGAGCAATAATTCGGTTTACCTAAACGAGCTCGCAACGCCATTATGGATACGGAGGTGCCATTAACGGGGTTTGAACCGACAGAACGACATTAATATTGAGATG
Source organism: Pammene aurita (assembly GCA_947086415.1). Classification (NCBI taxonomy): domain Eukaryota; kingdom Metazoa; phylum Arthropoda; class Insecta; order Lepidoptera; family Tortricidae; genus Pammene; species Pammene aurita. The sequence goes on from OX352291.1 coordinate 20,353,740, forward strand.
CTATGCAGCCTGAGCATAGGTCTCGAATTCTGTAAAGAGGTAAACGAAACATATTATGAACTAGCTGTACTCGCGGCTTCGCTCGAGTGCGTTTGGGAGGTTTGTCATTTTAATTTACTAAATTCAGGCCATTTTTGTAAAACGTACGCTTTTTACTATGTCCATCAAATTGGTAACTGAATCAAAATTGATTCGTCCAGCCGTGTTACGATAATAAAAAGCGAGCGTCGAGACCTGCGAATGCTAATGGCCGAGTTCCTGCAGCAGGATATACTTCGAAAAGAGGGCCGAAAGCCGTAGCGTCTGAGCGCAACGTCCAAGCATAAAGTACTTCTCCTGCAGCAGGACAAATCTACTAAGGCTGACAGAAGCGATAATTATTTCAGCAGCAGTATTACAGGGCCCGGACAAAACTCAATGGTCAAGTTCCTTGATCCACTATGTCTGGGAAAGTACTTCGAGTACTTCGTAGGACCCAGGCCCGGAGCGTCGTAGCGAAAATTTCTTCAGCAGCAGCATGACAGGGACAGGACAAAACTCAGTGATCATATGTCTTATCGAATCCGAGGGCCGAAAGCCCGAGGGTGAGCAGAATTGTCTGCAGAGGCCAAAAGCCGAGTACCGCGTACGGCCCGGGCTCGGAAAGGAGCTGCGAGAATTGTTTCAGCAGCAGCATGACAGGGACTGGACAAAACTTAGTGATCAAGTGTCCTAGCGAATCCGAGGGCTGAAAGCCCGAGTGTGAGCGGAATTGTCCTCAAAGGCCAAAAGCCGAGTACCGCGTACGGCCCAGGCTCGGAACGTAGCTGTAAGAATTGCTTCAGGAGCAGCATGACAGGGACTGGACAAAACTCAGTGATCAAAGTGATGTCTTAGCGAATCTGAGGGCCGAAATCCCGAGGGTGAGCGGCATTGTCTACAAAGGCCAAAGGCCGAGTACCGCGTAGGGTCTAGGCTCGGAACGTCGCAGCGAGAACTGTTTCAGCAGCAGCATGGTAGGGACCGGACAAAACTCAGTGATCAAGTTTCTTAGCAAACCCGAGGGCCGAAAGGCTGAGAGTGAGTGGCAATTTATGCGTAAGCCAAAGCCCGAGTACCGCTTAGGGCCCAGGCCCTGAACGTCGCAGCAGGGATTGGTTCAGCAGCAGCATGGTAGGGACCGGACAAAACCCAATGATCAATTTTCTTAGCAAAGTCGAGGGCCGAAAGGAAAGTGAGTGGCAATTTATGCGTAAGTCAAAGCCCGAGTACCGCTTAGGGCCCAAGCCCGGAACGTCGCAGCAGGGATTGGTTCAGCAGCAGCATGACAGGGACCGGAATAAACTCAACCGTCAAGTGCCTTAAAAAAGAAACTGAGAGTCGAAGGCCCGAGGGTGAGCGGCAATGTCTGTAAAGGCCAACGGCCGAGTACCGCGTAGGGCCCAGGCTCGGAATGTAGCTGCGAGAATTGTTTCAGCAGAAGCATGACAGGGACTGCACAAAACTCAGTGATCAAGAGTCTTAGCGAATCCGAGAGCCGCAAGCCCGAGGGTGAGCGGCAGTGTATGCGAAGACCAAAGCCCGAGTACCGTATAGGGCTTAGGCTCGGAAAGTTGCAGTGAGAACTGTTTCAGCAGCAGCATGGTAGGGACCGGACAAAACTCAGTGATCAAGTTTCTTAGCAAACCCGAGGGCCGAAAGGCTGAGAGTGAGTGGCAATTTATGCGTAAGCCAAAGCCCGAGTACCGCTTAGGGCCCAGGCCCTGAACGTCGCAGCAGGGATTGGTTCAGCAGCAGCATGGTAGGGACCGGACAAAACCCAATGATCAATTTTCTTAGCAAAGTCGAGGGCCGAAAGGAAAGTGAGTGGCAATTTATGCGTAAGTCAAAGCCCGAGTACCGCTTAGGGCCCAAGCCCGGAACGTCGCAGCAGGGATTGGTTCAGCAGCAGCATGACAGGGACCGGAATAAACTCAACCGTCAAGTGCCTTAAAAAAGAAACTGAGAGTCGAAGGCCCGAGGGTGAGCGGCAATGTCTGTAAAGGCCAACGGCCGAGTACCGCGTAGGGCCCAGGCTCGGAATGTAGCTGCGAGAATTGTTTCAGCAGAAGCATGACAGGGACTGCACAAAACTCAGTGATCAAGAGTCTTAGCGAATCCGAGAGCCGCAAGCCCGAGGGTGAGCGGCAGTGTATGCGAAGACCAAAGCCCGAGTACCGTATAGGGCTTAGGCTCGGAAAGTTGCAGTGAGAACTGTTTCAGCACAGCAGCATGATAAGGGACCAGATAATACTGAAGGACTAAATATTTCAAAAGTGAAGGCAAGATAGCAGAGGCTAAGGGCCCGAGAGTGAGCAGCAATCTCTGCGAGAGTCAAAGGCCGCGTATCGCGTAGGACCCAGGCCCGGAGCGTCGCAGCGAAAATTGCTTTATCAGCAGCAGCCAGATAGGGACCGAACAAAACTCAAGGGCTAAGTAGCTTTAAAGCGAACCCGAGGGCTAAGGGCCCGAGGGTGAGTAGCAATGTCTGTGAAAGTCAAAGGCCGAATACCGTGTAGGGCCCAGGCCCGGAATGTCGTAGCGAGAATTGCTTCAGCAGCAACATGACAGGGACCAGACAAATCTCAAACGCCATGCAAACGTCTTACAAAAAGCGTAAATAGTAGATTGTTTGACAAGGGTCTAAAGTAGGCCATATTACCACGAGGTGGTTATTTTCCCGAACGAAGTGAGGGAAAATTGTTCGAGTGGTAATATGGCTTTTAGACCAGAGTAATGCATACTATTTTTCACTTCGATTGCGAGAAAATAAGATAAAAATACTTATTATTTACGCACAATAACTAAACTAAGGTGAAATTATGGTTTAACTAGACGGTCTTTTAATTTTTTTAACTTCTTTGACATAGATACAAAATATAAACACCGCGAATAAATGCCACAGACGACGGTATAATTAGGTCTTTAAACAGTTTAAACACGCTTTAAAGCGCTTCCAAAAAATTTAATTTTTTTTAATGATTGTGAAGTAGGAACTAAAAAACACCTCATGTTTTGAGAAATAAATTGCGTTTCCTGATTGGTCGATTTTAACATTGCTGTATTCTGATTGGTTGATATTAAATACAATGTTTTTTTAAGGACTTAAATTATTTACACAGTATACGCACCGAAAAAGTACCTAGCGTTCCGATTAACTTCGACATTTGTTGTGATTGGTGGATTTAATATGGTAAAGTGTTCCGATTGGTCAATTTAAAATGTTTTGTAAATCATAAATATGTATACATATTAGCCCAAGAAGCTAAATGTACTACTTTAGTCCGCCTTGGTAAGCATAATATGACACACTTTTTGAGCATGAGAAGTGAAAATTACTTTGTTAGATTTATGACTACCTTTTATGTGTATTCGGGTAAATCGGAATCGATCAATCTAACTACCTACTTTATTTGTTTATACGTATACTTAAAATTTTCAAAACAAAGTGTTTTTTTTCATAGCATGATTATGGGTTGTTGGGTACTTATACAGCGCAATCTGTGATCACTTTTAGAACTATACATATGATTTTTTTTATAAATTAGCGGAATAAATACTATCCTAAATGTTGCTCCGGGGTATAAGCTGTTACTATACAAAATTTCATGAAGTTCTGTTCAGTAGTTTTTGTGTAGTGCGCGGACAAATTCAGAGACAGACAGACAAGAATTCCAAAAATCACTGAAACGTATTCAGTCAACGTTTCTAAGACCCCCCGAATTAGTTTTTCTCAAATATCTTCAATGTACATTTTTTTTCTCCTTACGCGTTTATTATATGTATAGATTAATGAAATTCTTTACAAACGCGGTTACAGCGGTGTATGAATTACATGAGAAATAATTAGGTTTACCTAAACGAGCTCGCAAGGTCATTATGGATATGGAGGTACCGTTAACGGGGTTTGAACCAACCGAACGACATGAAGATGGCGCTGTTACGCAGCCTGTATAAAGGTCTCGCATTTTGTGAATAGGTGAATGGAAAAAATGATCAATTAATGGAATAGTTACACAGGAAATTAACAATCGTGTGTAGGTTAGAAATAAGTAAACATTTAAATGGAAATTACAGTTTTATGTTTATAGGCACAACCTTTTCTTAGTACGTACGCTATGTGGTGGGGCAGAAAAATATAGGTTAGTATTAGGTGCTTTTTCAAAATCTAATAATTTAGGTTAGCCATGAGGTAGGGATAGACCCAGCTATTATTAGCCTTTATCTCCGTGCCCTTGGCACGCGCCTCATTACCCCGGTAACATGACGAGGGGGAATAGTGCGTATAGTCTGGCAAACCATTTCTGTCAGTAGAAAAACGCGGCAAATTCAAAATACGTACATGTGGCAACCCTTTGTAATGAGACACCGTATTCGTGACAAAAAATTCAATTCACATTTCTTTTACATTGAATTTGTTTCTAGTGTCTTTCACTCTCTCATCTTAAGCGCGAATGAGACAGAACTCCTGCAACGTTCTAAATTGAATTTAAATTCGTTTTTAAGGCATATGTCAATTGCCTCAACCAGATTATTTGTTGTAGTTGATGACAGATCCGAGGAAATGTATCCGTCTCCTTTCTAACCTAATGAAAGGGGCGGAAACACCAACTAAAATTAAAAACATAAAATTTGATGATCATTGCTGCTTATTTCATTGATTCATAGTGTTGTCAGACTTTTGTTCGCTGTAAATTGACACTGCGTTCGTTGGCTGGTCAGACTATAGCTTGCTCTCGCACTGCCTGCCGGAGAAACACGCTACGTAGGTGTCGTGTCTTATGGTTTGAACTCCTAAAATATCTTGTTAAACAACTTAACGGGGTATTCTTAGGAGTTAAGTCACTGAATAAAATAATAGTAATGTACAGATACTGCGTAATAAACCCTAAATACCCATATCATATTTAACAAAATAAATTTGTTCAGGTATGCTAAACGTGGCCACCATCTCTCACATTGTAGCCATATATTTTGGCCCGGATCTGGAATTAACGGGCTTTAAGAGGAGTATGTACTGGCAGTGGCGCGACGAAATCTAGCTAGGTATTAAAATACTTAATTCGAAGCTACCTCTTAGTATGTGGGCCTGTTTTGTCTATACGCAATTATGCATGGCTGAGGCAGATATGGGCCACATAAGTTAGGTATTTCTTTTCCCACGGTAATCCACACTTTCACCTTGAACATTATAGAAAAACTAGCTTTTGCCCGAGGCTTCGCCCGCGTACTAAAGGTACTAAAAAAGAACGTAACGCATTGTAACGCACGAAAAGAACATGTCGCGGGGACTGTGCGTTGATAGATCACTATGTCAGTCAGTCAGTCAGTCAGTCACCTTTGAGTTATATATATATATATAGATTAGATTGTAAATTGGCACAAACACTTTCATGTCCACAATATTAAACTTCCAAATCGATGTCATTTTCGTAATTTACGTCCCAAAAAACCATAAAAACGACACCCATATTGATATTTAGACATTTCCACCCCATCGCACCCCAACAGGATAGATATTATTTCACGTCCGCCACGTTAGATTTTAAAATCGTTGTTGTTTTCGTAATCAGCGACCCGATAAACCATAGAAACAATACCCATGTTGATTTTTAGACTTTGTCACCACATTTCCCCCTTTTAGAAGTTGAATTCTCAAAAAACCTGCAACACGTATTTACTCATTTATTGTTAGGAATACTTCTGTGAAGTTTCGAATAAAATAGACTAACTAATCTTGTTTCCCGATACAAACTTTGGACCCCCATTTCACCCCCTTAGGGGATGAATTTTGAAAAATCCTTTCTTAGTGCACCCCTAGACCTTATAAGGAACCTACGTGCCAAATTTGGAATCTCTAGAACCAGCGGTTTGGACTGTGCGTTGATAGATCACTATGTCAGTCAGTCAGTCAGTCAGTCACCTTCTGTAACTTTTGAACCGTAGGTCCAAAAAATATGAAGAAAATTGAGGAGATGCACTTATCATATACTTTCTACGAAAATTGTTTTACATTATCGGTTCAGCCATTTTTTGAGTTATCTCCAAAAAAACTTCTTCCATAGGCGTCAGATACGACCTTTTGGTATTAGTTTGGTTCTTATTCCATTGAAGGTACGGAACCCTCCTATGCGTGGTCCGACACGCACTTGACCGGTTTTAAAATTGTAGTATTCAAAGTAAAAAGATCCCTATTTAGTCAGAAATATTAAAACGTCAATTAGTTTACTTGAACAAGTTTCGAATAGCCCTACTTAATATTAACGTAGAATTTCATTTTAATTGGTAGATTAGTACGAATTGTACGAATGAAATTTTTGAGAACTAAAATCCAATTCATATAATTGTATAATAAGATGTTAATCTTATTATACAATTTCATTAATAAAAAATTTCAAGTTTAACCAGAATAAATATATATCGCGACATTGTATTAAGTATGTTAATAGTTTATGAACACCAATGACTGATTTTTTGGTGAGCACAGTGGAATCTTGAGAAATAATCCAAGGTAATAAGAATCTGGTTATCGGCATTCATTTTTGCATCTTGTAACCTGGTATCCTTTGTTATAAAGAAAACATTGCGGCCGGATTTGACTTAAAATTAGGGACGAGGCAAGGAGAGAAAGTGCTGTTCGTAGAATTTGCGTATTGCTGTGCAAATTCTGCCGCCGCCGTAGCGGATCGTAGCACTGGCGACAGCGCACGCTAAATGAGTTATTAGACTATGTCAGAAAAAGCAGAACCTCGGTACCTAATATTCTTTGTATTTCCAAAAATAATAATTAAAACCAGTAGTTGATATTAAACTTCTCACACAATTAAGGTACATTGATGCGAACACAGGTCTGTGTGTAAAACTTTTTTGCTCAAGTCACGTTTGTAAAACTAAATAACTATAAGGCCGATGAGCCACGTTTAACCCCGTAAGTTTTAAGAGTGAATTTAGAATTGTATATAGGTACCATCAGGTTCAAAATTGCATGGTCAATTTATCAATGAATTCATTCATAAATTGGCCATGCAATTCTGAACCCGATAGTACCTACTCTAGCCGCCGCTTGCGACATTGCCAATGTATAAGTAGAAGTTATCCAAACGTTGTTCTCAATAAATCCTTTCTGAGTGGACCTTAATGAAATTGGAAGATTTCTGAAACTCAAGGTATACCTTCAATATTTGATTCCGTATATAACGCGACCAAGATTTAGCAACAAAGGATAACAACGTTTTTTGTACTCAGATTAGAGCTATTAAACTACTGTTTCATTTGTTGTGGACATCTGTTTACAATTTGTGCATAGTAGGCTCTACTGTATAGATCCCTATTAGTTCTAGTAATGGAGTTTGTGGGAATATGCATAAAATGGTTTGTTGAATTTAATAGCTAATAATACAATACTCAAGTCAAACTAAACATGTTGCAAGTTTTCTTAGAAACAGTATAGTTATGGAGAACAATTTTACAAATTTTCCATTTGTGCGAGAAATTGTATACTGTGACATTGTATTCACTTAATATCAAAAATAACGTAGGTATTTACGCAGTCGAAAGCAATTCCGCCGGGGACATGACCCTCCAAATGAGATGTCAGGGTCTGTTGTTTTGTTTGTCACATCTTTTATATTACAAGTGACGGTTACCTCACTAGTAATAAAAGCTTGGGGATGGTATTGTTATTACTTATTTTATTAGGTAGAGTTCAAATCTTCAATTACAATATTTGATTAGACAAGATATAAATTAAGCCTGCGCACATGTTGTACATATAAATGATTTTATCAAGTCTCGATGTTTGAGCTTTACATTTCTAGAGTTCAATATAATTCTGTTTTTATGATTACATTCATACCATACGATACGTCCGTATACATACATACGTATAATTTCAAACATAATACATATTAACAGGAAATTGTAAGGAAAAAACAAACATCACTGTAATTGAATAAGAAATGTAAATGAAACGTAATGTTTTGGAATTAAGGAAGTTGTTTGTTATGATAATATTAATATAATGTTAATATTTTCAATGCAAATGTTACAAGATAGGTATCTGTTACAAACAAGTACCATCCTCGGCACCATGCCACAGGGGCCAACTTTAGATTTAGATTTTTAGTTTTAGATTACTTTATTGTAGGGTTTTTTTATAAGTATGTAGTGTAGTGATATTTTTAAGTCGTTATACTCGTATCGTATGTATTTTTTAAAGTTTATAATTAAATGTATTACCCCAGAATCTGGTAACAACTTTCCTGTCCCAATGATTGGGGTTCTTTTGAGCAAAAATAGAATTACCTAGTTACATACTTACGTTTTAATAAATAATAATAATAATATAACGCCGGCGGCCTGCTGAACGGATTACCGGGATCTGACTACCGCAGACTCACCTCTCGACAACCTCACAAGCCCACGCACCGGTGTTGCCCTTGAGCCATCTTTGATGTCGCGTTTTGCGGGGGCCCATCTTGCGGCGGGCGAGTCACCGTCTGCTGGAAATAAAATTGGATACCGTTTTATTAGGCAGGCGTCCGGTTCGTCATCCAATAGCCCAGTAGTTAGTCCATACTTTTCACCTACACATAGCCTATGCCTAGTACATTTTCGACTCTATTAACTCTCAATAGTCATTACACCACGGCGGGTGCTGTCACTGCGTGGGTCCCATGACACGGGTAGGGGCAGCATCCGCTTAGTGTACCCCTCACTTTTCATTAAATTGTCGAAAGGGCCTCTGCGCGTTGGCTTCGGCTCCGCATGTGCCTCCCAAAGGTCCGGAACACAACTGTTCCGTGGTCGGGAAAGACATACAAATAATAATAATCTATACATATAATAAACGCGTAAGGAGAAAAAAAATGTACATTGAAGATATTATAGAAAAGCTTATTCAGGGGGTCTTAGAAACGTTGACTGAATACATTTCAGTGATTTTTGGAATTCTTGTCTGTCTGTCTGTGAATTTGTCCGCGCACTACGTAAAAACTACTGCACATAATTTTACGAAATTTTGTATAGTAACAGTGTACACCCCGGAGCAACATATAGGGTAGTTATTATTCTGCTTATTAATAATTTTAAACAAAAAAGAACCGACTTCACTAAGCAATCCACCTTTCCAACACCAAATACTCGAGCTGCTGTAAAAAATACTCAAATCACTACAGGTGTGCCTATAATAGTTGAAGAGTTCCCTCGATTTCTCCAGGATCCCATCATCAGATCCTGACCTGATTACAATGGGACCAACTGTGAAGTATACTCTTACAAACAAAAAAAGAATTTTCCAAATCGGTCCGGCCGTCTTCGAATAATCGGTGAACATACATAAAAAAAAAAAAAAAATAGCAAAAACAAAGATCCCGACGAATTGATAACCTCCTCCTTCGAAATCTTGAAGTCGGTTGAAAACATAATTTTCATAAAAAAAATAGTTCTCAAAAGTGGTCACAGATGGCGCTGTATAGGTACCCTGTATACTCTATACAAACATTATTTAAGGACGTCTTTAGATTAAATTAAGCGATTCGGTTTGTTGCGTTTCGCCGAGGTTTAAACCATGGATTTTTAAATGCTTTCCCAATTTTTAAATATTTCTAAAACGTGTTACTTGGTTTTGGAAATTGTAAGTATCCGGACATATACTGTGATCCATTAATACCTGGAGGTACTTTATTCTCAACGTAAAAAATATATATTTATCAATACATGAAACCTACTTACAATATTACGTAAAAACAAATAAAACAGGTAGTTAAGATTTATCTATTTCGATCGACGCTCCGGGCTTGGGCCTACTCAGCACTCGGCCTATGGCTTTCGTAGACATTGCCGCACACCCTCGAGCCTCATGACACTTCACCATTGAGATATGTCCGGTCCCTGTCATGCTGCTGCTGCTGCTGATGCAGAAATAATTACCTACTGACATAAAAGATGTTATCGTAGATTGGCAATTGCTATAAGTATCAATGTTCTGTTATCTTAATCTTAGTGTAAAGTACCTAACTTGTTTTAGTTTAAGATTGAATTGTCTCACAGTTTGGCGGAAACTTAATTTAAGGTACTATGTATCTGTTGTTCTTATTTAAAAAAATAAAATAAAAAAATCTTGCTTCGACGCTCCGGGCCTGGGCCTACTCAGTACTCCGCCTATGGCTTTCGCAGAAATTGCCGCTCACCCTCGGGCCTTATGACACTTCACCATTGAGATATGTCCGGTCCCTGTCATGTTGCTGCTGCTGACCTGGGCCCTACACGGTACTCGGCCATTGGCTTTCTCAGACGTTGCCGCTCACCCTCGAGCCCCGGCCCTCGGGTTCGCTAAGACACTTCACCTGTCATGATGATGTTGAAGAAGTTCTCGCTGCGATGTTCCGAGCTTGGACCTTACTCGGTACTCGGCCTTTGACTTTCACATACATTTCCGTTCACCGTCGTGTCCGCAGCCCTCGAGTTCGCTAAGACACTTCGCTATTGAGTTATGTCCGGTCCCTGACATGCTGCTTCTGCTGAAGCAATTCTCACTGCGATCCTCCGGGCCTGGGTCCTGCGCGGTACTCGCCCTATGGCTTTCGCGATATTGCCGCTCACTAAGTCACGGCTTCGGCGTTCGGGTTCACCAAAAAACATGACCATTGAGTTTTGTGGGGACCCTTTCATGCTCCTTCTGAAACAATTCTTACTGCCTTTGGCCTTATTAGATTTTGGCCTGCTGCTGAAAAAGCGGTTTTCGCTGGGACGTTGGGCTCACACGCTACCTCGCGCTCATACCTTCAGCGTTTGACCCTCTGTTCGAAGCATGTTCTCCTGCAGGAATTCGGCCATTAGCATTCGCAGGTCTCGACGCACGCCTTTTAGTCAGTTATCTTTATCACGGATGAACTAATAAATTTAGATAGATTTTTAAGTAGAACCCGTAAATTCTACACTAATGGTCCGGATAGTAAATGAAAACAACAAAATCTCCCACATACGTGGGCGACGCCGCGGGTACAGCTAGTAATAAATATTATAGTACAATCTTACACAAATCGACCTAGGCCCACAATAAGCTCAATAAGGCTTGTGTTATGGGTACTAGACGACGATATATATAATAGATAAATATGGATAAATACTTAAATACATAGAAACCATCCATAACTCAGGAACAAATATCTGTGATAAACACACAAATAAATGCCCTGACCAGGAGTCGAACTCGGGACCTCCTGCTTCGTAGGCAGGGTCACTACCGACTAGGCTAGGACTACTAGGCCGGCCGTTAACGTTTTGGATATCCATTGCAACCTACGCTCTATTTGTGTAGATAATGATTTATTTGGGGTTAATAAGTATTTGTGTGATTAAAATGTCTTCATTTTTTTTTATCAAGTTGGACGTTTAATGAAGTATTATATACACAAATAGGAGCGACATAATTCGGAAACACTATCATCTAATGAGGATTTCCGCGATCGAGTTTTTCACTAGATGGCAGCACCGTGGCGACAGGTCCAGCTGTCACAATCCACCAATCATGTTTAACCATATATGTTTTGATTGGTGGATTTTGACAGCTACTGCCAAAAAGACCTGTCGTCACGGTGCTGCCATCTAGTGAAAATCTCAATCGCGGAAACCCTCATTTGGCCAAGCTACAATGATAGTGCTGGAGCCCGCCTAACTGGAAATTTATCAAAATCCTAACCAATTTTCTTCCATATAGCGTTGTAGAGCCCATCTCGGAGATCATGAAAACATAAGTCTTAAAGGTCTTAAATGGCCATAAGTATGTATGGCGCCAAGTTGAAAATACAATTTTTTGGCCTAAATTTATCAACGAGCCTACCGCTCCAAATTTTGACACATGATTTAGCCCACGTCAAATAACCTACATACCAATTTTAAGACCATTCTGGTGGGCACATAAGATTTTAAGACCAGTTGAAGTTGCAATTTTTTGGCCTAAATTTATCAAAGAGCCTACCGCTCCAAATTTTGACAGTAGTTAAAGGACCCATTCAACACACCAAATTCCAATTTTAATACCATTCTGGTGGGCACATAAGATTTTAAGACCATTTTAAGATATAGTCGACTTCATAGAAAAAATAGCAAATTACTATAAATTCCTTAAAAAAAAATATTTTGCTGGCACAAACACAACTGCATATTCATATATAAGTGTCTTGTAATTAAAAATGCCCTAAAAGTATTCCGCGATAAGTCGAAAATTGAAGAAATTCGTTATAGCAGTACTTTAGTCACGGGAGTCTTAAATCACTAAAATTATTATTTATTTTAAACTTAATGTCACAAAATATGATTTGAAAAGCCAGACGTAATGCCTATAAACATTTTCTACCAGTCGCTCATAAGTCTAAACTGATAAGCGTCAAGTTAGGTGCACTGAGAACATATTACTAACTGAAAAATTACGTAAATTTATTTTAAATCCTACCGTTCCAAATTTTGACAAACGACTTAGCCCACATCAAATAACCTTCATACCAATTTTAAAACCAATCTGGTGGACGCGTAAGATTTTAAGACCAGTTGAAGTTGCAATTTTTTGGCCTAAATTTATCAACGAGCCTACCGCTCCAAATTTTGACAGTAGTTAAAGGACCCATTTAACACACCAAATCCCAATTTTAAGACCATTCTGGTGGGCACATAAGATTTTAAGACCATTTTAAGATATAGTCGACTTCATAGAAAAAATAGCAAATTACTATAAATTCCTTAAAAAAATATATTTTGCTGGCACAAACACAACTGCATATTCATATATAAGTGCCTTGTAATTAAAAATGCCCTAAAAGTATTCCGCAATAAGTCGAAAATTGAAGAAATTCGTCATAGCAGTACTTTAGTCACGGGGGTCTTAAATAACTAAAATTATTATTTATTTTAAACTTAATGTCACAAAATATGATTTGAAAAGCCAGACGTAATGCCTATAAACATTTTCTACCAGTTGCTCATAAGTCTAAACTGATAAGCGTCAAGTTAGGTGCACTGAGAACATATTACTCGTACTAACTGAAAAATTACGTAAATTTATTTTAAATCCTACCGTTCCAAATTTTGACAAACGACTTAGCCCACATCAAATAACCTTCATACCAATTTTAAAACCAATCTGGTGGACGCGTAAGATTTTAAGACCAGTTGAAGTTGCAATTTTTGGCCTAAATTTATCAACGAGCCTACCGCTCCAAATTTTGACAGTAGTTAGAGGACCCATTCAACAAACAAAATCCCAATTTTAAGACCATTCTGGTGGGCGCATAAGTTTTTAAAACCATTTTAAGAAAAAGTCGATTTCATAGAAAATATAGCAAATTACTACAAATTCGTGAAAAAAATTATTTTGCTAAAATCTTATGCGCCCACCAGAATGGTCTTAAAATTGGTATGTGGGTTATTTGAGGTGAGCTAAACCGTTTGTCAGTATTTGGAATGGTAGGATTTAAAATAAATTTAGGTAATTTTTTTCAGTCAGTAATATACTATCAGTGCACCTAACTTGACGCTTATCAGTTTAGAGTTATGAGTGACTGTTAGAAAATGCCTATAGGCATTAGAATTACGTCTGGCTTTTCAAATCATACTTTGTTCCATTGTTCCATTAAGTTTTAAATGAATAATAATTTTAGTGTTTTAAGACCCCCGTAACTAAAGTACTGCTATGACGAATTTCTCCAATTTTCGACTTATTGCGGAATACTTTTAGGGCATTTTTAATTACAAGACACTTAAATATGAATATGCAGTTATGTTTGTGCCAGCAAAATATTTTTTTAACGAATTTATATTTGCTATTTTTTCTATGAAATCGACTATTTCTTAAAATGGTCTTAAAATCTTATGCGCCCACCAGAATGGTCTTAAAATTGGGATTTGGTTTGGTGAATGGGTCCTTTAACTACTTTCAAAATTGGGAGCGGTAGGCTCGTTGATAAATTTAGGCCAAAAAATTGCAACTTCAACTGGTCTTAAAATCTTATGTGCCCACCAGAATGGTCTTAAAATTGGTATGTAGGTTATTTGACGTGGGCTAATTCATGTGTCAAAGTTTGGAGCGGTAGGCTCGTTGATAAATTTAGGCCAAAAAATTGTATTTTCAACTTGACGCCATACATACTTATGGCCACTTAAGACCTTTAAGACTTATGTTTTCATGATCTCCGAGATGGGCTCTGCAACGCTATATGGAAGAAAATTGGTTAGGATTTTGATAAATTTCCAGTTAGGCGGGCTCCAGCACTATAAGGTTATGTATGAGGGACTAGTAAAAAATAGGTATAGGCATTACCTCCAGCATTTTAAATCATGGTTTGTGCCATTAAGTTTACTATAAATAATAATTTTAGTGATTTAAACCCCCGCGACTAAATTCCTGCTATGACGAATTTCCCCAATTATCGTCTTATTGCGGAATACTTTTACAGCGTTTTGAATCATAAGACACTTAAATATGAATATGCATTTGTGTTTGTGCCAATTAAGTATATGTTTTGAACGAATTTATAGTAATTTGCTATTTTTTGTATGAAATCGACTCTTTTTTTAAATTGTCTTAAAATCCTATACGCCCACTAGAATGGTCTCAAAATTGGGATTTGGTTTGTTGAATGGGTTTTTTAACTAGTGTCAAAATTTGAAACGGTAGGCTCGTTGATAAATGAAGACCAAAAAATAGCAACTTCAACTGGTCTTGAAATCTTATGCGCCCACCGGATTGGTCTTAAAATGGGTATGTAGGTTATTTGGAGTGGGCTACACCGTTTGTCAAAATTTGGAACGGTAGGATTTAAAATAAATTTACGTAATTTTTCAGTTAGTAATATATTCTCAGTGCACCTAACTTGACGCTTATCAGTTTAGACTTATGAGCGACTGGTAGAAAATGTTTATAGGCATTACGTCTGGCTTTTCAAATCATATTTTGTGACATTAAGTTTAAAATAAATAATAATTTTAGTGATTTAAGACCCCCGTGACTAAAGTACTGCTATGACGAATTTCTTCAATTTTCGACTTATTGCGGAATACTTTAGGGCATTTTTAATTACAAGACACTTATATATGAATATGCAGTTGTGTTTGTGCCAGCAAAATATATTTTTTTAAGGAATTTATAGTAATCTGCTATTTTTTCTATGAAGTCGACTATATCTTAAAATGGTCTTAAAATCTTATGTGCCCACCAGAATGGTCTTAAAATTGGGATTTGGTGTGTTGAATGGGTCCTTTAACTACTGTCAAAATTTGGAGCGGAAGGCTCGTTGATAAATTTAGGCCAAAAAGTTGCAACTTCAACTGGTCTTAAAATCTTATGCGCCCACCAGATTGGTTTTAAAATTAGTATGAAGGTTATTTGATGTGGGCTAAGTCGTTTGTCAAAATTTGGAACGGTAGGATTTTAAATAAATTTACGTAATTTTTCAGTTAGTAATATATTCTCAGTGCACCTAACTTGACGCTTATCAGTTTAGACTTATGAGCGACTGGTAGAAAATGTTTATAGGCATTACGTCTGCCTTTTCAAATCATATTTTGTGACATTAAGTTTAAAATAAATAATAATTTTAGTGATTTAAGACCCCCGTGACTAAAGTACTGCTATGACGAATTTCTCCAATTTTCGACTTATTGCGGAATACTTTAGGGCATTTTTAATTACAAGACACTTATATATGAATATGCAGTTGTGTTTGTGCCAGCAAAATATATTTTTTTAAGGAATTTATAGTAATTTGCTATTTTTTCTATGAAGTCGACTATATCTTAAAATGGTCTTAAAATCTTATGTGCCCACCAGAATGGTCTTAAAATTGGGATTTGGTGTGTTGAATGGGTCCTTTAACTACTGTCAAAATTTGGAGCGGTAGGCTCGTTGATAAATTTAGGCCAAAAAATTGTATTTTCAACTTGACGCCATACATACTTATGGCCATTTAAGACCTTTAAGACTTATGTTTTCATGATCTCCGAGATGGGCTCTACAACGCTATATGGAAGAAAATTGGTTAGGATTTTGATAAATTTCCAGTTAGGCGGGCTCCAGCACTATGAGGTGTGGGCGCCAACAAACATTGCACAATGGGACCATACACATAACACTCGCCAAGCAGTAGATACAAACACAATAAGGCCTTAATAGAATCGGGACAAAAAGTCGGGCTAAGCCGGGAGTGGGGAAGTGTTAATTGATATATTGTTTATGTTATGCGAGATGACGGATACAATTTCTATCTGTTTTTGAGGGGAAGATGGTTAGGATTTCTTTACGAGGTACCATATAATGCTTGAATGGAAAAAGTATCCATAAGCGTGTTGTAAACCATACTACTACCACCGAAAGTTACATGATTTTTAATAAGAACGACTACGACATTTTGCGATAGGTAAATAAATATCCGAAAGTGGCAATAACAATAATCTAAACTGTACGTCAAGGAAGGTAGTCAACAGACTTGACAGGACAACAGTCCTCAATAATTATGTAAAGTAAATGCCGCTGAAGCGCTATTTTCCCGGTCAGTGGGTAGTAAAGGTCAGACAGCCAGAACGCGTAACAATTTTAATATCTCAAGGAGCTTTCCTAATGGATTTATAAATCGTCTTAAAGCTCTTGCGAATAAGGTTGCAGAAATGTTTTGTAAATCTGATAAATATTTTGAGAGAATTTTCTTTTACATCATTATTTTTAATTGGGTTCTTTTTGTAGGTAGAAGTTATTGTACGTTAGGTATATTTATATATTAGTCGAATTGTCAGTACAGTTTTTTGCACTTACTAATTTCTTTCATTTTTGGTTTGGACTAAGGTGCCATCTTATATGAGCTATCCACTTCATCCACTTGTTCTACAATTATCAGGAGTAGCGTATTATAATGATAGCAGAGAGGTGGAAATCGGATATATCCTACCGATACACCGACTTACATGTCTTACGACCTAAAAATAATTAGTTTACTAATAGAGTATAACGTATGCGGAATGAAATCTGGACAAAGTTTTGAAGACGTAAAAAGTAAGTAAAGAAATAAACTCAAATTTTATATAAATGCCGTTTGAAAGGTTATACATCTGTTAATTAATCCCGTACTTTGAATGGGCATTGGATTTTTTATCTTAAAACTATGGTTAATCGAGGAGAACAACGTCGCGAATCTAAGCAATACTTTGCTTATTAGTCATTAGTGGACACAATCATGACAATTACCTATATATTAGATCGTCAAAAATTCATCGATTTTCCATCAACTTCCTCTGTACTTAAAATCGGTAATATCCTTTACTATGTTAATTGCCATCTAAACCTTATCAGGCAAAAATAGAGATCAATTGACATTATAAGTGATTATATTATTTATGATCATATACCTCGATAAAACAGAACACACACATGGGATTATATGAGTATTAATATGCCGACGACATACACGAGAATAACAAATCTCGACTATTAAGGCTCTTGTTCTTATTTTGTTACTTTATTTTGTATATAAACAGACATGTGAATAGTCAATGTACTTAACTATTGTGATTTAATCATTAACTTTGGATTGGGTCGAATACAATAAGGAAGTCAAGAACTCAAAAATACTTCGGTCAGTTACCACACCGAGACTTATATAGGTAATTACTATGAACTTTATAGTGCCGTTTATTAAGACGAAATATGTATGGGATATAACTTGTACTTAGACAATACTGGCAATTTATTAATTACTAGCTGTGCCCGCGGCTCCGCCCGCGTGGAATTTGGTCTGTGTCAGTAAGCGGCTAATTCACCCCTAATTTCTCTCCCGCTATCCTGGAGGCGGAACGTGAAGTAAAGTTGATAGATGGATACGCTAGAGGACAGTAGTCCTAATATTTTTTTTACAATTACCACTAAATGAAACTACACTCAAAAATCAATGCATTTTTTTGTCGTTATAATTTTTTTGCCATTATTTAAACGACATAGAGTAGCAGGTGTATATCGGACGATACAGTACCACTTTCGTATTTATACGTTAATGTCAACGGCAAATATCATCGAAATCGATCCTCCCGTCAAATCAGTCTAAGTATGAAATGTAAGAACAGGCGCGGTTGCAGCGCGGTTTGAAGTGTACTAAGCGAGTGTAGTGGCTACCCCCCCCCCCTTTTAGACGTTGAATTTTTATAGGCTACGTATAACCTGGCTGGGGATTTTCTTGAATTGGAATTAGTAATCCTTAAGGGGTGATTTCTGGGATAACAATGCAAAAAAAACCGGCCAAGAGCATGTCGGGCGATGCTCAGTGTAGAGTTTCGTAGTTATATGCGTTTTTGACTGATAATTCAGAAACGGCTGAACCGATTTTATTCAATATAGTTTTTATTGAAAGTTCTTATCAGACCTCACTTCCATTATTGTTTTCTATTTTTTTGGACCCACGGTTCAAAAGTTAGATGGAGGAGACGCCCTTTTTTGAACTTTCAGATCTAATATTTACGAAACTATCAGTTTCATCCAAAAAATGTCTTAGAAAACCTCTATTCTTTTTGAAAGACCTATTCAATAATACCCAACACGATAGGGTTGGAGCGAAAAAAAATTCACCCCCATTTTATGTGTAGGTACCCTAATAAAAATATTTTTTTTAGTTATTATTCTATTACTTTGGCGGCGTGATTAATGCACACACTGATACCAAATTTCAACTTTCTAGTGCGAACGGTCACTCAGCTAGACCGCGGACAGACGGACAGACAGACCGACGGATATGGCGAAACTATAAGGGTTCCTAGTTGACTACGGAACCCTAAAAAGAGATAAATAGTAGTTTATGTAACTGTTACCGGCGTGCCGGCGGTCGGGGAGGAGGGTGGATTTTACTTACCGTAGGTAATAATAAAAAAAAATTGAAATTTTTGAAATTTTGATATTTTTGTAATATTTGACATTTTCGAAATATTCGAAATTTTTCTCTTCACTTTATTCTATTTTATGTTTTTTTTATTTCATTCCATTTTACATGTTTCTCAATCGTATGGGTGTCGCATTTTCGTGACCTTCCCCCATCCGCGAACCGTCCGATAAGGAACTTCGTTCCAAAACTACCACCGGTTCTGGTCCGTGAAGTATTATGACCGAAAAGAAATTCGACGGGACTTATTTTTTTTCATAACAGTAATACATTATTAGATCTTAAAGATACAAATTAATGCGTAATTCTTCAAGAAGACAAACCAAAACAGCTTGAGAGACAGATAATGTACCTATTGTTTAATTATAAAGAAAAATAAATCCTAATCTGACTGTTTCACAAAACGTTTGATATGTTTTCCTACCTAAACGGTGTCCTATAAATGTTAGATGATTTTGTAGTAGTTTTTGGTTTGAGCCTTGCATCTTTGTCCGTCATATATAGTCATCAAACCTACAATAACCCTTTGACATTAATGACATTTTCAAATATATCTTAAGAGCGGGTAAAGTTAAATTTAAAGCATCGACGGGTAACTTGTTATAAATATGAACACCTTGACCAAAAAATTACAAACTATTTCAATACCAAATTTCATCTAAATACGTACAGCGGTTATTGGTTGCTTCTTCCCCATGTAAACTTCCACCCCTTTTGCATCCGCTTAATTATTAGGACGATACAATTTTGTCATAATGGCCCACGAGGTCAACTTTTTTTATTCAAAACTAGCTGTGCCCGCGGCTCCGCCCGCGTGGAATTCGGTCTGTGTCAGTAAGCGGCTAATTCACCCCTAATTTCTCTCCCGCTACCCTGGAGGCGGAACTTGAAGTAAAGTTGACAGATGGATACGCTAGAGGACAGTAGTCCTAATAAAATATTTTACAATTACCACTAAATGAAACTACACTCATAAATGAATCCTTTTTTTTATTAAATTTTTTTGGCATGATTTAAACGACATAGAGAGTATAGTAGGTGTATATCGGACGGTACAGGACCACTTTTGTTTTTATACGTTTATGTCTACTGCAAATATCATCCAAATCGATCCTCCCGTCAAATCAGTCAAAGCATGAAAGGTGGTGAATGGGGGGGGGTGTCACAAATGCAGAAATGATTTTTTTCTATTTGAGGTGCACTTGGAGGAGGGAGTTCCATGACCCATGCAAATTTAACTCAATCGAGTGTAGTGGCTACCCCCCCCCCCCTTTAGACGTTGAATTTTTATAGGCTACGTATAACCTGGCTGGGGATTTTCTGGAATTGGAATTAGTAATCCTTAAGGGGTGATTTCCGGGATAACAATGCAAAAAAAAACCGGCCAAGAGCATGTCGGGCGATGCTCCGTGTAGAGTTTCGTAGATGCTGCCCTGTTACAAAATATCCGTTCAAAAGGTCGTTTATTTGGCGGCGCTTACGTCATTTTACTATTCGGCACTTCCTTTCACTATGCGTGTTTGACTAATAATTCAGAAACGGCTGGACCGATTTTATTCAATATAGTTTTTATTGAAAGTTCTTATCAGGCCTCACCAAATTTCAGCTTTCTAGTGCGAACGGTAACTGAGCTAGACCGCGGACAGGACGGACATAACTGTCACGTAATAAGGCCTAATTATGTACAGAAGCATACACTGCTTTACCTACACACATATTAAAAATCCATTGAAACCATTAGAATGACCGCCATTACACCGCCATGACCAACATTATTGCGCCGGCGGTCGGGGGGGCGAATTTTCATTACGTTACCGTAGGTAATGAAATTTCATACGTTTTTACCACACTGTCACAGATAATACACTGATGTTACGTTACTGGTTGCAATAATGTTGGTAATTAATTAATTACATACGGTTCTGAACGCGGAATAGAGGATTTATGATATTGGTGTAGATCAAGATATTTATTCGTCAATGTAAGCACATTACAATGCACTAATGAACGTCAGAGAAAAATAAAATACGTGAGTGTCGTGGAAAGTATGTGAATGGAGTGCGATTGGAACGAAGTTATGTTATTTAATTTTATTTCATTTTGACTTTTTCGTAAATTTTTTAGTTTTAATTTTGCATTTTTTTGAAATTTTGGATGATTTGGAAATTTTGGAAATTTTGAAAATTTTGGATATTTTGGAAATTTTGGAAATTTTGGAAATCTTGGAAATCTTGGAAACTTTGGAAATTTCGAAAATTTTGGAAATTTTGGAAAAGTTTGGAAATTTTGGAAATTTTGGAAATTTTGACATTTTCGACATTTTCGACATTTTTAAAATTCTCGACTTTTAAGGTTCTCGACTTTTTTCACTTTTATCACTTTGTCACTTCTCAATTTCACTACACTTCACTTCACTTTATTCTATTTTATATATTTTTTATTCCATTCCATTTTACATGTTTCTCAATGGTATGGGTGTCGCGTTTTCGTGACGTGACGCTTTTTCGTGACTGTCACGTGACTTTTTTTCGCCTTGGCCAGATCCGCGAACCGTCCGATAAGGAACTTCGTTCCAAAACTACCACCGGTTCTAACCCTACACCTCTGGCCCAAGAAGTATTATGACCGAAAAGAAAGTCGACGGGACTTATTTTTTTCAAAACAGTAATACATTATTAGATCTTAAAGATACAGAATAAGGCGTAGTTCTTCAAGAAGACATATCAAAACAGGTTGAGAGACAGATAATGTACCTATTGTTTAATTATAAAGAAAAATAAATCCTAATCTGACTGCTTCACAAAACGTTTGATATGTTTATCTACACTCACATTGTAAGTTCTCTAAAACGTGTTCGAAAACGGTAGGCAATGCTAGCATTACCGCAACCGATTTTACTATGATAAGCTTTTTATCTGTATCAGTAACGTAATTTTAACTTTACATGCTCAAATATTGATGTGTTATGATATGCGCGGCCGCCGATACGCGACCGCCGGCACAATCGAGTTGGCCATGGCGGTGCAATGGCGGCCATTCTATGGTTTCCGAATAATGCATTTAGGATAAATAATATGAGTGTAGATAAATCAGTGTATGCAACTGTACGTAATTAGGCCTTAAAACACTCGTGTGATCTTATTATGAAAACCACACTCATGTTTTAAGGACCCTTATTACGTAACAGTTACATAAACTACTATTTCCTACCTAAACGGTGTCCTATAAATGTTAGATGATTTTGTAGTAGTTTTTTGGTTTGGGCCATGCATCTTTGTACGTCATATATAGTCCTCGAACCTGCAATAACCCTTTGACATTCATGACATCTATACATATAATAAATTTACAAATATTTCTTAAGAGCGGGTAAAGGTAAATTTAAAGCATCGACGGGTAACAGGCGTTTTGGACCTACGGTTCGAAAGTAAGATGGGGGGGTTGAAAAAGAAACTATCCTTTGTCATTTCTCGAGACCCATACTATCTCTATACCAATTTTCATCTAAATCAGTTCAGCGGTAAAAAATTCCTCATACCACCTTCCAACCCCCTTTTCACCCCCACAAGGGTTTGAAAACTATCCTTTGACGTTTCTCGAGACTCAAATTATCTCCATACTCATTTCTATCTAAATCGTTTCAGCGGTTAAAAATTCTCCTTACAAACTTTCAACCCCATTTTCACCCCCACCAGGGTTGATTTTCGGGATTAAAACTATATATTATCCTTTACCAGGACTCAAACTATATCTATACAAAATTTCATCAAAATCCGTTCAGCCGTTTTCACGTGATGCGCGGTCAAATAAACAGACAAACAGATAAACAGATAAACAGATAAACAGATAAACAAACAAACAGATAAACAGACAAAAATTCTAAAAATTGTTGGAACGTGTTCTGTTATCGATTCTAAGTATCCCCAGCCAACTTTTTTTCGATTATCTTCCATGTACAGACTTTCGACCCTCTTCAGCTTTATTATATGTATAGATTAGATCTTGTTCCAGAAGATGAAATTTTAAAATATGATGTACTATTTTTAGGACATTGGGTCACTATTCCACTTGTATTTCAATACCAAATTTCATCTAAATACGTACAGCGGTTATTGGTTGTTTCTTCCCCATGTAAACTTCCACCCCTTTTGCATCCGCTTAAGGTATAATTTCTGAGATAAAACTATTTTATTTCCTTTTCCAGAGCTCAAATTATCTCCATACCAAATTTTATCTAAATCAATTCTGCGGTTAATAATTCCCTATACAAATTTCCAACTCCCTTTTCACCCCTTTAGGGTTGATTTTCGGGGTGAAAACTTTCCTTTGTACTTTCTTGAGACCCATTCTCTCTCTATACCAAATTTCATCTTTATCAGTTCAGCGGTAAAAAAATCCTCGTACCATCTTTCAACCCCCTTTACAACCCCACAAGGGTTTATTATCGGGATGAAAACTATTCTGTCGTTTCTCGGGACTCAAATTATCTCCATACTAATTTCTATTAAAAATTCTCCATACAAACTTTCAACCCCTTTTTCACCCACTCCAGGGTTGATTTTCGGGATGAAAACTATTTATTATCCTTTCCCGGGACTCAAACTATCTCTATACAAAATTTCATCAAAATCCGTTCAGCCGTTTTCACGTGATGCGCGGTCAAATAAACAGACAAACAGATAAACAGATAAACAGACAAACAGATAAACAGATAAACAGACAAACAGACAAAAATTCTAAAAATTGTTGGAACGTGTTCTGTTATCGATTCTAAGTATCCCCAGCCAACTTTTTTTAGAATATATTCCATGTACAGACTTTCGACCCTCTTCAGCTTTATTATATGTATAGATGTATAGATTGTAAATAATACTTTAATTTCTTTACACACTTTATTTAATCACCTTGGTTCATATCTCTGAAATTGATTTATAAACTAAATCCGACTTAATACCAGTCTTAAGCTGTTACTTAGCTGTGGCGTGAACGATCACATAAACTTGAAAACTTTACACTTTTATGTATATCCAAACGCACTTGGTATTAATTATCATTTAACCATAATTATTTTTAACGGAAATAATGGTTCACGAGAAGTAATAGTAATTATAATCATTTTAATAATATGAAGTGATACATAAGCGTGAACCACTTAGAGACATTGTACACACTACAAGCGTTAAGGAGTTTCTAATAAATTATTGTTTCATTTTAATCACATTCATACAGCATATTAATTTCATTACTGAATATTCCGTTGTCGAAACATTAATTATATTTGTTTGTGGTAATAATGAAAAAAGAAAGTAAATTACCTTTTCCTAAGAATTATTATTATTTTCAACTTGTTTACATATTTACTTATTAGAAAGAGATACAAAGTATTTTGAATGCAGCCTGCTTATGGCATGATATTCGTAATATTCGTAAAATTATTTTGAAATAATATGCGCTTTTCAAAAAGGGCTTAAATAATATCGTAAGACATCGAAAAAATAATTTACTTCATATGAAATAATTAATTTAAAATTATTTCCCGCAAACCTTCGAACATAAATTACCGGGTAAGTATTTTAAAAGATTAATTTGACTACTGCAAAATATAAGTAGTACATATTTACCATTGAGACATACTGTAGGCGAATTATACGGTTATAAAAATACCAACGTTATTTTATTCCAAAGTTAAGCGAATATCAAACTATACTTATTGAAAAGGAATTGAAGGTTAGGTCATAAAAGTTGATTTCAAATAACAGAACATATTTTTATGGATCATGAAGTTATCTTTATTAGGAATGATGACAAAAATATCTGACTTACATAATCAATATAATTAATTGATTATGTAACAACATAACAAACATCTCCATCTAACATGTGCATATCCAAAAGAGCAACCTTTGGCAAAATGTCCATGTAAGACTAACCATATAAACCTCCGGACTTACTCCGTTACGGAAAATACAGTTTACCTTCAATTATCAATAAACATACCATCTAACATGTGCATATCCAAAAGAGTAACCTTTGGCAAAATGTCCATGTAATAAGATTAACCATATAAACCTCCGGAATTACTCCGTTACGGAAAATACAGTTTACCTTCAATTATCAATAAACATACCATCTAACATGTGGATATCCAAAAGAGTAACCTTTGGAAAAATGACCATGTTAAACTAACCATATAAGCCTCCGGAATTACTCCGTTACGGAAAATATAGTTTCACCAATCAAACTAATTAATTATCTAAAAAAAATTTTTTATCCTTACGTTTTTGTGCGCCGTGGCAAAAATCCGATCGATTTTTGTTAGATCCCACTGCTGAGATATTGAGGATATCACTAGGATTATAAAACAGACGAGCACCTCACCAGTATTTACACTTATATTCGTTTGTTACAAGGTTTAAACATGAATCAACTACACTATATGACAATAATACCTTCAAGACGTCCTTACAACAATCTGGTCAAGATCAGAATGGCGGCCGCAGCTGTATACCCGTCATTTTATAACATCAAAAATGGCGGGAACGAGCAACAAGGAATAGTCAATTGACAGTCATTTAAGATGATGCTAAATAAAAAGTAGTTATCCTTACAAGTTAAGCATGAAGTGGTTTTATTCAAGTTGAATACTTTGTTACAATTAATTATAAAACATACTAATAATAAATCTTAAAATTAAATTAACTATAAATAAAACTACTTAAAAATAATAAATTAAAAATTTAACTGTAAATTTGTCCCTCTCGGTAAGGTGCCCATTATGCAGGCGGCATTCCCGCGCTGAATTGCGATAGCAAGTCTTTGCGCAAGAAAGCCGCCTGCACGAGGGTCACCTGTAGCCTCTCTGAGGCGTTTGCTGAGCGCCTTGTGGAGCCCTCGCGCCCCCCTCCCCCACGGACCAAGTGTCTCGACGCCAAATGCTACGAACTCGTAGTTGGCGCCGAGACAGCTATATTTATTATTTTTTACATTTTCTCGGGTGTCAGCCGCCGCCCCGGCACGCCTGCTTGTCGCTGGAAGATAGGACGCCGCCAGCGTGTCGGTACAGGTGACATCCCACACCAGCGCGCGGCCCATCCTCCAGGGGATTAACGACATCCCGTCGGGGCGCTTGCCATCGTCCCGCACGATCTGGGGTTCCAAAGCGGCGGGGACGTTGGCGCTGACGAGCGCTCTCCTCAGGATGTCGTTTAGTGCCGCATGACGGGACAGGCGGCCGGCTCCCGAAGCACAACTGAGTCCGTGGTGGCCGAGGCCGTCTACGGGGGCCCCACATGAGGCACAGCTGTGGTCCACACATACGTCAGCCCCAACCCGGAGACCAATAGCTATACGGAGGGTTCCTGGGTCAATGTAGGTGCCAGTGTTGGGTGAAGGATACGCGTGGAGCCAGTGTCCAGACTCTGACCTTGAAACTGCCAGAAGCCTTGCGCGGTTTTTTCCTGAAGAAGTGTCTATAAGATATTTTAGAGTGGCAGCAGAAGCTATGGTATCCCAGGCCCTTTGCCTCTCGGGTCTGGATGGGAACTCTAGGCCCAAGGCAGTTAGCCAGGCATTCTTGGCTTCATTCAGGCACGCGATCTCGCAGTTTGTAGCCGATGGGGCTTTAAGGATTTTACCTGCGAGATCTGACGTGCCGTGAATTGAAGACAAAAATGCGGGCAGAGCCACACTTGAGATCTTGCGAGTTCCCAGACCGCCAAATCTTATTGGCAAGGAAGCCTGGGACCATGCTTCCTCATTAAATCGGACATTTAGGATTGTTTGTAATTGTGACTTGATGAGGTTATCTATGGGATGGATTAGATGACTGAATTTCCAGGCGGGGCAACAACGGAGTAAGTAAGTAAATTTGGGAACCAGTAAACAAAATTTTAAAATAAATAGGGCGGAGTGGCTACTAATTTTGATTAGGCGTTCCGAATTGTCACGAAATTTAGAAATTGATTTTGCTAAAACAGAGGGGATGGCCTCATCAAAGATGGGTGAGCCGAGAAGATGCAAATTGTCCTTGGACAATATTTTGATATTTACGGCTAAATTTTTAAAACTTTCTAGTATTTGGGTTGCCAGAGATACTTCTACATTTTCAGTAATATACAATTCGCATTTATCGAAATTAAGTTTCAAGCCGATATCGTTGAAACTTTGAATAATTTTAGATAGATCTGCCAGAACGGTTTGTGAATCTCCACCAAGGGTGCCGTCGTTACAAGTTAAAGTATTTATCAATAATTATGCTTACACAAAGTAATTTGATTATATTTTTAGACATATTTTTTTCTTCTTTTCGCAACACTAAGCTGCCAAATCATACAATTTTGAAACACAAATTCACTGTCAAAGTTGATGCTTGAAAGCGGCGGATTTTTAGTTGAATTTAACTTTGTTTTTATGTGATGTTTGCCAAAGTAAGTGTTCATCCACCTTTCGGATATCGTTTATATACTTACATGGCTTATTGGAAACAGAAAATCATAAGTTATATTTTCTTTATTCATAATGGTTTTAACATAGAAAATGATTCAACCGCATTTGAGGATTTTTATGGGGAGAGCAGGGATGTAAGGGTTGACAACGGGGACAGTTGGGTCATGAATGGGGAGAGATGGTGTTACTAACGGGGTGTACCGGGATGATAGAGGGCGGAGTTGGTGTTCGTAGTTCAGAGTTGTCGATTTACATAAGTAGTCAAAAGTGTCTTACATTATGATAAAATCACATATTTATTTAATTAGTCTAAACATACATCTTTCTATTAACAATATGGATTAATAATTAACTATTAACTTAGTCAAAAAGCCCGCTTCGCGCCACTCCCGGCGGAAAAGTGCTCATCACGCTCGCCGCGTTGCCGCGCTGAATCGCGATGGACAGACGTTGAGCCAGGAATGACCCTGTCGACGTGTCATAGTGTGTCATGCAGGTCATTAATTTCATATTAATGTTTATGATGGGATTCAACTTACTAATTCCATATATATCAAAGTAATTTTTTTTATTGATCTAAAAACTATTTATACCTCATAAAAATAAGGGTCACAACTTACAGAAAACATTAAACCGGTTTATGTAGGAGCATAACAAAACATAATTTTGCAACATTAATAAAAAAATCTCTTGACAAGTCAAGCTAATTGCCTTAATCCGAAAGTGTCAACCCTAGCAATTTTCCCATCTCACCCCATTGCTAGCCCTTATAACCCCAACTACGGGGTGAGCTGGGTTTGCCTACTATTATGTATTTTTTGTTGAAACTATGCAATGAAGCAATAAATTATCATTGACAAACTAAAATTCATACCTCCGGAACACTGTTTTTGTATATAAATCAATGTGCCACATATAAAACTAAACTTTTATTCAGGGTTGAACTTCGATTTCGACCCAAACTCACCCAATTTTACGGTAGTAACTAGGTTTAGCAACTTCTCCCTAGTTTTGCCGTCATGTACTATCGGGTTCAGAATTGCATGGCCAATTTATGAATGAATTCATTGATAAATTGACCATGCAATTTTGAACCTGATGGTACAAGTAATGTACAAATCTTAGTATACCATGTCTGACCGATTTCTCCCAGTTGCTTAAAGGTTAGCTGGAAGAGATCCCTTAAAGGGATAAGTTCGCCTTTGCACACGCTCACTATATTTTTGTTGGTCATGTACTATCGGGTTCAGAATTGCATGGCCAATTTATGAATGAATTCATTGATAAATTGACCATGCAATTTTGAACCTGATGGTACATACCTGTTTCGTGCAATAAAGTGTTTTACTACTACTACTACTACTACTACTACTACTACTACTACTACTACTACTACTACTACTACTACTACTACTACGATGTTTGAATCAATCATAATATCACAGATTATATAATAGTTCTTGGTATCATGTAATTACAAAATTTATTTAGAAACCCACTTTTAGTATCAACCATTCCCTTCGTGTCATTACTTCCGCTCATTCCCCTCACGAGAGTCGTGCAAGCGAATGAGTGCGAAGCTAAGAACTTTACCGAGAGGCTCAGGCCCGTAGAACGTTCAATTGACTGCGACGGCTGAGAGGACGCGTTTCATACGAGGCAGTAAAAGGTTAATCTGGGTTATGGCACTTTTCGAATTGCAACTGAACGCTACAAAACGTATGAGGCGCTAAAAACGAGATTTATACCCAATTTACGAAGAAAATGGGTGATAGTGTATTCGTTTCCATCGTCTAGGTAAATTTGTTGACAAATGAAATGAAATATCATCAAAATAATAGTACATTACATCAAAGGCCGGGAAAAATCCGTTTTCATGCCGAGGCATGTATAGTGCTTTTCTCAAACATGCAATGAAATAAAATAAAAAAGCCAAAAGGACAACGTTTTATTAAATCTAAAATTATCTACGCTAGGTTTACACCAAATTGACAGTAACAATGTATGGAGGCGTTATACTCGGCGTGCAATATGCTAAACTGAAAAAAGTCATTCTAAAATTACAAAGCATATTTCTGAACGAAACGTTGGGAATAAAATCAAACGTCAATTCAATTGTGACAGCGACAGCTTCCGAATTTTTTCAAACCTCACCTTACTTATGTTTAAATTTGTACATTATTATATTACAACAAATACAATAGAACAAGTATTGTCCTACCAAAAAAACCACAGACCTAAAATGGCGCTTTGCTAAAAGACAAACGAAGTGCGCAAAAGAGAACCCAACACGTATATGAACATTCTGCGAGTGCGAAAGAGATAGGTACATGATCAGTCTCCTAGCAGGACGACTTTTGACGTCTCTCTTTACACTTAAACACCTGCGTCGTGAGTGCTCATATTTAATCTTGAAAAATATAATATTATCCGCTGTTCATTTACCTGGAATGAAACAAAAGAAGAATGGTGTCGTGTTGCGTCCCGGATTGCACAATTACATAAATAAAAAACCCAGGCAATCACTCGTTTCACAGGTAAATATGATATTGCGATCGATGTTTTTGAAACCATATTTTATCAAATTAGCCAAATAAATCATGTAAATAACCGTTTGATACCATTAAATTTTAATGTCTCTTTTACTGCATGTGAATATTTTATCATAATAGTTAATATTAAGGATTATTTTGTGTAAAAATCAAAATTGTCAGTTTACGCTAGGGTTTGACAAAATATCGTAGGGACATAATATCGATAACTGTTCGATATGAAAATTATAATTATAGCTTCGAAAGAATTATAATAAATAAATAAATCTCGTATTAACATTATGTCATTCATTACGTATAAATGTTAAATTGTGTTCTTATTGTATTTTTGTACCCGTTTTGAATCTTGCTTGATAGAGCCTATTCGGAAAGAGAAGTATCGTAGAATGGAGGAGCTCTCATATAAACCACGACACTTCTCTTTTCGGACAAACGATAAATAGTAAATTTTAACTGTAATACCCGATTTAGGGGCTTATTTATTACATTTACCTATTTATAAGACACGATAATAAATAATAATAATAAAATACTCTTTATTGTACACCTCAATAAAAGAAACTAAGACAGAAAAAGTACAAAACTTAAGGTAAACAACAGGCGGTCTTATCGCTAAGAAGCGATCTCTTCCAGACAACCTTAAGGTAGCGGAGATTGGTTAAATTATTAATGTCAGTAGGTGTTGAAAATCATGACAAGATCTATATCCTCTTATCTCTTTTTTGGGTTCCGTAGTCAAAATGGCAAAAATGGAATCCTTATAGCTTTGTCATGTGTCTGTCCCTATATCACAGCCATATATAAATAAAGGCGTATATTGATGAAATTATAACGTTTTTTATGTGCCGCTAATGGCCGCTACCCAGTTTTATTAGCTAAAAAAATATTTTAAGGGGGAGGGGAATTATTATTAAAGACTGATTTATATTCATTTAAGAAATTGTTATAATAATTATTAAAGACTGATTTAAATTAAACTTTATTTCATTTAAATACGGCGCTAAACACACGTAGCGGAATTCAGCTACCATCAAAAGGCAGGCGAAAAACGGAAATCAGGCTGAATGTTGTCTATGTGCTACATACAAAAATTCAGCCCCCATAGAGAAATTTCCGACTTCCGCTTACTTTTATCCATGAAAGCTAAATTCCACTCTTAAGTGTGTGCTGCGCCTACCACTTAGACTTCCACCCAACTTACACTCCACCAAGATTGCATTGATACAAGACTACATTTGCATGCGGTTTTATAAGCGTCACAATTAATAACGCTATAATAAAGAAGTATGTAAAAAACAAACTATCACGTATATGAACACTCCACAAGTGCGAGAGAAAAAAATGACAAATCTAAAGGCGTGCCAACATCTTAATTTCTGTAAAATAACATGAACCCGCTTTTTAACAGATCATATTTAATCGTGTGAAATATAAAATAATTCTGAATAAATATATTTTAGTTTTCTAGAATTTTAATATGCCGTTTAGTATAAAACATGAATATAAATTTAACGTTGCAACTTATTGATAATAAAGTCAAATATCGATAAATAATTGACCTGTTGTACTTGGCACCACTATTTTTTACGCTCACATAGACAATTTACCCACACTCTAGCATTTCAGTTTTTGTCGCACTTTTGATATTTGTCAATCCATCTGTCTCTATACTAGATCTGTGAAAAAAACTACATTATTATATTACAACAAATACAATAGAACAAGTATTGTCCTACCAAAAAAACTACATACTGCATATTACACTTATTCTACGACTGTTAAAATAGGAGAATCGAAGTTTACAGGCATAAATAAGTACATCTCATTAAAATTATTCAAACTCGATGGATGGACTCAAACATTTAACGTAAGTATCGCTTCTAAAACGAAGAAATATTTCATGTATGATTTAGTTGATATTAAAAGTTAAGTCTGACATGTTAGGGCAATTGCTTATGGATATTGTTATGGTTTTTCCAGGTACGCTAATATTAGTTTGTTGAATTTCGGAAGACGAAACTGGCTGTGATGGTGCAATATGACTGGTGGACTGTTCATTTGCCTTCTCTTCTTGCTGAGGAGGCAATGGTAGCTGAGGATTTGATGCACCAGACTGTGTCAAATCTTGATTCTGGTTGCGGGTTACTGGCAGAGAATGGACAGATGACAGTAAATTGTGGCCGGTATGGAATCAATGTTGAATTTGGGAAGACTATGGCGCTGGATGAATACTGGAGGGTCATGAGAACAACCTGGCTGTGGAGATAGATGCAAATGGATGTCTTCATGAGACGTGGTTGTATTATCAGTGCTTGCTAATTTTATATTCTTTGTTATATTTTTTGTAGTTTCTTTTTTGATCCCAACCGACTCATCAATGTAGCCTTCTGCCACTCTGTCAGACTTTCATCCACCATGTCTTTTAACAGCCAAAAGATTGGCACCAGAGTCAGCGAGGAGGGTGGCTGATGTTCGCCGGAAACAATGCCCAGTGTACAGATGCGGGCTATCTAAGTTTAAAAATGTAGCTATATCTTTCGGCATGACTAAAATTTTGTGGCGTCCAATAACTTGTCTGGTACATTTACCATTTCGGTAATTTAAGAAAAGTCGTTCTGTTGCTGTATCCTTAGGCCGAAGGGCATAATATTTTTGGAAAATGTTCATGAACTTATCTCGAATCACAAAAGATTTGTCTGTTTTATTTTTTGTGTCACACAACTTAAATATGATTAAGTCACCTTGAAACTCAATGTCTTTTGTGGTGATGTTTGTTAACTCCATTGCTCGACATGCACCATTTATGCCCAAGATCAAAGCAACCTGCAACTTATGAGTTGATAAGTGAGCACTTGTAAAAAATTATGTATAGCATGTAATAAAAGTTGTAGAAAACATCAATAAATATACTTAATCTTGCTGTGAACCACTTATTTTAATGAAATGTATCTAAAGAGGCTTAGCACTGAATAAATAGTCATATTTTAAGATATTTTGTTATCCAAACTAAATTCATCACATTTTTGTCTGATTCATATGTAAATATAAGAATATAATTTTGATGATTACAATAAGTAGGTATAACTACTACAAGTAGGTAAAGTTACCTTTATGGCCAGATATTGTTCATCACCCGATGAACTGAAGCTTGGTTTAAAAATGTTTGAACATTTTCACTGGTAAATATTCTACATTTCTTTGCAGAGTATCCATCCGATCGCCGTTTTAGCCATGCAAGTAAGTTATTGTAGTTTTTTATGTCTATATTGTGTTTCACACGCATTGTTGCTTTAATCATAGAGTACAGTGACCACAATGTTGAACATTTCTTTGTTTTTCCCAGTTCTTGAAAATATGCTAAGAATATATTTTCAGAGAAATTGTGTTCGTTTTTATTTATTTTCCAGCTTATGAAGTTGTCATATGCAGTCATGTACCTCTCTTTTGATTTCGGCGGGAGCAAGTTGTTCATGGCTAATTTCGCCTCCACTCTTAATTCAGGCGGTGTACAGTCAACAAACATTTCGTCATCACTATGTTCTTCCATTGAACTCATATTTAGAATCTTCGATCCCACTTACAAAATCACAACTAACAATGAAATCGAAATACTCGTAAGAAATTAATTTTCCAATTTCCCACCAAAAAAAGTAAAGATTGTTAAGCCCGTGCTACACGGTTACCAATTTACTGACAATTTCGACCGGGGCTGCGTTGCATAAATTCATAATTCAGCTTTATGCATCAATTTCTAACAAATTTGGTTAAAAAGAGAGGCTTACAGCAAACTTGTATTTTTATACAAAGTGACCAAAGCTAACCATGATTGGTGGTAGGTACGTTACGGGTGAATAGCGAAATAATTTGGTAACGTCTGTAATGGGCTTTATTGTGAAAAAACGACCATGAAGTAAAATTTAAAAAGTTAAAATCAGCTATTCGTAAAACCTGCCGCCATCTTTGACGCTGTCTGAATGAGGTTGGACGTTGAAACAAAAAAAAAGTTACTTTGCAGGCCTAGGCCTGAAAAGTTGTATGAAATCCCATTTCAGGCCGCCTCGAGATGCTGCGCCCGAAAAAGGATACTTCCGAGTCTATTATAAGGAACGTAAAGAGAATATTTCATTGCATGTTTGAGAAATAGTAGATTGTTTCACAAGGGTCTAAAGTAGGCCACATTAAATAAATAAATAAATATTATAGGACAATCTTACACAAACCGACCTAGTCCCACAGCTCAATAAGGCTTGTGTTGTAGGTACTAGACGACGATATATATAATAGATAGATATTGATAAATACTTCAATACATAGAAAACAACATTGTAACAAGGCAATTATTTTTCCGAACGAAGTGAGGGAAAATTGGTCGAGTGGTAATGGCTTTCAGACCAGAGTATTACATACTATTTTTCCCTTCGATTGTTTTAATTTTTTGTTCTTTTTATTTTTTTTACTGCTTTGACACAGATACAAAATTTAACCACCGCGAATAAATGCCACAGACGACGGTATAATAGCTCTTAAAAGCGCTTCAGACTGATTTTAATCTTTTTTCAATGATTGCGAAGTAGGAACTAAAAAACACCTCATTTTTTGTGAAATGAATTGCGTATCCTGATTGGTCGATTTTAACATTGCTGTACTCGTATTCTGGTTGGTTGATACTAAATACAACGTTTTATTACAGGAATTCCAGTATTTAAACAGTATACGCAACAAAAAAGAATACAGCGTTCCGATTAACTTCGATATGTGTTGTGATTGGTGGATTTAATATGGTGAAGTGTTCCGATTGATCTATTTAAAATGTTTTGTAAATCATAAATATGTATACATATATATGTGCCCAAGAGGCTAAAAGGCGTTAGCGTTAGTCCGCCTTGGTAAGCATAATATGACACACTTTGAGCATGAGAAGTGAAAAATAAATTACTTACCTAATACTAAATTTTGGTGCTCCTGATTCGGCTCTTTTAAGGTTCCGTAGCCAAAATGGCAAAAATGGAACCCTTATAGTTTTGTCATGTCCGTCCGTCCGTATGTCACAGCCATTTTACTCAGAAACTAAAAGATGTATCTTAATTAAATTTAGACATAAGGTGTATTTTGTATGCCGCTATTTAGTTATGTAAGTAGTTAAATTGCAGAAAAAATATTTTTATGAGGGAAAAAAACATTTTTCGCTCCATACATGTAACTAAATTACAATTTTTATTTATTTGCCATTACATTACATTTTGAGATTAAGTGAATATTTTCAGAAATAATCGCTTCGAAATTCAGAAAAATTGCGTTTGTAACTGTAACTTTTTAACCGTAAGTCCAAAAATTATATATATTTTTTTGAAAATGCGCCTTATCGAATCTGGGGGCACGGCAGTGCCCCCGCCAAGTCAAGCGCGAAGCAAACACTGCCGTACCATCCTTTACTGGAACCATTTCGCCGCATTTTCAGGCAGCTATTTGAGAACCTCTGGATAAGACCAGAACGCAGAAATTTTCGTCATCCAGTAAGCTATAATCACATACTTAAAATCCAAAATTTCAAGTCCGTAGGTCATTTAGTTCCGAAGTTAAGCGAAAGCATAGTTTCGCATTTATGACTCACTCACTCACTCACACATGATCATCAAAATAGAACTAGTACTTCCCATAAACTCAGAGAGCTGAAATTTGGTACAGAGTTAGAGTTTAATGGCCACATAAAGGGAAAACTATAAAAACTAGGATAATCGAAGATCTGGAGTACCTGGTGACCCTGATTAGAAAACAAAATTTGGTCAAAATATTATGCATTGGACTAAGAGTGGCGGTGATACCCGCACACGTCGCTAGATGGCGCTGACTGTATTTTGAAACGCGCTTACGATTTGTTTTTCCGATAACCTTATCATTAGTTCAGGTGTAAATTAGTGCTAGATGCTAGATAGGTAATATTGTTAGTTATAAGTACTTTTCTAGTATTCTAGGTTTAGTTTATTTAGTTAGATATTACTTCGTTTCGTTTAAAAATATCATTAGTTTAGCTGTATTTCAGTACTAGGTAGGTAATACCTTTGGTAGAAAGTTCATTGATAATTAATTATATTGACACTTGTCTAATAATTAAGAGTTAACGTTTTGTTTATAGTTTGTATAGATTGAGTAGGCTGAATAATATTTTAAAGATTTGGGAAGTCTTACAGATATAGGTTATTATTGTTTTAGTCTAAATATTATCGGTATTTCTGATTTGTTGTCCATATACTAAAGGTCGTTGTGTTTATTTGTGTTTGATTTCGCAAGATAATATCGTAAAAACTGTCGATAATATTCAAAGACGACGATGAACTTAGTGGCTACCAAGTAGTTGGTATGCCCAAAGACGGGTCTTGTCTCTTCCATTCAATATCTTTCTTGGTGTATGGTAGAACTGACTCAACTTGCAGTATCAGATCTGCTATAGTTGCATACGTTGCTGAACATTGGGACGAAATGCAAGTGTACACGTGTGATGCTGATGGTGACGTATACACGAACGTGTCTACAAAAAGAAGTGAAATCCCACCAAAAACATTCTGTAAAAAACTAGCCAAGTCTCGATGAAGCTGCTTGTTTATCTCTAAAAAGTAATGAAATCTAGACAAAGTCGTGCCAAGTCTAAGGTTCCTTACTGCGATTTCTTTATTATTATAGTTAATGTTGTGTAAATTGTCCGTTGAAGGGTACACAAGGGTACAAAACCAGGTGCTCCATGACACCATTGCACCAATCTGTCGCCAGAACCGCTACCCATTGACGATGGAAAATTGCCACTTGGGAAACGATTCAATAATTGACTGGTTATTGGACAGATTGGTGCAATGTGTCATGGAGCATCTGGTTTTGTACCCTTGTGTACCCTTCAACGGCCAAGTCACACAACATTAACTATAATAATAAAGAAATCGCAGTAAGGAACCTTAGACTTGGCACGACTTTGTCTAGATTTCATTACTTTTTAGAGATAAACAAGCAACTCCATCGAGACTTGGCTAGTTTTTTACAGAATGTTTTTGGTGGGATACTTTTTACGAAAACTGTTTTGAACATTATCGGTTTAGCCATTTATGAGTTATCTCTTCAAAAACTTCTTCCATAGGCATCAGATACGACCTATTGGTATAAGTTTGGTTCTCATGCCTTTGAAGGTACGGAACGCTCTTTTATGCGTGGTCCCACACGAACTTGGCCGGATCATTTAAATTAGATATAAATTCATATAGTTTCATAATTCATTCCCATTCGTATCTCTCTAACGTATGCCTATTTCAGAAACAATTATTTACTTGCTTTTATTTTTTATCTTCTTAACCAAACTTAAAGTTAACAAGCATTTGTGGTTTTGGTAATGATGAGATTAAGCACGTCTCCAGCGCCCATTCATTTTCACGCTGCCATGCCAATTCACTCTCGTGCGTCATTACTCTTTTAAAAGGTGTCCCTCGGGCGTCATATTTTTGCAACTTTGGACACGGTAATGAGAAAACTGTATTGCCAGGCTTGTGGTGCCATACTTTGGGTCTGAATTGAGGACGTTACGAGTATGCGTCGTAATTGGGTTGGCAAAATGTATGTTTCAATAGTATTTATTCTTGCCCGTAACGCTGAAGTATAAATTTTTGAACTTGAGAAGACTTATTTAAGATTTATATATAACTCTTGCATATGTTTAATACATATGAATGATATTTAATAGGTACATACATATATAAACATGCAAACAAATTGGAAGGTACGCTGTAGTGTATTAAACTAGACATAATAAACACAATTGTTTATTCAAACATAATTAATCATTAAATTTTTCATTATTTATTTAAAATGTGATATTAATGTGGTTTCTTACATGTAGTATTATTTTTAGGGTTCCGTACCTCGAAAGGAAAAAACGGAACCCTTATAGAATCACTTTGTTGTCCGTCCGTCCGTCCGTCTGTCTGTCTGTCAAGACCCTTTTTCTCAGGAACGCGTGGAGGTATCAAGCTGAAATTGATATCAAATACTCAAATCTACTGTCTCTTAGATCTGTGAAAAAATCAAACTTCTAAGCCAACGCAATCAAAAGATACAGCCGTTTATGCCGCAAATTTCCGCAAATTTTCGAAACTCGTGAGGAAATCAAAACCTACAGCGTACTTCCCGTGAACTAAGAATCTTGAAATTTGGTACGAAGCAACGTCTTATAGCACAGATAAAGGAAAAATTGCGAAAACCGTTACTTTTTAGTTACATCATATAATAAAAATATCTATATTAATAAAATAAAGTTGTGTTAGTTCCTTTGCTTTTAACTCGAGATCGGCCGAACCGATTTGGACGATTTCGGGTTCGTTGCGATCGTCTCGGCCAAAAGTTTAATAATAGGCTTAAAAAAAAGGAAAAGATGCACATAAAAGACCCCGCAATTGCCATTTAATGAATAACGAGTTAAATAATCCGCCATGGTCCAATGCGGCCAACATTATAAAATTGAATTGACGCATTCGTAACATTGGCACGACTAGTCCCGTCACTAAACTTTAAGTTGTTCGAGGAGATCACACTTAATCCTACACTATTTTGTCCTTGGGATCTGGTAAAACAACATTTATTGAAAATATGTATTAAGTTTTTCCCAAAAAATACGTTGTGCTTTCTTTAAAAAAAAATTTGAAAATTTTAATGTTTATTTACCACAAACATTAAATCCTACACTAGAGATTTTTAATCCAAGGGACTACCTGAATATTTAAAACAGTATTTGAAATATTCACCACCTGTCAAGTTGAGAATACATTAGAAATAATAAAGATGTTTAAAAAATTCAATAATAATCAAAGACTAATTATACAAATGGTGATTTTTCACTATATTGTCGAGACAATTATTACGCTTCGTTTAAAAAATTTTTTACAGTGGTGACTGTATTATTACTATTTCTTAAATGATTTTAAATGATTTACGAATACGCGCATTAATTCTACACTCATGATTTTGATGCTCCTTTTAGCTTTAATAATATGTTACATAATATCAAAATTTCACCAGTAGATATAGTGAGCATTTTCAGGAATTGTAAAATTAGTAATAAGGTCATTGACCGTGTAGGTATATAAGAAGCGCAGAAGGGCATAGCGTATGGTGCGTAGTTGCTTACTTAGGAGTAATAATCAGGGTGGAATAAATAATGGGCTCATTTTATTTATCAGTATTACACTATTTTTTTAATCACACTGATAAAATATAATTCTTAATATTATTTTAATTTATATTTATATAAATGCCTATGTCCTGACTGACTGACTGAATGATCCACGCAGAGCCGAAACTACTGAAGCTGGAAAGTTGAAATTTGCAGATAAGGTTACATTTTTAATTTGTACAAGTAATAAGAATCGATTTTGAAAAATTCAAGCCCTAAGGGGGTAAAAACGGGGTTAAGCGTTTGTACGGTTAGGATTTAACATTTTAAGTTAGAAACTTGAAACTTCGTACGTTTGTTGCTAATAAAAAAATAATAAAAGTCTTTTCAGTGTTTTCTGGTATATAACCTCTAACGGGGTTAAAAAGGGGTTGAAAATTTGTAACGAAATATTAAAAAAAAAAATGTAACAGACTTGAAAGTTCCTTTGTAGGCTACTCAGCTCCAAACAAAAAAATAATTTCAGCGTTTTTCAAAACTCCACCCCAAAGGAGTTGAAACGGGGTTGAAAAGTTGGATTGTAGCCATGCCGAAACTACTGAAGCTAGAAAGTTATAATTATCGTTCATAATGTATATAAGAAATACGAAACAAATTTGAAAAATTAAACCCCTAAGGGAGTAAAAACGAAGAGTTAAAAATTTGTATGGGTAGGGATTAAAATTTTAAGTTGGCATGCAACTTCGTACATTTCATACATTAAAAATAATGAAAGTAATTTTAGCGTTTTTTTTTTCATTCAACCCCGCAAACGGGGTTAAAAAGGGGTTGAAAGTTGATATAGATACCTACTTTTTTGTGACAGACTCGAAAGTTCATTTGTAAGCACTTCAAAACAAAAAAAAAACTAATTTCAGTGTTTTTCAAAATTCCATCCTAGATGAGTTAAAACAAGGTTGAAAAGTTTGTACTAAAACAAGGCCGAAACTGCTGAAGCTAGAAAGTTGTAATTTGCAGATTGGCTACTTTTTACCTATTTTATCTACTTATTAAAAAATAAGAAAAGCAATTTCAGCATGTTTTGATATTCATCCCTTAAGGGGGTTAAAAAAAGTTGACGATTTGTATGAAGAATGTATGTATATGGCTTAAAAGTAAGTTGTATGATAATTAATATAAACAAAAAAAAAATTCCAATACCAAACCACACATTTTATAAAGATGAAACTGTGTATGAGTAGGTAGCCGTATTATAAGGGGACGAAGTCGCGGGCGGAACGCTAGTCTATCTTTAAATGCTTTTGTCCTGACTGACACATCAACGTAAACACCGAAACCACTGCAGCTAAAGAGTTGAAAATGTTAGACCAGGTTACATGTATAATTTGTATGTACTAAGAGGTGATTTCGAATAAATCAATGGCTAAGGGGGTAAAAAGTGGGTTAAAAGTTTGTGTGGGTAGGATTTTTTTATATAGAGACTTAAAAATTCGTACGGTCGCTGATGATTAAAAATAATAAAAGAAATATCAGTTTTTTGAACTTCAACCCGAGTGTTAAAAATGGGTTGAAAATCTGTAGCTTTTTTTCGTGACTGACTTAACACTTTCACGACCAGGAACCCGAATGTTAGGTTCTCTCTTCGTAGCTACTACGCGCTACATACGACAAATACGTGGCTACGGGCTACGAGCGTAGCACTAGTTGGTACGGAAAGTGTTAAATGTTCGTTTGTAGGCTAATCGCTTAAAAGTAAAAAAAAAGTAATTATAGTGTTTTTCAAAATTCCACCCCAGAGGAGTTAAAACGGGGTTTAAAAGTTTGTATTAAAGCGAAGCCGTTACATCGGAAGCTACAAAGTTGTAATTTGCGGGTGGGGTACATTTATAATATGTACAAGTAATAGGAAGCAATTTTGAAAAATTCAAAAAGGTGGTTCAAAATTAGTATGGGTAGAATTTAAAATTTTAAGTTAGAAACTTAAAACTTCGTACGTTTGCTGATCATTAAAAAATTATAAAAAAGAATTTAGCAGTTTCTGAAGTTCAAAAGAGGTTAAAAGGGGTTAAAAAGAGGTTGAACCCCATTGAAGTTGAAAGATTGTATAGAGATTACAAGTTTTGAAAGACAGACTTGAAACTTCGTTTGTTAGGCATAAAGCTCTATAAATGGAGTACGCTTCGCCTCATCTTTCCAAACAAAAAAGTCTGCCAAAATCTGAGGGGGGCGAAGTAGCACGCATGTGACGTTTTCAAGTCAAAGGAACATCATTGTCGGTTGTTAATACAGATTATTTCTAAATGATTTTTTATGGCAGCAACGCTTTATTGACAACCGACAAAGATGTACCTTTGACTTGAAAACACCAAACATATTTGACATATTCTTTTTATACTTCATAACACTAAATGGAGCAATAGATAGTCGACTGTACAAATGTTAACATATGGTTCATTATTGGATGCAGTCTTTGGAAATGTCAAACAAAAAAGCCAAGGATCATTTTTGATTGTATTTTCAAACAAAATATAGAAGACAGCAATCCTTAAGCGCGTTAAATATGGAGAAGTGTCAAACGTCAAATAGTTAATACTGCCCGTCAGAAAGAAAACAATTGTCTTTGAATCGATTCTGTAAACGAAACTTGATTTTCGATTTAGGTTAAATCTTTTATTACGAAAAAAATGATAAATAAAGTAAAACTGTACTTACATCTGAAATGGTATTTCATCTTTTTGTAAACTAGACGAAACATAACATTTTTTTACATCCAAAAACAGCACATAAAAGCTTTTTCACGGAGCTTGTTATCCATTGACAGCGATGACGAAAATGCGTGACATCGATTATTGAAATAGTTTTTATAGATGTACTAGATTTTCCGCCAATACTTTTGACAGAGGGGAAATGATACTCAGGGCCTCTCCTGGTTTAGAACTCTCTGTTTGTAGGCTACTCTTTATAATCTGTACAAGTAATATGACGCGATTTTGAAAAAATCAACTCTCAAAGGGGTAAAAAGAGGGTTTAAAATTTGTATCGGTAGAATATTTTTTTTAAAGTTAGAGATTTAAAACTTCATACGTTTGCTGATTATTAAAAATAATAATAAATATTCTAACGTCTTTTAAAATTGTACCCCTGATGGAGTTAAAAAGGGGTGGAAGCTTTCAATCGCATTGATGTCGAAAGTTTATATAGAGGTAACAAGTTTTGAAAGACAGACTTGAAAGTTCGTACTTACTTAAAACCAAAAAAGTCATTTAAGCGTTTTCTAAAATACCACTCGAGTTTAAACGGGGTTGAAAACTTTGTATGTATTACAAAGAGGCTAGAACAACGGTTAAAGCTAGGAAGTTGTAATTTGCAGAGCGGGTTACATTTATAATCTGTACAACTAATATAAGAAGCGCGTTGAAAACTTGTTTGTGTGGTGTTTATAATTTTAAGTTCGAGACTGCGTAAGTTTACTGCTAATTTAAAATAATAAAAGTGATTTTAGCGTTTCTTTTAATACAACTCCTAACGGGGTTAAAAAGGGGTTGCAAGTATGTATAGATATTTTGTGAAAGATTTAAAACGAAGTTTGTGGACTTAAAAGAAAAAAAAAACTTTTAAGGGTATTTTTTTAAGAACTAGCCATATTGTGCGAGGTGATTTGCCATAATAAACCACTTTAACGTAGCCAAAATGGCAAAAACGGAACCCTCATAGTTTCGTCATGTCCGTCTGTCCGTCCGTCCGTATGTCACAGCTGTTTTACTCGGAAACTATAAGACGTATGTTAATAAAATTCAGACATAAGGTGTATTTTGTATGCTGCTATATAGTTGTGTAGTTAAATTGCAGAAAAAATTTTTTTAGGGGGGGTGCTCCATCCATGTACCAAAAAAAAAAAAACAAATATTAACATGTTGCACATCAATCGATAGGTCTTTAAAAATAACATTGAGGTTTCTTTGACCATTTTATGATTAAGTAAACAGTTTCAGAAATAATCGCTTCGAAACTCGAAAAAATAGCGTCCCCCCTGTAACTTTTGAACCGTAAGTTCAAAAATATGAAAAAAATTAAGAAGATGCGCGTTAACATATACTTTTTAAGAAAATAGTTTTGAAAATTATCGGTTTGGCCATTTTTGAGTTATTTCCAAAAAACTTCTTCTATAGGCATCAGATACGACCTTTTGGTATTAGTCTGGTTCTTATTCCATTAAAGCTACGGAACCCTCCATTATGCGTGGTCCGCCACGCACTTGGCCGGTTTTATTATTAGTCTTTCAGCGCCGTAACCACCAAAAAAACAAACGCAATAAACCGAAAACATCAAAACAAACGGTATTATCCGATGGGTATCCTAGCAAAGAAGCTATAAATAGCAGGTATAGCTCTCCTATTCATTCATAGCTTACAAGCTAGTCACATGAAGTCTGCGAACAGATTACTGGTCACAAGACTACGCATTATGAAGCCTAAATCGACCTAGCATTAAGTTATTTTATATATTTAATTTGAAGTTCGCAGTGCCTTGGATTTACTGTAATGCTGTGTAACTGTTTTGAATGATAAATAAATAAATAAGTGTGTTCAATACGCATTATGAAGTTTCTCATGACGTGACCACTAAATTCAGAGCTGAGAATGGCGTCACTCGCTTCTATCCTATACAAAATTTTCAACAATCCATGTGAATGATTTAACTCATAAACTCGATTTTTGTTGATATTTTATTTGAGTATAGCAAATAAATTCTCTTGGTGTATCGTCCTTTATATTGACCGACGTTTGTTCAATGCAAGGAGTGTGCTACCCAGGTACGAAAATAACAGTTCGATTGCATCTATCTAAGCATCGAACCTAAAACCACAATATGCTCTGTTCTGAAATGACTGATTGGGGCAAACATAATGACATTTCAATATCGGAAATCAGAAATATAGAAAAAAGTTTCAATAAAATATCTCTTTACCATCCCGTAGTACTTGCGAGTCTTCTGATTTGCTCTATCTAATACAAGTAGGTAAGTAATCTGTGCTACGTAGTAACCTTGCCGCGGAGGCGGGAGTTTTAAAATGCGAACCTTAAATTATAAGTCGTTTATTTCGATTGCTCGTAAAGCACTTAGTATATTTGAACAAATCGACTGACAACACGTTACACTGTTTAATTAAAAGGTTATTCGACGATCTCATCTAGAATCCGAGAAATGACATTCTAAGTGTCAAATATTTCACTGTAGGTACCTACTTTAGATAATTTGCATGCAGAGAGGACATATAAAGGTAAAGTTTAATCTGTCAGAAAGGAGCAATGTCTCGTGCTTCTATTGAGACCCGAGCTAGCGAACGATTCCAAAA
Source organism: Pammene aurita (assembly GCA_947086415.1). Taxonomy (NCBI): domain Eukaryota; kingdom Metazoa; phylum Arthropoda; class Insecta; order Lepidoptera; family Tortricidae; genus Pammene; species Pammene aurita. The sequence goes on from OX352291.1 coordinate 20,398,164, forward strand.
TGGAGCCACGAGTGTTGCGAGTGTTTCAAAACAATGAAATCTTGAGCGTACGAGGGCTTCTAGGCAAGAGAGGTGGAACAAACTTTACTTCCGAGTATAATACAACATTTTTTAATCACACCACTACAGCTAAAATAGAAGCTATGTATAAAAAAATCGAAGCCAAATGATTTTTTTCAAAATTATATAATTCAAAATCATCTATTTAAAGTCCAAAGTTCATCCTGCCCGATGACGTGAAAAAACATGTCAATACTTGCCCCACATGTGAATAAAGTTTGTTTTCCCTCACCGCTTTCAAGGGATAAAGAGCGCATTTTCGAAGTGGAGTGGTGAAAAAGGTCATGTGCCTTCGTAATTATTATTACCGTGACGAATACGGGCGCGGGAATCGGGTCACGATAATGACATTCCGCGACTGTATGTGACTCGCGATGGGTACATAGGTACACTATAAGTATATAGTCATATAGGCAATAGGAAGTGTATCTACTGGGTAGGCATAATTTTAGTGTGCACAAATGTTATAATGCGGTTAAGTAAAATACTGCTAAAATAATTTTACTCAGAATCACGAGCTCTTTCTATCGATAAGAAAAAAAAGTCCCTAAAATCCCATAACTCTTTCAAAGATGTGCGGAACTTTGTAGAAAGAGCTCGTAATTCTGAGTAGAAATCACATACAATTCTCAGAAGACAACTTTCTAAAACTGGTATTTCTGGGTGGAAGAATGCTCTTAAAAATAATGATGATACATATTTTTTGTCAAATATAGGCCTTTAGCTGTTAAAATATACCTTCGCAATATGACATGTTAAAATGTTTGAATTGTAGATATTGGATTCATGGCCTTCATTACTCCAGGAATCACTTCCAGGGTTTCCAGGCTTTCGAGTTGCCTTTTCTAGCAATGATAATTAAGACTTATCAATGCCTTTCAGTTCTTCCCGATCAAGTTAATTTAATTTTTTAATTTATTTATTTATCAGATAACAAGAGATCCATTTTTTGTTAGTTTACCTATGAACTAAGATGTTAGTAATTATACTAATTATTAACTAACACAATTGAAAGGCACAATTTATGATGGTTATTATTATTATTTATTTTTTACTTTCCGTTCACTGAGTACGGTGCATGTAACCGCCTGCAGTGAAACAAGTAGGGGCAGCAACCTGTCCCCTATCATCCTCAGGATAGTGTTGGGGCTGGCACGCACCCGACGCACCAGGGATGCAGCCCTCTTGCGCATTGTTGCGTAAAAGCAATCTATTCTAGCTTCTGCAAACATCCCTGATGCGCTGCAGAAGCGCGGCAGCCCCATCATCACCCGGAACGCATTATTGAACTGGACGCGGAGGGCCCCGTAGGCCCGTTTCGTGTAATCACGCCACAAGCTGCACGAGTACAGGGATGTACAGTAAGCTCGAGGTGTAACGTAAGTTTCACCTCCTTAGTAGAGCGTGCAAACTTACGAGCTATCATATTGGCCCGGACCGACAGGGCCCTCCGCTCCCGTTCTATATCTTTATCGTCTTTGAGGTCCGACGTGACGACGTGCCCTAAATATTAAAAAGACTCCACCCTTTCGAGGATTGCTCCATTAAGTTTAATGGGTGTCACTTCAGCTGTTCTGCCACGTCCAACCTCAAACACCATATACTGGCTTTTAGTCGCATTGTACTTTAAACCATGAGTTTCGGCATAAGACTCGCATATCTTTAATAATTTGCGTAAGCCGCCCACGGATGCACTTAAAAGAACCATATCGTCTGCAGAACTGATACTATTGAGACATACGTCGTCAATACGACAGCCGACATGCATTCTTCTAAACCCATCCAAGAGCTCATTTATGTAAAGGTTGAATAGCGTAGGTGAGCTAAGGCCCCCGTGTCTTAGGCCACATTCTAGCCTGTACGAATCTGAGAAGGCATCCGCCCATCTAACACTATTGACTTGGCTTCCATACCAGTACCTTAAGATGTTGATCAGCCCTGAGGGAAGTTTAATGCTTTCAAGCTTCTTCCATAAAATCTCGTAGGAAACCAAGTCAAAAGCCCTGGATAGATCGAGAAAGCAGGCGTAAATTGGCGAATTCCTGTCCACATAATATTTGACCGTATGCTTAAGACACAATATCGCACTTTCTGTGGATAGTCCTGGTCTAAATCCGAATTGATTATGGCTTAAACGCACATAGTTGTTTAATCGTGTATTAAGCACACTGTCAAATACTTTGGCTATTATTGTAGCGAGTGATATCGGCCTATAGTTGTTTACATCGGATAGGTCCCCCGTCTTATTCTTAACTATGGGCACAACAATCGTTCGCATCAAGTCATCAGGTAGATAAGAATGCGTCACACAAAGGTTGAAGAACATTGCTAACATTCTAGCTAAGTGGTGGGGGCCGGCGTGCTGAAGATGTTCAATGCTGAGACCGTCGTGCCCTGGTGATTTACCGCGAGACATGGACTTGATAGCCTTATCCACCTCCCTGGCCGTGAACACCGAGCACGTTATATTAGTCTCGGCATTGCTCCTCTCCCCCGCCTGTAAGTGCAAATGCGGCGTAACAACAAAATGGTCTTTAAAAAGACCGCACCTCGTATGGTCAGACGAAGGACAATGTTGAAAGCTTCGGCGCGGCCGAAAGGTTCGACCGTTTTTTGGCCGAAACCGAACCTTGGGCCGAAACACGTTTTTTTGGCCGAAACTGGCCGAAACCGAAACTTTGGTCAAACACTAGTAATAAGGTCCACCGATGTACAGTTAATGCTGTTTGTACTCACCGATGATGTTGTTCTGCAGGATGTGGCCCACGACCGTGAGCGCGGTCTTCTCCAGCTGCGCCATGATCTCCGGGTTCTCCTCCATCACGTTCAACACCGTCTCCATCGTGTTCAGTAGACCCATGGCCGTGATCGCCGTACAATCAAACGTATATATTACATCAAATGCAGCATAATAGTTTATCTACACCCAATATCATAAATCATCTATTCTGCGTTCGGAAACTGTATGTAATTACCACACCATTATAGCAACCAGTAATGGAACATAAGTGTATTATCTGTGCCAGTGTCATAATAATGTGCGAAAATTCATAACCACATCGATTTTGGTAACGTAATGAAAATCCAGCCCTCCTCCCCGACCGCCCGCACAATCCAGTTGGCCATGGCGGTGTCATTCTAATGGTTTCCAAACACGTCATTTAGGATTTATAATTACTATTAGACTACTATTATGTACCGTGTAGAACAATGTTAAGCATTAACTTTTAACATGTTAACTTTACGAAACACAGATTTTTTATGTCCAAGTCCAAGGTGGAGACAGTGCGCAGGGTCTATATCAGTTAATAATCATCATCATCATCATTAGAGAAAAACACGAAACAAAACCAACCGGTCGGATTAGCAATGTCCCTCGCGTTGCTTATACCGTTAACACTGACTGGGAGACCAGCGCGAGATTTCAAACTGTTCGTACCTTTCCAGAAAGTTCGGAAATCTTTCTTTGAGTGACAGGAGGCAATAATATCCATTTTGATCTGATCTTGGCACCATTTCAACCTTGATTTAAATATTTTTCGGCTCTCGCACATCTCATCAAAGAAAATTCCGTTATTAGGCTTTCCATGTAAAATCCACTCGTGAAATTTTGCTCTTTAACAGAGCATAATTGTATAATTGAATTTTATCTTTAAGCTTGATTTATAGTAGTAGTAGTACATCAAAATGTAAAGTATAAATAAATTTAATATTTAGGGCCGGTTACCAAAATGGGTAAGTTTAATCGCCTCCAGGCTCAGTAGTAATGGACAATTAATTGCTTATGAACGCGATCTAATCTTAAGGGTGTATTACGGTCGTTTATGTAAGGATCTAGTTCAGTTATTTGCGAAGGGCCTCATTTCAGAGGCGCCTACAGCAAATAGTATTGGGAAAGGGTTTGAACAACTATATAGCATTTGTAGGTATGTATGTTTTAATATTAATTCGTCTATCACTTGTTCAAAGTATTTTTAATATTACAAAACAATTCCCCAGCTTTAAGTAAGCAAGTACCTCTTTCAAATGAAATGAAATAACTTTACTTTCGTACAACTAGGGGCCCATACATAGATACCTTAAAAATAAAATACATATTTACTATAAACTTAAAACTAGCATACTCTGCATACTAACATAAAACTATCATTTGGCGACATCACGGTTTGCTGTTGCGTCACCACCTGCTCCGGTGTAGGATTTGGCGGAGTTCCCCGGAACCACCTAAATACCACACCCTCCCTCCGGCCAGAAGTCCGCGCTCGTGATGGTCACCAGCAGCGGCTGCGGCACGCGCACCACAAACGAGCTGAAGTGCACGTAATGGCGCGATCGCAGCTGGAACACCCTCAATTACCTATGCATATTTACACATGTATGTATATCATCAGTATATTGATATTAGAATAGCTTAGTAAGAAGCTATATGATTTTAACAGAATTGAGTGCGATTGGTAGCAAGATATATATAAAATAATACTACTATCTACTAAAATAATAATAATCCCTCCTTACATCCATAACCTAAATGTATCTTCTTCAAGGGGATGAAACCACAACGTAATGTGTGGGTATTCGCAAGCTTATACAAACATACCATCCCTCGGGGTAAGCCTATTGTTAAGATATTGAATTCGAATAATAGATAAGTTAATCCTGCCTAAGGCTGTGTAAGTAGGTATAGTCAGTGTCAGATACTAAAGTAGGTAGTACCGCTGAAAGAAAAATTGTATCATTATTTCAGATTTCAAACACTTCACTTAAATGAAATACACCGATGTATTTTGATTAAAAAATACAATCAGACAGAAAATTAAGATTTGTCTGTTAAACATACATACAAGTACTCGTTAGATTTGTTAAAGAACAGGCATTTGCTTTTTTGTTCAGGAGACTACAGAAGATACCATTATTATTTTATAGCAATGAATGTTTTTATTCCTCTTGGGTTTATCAGCGTTAGCAGGTACTATCGGGTTCATAATTGCATACCCAATTTATGAATGAATTCATTGATAAACTGGGTATGCAATTATGAACCCCATGGTACATTATGACAAACAAAAAGCAGATAAACTGAGTATATGTATAAATACGAGAAATGAGGACAACATTGTCCTCCTGCAGTGGAAAGTCCTGGCCTCGTCGAAGACAATTTTTTTTTATGCATACGTTAATTCCCGTCTCCTTTGTAACAATGAAATGAAAATCATTGTCGAGTTAGGAATGAACATCCATAGTTTTCCGGTTTTGCGCTAGGTATTTCGAGTAACTCCGTGATACACATATATCCTGCTAACAGAATCATCTCGGATATATGTAGAAGGCGCCGATAAATACGTTTTGCCCCACCGCTAATAATAACCATTGGAAATTTCATTCAATACTTTACCGTATATACAAGTATTCTTGCGTTTGCGATATAAATTCTAAATTGAAGCTGGTTTTCCAATGCTACTTTCATGCGTAGGGCTAGCGTCGTTATCTTCGTGAGAGCTGTTTTCAACCGACTTCAAGATTTCGAAGGAGGAGGTTATCAATTCGTCGGGATCTTTGTTTTTGCTATTTTTTTATTTTTATTTTTTTATGTATGTTCACCGATTATTCGAAGACCGCTGGACCGATTTGGAAAATTCTTTTTTTGTTTGAAAGAGTATACTTCACAGTTGGTCCCATTGTAACCATGTCAGGATCTGATGATGGGATCCTGGAGAAATCGAGGGAACTCTTCAACTATTATAGGCACACCTATGGTGATTTGAGTATTTTTTACAGCAGATCGAGCATTTGGTGGAAAGGTGGATGCTTAGTGAAGTCGGTTCTTTTTTGTTTAAAATTATTAACATTCATGTAACTCTTACTTATACAACGGTCCACAATTCTAATTGAAAAAAAAAAAAACAAAATGTTTAATGAGCATCAAGAATTAAAAGCAGCGGTATATGTTAGTCGTTCCTAAACTAGGCCGAGCCTGTAACTTGGGGACCATTGAGAGTCCTCAGGTAAAATTCAGGAGTAAGTTTTAAAAACAATTGTACCTAGTGTAAATTGATTGTTGAAAAAAATTCTGGGGAGAATTCTCCTTGAAAGCCGATTAATTAAATATATTTGTTAAATTATCAACCTGTTTATTTATACCAGGATAACTTGGAATGTTTTGGTATCAAAACATGCTTCGATGGAACAAATATTTGATGTGTAATGGCAAGGAAACTCCACACATTTCTTCCCCAATTGAGACTAGATTGAATGTTCACAGTTTGACGCCAACATTCGTGTTTGTACTTCAGGAGTATTTTTTCCACTTACACTGACTATTTTGAAGGTACTCTAATTAAGTTTTCACTTCTCTTATTAAAAAAAATGTCTTTTCTACCTCGTTTAGAGGGAGCAAAAACGACTTTTGCGCCCTCTACATTTTTTTTAAAACTTTTATTTCTGCCCTGACAACAGGGAGCAAAATTCAATTTTGCTCCCTGCTGTTAAGTTCCTTACTTGACAAAACCGCATAAACAAGAAACTTTAAAAGACGTCACAATGAATTCATCAGCCAGCCAGAGACACCATAGAAAAAAAAAATTATACAATTTTTAGTAGCGTGTTTAAGGAGACAGTTTCAGTAAGCGTTCAAAAACCATCCATTATTTCTGCATAAAACGTTTATGGCTTCATTAGTCGTCTCCTTCAACGCGCTACTGAATAACATATGATATACTTATTACATCAAACTGAAGTTTAAAACGTGATTTTAATAATACACCTTATATTAATAAGTGTGAATAGGTCAACATTATTCATTAATTAGTATTTATGATTATATTTTAAATAATAGTTACACTCATAAAATGTATTAAAAAAAAAACACCATACATTATGACATTATGAAGCGCGCGAACACGCGTACTTTTTTAAATTAAAAAAATACGTTCTGGAGAAAATATTGATATTGATCTGTATTTTCGAGATATTTTCCTTGACTAATAATAACCGAATTATTCACAATGAATTCAACGAGTTCTTCCAGCGAAAACGAAATCTTAACACCTGAATCTGTGAAAATAGAAGCGAACAACGTAATTAACAATTTACTACCTACGAAGTCCAGAGGAAAATATATAAAAGCTTACGAACATTTTGCTATTTGGAAAAATGGTAAAGGTGCGAAGTCTTTCTCTGAGACAGTGTTTTTAGCATACTTTCAAGAATTGGCTAAAACTAGGCGGCCTTCTACTCTTTGGAGTATTTACTCCATGTTAAAAGCGACCGTAAGTAACAACAATGACGTACAGATTAATACATATACAAGATTAATGGCATTCCTGAAGAGGCAGTCTGAAGGTCATAAAGCGAAAAAATCAAAAGTATTGTCTGCCGAAAATATTAATACTTTTTTGAATGATGCACCTGACTACAACTTTCTCGCCGTAAAAGTAAGTAAGTATATAAATTAATAAACACTTTAAATTGATTGTTTTTCTGTCTACTAGCTATGAAAAGAAAACATGCTTTTATTTATATGGACATTGTATTTTTTCAGGTGGCGTTAATTTTCGGGGTCACTGGCGCTTGTCGCGGACAGGAGTTATTAAATATCACAATAGACGACGTACAAAAACACTCCGAATCATTAATACTAGTTAATTTAACAGATACGAAAACCAAAATAGACAGATCTTTTGTGGTTCGAGATGATTACGTGAAAGTAGTAGAAAAATATCAGTCTTCACGGCCTTCTGGTATGAGTAATAAAAGATTTTTCGTTGCCTACCACAACGGTAAATGCACCAAGCAGGTTATTGGGAAAAATAAGATAAGTCAGATGCCAAAAGAAATCGCCCGTTACTTAAACCTCTCAAGTCCGGAGCAATATACAGGACATTGCTTCAGAAGAACCTCTGCGACTATTTTGGCTGATTCTGGAGCCAATTTAACTAGTATTAAACGCCTAGGGGGCTGGAAATCGTCGACAGTGGCAGAAGGCTATATTGACGAGTCTGTAGAAAATAAAGCCGCATTGAGCCGACGCATAGCACAAACCATCCGCCGCCACCGTCCACTGTCACCGCAGCCCGGAACGTCTGCTCAGGCACGTACTGAACAGATAACCCAAAGGATGATGACTGATCAAGATACTGCTGTGGAGCCGAGCCCGACTTTTACAACACAAGATAATCAAACACATAATGAACCTGTTAATCCTGAAAACATTCATACTATCAGCCAAACTTTTACAGAATCCTCGGTGCAAAATACTCAAATAAATAGAACGAATGTCTCAGTGCCAAACAAACACGTAACATTAACATTTGAAAATTGTACAAATTTTACTATTAATTTTTAATTATATTTCTTTATTGTATGTGTATTTTAGTTAGGCTTCATAAAAGTATGATTGGTGAAGTGCTGAAGTTTTATTTACTTACAAGACGATTATTTTTTCTCATAAGAGAAGTGAAAAGCAGAGTGTATTACTCGGTAGCAAAATTATTTCTATCTCGGGCTTGGCGCTTTGAATCCCTCACTACGCTCAGGATTCCACGTTAGAATCCCTCACTACGTTCGGGATTCTATTCTGGAATCCTTCGCTTCGTTCGGGATTCAAAGCGCAAACCCTCGGTGAAATATAGCATTTTGCTCCCTTGTAATACAATCTACTATTAAATGTAAGACGTTAATTGATTTCATATGATTTGGTTTCGCTAGCATTTTTGGTGTGCCAAAGCGTTTAAAGCGAGATTTTGCCTGTTCACTATAAATACTAGCTTGAAATACAATTTCTTAGTAAAAACCAAGCATAAAGACCAAAATTAAACTTAACAGCAGCAGTCTGCGCAATATTAATTCAAAGTTAAAGCGAATACCCTGCTGTACCATGAAAGACGTCAAGGAAAATGTATACTCGACTTTCCGATAAAGGTATTCCCAGATAGCTTAACATAATATCATGCGCGAGTTAATGAAACGCAATCAAATGCGGGGAAATGTCTGATATCCGTTCACGTCGGTATAATCGCCCAGGGCGGCGGGCGGGACCTCGAAGGATTTGAATTGATTTCGTTATTGAAATTCACGCTGAAACTTTTGCATTTGCCGATAATCATTTCAGGGATTCGCAGGTGTTTCAAACAACTAGAATTTTGAATCCATTAGTTATGTTATGTGTGTTCGGCGACGTAAATTAGTTTATTTCCTTGCTTTGAGTTCATTTATACCGACTTCAAGATTTCAAAAGAGGAGGTTCTCAATTCGGCGTGTAGGTTTTTTTTTGTTTTTTTATGTTTGTTACTCCATAACTCCGTCATGTCCGAACCGATTTTGAAAATTCTTTTTTTGATTCTAAGTATATATATATATATATATACAGATTGGTCCCGTTTTTGTCAAAACGCAGTTCTGATGATGGGATCCATGTGGAATCGAGGGAACTCCTCAAATCTTGAAGGCATACATAACGTGATTTTTGTATTTTTATCAACAAATCAAGCATTTTCATTCAAAAGAGTGACATATGATGAAGTGGAACCAGGGATTGCACAACCGGTTTTATTAAATACCTGTAAACAAACTGTCAAACTAATAGCGGTTTAAATTGTATACCTGTATTCAAATTAGAGGTATTATTTTAATATTGCTATCATCATTATGACAATTCAAGTCCTAATTTCAGTATTCTTTACCGGTATTCAATACCTATATTCAAGGAATGACAATTTTATTACTAGTGCGAGGGAGACATCTGTATCTAAGTTACGTTCTCTATCGGGCCGAGTTTATACCTAACCGACTAGTTCGACGACAGACGACATAACTGCTAAGGCGTTCCTATTTCAAATTTTCTAGAAATAAACCAACTAAATAAAGTAGTAGTACAAAGTGTCGTATTTCACAAATTAATTTGTGACTTTTCTAGTCTTATGCCTTTTAGGTGCTTGTCCTTTGACTTCTTATACCGCTAATAAAATCGATTACAGGCAAACATGTCTTTTGCAAAAACCGATAATGCTTTTGAATACCAGTAATACTTTACCGGTATTCATGGTTTTAGCAATATAAATAGTGAAATTCAAGTATAACCGGTTAAACCCAAATTACAACCGGTTTTGAGAATACCGGTAACGATCCCTGAGTGGAACTGCTGATGATGATCAGAATGGAACTATTCAACGTCGCATGGTTCACGTTTGACGATTTGTCCTCTTCGCTGTTTTTGTTAAGCAAGTTATTTCATTGTATGGAGTCTAAGAGTGCACCATCTACAAACAATAATCGTTCACCGGCTTCTCCCATTGAAGTCGGTTTTTTTTTCTTAAAAATTATTATTGCTATTGACTATTAAAGAAAGGTTTCATAGTTGAAATACAGGGTATTTGTGTGGCATCTTATGTTATAATATAACATAAACAATTGGGTACTTTCCAATATATAATTTTAATCGTTTCGTTGCATTCATAAAATCAAAATATCAAAAATACATGGGAAAATCCAGGTGTAACATATGTTTGCGCTTTAAATGGTTTGAACTTTTATAAAGGAGATGTACATTTATCATATAGTACTGTGACGTTACAATATTAGTCTCCCATATAAATTCCGTAGTAACAAATCGTTTTGACGTTTCCTACAGAGTTGCTGATTTGACTTCGTAAGAAAGTTAGCCTATTATACATTCTTAAATTACTTTTGTTTTCTAGGCAGAGTAAATTCTAAGACAATGACAAGTCTTAAACGTACAAAATGCTTAACTTACGATGTTTAATTAAAAGGCGAGGCAAGTTGGATATTAGTCCTGTTTAATACAAAACCCATCGATTCGTATTCTTTGTTAAGGATGCGGCTCAACGCCTTGCCGTACCTATATAATTTCAACGGGAGAAAGAATACCTCAATCTGGATCTTATATCCTGGAGTTAAGCGAGATTGTAATCTGGACAAAAGAAAAAAGTCCTTATTAAAGCGAAGCGAAAAACTTTATAAAGCTTAAGAGCGGCTGAACTGAACGCTTTCCGGAATTTCGAGAAGGTCTCTTAAGTACGAATGAGATACGAAGGTTATTTTCAGAGTTGATGTACTCGTATACCTAGTCTCTTAAGGCTGAGGCAGAGGCAGAGATGAGCGAGGATGCGCTGCGAAGAATGTGTTGGAGGAGGAGTGGGGCTGCGTTTTGCGATGATTAGTTAAATTAAGTGATTCTATTGATTATTAAAAAACACATTCCTCGTTGGCGAACAACGTTTGTTTCATCTATACTTATACAATCATTAATAGTCGATTTTAAAAGGAAGGTTACATGACAACGAAACCATATTAATTTAAATTTATTTTATTTTAATTTACTGGACCATATTATTAAGATACCGCTGTCCGTTTGTCAACAGGTATCATTGAACCGTAATAGTAATAGGTAGAGAGTTGTCACAGAGTGTTTTCTATTGCCGCTATATGAGAAAAAGCCCCTTCTTTTAAGATACTTACGATACTTACGGTATTTACTTACAACGGAACAAGATCTAAGCCGGGAAAGACCTGAGTGAAGCTCGGAGAACAGCGGGCTTTGCGATCATGAGCCGTTTATGATAAAAGGTATACACACCCCCGACGCGGGGGTTTCATCAGAAGTAATAAACAAAAATTCGAACTTAATTATATTGAAAGATAAATATCGGACATAGTGACCGCGTTACCGCAGTTTAAATTAACCTAGAAATGTCCATCGTGGTCTGCAGCGCGTACGGGGGTTGGAGCTCGGGCGTCAGGCGAGGAAGCGACGTCGATGACATTGGCTCAGAAACGCGGATCCTGAGAGTCTATTCGACATGGCATAACTGACAGTCGCATGCGAGACAACTATGATATCACACTTTTGTGACAGTTGATTCATCTAACCACCTACGTCAAAATCAACAGGTCTCACTAGAGGAATTTCTCTATTGGCATGGGCGCCATCTTATTGTTTTGACGTTGACGTCAGTAAATTATGGGAATCCCACGTAAGGCATTTGTTTATCTCTAGTAGGTAAAGAGAGCCTTGAAGCATTTTATGAAAACTCATTTGAAAGCGACATCTCTGAATGTCTTCTGAAACTAAATACGTGTGTGAGTATGTGTGTAAATAATACGTGTATTTTCGTGCTACAATACTAGGCTAGAACTAGGGTAGTCTACATAGACGGCTTACAAGCAATTTTTTAGATTTGACGATGCATTTTTGGGTGTAGCAACTATGACGAAACCTGTGCTTTGGGTAAAAGATATGTGACAAATATTACATATGAATAAAAATGACTGGTATGAATGATTTTAAGATTTCTTGTAACCAATAAATGTTTTTTGTCACAAGAAATAAAACAATACATTGACTTGTAAACCGACCACGTAGATCCAATATTATGTAGAATAGGTTTAGTGTAAATAAATTATAATATCAAGAATACAACCTTGATATCTATCTCACGTGTTTATATCGAGACCCGAAAAAGTGAAAGATTACAAAATTACAACTAGTGTATGGTTAAAAAAGTGGTATCTTGAGCATTGCGGGGGGCACTAGAAGCAAACAAACTGCTGCCGAGAGTATCACAACATTTTTCACCACGCCACGGCAAAAAAATACGAGCTTAGGTAAATACATAAAACAAAACAAATTAATTCTGCCAAATATTTAAGGTTCAAAATCATCGTTCTATAACGTAAAGTAATAACTGTTCTCCCTTGTGAAAAAAAAACAATTTTACTAACGCTTTAAAAAAATCAAGATGCTGATGGTGGTGCTGATGTGGTGAAAAAGCATTCATACACAAGAAAATAATTTTAATAAGAAAAGAGAACCTAACTACTAATAATATAATTATTTAAATTTGCAATGTTTCTGTCTGTTTTAATACCTACTTATAGTGCTGCAGTCTTCTTTGTTACGTCAACGTCTATGGAAAGTTTGAGGCATTTCAAAAACATCAGAAAATAAATTAAATTCAAGAAATAAATGAATCTTACACAAATCGAACTAAGCCCACAGTAAGTTCAGTAAGGCTTGTGTTATGGGTACTAGACGATATATATATATTAGATAAATATGGATAAATATTTAAATACATAGAAAACATCCATAACTCGGAAACAAATATCTGTGATAAACACACAAACAAATTCCCTGACCAGGATTCGAACCCGGGACCTCCTGCTTCGTATGCAGGGTCACTACCGACTGGGCTAGGAGGCCGTTATTTCTATCGGTAGCCTGGTAGTCAGTGCCTTAAAGGATTGTTTGAAATTTGATACTTCACGCAGATAAACATAGTAGAAAAATGGAGCAACAGTATAGTAATTATCAAAACAAACTCTGGTAGCCTGGCGGCCAGACGCCCGACTTACGCTCTAAGGATCGCGGGTTCAAACTTGGCTCCTACCACTGCCTCCTAACTTAACTAAGTTTTTAGACACTTCAAACAATTTTACACATATTCTTCATAGATTCTAATCTAATGTAAGACTCTTATATTACAAAGGTATTCCTAATCCTGAGAGTTGAGGATGTTATGGAAATATAAACATATCAGGTAAATAAATACAGTGCACAGTAGTACTAGTCATAATCCTCATGATTATAACTAATTGCCACTAGCAAGACCCAAGTTTTGAATTACTATTTAGGAGACTCGGGATATGAAAACCAATGGGTCTTCATTTCAAAAAAGAAGTTGACGTTTACTGCAAGTAAATGTAATTGTGTATCTGACTGACTTACGTGTAAGTTATATTCCAATATTATATCATATTATATTTCTTATATAATGAATTGATATGGTTACACATGGCACTTTAAACTATACATACTTGTTTCTTTAAATATCGTTTTTTTTTAAGGGTGTTCAGTTTTTCAGCTGCTTTCGCCACCGCATCTGTATGTTTATTGGATCCGGTGAGGTGAGAAGCCGCCAGTGTGTCTACGCATGTAGTATCCCACATGCACATGTGCATGGGGAATGGCTATACAGCCGCATACAGTCAGGCGTTGTAGGAGATTTATTGCTAGTGGCTTGCTTAATCTGAGGAAATCTACTCTAACATAGCATCCAAATTACACAAAATAATGCAGAGCACAGTGAATGCAGGGTACTGTAGAGATATTCCCAACAGCAGGGTGGAAGAACACCTACAACTCATCGCACTTTTTGATGTTTATCCATTCGCTCCTCGGCCAGATATCGACATTTCTTTTATGGCATGTTAATTGAACTTTAGGTTAAATAGGTAATGCCAATCATATTATATTTTAACAGTTATATATTTTTAATAAATACCTACAATTAAAAATCATAAAAATTATAAATATTAATGTGCTCTCAGTGAAAATGTCTTAAAATCATATCAATTTTATAATTACTTCTAGAGGTATCTTACCTAGTTTGAATAGTCAGAAATCAACTTCGCGCAAAAGTTTCGTGGGGGCAATTACTAGAGGTCGCCTCCATCATTACTATCGGTAGCCTGGTAGTCAGTGCCTTAAAGGATTGTTTGACATCTGATACTTCACTACTTAAACATTATAGATACTGGTGCCGGCTATACTGTAAATTTATCAAAAATCTAAAATTACCGGTCGGCTTCCATATAGCGTTGACAGCGTTGTAGAGCCCATCACGGAGATATTGAAAACATAAGTCTTAAAGGTCGTAAATGGGCGCTAGTATGTGTGGCGTCAAGTTAAAAATACAAAAAAAAAACCGACCAAGAGCGTGTCGGGCCACGCTCAGTGTAGGGTTCCGTAGTTTTCCGTCCGTCACAGTAAGTGTCCCCACTTAAGAGTTAAAATAACACCGCCATGTAGGATATGATATGAGCGTTCCACGTACAGCGACATCTATCGGCAAATTAAGTAAACTATTGCGCGCGAGCTTAAAGTATGGAAGATGATTTTTATGGGATAATTCTTTATTGCGTGAACCGATTTTCACCGTTTTTACTTTATTTGAAAGCTCGTCATTTCATTGTGATTTTGTAGAAATTACAGGTATAATAAACACCTGCTTATACGGTTAAATTACAAACTTATTTCAGAAATTATTTTGTATTTTTTTTTCAAAAACTATTCAACCTATCAAGTTCAAAATAATTTTCCTAGAAAGTTTTTAAAAAGTTCTACTTTTGAATTTTTTTTTATATTTTTAAATGTTATGGTTCAAAAGTTAGAGGGGACAGGGGACACATTTTTTTTTACTTCTGGAGCGATTATTCCCGAAAATATTTACATTATCAAAAAAATATTTTAGTAAACCCCTATTCATTTTTAAATACCTATCCAACAATATATCACACGTTAGGGTTGAAATAAAATAAAAAATCACTCCCCACTTTACGTATAGGGGAGGTACCATAATAAAAAAAAAACACTTTTTATTTTATCACTTGGTCGGCGTGATTGATATACATATCAGTACCAAATTTCAGCTTTCTAGTGCTAACGGTCACTGAGATTATCCGCGGACGGACGGACGGACGGACGGGCAGACATGGCGAAACTATAAGGGTCCTAGTTGACTACGGAACCCTAATACGTTAATTTATCGTTACGCTTAAATTTTGACACACGGCGAAGCCCACTTACTTAACCACCCACAAAATCTACATACTTACCAAATTTAAGGCCATTACGGTGGGCGTATAAGGTTTTAAGACCAGTTGAAATCGCAATTTGTTGAGCCTTAATTTATTTTTGAGCTTACTGCTCGAAATTTTTACAGAAGCTATAAGACCCGTTTAGTAAGAAAATACCAAATTTAAGACCATACCCGTGGGCGCATAAGGATTTAAGACCATTTTAAGAAATAGTCGGCTTCATAACATCAACTGTAAGACACTCCTCCGTCTACAGCTCAGCCAGCCTCGTAGGTAAAGTCACTAAAATCTTACAGGACCCCCACCCCCAAACCATGGAACTGTGGGCTTAGAGGAGGCCAAAAAAGCTTGGTGAAGTGGTTGGCGGGTCAGGATGTTTTTACCCATCCAAATTGTCAATGGAGCTGGGAAGACGTATTGTGCCAAATTTCTTATGAGTCACTCACTCCTAAGCCGCAGCACTGGCTACCGGCTTACAGTGTGGTCAGCTTTTCCAGACACTGTCAGTAATAATGACATTAATTCTCTACTCATCTTGCTCATCCTTCATTCATATACATAGAAAAGGATGGGTACAGAAATATTGACATTATTACTGGATAGAAAGAAGTCAAATAATAATAACATTAAATAATTAAAATACTTTAAAAAAAAGAAAAAGAAAATATATATAAATGTACAAAAATCTATATCATAAAAAAGTTAAAAACTAAAATAAAAACGTCTTCTAAGGCTTTTCCACAAAATATGCACTTAATGAATACACACAAATCATATGTAAGTTAACCAGTGAACGCACCGGGTAGTTCGGTTTAACTGGTCCCTATGCACAACATTACATTGTTGCATTGCGCTTGGTGTTACCGAGCGCCTTTGTTCTTAACTCGTCCACCAGTTTTTGCATTCTACCCTCACCCGTTTAGCTTTAAGATAAATATTGTTTTCTCAGTAAGTGATTTATGTAAATCTTTTTGAGAAATAAATGTCTTAAGCCGTATAGTATCTGGACCGGCACCTGATTGATTGAAATCTGATTCCGGCTTTGAGTCCGTGTTTGTGCTCCACACAGGTGTTATTGCGGTACTTAAGTAAATACCACATGCGTGCCTGTGGGATGCTATATGCGTAGACACACTGGCGGCTTCTCACTTCACCGGAACCAATAAACAAGCAGGTGCGGTGGCCAAAGAAGCTGAAAAACTGAAGACTCATAAAAAACGTAGTCGAGACCCTTGGCGCGTGGGGACCCAGTGCTCAGTAACTTTTTAAAGAACGCAAAAAGAGGCTCGTCGACTCAATTGGTGACCAAATAGCTGGCAGCTTCCTCGCTCAACTCATAAGTTTTGCGATACAGCGGAGAAATGCTGCCACCATCCTCGTTTGCTAGTTTCTAACATGTCGATACATATAATATATATCGGAACCTCGACAAAACAAATACCCACGGTAAATACCCCGTTCTAAATAATTGCGTTCTACGACGTTAAAAAAAATTGATTTATTTAGAACGTCATATAAATATTGAATACCATTTTTTTTTTCAAAAATAAAAAAATATAAGGATGAACATTTAAAGCATTCTTTTAGAAACATGAAGGAATGAATGAATGAATGAATGAAAGATTTATTCATGACAATTACAAAAAACATAAGTGTGAATTGAAATGATTTTTAACATTGTACTGTAAAATAAATTGTATGGCAACCATACACATAAACGCAACATTTCACTGTAAAAATAGCAATTTCATATTTTTTCCATACT
The DNA here is from genome assembly GCA_947086415.1 of Pammene aurita. NCBI lineage: Eukaryota > Metazoa > Arthropoda > Insecta > Lepidoptera > Tortricidae > Pammene > Pammene aurita. The sequence goes on from OX352291.1 coordinate 20,415,601, forward strand.
TTAAACAGGGCAACTATGTGATCGTGACGTCACTTTTGCACGTCATTTTGGAGCGTTTTGAGAAACAAATGCAAATCTCGGACTTTAAGTCTCATTTCTGACTTTTCAGTTTGCTTTAACGCAATTGGCCCCATATAGACATTTGATCCTCACAACAAAACGAATCGATTGATACCATACATGAAAAAAATTCACCATGCCTATATTGTATGCTCCCACCGGAATTTGGTATGTAGGTTATTTGAAGTAGACTTTACCGTAAGTACAAATTTGGAGCGGTAAAACCACTGATTAATTAACGTTATTTTCTTGTATTTTCAACTTGACGCCATATGATATGATATGATATTTATTCAAAAACAATTTACATCGTGTTATACATACTAGCGCCCATTTAAGACCTAGTAAGACTTATTTTTTCATGATCTCGAAGATGGGCTCTATATCGCTATATGGAAGCCAACCGATAAGATTTTTGATAAATTTACAGTGGGGCGGGCTAACAGGGTGTAATCTAATCTGTGTTCGTATCACGGATTTATATGAAGTGGATCTTTTTCTTAAACCTTGTCCCTAACCAAGGATGTGCATTTCTGTTATTGAATTTGACAACTAGTATCCGATACGTTTGCCTAAGTGAGAAAGAGAACTTGCCATGCGTGAAGAAGGGACAACATGATTCGTAACGTCAAAGAGGGACCTCTGTATAGTACTATTGTTTACTCGGTGCCCTAGCCACAGTTGAAAATTATTACCGAGTAAGGGTCGTTCATAGGCGACTAGCATAAAACCGGCCAAGTGCGTGTCGGACCACGCATAATAGAGGGTTCCGTACCTTCCATGGAATAAGAACCAAACTAATACCAGAAGGTCGTATCTGATACATATGGAAGAAGTTTTTTGGAGATAACTCGAAAATGGCTGAACTGATAATGTTCAAAATAATTTTCGTAAAAAGTATGTAATAGAAAAATAAGATAATCTTCTCAAATTTTTTTAAGTTTATTATATGGACTTAGGGTTCGTTACGGGGGGGGGGGGTGCACTAAATTTTTCTGACTTTCGAGGCGATTATTTCTGAAAATATTCACTAAATCACAAAATGTTCAAAAAAACCGCAATGTTATTTTTAAACACCTATCGATTGATGTGCAACATGTTGATATTAGGGGAAAAATTGTTTTTTTGTAATTTAGTTACATGGGGCGCCCCCCATAAAAATATTTTCTCCTTCAATTTAACTACATATAGTCTGTCCAGCCAACGAACGCAGTAGCAATGTACAGCGACCAAAAGTATGACAACACTAAGAATCAGTGAAAAAAGCAGCAATGATCATCAAATTCTATATTTTTAATTTTAGTTGGTATTTCCACCCCTTTCATTACGTGACATTCACGGTGTGTAAAAAGGAGACGGATATATTTCGTCTGATCTGTCATCAACTGTAACAAATAATCTGGTTGAGGCAATTGACATATGCCATAAAAACGAATTTGACACTCCCTTAGATAAGCTTCTCTGTCGGCCTCACTTTGTGACCGAAGAATGAGATCCACTTCTTGTACATCCATGGTTCGATACCTACGTATACCTACTAAAAAAAACCACCAAACTCTCTGCCATGGGGTTCCCTACGTCCTGTCAACATATCTAAAATGGTGGCCATAGCCATAGACAAAACGCTCTAGCGAGACCTACTGACAGCTTGACAGTTAGGTGTATCACTCTATCACCTAGTGAGACAACTGTGAGAGCAACGTCTTACAGTTTGGCATCTCGAATAGGGGCCCTGCCCGATGCCGTTTATCGTGATGTCATTTTACGTAGGTAGGTTAAGTAGGTAGGTTAGGTAGGTAGGACTTGGCTTAAAGAATATACACAAGACCAACGCATTGCACCTACTCCGATTTTGTAACGATCATTCTTCCTACACAGATAGATAGACATTACCTGGCTAGATAAATAATTTGATAAAACTCTAAAACACACATGTTTTTAATAACTTAATTATACCTACAACTTCTACAAAAAAATAAATTGTAATTGAAGTTACAGAATCAGGTAATTGAAGTTAAATATTTACGACGAAGTAGATACAATCCAGCTAAGTTGAACAGAAGATGGAGGGAAGAGCGTCCATTGTTGCTGTTGACACTAATGTCTTACAGAAGTTGGAAACAACCAAGGTAGGTACTAATAATGAAGTACATAAAAATTGGCCGTCCAGAGTGGAGCCTTCAGAGCTATATGCTCACAGGGTGGAAGTGAAATATGCATAAGTCGTGAGTTGGCACGGTGTCTGTTTACAGCCGATTTTACTCCTAGCTGTCTTTACGGCGGCAGTTTCAACGGCACATCTAGTCGGCGGCAACTCACCGTCTGCTTCGATGACGTGTATTCTTATGGCAGGTGTCCGGACTTCTTTTAAATACCAGGACCGGTTCACGAGTATCTATTGATGTATCCGTGAACGGGTGTCAGCAGGTGTATTACGTAGCAAATTTTTCAAATGGTCACTACTTGTTGGATCTATATCCGTACGCAAGCCTTTCAACAGATCGGGAAGTACGAGTATGTGACATCCTCATGATGTCTATTATATACTGGGTGAAATCGTTATTAATAGGTGCAGTACAGGTAGGTTTGTGTCTAGGTACAAATACAGATTCCAGTTGGCATAAATAGTTAGCTATCAGAAAACTATAGTTTTCGTAACCATATAATTTCAGGCCTGTTAGACTAGAAATTCACCCGCTTCATAGGTACTGGTGGAAAATAAATTAGTTCTTTAAACAGCTTTCGTAAAAATTTTGAATAACGCATGATGATAAAAAGAACTGATTTTCCTTAAAAAACATAATGAGTTACTTTGATGTTTAAATATTTATTCAACTTTCTACTATAAAGTTAAAGTTACATATTAGATATTTTTTGCAAACATTTTCTCAACCCACGTGAGCGAGTCATATCTAAAAGATTTTTTTAGGATACGTAGGTATTTATGTAATTCATATACCTGATAAATTCAAACGTTTTTTTATTCCAAGAAAGAACACTTTAACTAACTGTCACATCCATCCACCATCCATCACATACCAGCCCAGTACGGTACCTACAGCTCTAGAGCTACAAAAAATGCTTAACGTACGATGTTTAATTAAAAGACGAGGTAAGTTGGATATTAGCCCTGTTTAATACAAAACCCATCGATTCGTATCCTTTGTTAAGGATGCGGCTCACGCCTTGCCGTATTTAATTTCAACGGCAGAAAGAATACCTCAATCTGGATCTTATATCTTGGAGTTAAGCGAGATTTTAATCTGGATAAAAGAAGAAAGTCCTTATTAAAGCGAAGCGAAAAACTTTATAAAGCTTAAGGGCGGCTGAACTGAACGCTTTCCGGAATTGAGAGAAGGTCTCTTAAGTACGAATGAGATACGAAGGTTATTTTCAGAGTAGATGTACTCGTATACCTAGTCTCTTAAAGCTGCGTTTCCACCAGAGATGAGCCAGGATGCGCTGCGAGGAATGTGTTGGAGGAGGAGTGGGGCTGCGTTTTGCGAGGAAAAAATGCTGCTCTATCAGGCGCGCCCGGGTGTGAAGTACGTCTTTAATGAAATAAAATATTACAGGTACGTAAAAAAGGAAACTTTGAACTGTTTTTATTGTTTTGATTAGATGTGCCGATTGCCTTTAAGCGGACATCACTTTGTTGTATCTTCTATGAGTTGTTAATGTGTAGTTTTGCAGTAATGTTCATTATTTTGTTTCAATTTTTATCTTTTTCGTCAAACATTTGTTTGATTATTCGTCAAACATTGTTGTGTGTTTAATAGAGAGATACTAATTATTAACAACAGCATTATTGAAAGAAGGTCATAATAATAATTGTACATATATACACTACAATACATGTAGCGAGGACTAGTCCAGCAGGACTAGTGTAGCAGCTAGCTGCTACATAATTATGCTGACCAAGTAAAGCAATTATGCCTGTCAACCGGCCGCCTGTATTTCAATCAAGCTGGAAACGTTATATAACTGTCTACATATTATGTTGGAAACTAATAGATTATGTTTTATACATATTTATTTTTAACTTATATCTAAACAGATCTTAATTGTTTAATTCATTAATACATATTTATATATTTTGGTTTGATAATACATTTAAGTACCTAAGTGTTATTTGTATGTGCCGTATATACTAGGTACTTTTATATAACATTTGATCACGAGAAACTTCTAGTGATCGGGTTTAGGGTTCCGTAGCCAAATTGGCAAAAACGGAACCTTTATAGTTTCATCATGTCTATCTGTCGGACCGTCCGTCCGTATATCACAGCAATTTTATTCGGAAACTATAAGACGTTTCCTAGTTATGTAGTAAAATAGCAGAAAAAAAAATTAGGGGGGAGTTAGATTTTAAGGAGTATTCTCACAAGTATCATATCATGAGAAAATCCCCTGGAAAGGCATTGAGGATACACTTCACTCCCTCAAGTGCTAACTCTAAGGAGGTGAATTTTTCAGCAAAAGAGTACGCATGTTTCTATGTAGAATTTAATGACTTTTAATATTGTGCGTAGATTCGGAGGGAAAAGCGAATTTCTTCAGGATGGAGGACATTTTCCAAGGTGCTGGCGGTTCTTCGAGGTCCTCAAATGTCAAATGGTGCATGTGGATAATAAAACGAGACCTCTAATCAATATACACACCAAATTCAAAACTGTCCGGCCTTAGATAATTTAACCCGGATGGAGTAGCCATGTTTGTCATTTTCTATACAAAAATGTCTGCCGATTTTTGCGGGGGAGGGGAACGTCAAATGTATGGCTATTCGTACGTAACATTCAAGTAGCTACGTCAGATAAACGTCAGTTCATACATGTGTATGACCACTGGTCATATGTTTTCTGCAGAGGGGAACGCCTGTCAATGGCGACTCCGGTTAGTTGAATTCTCTAAGTGTCGCGCGGACTTGGAGTTTTGTCGTATTATGATTGTATTATTTATTGTGCAATAAATTATAGTATTTTTTTCTTACGTATTGCTCACTAGATTTTTATGATAACATTTTACTAGTATGTAACTATCATCAATTTGAAATATATCCAGAGGTTAAATTAACGCTAAAGTTGTCTTCTTATTCGCCTAAAATATAATTTGCTTAAATTAATAAAGCACAACGAGAAAAATCTAACAAATATAAACAATAATTTGAGGTTAACTTTTAAAATGGCGAGCAATTTTCTTTTTTGGAAGTGCGTGCAGCTTGAGACAAAGGCGCGGACCTTTTATGCCAAACAACCAATATTGAAACAAACAGACAATTCGTGTTTAAATCATAATATTTTGTATTACGAGTAATATAATAAGTCGAAATAATTCTTTTTCACAATTAGGATTGTATAATTTGTATTCTATCGTAAATGTGTATATTTCGTGTATATTTACTTTTTTAGAATGCAAACTCCTAAATAAATTGTAAAACAAAAATAAAGGTAATACCCGACTAAATTACAACGATTCGTATGCAGTACCAGCATAAATATATGACTATGGGCAGCCCTGCAAAAATATCTGATTCTCCATTGAGAGCAAAATTATATGACGACACTTCCATGGTAAAAATATATGATGCTTTGTGGCCGGCATAAACATCGTTTTGCATCGATCAGCATAAATACCGGATCCGGCCGCTTAAAAATATCTGATTGTGATTACCCATCTAAATCAGAATTATGTGACTACTGCCACCGGCATAAATATCTAACCACTGTGAAAGCTTTAACATCGTATGACAGGTCGACCGCATAAATATCTGACATGATAACAAAATCAAAATTATGTCATCAACATACAAAACTAAACCCTATTTGGCTGGCATAGAGGTCTTAATTGTAAAAAGCTATTTGACAACTCACGAAAAGAGTGCAGACTTGTCATTGAACTGTCATTGCATATGTCTATCTCACATTTTCTATCACGAATTCGACACATTCAAATTCATATGTTTCATTGCATTAAAAGCTTAATTACAATATTTACGATTTAGGACTTACAGTTAGGACTCGGTGCGACTGCCGTCAATCTGCGAGAAGCGATATTTTATTTTATTAAATTAATGAAAAAAATCGCGCCAACACTGTTAAAGGTTGATTTACGTATATAGGGTAAATAAATTGTTAACTTAAAGAAGCAGTACTGTTTATTTAATACATTACTTTGAACATTTACGGGTAGTATTTATATAATATAACTTCGCGGCGACACATAATAATATCTAACTAGTCACTACAATACCAGGTTAATTTTTGTTTTGTTCACGGTCCTTGTTACTCAAGTTTGCAATATTCTTACGAATTATTCATCACTCTTGTGAAAAAAAAAATGTGTCAAAAAATATCTAAATAAATCATAAATTTATTAATAAATTAGTATAAAGTCCATAACTCCCTAGGGAACACTCGCCACCGGGAGGTAAGTGAAATATTGCAAACGAGAGTATAATAGATTTCTAATCGAAAAAGCACGAATGTCATAAAATATTCACAGTTTCGCACATCCATTCGTAAATGAAGTCCTACACCGGCAGAGGCAGATTCGCCCATTTGAATAAAAAAAAAATAAAAAAACCGAAATCCGACGAGTGACTGAGCTAAAGGGGTCTATACTCACCGCGTAATGGCACCAACTTGACGTCTGGATCGCCGTTAACCGTATTCGGCACTCACACACTTGATCTGAATTCAGTTCTGAATTAATCAATTCGTAGACAAAATCAGAGGTAAATGCTTAAATTTGTCTATGGTAGCTAAAAATGGTTTATTTCTACGATTCGTGTGTGATGCCAAAGTTCATTGGCTCCAGAGTTGGGGACTCATAATTGAAGTCGATGATTTGATTAAAAATTCTCATTATTAAATCATCACTGCTTAAATCATAACACAAAACAAACAAATAATTTCGCCAAGAATATATCATTAACGACGGGTGCTGATTTAAACTAAAGTAATGCTAATCTACTAAAGTCAATCATGATTCGTTTAATATGATTGGAATATTTTTAAGTTGATTTACATTATTACAAGGATATAAGGCCTTTATTCAGAATTATAGAAATTTTCGTTATTATACATTTTGCATAGCGAGTAATTTAATTAAAAAAAGTGGTTTGTAAAAAACCTGTCAAGCTAAAAAGGTTTCTGCAAAATAGACCTATCTGATAGCAACTAAATCATAATATAGGTAACGAAAAGTGTGGGAGGATTTTGTTAGTCTTATCTAACTGCTTTATTTATTTATTTTTTATTTACCTACTTCTTTCAAATTGAAATCAATGAACAGTTAATAGTGAATGCTCTATTGTGGACTACACATATATGAGGTTGAAAATGGCTTCGTCGTTTTTTTTTTGTAAATAAATAATTTTACGAAACTACTCTACGAAATAGATATGATCAGATATAGAGGTAAACATCAGTATTCTCTATAAATTCTAGTTTTTATTGCAGTTACTAAAACGACCGCTCAATCTGCCCTAATCTGACTATATCATTTACATTATCATCAATTTTGATTTAATTAAAATACAAATTTTGATAGATTGAGAATTTACCACATAATCTACCAAATTAAATTATTACTTTAGTCCAAAACCAAATAGAATGGGTAGATATTGTAGAACCGAACTTCTTTTCTTTATATCGGGAATAAAAATAGATATCAAATTAGCCTAAGCATATTAAGGTAACCCTCGGAATCAGAGATAATACGCTGGAAACTCTTATATACTTTCATTATGATGTTTTTAACGTTATCTCTAAAACGTCGGAAAATCTCGTGTCTGGGCCTAAAGTTATGCAAGGTCAAACTCCAAAAAATCCTTTTAACATTTAGTTTCACGTATGGAGTGCCCCCTTAAACATATTTTTACTGCACAACTAAGTAGCGGCACATATATTAGACCTTTGATTGAGATTTCTTGAATATACGCCGTATGCGACCCGCCCGCCCATCTGTCCGTTAATCTGCATATCACAGCCATATTACTCGGTATTAGCTTTTAAACTAAACTTTTTGACACATATACCAGCCACTCCAGAAAACAGATTTCTTTAATATTGCCAAATGCTCTTCTTGCATACAAATTCAGACTTATTTGTTTACCTTATTTTACTTTTCTATTGACACTGACCTTACTCGTACCGCCTGTTCCGTCAGGGAAAAAATAATGGAGCTAGTAGCTATGCAAAATCTAATCCTGTTTAAAACATCATTAAAACAACTAAATCATTAGTTTAACTAATCCAGCATCTGTCTTACTAATGTTATAACTTCAGCTAAGTAATCATGATAGAAACTGAAAATCGTCATGATTTACTCATGTCGGTTCTCAATCTGATTGGAAAGCTCATGATTGAAATCGTAATCATGTTTATATGATAAAGATTAACGTTCTAATTTTTAACTTTAGTTTCAATACACAAATTTTTGCCCAACCCTGATTGGCTCATTGCTCTCCTGTTGCCTCCTTGTCACTTGTCGGACAGGTGCCTTGCAACATGCAATAAAACAAGGTCAATATTCAATAATTTTATTTTGCACTTTTTATCTTCAGTATTTTAAATTCGACCATTCTGGGCCCTTCAGGTTATATACTGAATAAGTCTTAAGCTGTATTTTCAAAAATACGGCCAAAATTTTTAGGATGGTCGATTTTGCATCTTCCACTTGCAAGTAATCCATGATTTCACGGCATTTATCTAAGAACAATATAAAATTACAAATGCATTATTAAGTCGGTAGAACCTATTGATTACGTAGGTATCATGTAAGTAAACAAGAAACAACTCACATAAACTCTCAATGGATTAATTATTTAATGGAGCGGTCTATTTTTTCGTATATTTAAATAATCCTATGCTTCAATTGCTCGTAGATTTGATAAGACGCGCTATACATGGCATTGAATTAATCTAATTATTACGAGTTGCAATCCATGCAAAATAATAATTTAACTTGTTTATTTCTAATGTGACATGCCATATTGACGTAAAATTTTTACTTTTTAATGCTAGTTTAGGATAGTAATAAGAAGGTTTATCACATCTATTAAACGTCATGATGAATATCAACCATACCATCATATACCATTTACTGCTTTATACCAGCTAGATAAGGTTTGGTTTTGTATATTTATGACATAATTTTGATTTTGTTATTATGTCAGATATTTATGCGGTCGACCTGTCATCCGATGTTAAAGCTTTCACAGAGGTTAGATATTTATGCCAGTGGCAGTAGTCACATAATTTTGCTTTTGATAGGTAATCAGATATTTTTAAGTGGACGGATCCGATATTTATGCTGATCGATGCAAAACGATGTTTATGTCGGCCAGAAACCATCACATATTTTTACCGTGGAAATGTCGTCATATACTTTTGCCCTCAATGGAGAATCAGATATTTTTACAGCGCTGCCCACAGTCATATATTTATGCTGGTGACTGTACATACAACTTGGTACATACCTACTAGAGTACAAACGTCACTTGATCGGATTATTAAATTATTGCACTAGAACTATAATTATTGTGAAAAGCACGCGTATTTAATATCTAGGATTATGAGCCTACAAGTGGTGGAATAAGAACCTCGTTACGAGCAACTGTGTTGAAATAATATTTTACACGAAGATGTGCATGATAAACTTATTTATCTCTAAACACAGTATAATATCTCTAGAGGGTGCCCCAACCAACCTGTTAAATTGGTACCTGTGTCGGATTGTTTTGCCGTTGTGCGCAGGTCCCGCCTCTCGCCGGCCAGTAGCTTCGCCGCCCGCCACGAGTCGCCCGTACCGCCCTACCCTCCGCAGTACACAAGCGAAATCCCCGACCGTTATTATCACCACAATTACGACTTTTCGACTTAAGAGGCGCGATTTTTATTCAATTAAAAATAAACGTCGAACCAAAATTTCTAAAAACGATTAGTTAATACAACTTTTTGTGTACTTTGTGAATTGGAATTAAAACTTTGTAGTAAATGTAACTTAGTCCTAAAATAACATAGAAACACAAACGAAAAAGTTAAAGCCACGCAACGCTAGCGTTCGTGTTTGTGATTTGTGGGTAGTTCGAGTTTTCACAAGCTAAGATGTGGTGGATCCTGCGTCGTGCAAGGCTGACGGGCGCCGCTCTCTTCAGCCAGTCTTCAAGCACCACTAACAACAATACCACTAATAAAACAGGTAAGTTAATACTCACTAGTCGATCCGTTTTGAGGAATTTAAACTGCATTAATTTTGTACTGGACAACAGAATGAGAGGAGATTAGGGTGAAGATTTCTGCGATATACCTAGTATACCTACCTACTTCAGTAAAAAAAAAATATGCGTACACTTTATTTTATTTGTAATATTCTCGATAAATGTTGTTTTCGTATCATGTTGAAACATTTTCCGTACGTATTGAAATACTTGAAACCTCATAATTTAGGTCGTATATCGTACATCATCGGTGACAGGATTTACACCTGCGTTTGTCAATCAACTCATCATTTGGAAGAAATTACAAGACCTACAAGAAATCTTGATGATAATGAATATGGTGGAGATGGAGCTTGGCTATTTTTAGATTTAAGTTTAATGTAAGACTTCTGGACGTACTTACAAGATTTATCAAAGTGACTCTTGAATGAGCCTAAAAAATAAAACCGAAATAGCCTATAAGAAGAAGGAACCAAAGATCTACTAGACCGACGTGTTTATTGAAATCACGTAGATATTGCCCATATATTATGCTGAATACTCGTAGTAATAGGTATTAACTGTAAACGTAAGGTAAAAGGATGATGATGCAGATGGCGCGATGATGCAAAAAGAATTAGGTTTTTTAATCAAAATTAACTGGGCTTTATCGCAGACAATTCTTTACAGTTAAATTCTTGACTTTACCTTAAATCTATACGAACAAACGCCATTCTCATAGTATTTTATACAATCGTGACATACTGGAGAGCTTTTCAATCGAGTACCGCGTTTAGGCCACGAGAGTAGCCTTAGTAAGATATGAGATTGAAAAGCTTAATTATGTCACTATTGTATACAATATCTTTTCTACGAGTGCTCAAAATAGGTAAGCCTGCTGATTCTATAAAAAAAATAGTAACTTCAATCTCCCGGTGGATTGTGCCGGCGGTCGGGGAGGAGGACAACAGTGTTATATATGTGTGTTATATATATATAATAGTATATGAAAATCCCTAAGAATATTGTTTAGCGATCATCTTATGGAATACTATGTAGAACGTTTATAAAGTATATGTTTTTATCTACACCAATATCATAAATCCTCTATTCAGCGTTCGGAAACCGCATGTAATAACCATCATTACTGCAACCAGTAACGTAATATCAGTAACAACTCCTCTCAGACAAGTGGCACGCGCCCGCCCGACCGCCGGCACAATCGAGTTGGTCATGGCGGTGCAATGTCGGTAATTCTAATGGTTTCCGAACACTTCATTTAGGATTTATAATATGTGTGTAGATAAAGCAGTGTAGGCAACTCGGGTTCATAAGTGCATACCCAATTTATGAATGAAGTCATTGATAAATTGGGTATGCAATTATGAACCCGATGGTACATAATTAGGCCTTATTACGTAACAGTTACATAATAGTAGTTTATGTAACTGTTACGTAATAAGGCCTAATTACGTACAGTTGCATACACTGCTTTATCTACAACTCATATTATATATTCTAAATGAAGTGTTCGGAAACCATAGAATGACCGCCATTGCACCGCCATGGCCAACTCGATTGTGCCGGCGGTCGCGCGGGCGCGTGCCATTGGTCAGAAAGGAGCACAGGATTTACATTATGTTATCAAATTCGATGTTCGGAATTTTAAATTCATAACGTATCAATATATGAGCATGTAAAGTTAAAATTACGTTACTGCCACAGATAAAAAGCTTATCATAGTAAAATCGGTGTAGTAATGCTAGCCATTGCCTACCGTTTTTGAACACGTTTTAGAGGACTTAAAATGTGAGTGTAGATAAACTACTATTACTATACCTGTCAGTCATCTAATTGACAGATCGTAATGCTGGAGTAGAAAAAGCTATTTTTAACCTTGGATGAATAAATTAAAAGGATGGAGCATGCCTGTACAACAAACTGTGACGCAAGATGGCGACTGGTTTGAATGTGTGTGTCCAGTCGAGTGTTGCCATGTAAAACAAATTTTTCCGATCAAGAATACAGTATTTTTGAATTAAAATAATATAGATTATTAATAAATAGAATTAATAAGCACCTGTTTTAATAAATTTGATAAAATATATTTCTGAAGAGGCGACTAAAAGATAAAACTAAAAAAAATCTAAATTTAGTATTTATCAAAAGTACACGACTAATGTTGAGTGTGGTGGACTCTCTTGTCGTCCCAATACTATTATTTTAAGCATACTTGACACCTTTTTATTTAATCTGGAGGCACGGCAGTGCCCCGCTAAGATGAACACAACTAAAAGAGTTATTACGTATTCATTTATTACGTTACACGATTTAGGGGTCGGGGGGATTGACCATGTCCTACTCCTACTGCAGAGAGGAGGATTATTATTATTATTTTTTCTTACGTAGGGCGGAAGGGGGTCTCTGGCAAAAAATGTCTTACGTAAACAATGAACGACGCATTATTTTATACTAAACCTTGTTTAGAATGTAACGAAAACTTTTTGAAAACTGCATCAAAATCGGTTCAGCCAAACGCGAGATAATCGCGAACAAACATACATACAAACATACGGGTCAAACTGAGAACCTCCTTTTTTTAAGGTGGTTATAAATGCTCCTCGATCGATCAACACAATTGCTTTGAATTAAGAGCTGACCTCTCATTCTAACTATAGTTCCATCCCGTCGTAATCGCTTGACCAGTCGATTACTAAAGCGACTATATAGTCAGTCAGCCGCTCAGAGTGAGAGGGAGCGATAGGTCGAATGAGACGAAAGTTTTACAGAGTAGTGGTGACATAACTTCGCGCGTTAAATCTACGATTAGATATGGGCTATTGGTTTTACGAAGTTTTTGGAATAATTTTAAGAAATATATAATTTTGTTTATTTACAAATTTTATTCAAAAAGTAATAAAGAATATAATTTGCTCACAAAAGCATTAAAGTTATTAACTATTAGGTAACGTGTTAATATTCGTTGAAAACGTGCGTGAAATAAAACGTCTAGTTGGGAGTCGACTCGAGTCGTCTAGATATCGTATTGACAACATATCGCGGCGATTATAGACCCCCTTACGTTCGGGAAGTTTCCCTATTCAACCACATGGTAACACCGCTACCGTGAAGTTTACGAATTTACTGATTTTTAATATGATTACGCAATGAATTGTTTACTTAACGGTGAAAAGTTATTCCATCCGTTTTTTTCTTTCAACTGGTGGCATTTCTGCAGCATTTGACAACGCACGATGGCATATTTTAATTATTTTTTAACAGCACTTGACTGCATACACGTTTGGACACGACTGTCAGGGGAGCGGCTCATTATTGCTGTGCGTATGTGTGTGTAGTGCGTAACAATGTGGACACTGGCTCATTATGAAATCACAATCTGTTGTTAGCAGTACTCCATCTGAAGAATTTATAAATCTGTGTTTTTAACAAACAAAAAATTAAGTCCAACTAAAATGCATTTTATCTTAGTGGCTAATAAAATGTTTGGAATAATATATGTATTTACTGTATCTAACTATATGATAACTTTTACTAAGTGCTCTTAGCTTCAACAGACAAGATCTTATAAATTAGACTCATATGCAGTCAAGATGCGTGTTACATTGAATAATATCTTCGTTGGAGCAAACTTGTATTTTTTCAGTGCACCCGACACAAAAAGAGGGGTGTTATAAGTTTGACCGCTATGCCGCTATACGAGTACATGGCTGCAATTCGAAAAATAAATACACACACTGGACAGACACAGCTCCAACCCAACTCAACCCAACTCAACTCAACGCTATAACGACATTGACATTTGCTATTCGAACAGATTTTCATTCAACATTGGTCTCACGTTAGTACAACATTGGTCACACATTGTACCAATGCTGTACCAATGTGAGACCAATGTGTGACCAATGTGAGACCAATGTGAGACCAATGTTGAATGAAAATATGTTCGAATAGCAAATGTCAATGTCGTTATAGCGTTGAGTTGAGTTGGGTTGGAGCTGTGTCTGTCCAGGGAGTCTATTCGACATGGCATAACTGACAGTCGCATGTGAGACAACTATGATATCACACTTTTGTGACAGTTGATTCACCTAACCACCTACGTCAAAATCAACAGGTCTCGCTAGAGGAATTTCTCTATTGGCATGGGCGCCATCTTATTGTTTTGACGTTGACGTCAGTAAATTATGGGAATCCCACGTAAGGCATTTGTTTACCTCTAGTAGGTAAAGAGAGCCTTGAAGCATTTTATGAAAACTTATTTGAAAGCGACATCTCTGAATGTCTTCTGAAACTAAATACGTGTGTGAGTATGTGTGTAAATCATACGTGTATTTTCGTGCTACAATACTAGGCTAGAACTAGGGTAGTCTACATAGACGGCTTACAAGCAATTTTTTAGATTTGACGATGCATTTTTGGGTGTAGCAACTATGACGAAACCTTAAGTTTAGTGTAAATACATTATAATATCAAGAATACAACCTTGATATCTATCTCACATGTTTATATCGAGACCCGAAAAAGTGAAAGATTACAAAATTATAACGAGTGTATGGTTAAAAAAGTGGTTGCGGGGGCACTAGAAGCAAACAAACTGCTGCCGAGAGTATTACAACATTTTTCACCACGCCACGGCAAAAAAATACAAGCTTAGGTAAATACATAAAACAAAACAAATTAATTCTGCCAAATATTTATGGTTCAAAATCATCGTTCTATAACGTAAAGTAATAACTGTTCTCCCTTGTGAAAAAAAAAACAATTTTACTGACGCTTTAAAAAAATCAAGATAGGCGGTAGTGCTGATGTGGTGAAAAAGCATTCATACACAAGAAAATAATTTTAATAAAAAAACCTAACTACTAATAATATAATTATTAAATTTTGCAATGTTTCTGTCTGTTTTAATACTTACTTGCTGCAGTCTTTGTTACGTCAACGTCTATGGAAAGTTTGAGGCATTTCAAAAACATCAGAAAAGAAATTAAATTCGAGAAATAAATGAATCTTACACAAATCGAACTAGGCCCACAGTAAGCTCAGTAAGGCTTGTGTTATGGGTACTAGACGATATATATATATATATTAGATAAATATGGATAAATACTTAAATACATAGAAAACATCTATAACTCAGGAACAAATATCTGTGATAAACACACAAACAAATTCCCTGACCAGGATTCGAACCCGGGACCTCCTGCTTCGTAGGCAGGGTCACTACCGACTGGGCTAGGAGGCCGTTATTTCTATCGGTAGCCTGGTAGTCAGTGCCTTAAAGGATTGTTTGACATTTGATACTTCACGCAGATAAACATAGTAGAAAAATGGAGCAACAGTATAGTAATTATCAAAACAAACTCTGGTAGCCTGGCGGCCAGACGCCCGACTTACGCTCTAAGGATCGCGGGTTCAAACTTGGCTCCTACTACTGCCTCCTAACTTAACTAAGATTTTAGACACATCAAACAATTTTACACATATTTTTCATAGATTCTAATCTAATGTAAGACTCTTATATTACAAAGGTATTCCTAATCCTGAGAGTTGAGGATGTTATGGAAATATAAACATATCAGGTAAATAAATACAGTGCACAGTAGTACTAGTCATAATCCTCATGATTATGACTAATTGCCACTAACAAGACCCAAGTTTTGAATTACTATTTAGGAATATTTGATATGAAAACCAATGGGTCTTCATTTCAAAAAAGAAGTTGACGTTTACTGCAAGTAAATGTAATTGTGTATCTGACTGACTTACGTGTAAGTTATATTCCAATATTATATCATATTATATTTCGTATATAATGAATTGATATGGTTACACATATTACACATGGCACTTTAAACTATACATACTTGTTTCTTTAAACATCGATTTTTTTTAAGGGTGTTCAGTTTTTCAGCTGCTTTCGCCACCGCATCTGTATGTTTATTGGATCCGGTGAGGTGAGAAGCCGCCAGTGTGTCTACGCATGTAGTATCCCACATGCACATGTACATGGGGAATGGCTATACAGCCGCATACAGTCAAGGCGTTGTAGGAGATTTATTGCTAGTGGCTTGCTTAATCTGAGGAAATCTACTCTAACATAGCATCCAAATTACACAAAATAATGCAGAGCACAGTGAATGCAGAGTACTGTAGAGATATTCCCAACAGCAGGGTGGAAGAACACCTAAACTCATCGCAATTTTTGATGTTTATCCATTCGCTCCTCGGCCAGATATCGACATTTCTTTTATGGCATGTTAATTGAACTTTAGGTTAAATAGGTAATGCCAATTATATTATATTTTAACAGTTATATATTTTTAATAAATACCTACAATTAAAAATCATAAAAATTATAAATATTAATGTGCTCTCAGTGAAAATGTCTTAAAATCATATCAATTTTATAATTACTTCTAGTAGGTATCTTACCTAGTTAGAATAGTCAGAAATCAACTTCGCGCAAAAGTTTTGTGGGGGCAATTACTAGAGGTCGCCTCCATCATTACTATCGGTAGCCTGGTAGTCAGTGCCTTAAAGGATTGTTTGACATCTGATACTTCACTACTTAAACATTATAGATACTGGTGCCGGCTATACTGTAAATTTATCAAAAATCTAAAATTACCGGTCGGCTTCCATATAGCGTTGACAGCGTTGTAGAACCCATCACGGAAATATTAAAAACATAAGTCTTAAAGGTCGTAAATGGGCGCTAGTATGTGTGGCGTCAAGTCGAAAATACAAAAAAATACGTTAATTTATCGTTACGCTTAAATTTTGACACACGGCGAAGCCCACTTACTTAACCACCCACAAAATCTACATACTTACCAAATTTAAGGCCATTACGGTGGGCGTATAAAGTTTTAAGACCAGTTGAAATCGCAATTTGTTGAGCCTTAATTTATTTTTGAGCTTACTGCTCGAAATTTTTACAGAAGCTATAAGACCCGTTTAGTAAGAAAATACCAAATTTAAGACCATACCGGTGGGCGCATAAGGATTTAAGACCATTTTGAGAAATAGTCGGCTTCATAACATCAACTGTAAGACACTCCTCCGTCTACAGCTCAGCCAGCCTCGTAGGTAAAGTCACTAAAATCATACAGGACCCCACCCCCAAACCATGGAACTGTGGGCTTAGAGGAGGCCAAAAAAGCTTGGTGAAGTGGTTGGCGGGTCAGGATGTTTTTACCGATCCATATTGCCATTGGAGCTGGGACGACGTATTGTGCCAAATTTCTTATGAGTCACTCACTCCTAAGCCGCAGCACTGGCTACCGGCTTACCCGTCACCAAACAGGAGGTTAGGTGACGGGTGGACAGCTTTTCCAGACACTGTCAGTAATAATGACATTATTTCTCTACTCATCTTGCTCATCCTTCATTCATATACATAGAAAAGGATGGGTACAGAAATATTGACATTATTACTGGATAGAAATAAGTCAAATAATAATAACATTAAAAAATTAAAATACTTAAAAAAAAAAGAAAAAAAAAATATATATAAATGTACAAAAATGTATAACATAAAAAAGTTAAAGACTAAAATAAAAACGTCTTCTAAGGCTTTTCCACAAAATATGCACTTAATGAATACACACAAATCATATGTAAGTTAACCAGTGAACGCACCGGGTAGTTCGGTTTAACTGGTCCCTATGCACAACATTACATTGTTGCATTGCGCTTGGTGTTACCGAGCGCCTTTGTTCTTAACTCGTCCACCAGTTTTTGCATTCTACCCTCTCCCATTTAGCTTTAAGATAAATATTGTTTTCTCAGTAAGTGATTTATGTAAATCTTTTTGAGAAATAAATGTCTTAAACCGTATAGTATCTGGACCGGCACCTGATTGATTGAAATCTGATTCCAGCTTTGAGTCCGTGTTTGTGCTCCACACAGGTGTTCTTGCGGTACTTAAGTAAATGCCACATGCGTGCCTGTGGGATGCTATATGCGTAGACACATTGGCGGCTTCTCACTTCACCGGAACCAATAAACAAGCAGGTGCGGTGGCCAAAGAAGCTGAAAAACTGAAGACCCATAAAACATTTTTATACGTTTCGTAGTCGAGACCCTTGGCGCGTGGGGACCCAGTGCTCAGTAACTTTTTAAAGAACGCAAAAAGAGGCTCGTCGACTCAATTGGTGACCAAAGAGCTGGCAGCTTCCTCGCTCAACTCATAAGTTTTGCGATACAGCGGAGAAGTGCTGCCAGTGCTGCCACCATCCTCGTTTGTTAGTTTCTAACATGTCGATACATATAATATATATCGGAACCTCGACAAAACAAATACCCATGGTAAATACCCCGTTTTAAATAGTTTTTGTAACTTCCATAAAAAAAATTGCGTCCTACGACGTTAAAAAAAATTGTTTTATTTAGAACGTCATATAAATATTGAATACCATTTTTTTTTTCAAAAATAAAAAAATATAAGGATGAACATTTAAAGCATTCTTTTAGAAACATGAAGGAATGAATGAATGAATGAATGAAAGATTTATTCATGACAATTACAAAAAACATAATAAACAATAACATATACAACCCGAAACATTAATTGCCACGAAATCGTCGCAACTCAGCGTTAAATGCCGGCAGGGCCAGCGCTGGTCTTCCGTTGCAACCATTTGACGACACGGCGCATTGATGCCACGATCACATCCCCAAAGTAAGAATATCTTAATCAAAACAAGAGAAAAAAAACAATAAAAAACAGGAAAAAAAACATATACCTGTTATACACTTTATAATGGCATGTTAAACTATAAGCCACTTAAACATGGATATCCAGTTATGCGTGTGACAATTAAGTAAATATTTGAAACTATTTAAAGTATTTTTTTCAAAACTGTCCCGCAAGGTTAACTTTTACGGTTTAAAATAAGGCGGTGAAGTGCCTAGATTATGGTCAAAAAATTTGGAGTGGTTAGCTCAAAAATAATACAAATGCAATAATTGCGATTAGATTCGAATCTTAAAATAGGCATGATGACACATATTGATTTATGCAATAAAATTTAGTTGATAGGATGCAAAATGATCAAGATATCCAACTAAAGTGAAAATTTATATATTCTTTTGAAGTGGCTCAAAGATATCAAGCTGCAAAATTTCAAAATTTTACGATTTTTTAAAGTGTTAATTGAAATGATTTTTAACATTGTACTGTAAAATAAATTGTATGGCAACCATACACATAAACGCAACATTTCACTGTAAAAATAGCAATTTCATATTTTTTCCATACTTTAAACAGGGCAACTATGTGATCGTGACGTCACTTTTGCACGTCATTTTGGAGCGTTTTGAGTAACAAATGCAAATCTCGGACTTTAAGTCTCATTTCTGACTTTTCTGTTGCTTTAACGCAATTGGCCCCACATAGACATTTGATCCTCACAACAAAACGAATCGATTGATACCATACATGAAAAAAATTCACCATGCCTATTGTATGCTCCCACCGGAATTTGGTATGTAGGTTATTTGAAGTAGACTTTACCGTGAGTACAAATTTGGAGCGGTAAAACCACTGATTAATTAACGTTATTTTCTTGTATTTTCAACTTGACGCCATATGATATGATATGATATTTATTCAAGAACAATTTACATCGTGTTATACATACTAGCGCCCATTTAAGACCTAGTAAGACTTATTTTTTCATGATCTCGAAGATGGGCTCTATATCGCTATATGGAAGCCAACCGATAAGATTTTTGATAAATTTACAGTGGGGCGGGCTAACAAGGTGTAATCTGTGTTCGTATCACGGATTTATATGAAGTGGATCTTTTTCTTAAACCTTGTCCCTAACCAAGGATGTGCATTTCTGTCATTGAATTTGACAACTAGTATCCGATACGTTTGCCTAAGTGAGAAAGAGAACTTGATTCGTAACGTCAAAGACGGACCTCTGTATAGTACTATTGTTTACTCGGTGCCCTAGCCACAGTTGAAAATTATTACCGAGTAAAAGAGTCGTTCATAGGCGACTAGCATAAAACCGGCCAAGTGCGTGTCGGACCACGCATAATAGAGGGTTCCGTACCTTCAATGGAATTTTCGTAGAAAGTATGTAATAGAAAAATAACCCTTATAGGATCACTTTGTTGTCGGTCTGTATGTCTGTCTGTCAAGACCATTTTTCTCAAGAACGCGTGGAGGTATCCAGCTGAAATTTATATCAAATACTCAGGTCTAATGTCCATTAGAGCTGTGCAAAAATCAAACTTCTAAGCCAATGCAATCAAAAGATACAGCCGTTTATGCCGCAAATTTTCGAAACTCGCAAGGGAATCAAAACCTACAGGGTACTTCCCGTGAACTCAGAATCTTGAAATTTGGTACGAAGCAACGTCTTATAGCACAGATAAAGGATAAATTGCGAAAACCGTTTTTTAGTTACATCATATAATAAAAATATTTTTAATTATTTTTAAGTTATACCCCTACCCCTATATACCTACAGGTTTGTTCGGAACCCTCAGTGCGCGAGTCCGACTCGCACTTGGCCGGTTTTTTTGTAATTTAGTTACATGGAGCGCCCCCCATAAAAATATTTTCTCCTTCAATTTAACTACATATAGTCTGGCCAGCCAACGAACGCAGTAGCAATGTACAGCGACCAAAAGTATGCCAACACTAAGAATCAGTGAAAAAAGCAGCAATGATCATCAAATTCTATGTTTTTAATTTTAGTTGGTATTTTCACCCCTTTCATTATATGACATTCACGGTGTGTAATAAGGAGACGGATATATTTCGTCTGATCTGTCATCAACCGTAACAAATAATCTGGTTGAGGCAATTGACGTATGCCATAAAAACGAATTTAAATTCAATGTAGAACGTTGCAGGAGTTCTATCTCACTCGCGCTTAAGACGAGAGAGTGAAATGCACTAGAAACAAATTCAATGTAAAAGAAATGTGAATTGAAATGTTCGTCACGAACACGGTGTCTCATCACAAAGGGTTGGCACATGTACGTATTTTGAATTTGCCGCGCTTTTTTACTGAAAAAATGGTTTGCCAGACTATAATTAAATAGCGGCATGAAAAATACACCTTATGTCTAAATTTTATTTTATTCTTCTTATAGTTTCCGAGTAAAATGGCTGTGACATACGGACAGACGGACTGACGGACAGACAGACGGACATGACGAAACTATAAGGGTACCGTTTATGCCATTTTGGCTACGGAACCCTTAAAAGTACTAAAGGTCCGATAGAGAACATAATAGTGGGGGGCGGTGCCTCACTCGCACTCGTCACAAAATTGTCACATTTGACACATATTCACATTTTGATTGTCTGATGACGTCATTACCTCCTTAGTCAAAACGAGACACACTCCCTTAGATAAGCTTCTCTGTCGGCCTCACTTTGTGACCGAAGAATGAGATCCACTTCATATACATCCATGGTTCGATACCTACGTATACCTACTAAAAAAAACACCAAACTCTCTGCCATGGGGTTCCCGATGTCCTGTCAACATACCTAAAATGGTGACCATAGCCATAGACAAAACGCTCTAGCGAGACCTACTGACAGCTTGACAGTTAGGTGTATCACTCTATCACCTAGTGAGACAAGTGTGAGAGCAACGTCTCGCAGTTTGGCATCTCGAATCGTGGCCCTGTGTTTGTGTTTATTTTTCGAATCGCGGCCCATGTGTGTCTGTCTGTGGCATCGTACCGCATAGGGTAAATATATTGTATGGAGAGACCTTTTGTAATAAAACTCAAATTCTAACGAGACTAGCATAAACTTACTTAATTTATTCTCCGCGTTGCTTTGCCTCTTCAATTTCAAAAGGTAAAAATGGGTCGGTATCAAAACGACTAGATCTGAAAATGACCGGTTCTCATGAGGATGGGATCGCAAAACGACCACAATAGCAGAAAGCCTATATCTCAGTATAACATGGTAGCAAAACGACTACCTTGCAAAAGGTCTTCGTCGCAGAATGATTTAGTATCAAAACTACTAGTTCGCAAAAAGACCACCTCGTGGAACGTCTATATCTTTAAATGCCTTTGTAGTGAAATGACTAGATCGTAGAAGAACTGAATCTCAGAATGGCTCAGTAGCCAAAATACTTGTTATTGAAAGAACATAAACCATTTTTTTTTTATAAATCCAGTGATACCTGTCAGCCGGGTTTAGGGACTTGACGACCTGGGGCCCGTTTCTCGAAAGCTTGTAAGTTGTATTACATACATACCCTCCTGCCGCCCAAAGCCCTTTTAAAAGGTCTTTACCTCAGTAGTGGTTCCGGCCCAAGCATAAAAACGATTTCTACATATAGCCGCCCGACGACCTTTTTAAAGGTCTTCAACTTCAACTTGCCACAGAACTTCAAATTTGCCGCGTATTGAATTAAGGTGATTTCTGAACGAAAACGTCATGTTTGACGTTGACACTAGACGTTGACACTGTGTAACAAAATCTGTCAGTTTGGTCGTAACCTCCAAAACAATGTCACGGCGTCGTGGACGGGGTAAGTAAATCTCTATTTTTCTTTGCTATCTTTGCAGATTATATTGGTTTCTTTATTGTGAATGTTGCGTTAGATGTTCATCTTTGTTTAACAAAAGTTATTTCATGCATTTATTCAATATTCTTGTAAATACAAGTACTTAACGTTGGGTGACCTATTAGAAGGCATGTTGGCGGCTACATACTAAAAGATTTTAATAGGTATGCGGGCATTAATCACTATGCTTTTTTGGTTTGCATTTATAAGGATTAGGTAAATAATGTAATTAGAAAAGTAATGACTAAATGTGTGAATATAACCCGTTATGAAACTTTATTTCTCCCTATGATAAAAATATTTAAAAACAATCTATTAAATTTTTTGACTTCTGATGATTTTTAGGGTTCCGTAGTCACTATGAACCCTTATAGTAACGCCATGTCGGTCTGTTGTAAATTAAAAAAAAATATATATGAGAGAATCGTAAATTAAAAAATATATATAGGTAAAAATATATATTGGGTGCATACCTCTTATACAAGTTTTTTTTTGTTGTGTGGCTAGGTTTTTTCTAAAAACAAATCAAAATTGTAGTAATTAATTTGGTAGGTTGACTGGTAGAGAATGCCTATAGCATTAAGTCCGCCTTTTGTATCTGTACCCTGTTACTGTGCAATAAAGTTTAAATAAATAAATAAATAAATAGTTATATAAGTAACGATGTCAGGGGAGCATGTTTTGTTTTCACTTCAACATATTTATTGTGCTTATTTTTTTTGGTTTTGGTTTACGCATAACTATTTTTTTCCAATAGGTATAACAAACGATGCAGAGCTGGAATGCTTTCTGAGTGAAGTACTCAACCAGTCAGATATAGAGGACGATGACTTTGGAGACAACGACGATTTAGCAGATGGAGATTTTGTTCTCGACAGCATACATCAAAGTCTGCCTAGTTCATCAGAGTCAGATAACGAATCTGTTCATTCGGAGAATGAAAGCCGGCATGATCGTCACTGCGATCAAGGACGTGGCCGTGGTCGTGGTCGTGGTCGTGGTCTTGGTCGTGGGCGCGGACGTGGTCGCGGCCGCGGTCGTGGACGTCCTCGAGGTAGAAGCACTGGGTCGAGAGGACGAGGTACAGCTAATAGTGTTAGTAATTCGACTTTACTGGAAAGTGGTGATGTAGTTGTTGAAAATTCTGCTGATGCTGATACTGTCGAATTGCCTGAACACGTAGAATGGGTAGAAGGCCACCCAGAACTAAGCGATGAGCCATTAATGCAGCCTGCTTATCTGCCTGTAGATCGAAGCTCGTTTGAAAAAATTGACTACTTTCGGCAGTATATTGACGACTCCGTCATAGAAAACATAGTCGAAAAAACCAACTGGAGCTATTTCGCGCGAAATTTGAAATCTTTAGATTTCACTTTTGAAGAATGCAATATTTATATTGCGTTATCAATGCTAATGTCAAGCATAAATTATCCTTCAATTAGAATGTACTGGTCGAAAGAATTCAGGGTTCCTGCTGTTGCGAATAATATGCCTAGAAACCGATTTTTATTGCTCAGAAATTCGCTGAAGGTGGTTCTCGATGAAGATGTAAGCATTGAAGAGAGAAGCAAAGATAGATTGTGGAAGGTTAGACCTCTGTTGGATGCTGTGTTAAAAGGCTGTCAAATTCAAGAGCACACAAAAGACATGTGTGTCGATGAAATGATGATACCGTTTCAGGGAACTTGTGGGCTAAAGCAGTTTTGCCCTGGTAAGCCAAACCCCGTAGGTTTGAAAGCTTTTGTGTTAGCGACTCCAAGGGGATTAGTTAACAATTTCCATATCTATCAGGGGAATACTACGTATCCAGATTTTGAAGAGACACGATTTGGCGTAGCCGAAAAGGCAGTGTTGTCACTGACTGAAAGCTTAGTGCCCGGTCATAAAATATATTTTGACCGGTATTTTACATCGGAAAAACTTATTTTAGAACTGAAGAACAGAGGACTAATGGGCACTGGTACTCTCATGAAAAATCGGATCCCCCATTCCGCTCGAGCTGTTTTGATAGACGATAAAGTGATAAAAAAGAAACCCAGGGGACATTGGCATACTGTTGGAAACAAAGAGAAAAAGTTGGTCCTGACTAAGTGGCTTGACAGCAAACCGATATCTTTTTTGTCAAACGTAGATGGAGCTCAAACTACGGATATCTGCGATCGCTGGTCGAAATCTTTGAAGAAGTATGTCTCAGTTCCAAGACCCCAAGTCGTCAAGGCATACAACACCAACATGGGGGGCGTAGACATGGCAGATAGAATGCTAGCAGTGTGTCCATACCGCTACAGAACCTACAAATGGACTCAAAGAGTAATTTCGCACTTTATCGACCTAGCGGTTACTAATTCTTGGATATTATATCGAGATGATGAGCTGAAAAAAGGAACCAGATCGAAAGCTATAGAGCAAGTTCGCTCATTCAAAATTGAAATTGCAAAGGCAATCATTAACGCCAATTCATGTATGGCTTCCCAGAATGACGGTACAGATACAAATGACGGATCTGAGTCTCAGGATGAAGCTCAAGAAAATCAAGAGGAGCAAGAGCAAATGTCCGTCTTTAGAAAACGAACCGCTCCTGCCCCAATCCCAGAAGATAATAAGCGTTATCGGGGGGCCGCTCATTTGCCCGAGATTAGAGAAATACAAATGAGGTGTCGCAAAAATCAATGTAAAAACAAAACAAAAGTAATGTGTAGTGGCTGCAAAATTCATTTATGTTTAACTCAATCAAGAAACTGTTTTAAGCAGTTTCATATGAAGAAAAAATAGAATGCCAATGGATAAAGTCTTGATGTGATTATTTTTTTAAAATTGTAGGACAGAAGTGTTTCTATTGTTTTGTTCTTATTTAAAATACGTAAATTGGTTAGAATAAAAATTAGGTGAAGTATCCGAAAGCCTGTAAAGAGTGATCTCTTAGTTATGTTTGTTAATTATTTGTAAGATGGAAGTGTCTATTATGTTTTGAGAATTTACATTAATTTCTACGTGGGAAATTTACTTTTTGTAGTCTGATATATTTTATAAGTAATTAAAATATAAGTTTTTGAGATGTTTTGTTGCATTTGATCGTTAAAACTTTTATGTAACGTATTTAGTTTTATATTTAGTATAATCGTCTATGATTCAAGACTGAATTCTTTTTAATTGTATGTCGCGAGTGGCACAAATGATTTTTTTGACAATTTTTTGAGATGGTTTTAATGACTGATAAGTACCTACTTTGTAATATTATTACTTATTGAATCTGATTTTGATCTCGAATAAAAGATAATTCTTTTAAAAACCTGTTTTTATGATTCCTGCGTAAAACTAGCCAAAGATCCTAATCCAATTATTCAAATTAGTTGTTAACAACCCATAGGATTTTAGAAGGTCTACGGGCGGTTGCCCCATTTTAATACAAAAGTTTAATATGGTCAAGTTTGGTGCCTAATTGTCAGCCAATTTTCTATTTGATTAATGTTACATTATTTTTTTTATATTAAATATATACAGAACTCTTACAATCTAAAAGCCATAGTTGAAATATATTCATCTTGTGGCCAGTATAAATAGTAACAGGTGCTAGTCGTGGGTATAAAAATATATTTTAAAAATATTAGATGCAAGGGGTTACGTTTCTTGCAATATTACTTAAATATACTACATAACAATAAAAAAATAACATACTAACACATGAATTATTTAAATATACTCAGAAATAGACATTTTAACAAAATATAAATTTTAAGGTTAGCGGCCCTGAGACCTATAAAAAAGACATTGAATCTCGGGTTTTTTTTAGTCTCACAGCCTAATATACATACCACTTATTATACCCTAAAAACTGCACATTCATTCGTAAACGCTATGTCAAGTTTTCATGTGCCGAGAGTCTTGGGCCGGAACCATGTGAACCTAAAAAAAGGACTTTGGGCTGCTATCCCATCTTTGGCTCGAAAATTCTGGGCGGCAGGAGGATACCATAAAATAAATATATTCGTTTTTAATATTTTTTGTTTTATCTTTTATGGTTTGAAGCACGTTTGAAGTAATCCTATTACATATTTTCAATAGCTGACCTTAAATTGAAGATCTCCTTTTCATTGTTTTATACTTGAACTAACTAGCTTTCCGCCCGCGACTTCGCCCGCGTATAATACGGTACAATCAACGGCAAAAACATGGTGTCCTGTCGTTTGACCAAAAAATGTTTAGCAAATTGACACTTGGCAACTAGGGAATGCAACCGGTTAATATTTTGTATGAGAATTACCGGTAATTTACCGGTTAACCGGTAATTTCTATGCAATTATTTACCAGTTTGCATTCCCTATTGGCAACCAACTACTGGCAAAATTATATTTTTACAAATCTTTTTTTTACAACAACATTATTGACAAATTATTGTCTTAACCAAATAATTAACCAATAAAATTTCTTTTTATTAATGTTTATTTGACAAATGCATATTTAACAACAAAGTTAACTAATAAACCTACCATTGGCTTAAAAATGTTTGCCATAATGTATTATTTGACATGTGATTTTGTAACAGTCAATTAGTAATTTATAATCTGGGTCGAAAATTCTACCTCTGAAAAATTTGTTGACAGCTATTGCATGGAATAAAAACGAAAGTACTCCCAGAGATATGTAGGTTAGGGTTATTTATTTATGACCCTAAAAATGGACGGACCATGCTTATAAGTTATAAAGTATGCATATATTGAAGTATGTTTTTTTTCTCAAACATACCCCGAAATGTATGCGTTAATGTCACGAAATGAAGCCATACGCTGAAAACACTTTTTTTAGATTTAAGTACGTAACCTTTTACAATTTTTTAAGTCTTCAGCTCAAAAAAAAAGTTTCCGCCATACAAACTTTGCACCCCTGTTTGATCCCCTTCGGGGTGGAATTTCTAAAAATCGCGTCTTATCCCTTGCTTACGTCATAAAAAAAGCTCTGTACCAAATTTGAAGTTTCTAGTTCCAGTAGTTTCGGCTGTGCGTTGATGGTAGATCAGGACTTCTTCTTTTATATATATTTATTTTATTTTATTTTATTTCATAGGAAAACTTGCAGCTAGGGTAACAAGATAGGCAGTAATGTAGAAACAGTGAGCCAATTAAAAGTTTCCACAGGTAGATAATATAGATAGAAGATAGATAAATATTATAGCTATATTGATAAC
Source organism: Pammene aurita (assembly GCA_947086415.1). NCBI lineage: Eukaryota > Metazoa > Arthropoda > Insecta > Lepidoptera > Tortricidae > Pammene > Pammene aurita. Next base: position 20,443,625 of record OX352291.1, read on the forward strand.
TAGTCGTTTTGATACCAAGAAACATAGACGTTCCGCCACTTGGTCTTTTTGCGATCTAGTCGTTTTACTACTAAGGCATTTAAAGATGTAGACGTTCCACGAGGTGGTCTTTTTGCGAACTAGTAGTTTTGATATTAAACCATTCTGAGACGAAGACCTTTTGCAAGGTAGTCGTTTTGCTACCATGTTATTTTGAGATATAGGCTTTCTGCTATTGTGGTCGTTTTGCGATCCCGTCCTCATGAGAACCGGTCATTTTCAGATTCAGTCGTTTTGATACCGACCCAAATTAAAAAACATTATCTAGAGGTAGATAGATACCATTATATATAAGCGAAATGTTTCATCCTATTTGTGTTTGCGCAGCAGATTTTTTCCTCGAGCTCGAATGTTAAATAGTGGTGGGGAGAAATTTTAATTAAATTTTGGCTTATGGAGTATTAGGTAAGCATATAATATAACAAAGATGCTAAATTTAATATTTTTTGAGAAATAATTTTTGAATCATCTCGTAATGAAAGTTTTGTTTTAAAAAAGACTTTAAGAATTAAGAGAGGTATGGGCACTGCGAATGGCATCTCGCTAAGTGTGGTAGGGCACGTTCAGCGAATGTCATGTCGCTCAAATCTGGAGCAGAGCCCGACTGGGGAAGTACCTCCACCTTACAGAAAACCACAGCCAAATAGCACTAGACCCTACTCATAGTGTTGTGTTCCTGCTGGTGAGTAAGGTTGCCAAAGAGCTCAAAGAGGACCCAGTGTGTTGACGATGAGGGACCTTCTTGTTCCTTTAGTCGTCAACACAGTGAATCCTCCTATTTGTAAAGGGTCGGCAACGCGCATGTGACTCCTTTGGAGTTGCAGGCGTCCATAGGTTACGGTAGCTGCTTACCATCAGGCGGGCCGTATGCTTGTTTGCCACCGTCGTGGTATAAAAAAAAAAAAAAACTTTAAGAGAGGTTTGTACCGCATCTTGAGAACGAAGAAATTATTTTGTAATTAACTTTTTTTTTAACTAAGAAAATACACGGTTGGCTAGATTCTGATAGTGATTAATTAAGGTTAATTATTAAATGCTTGTTCTATTTCTTTTATGATTTTAACTAACAGAAAGTCCTTAAAACAAGTTATCAAGCCACTTTGCGAAAGCTAATTTCTAGTCTTTTACCAAGGCGTACTAGATTTTCGAATCTAGTTTTAATAAGTGAAATTGCAATTTCACCGAGGTGTTTCAGAAAACTAATCTTAACTATGGAAAACACATTTTCGCTAACTACGGGTTTTCAAGATATAATGTGTACGGAATACACGTGATTGCGATTCTTACTGATTATTACTTACTAGCTGTGCCCGCGGCTCCGCCCGCGTGGAATTCGGTCTGTGTCAGTAAGCGGCTAATTCACCCCTAATTTCTCTCCCGCTTACCCTGGAGGCGGAACTTGAAGTAAAGTTGACAGATGGATACGCTAGAGGACAGTAGTCCTAATAAAATATTTTACAATTACCACTAAATGAAACTACCCTCAAAAATTAATACTTTTTTTATAATTTTTTTTTTGGCATGATTTAAACGACATAGAGTAGTAGGTGTATATCGGACGTTACAGGACCACTTTTGTATTTATACGTTCATGTCCACGGCAAATGTCATCCAAATCGATCCTCCCGTCAAATCAGTCTAAGCATGAAAGGTAAGAACAGGCGCGGTTGAAATTGGGGAAGGGGGGGGTCACAAATGCAGAAATGTTTTTTTCTATTTGTGGTGCACTTGGAGGGGGGGGGGGGGGTCCATGACCCATGCAAATTAAACTCAATCGAGTGTAGTGGCTACCCCCCCCCCCTTTTTTAGACGTTGAATTTTTATAGGCTACGTATAACCTGGCTGGGGAATTTTCTTGAATTGGAATTAGTAATCTTTAAGGGGTGATTTTCTGGATAACAATGCAAAAAAACCGGCCAAGAGCATGTCGGGCGATACTCAGTGTAGAGTTTCGTAGATGCCGCCCTGTTACAAAGCATCCGTTCAAAAGGTCGTTTATTAAGGGATATTCGGCGGCGCTTACGTCATTTTACTATTCGGCACTTCCTTTCAATATGCGTTTTTGACTGATAATTCAAAAACGGCTGAACTGATTTTATTCAATATAGTTTATATTTAACCTTCTTATCAGGCCTCACCAAATTTTAGCTTTCTAGCGCGAACGGTAACTGAGCTAGACCGCGAGACAGACATGGCGAAACTATAAGGGTTCCTAGTTGACTACGGAACCCTAAAAAGAGATAAATAGTAGTTTATGTAACTGTTACGTAATAAGGCCTAATTATGTACAGAAGCATACACCGCTTTAACTACACTCATATCCATTGAAAACATTAGAATGACCGCCATTACACCGCCATGACCAACCTTATTGGCGGTTACCGGCGGTCGGGGGGCGGATATTCATTACGTTACCGTAGGTAATAAATTTTCATACGTTTTTACCACACTGTCACAGATAATACACTGATGTTACGTTGCTGGTTGCAATAATGGTGGTAATTACATACGGTTCCGATAGAGGATTTATGATACTGGTATAGATCAAGATATTTATTCTTCAATGTAAGCACATTACAATGCACTAATGAACGTCAGAGAAAAATAAAATACACGAGTGTCGTGAAACACGCGATTGGAACGAAGTTATGTATATTTTATATTATTATAGACTTTTTCGTAAATTTTGTGGTTTTAATTATTTTGAAATGTATTTATTTATGAAATTTTTTAATTTTTAAAAATTTTTGAACCTTTTGAAATTTTGGAAATTTTGGAAATTTTGGAAATTATGGAAATTTGGGAAATTTGGGAAATTTTGGAAATTTTGGAAATTTTGGAAATTTTGGAAATTTTGGAAATTTTGGAAATTTTGGAAATTTTGGATATTTTGGAAATTTTTGAATTTTTGGAAATTTTTGAAATTTAGAAATTTTTGTAATTTAGAAATTTTGCCATTTTTGACATGTTCGACATTTTTCACTTTTAGCTTCTCGACTTTTATCACTTTGTCACTTCTCACTTTCACTTTTCACTACACTTCACTTCACTTCACTTTATTCTATTTTATATATTTTTTATTTCATTCCATTGTACATGTTTCTAAATCGTATGGGTGTCGCGTTTTCGTGACGTGACGCTTTTTCGTGACGGTCACGTGACTTTTTTTCGCCTAGCCCCCCATCCGCGAACCGTCCGATAAGGAACTTCGTTCCAAAACTACCACCGGTTCTAACCCTACACCTGAGCCCAAGAAGTATTATGACCGAAAAGAAACTCGACGGGACTTATTTTTTTCAAAACAGTAATACATTATTAGATCTTAAAGATACAAAATAGTGCGTAGTTCTTCAAGAAGGCGTATCAAAACATCTTGAGAGACAGATAATGCACCCATTGTTTAATTATAAATAAAAATAAATCCTAATCTGACTGCTTCACAAAACGTTTGATATGTTTTCCTACCTAAACGGTAGATGATTTTGTAGTAGTTTTTTGGTTTGGGCCATGCAACTTTGTCCGTCATATATAGTCCTCGAACCTGCAATAACCCTTTGACATTCATGACATTTTCAAATATTTCTTAAGAGCGGGTAAAGGTAAATTTAAAGCATCGACGGGTAACATGGTAACATGTGGGGGCCATGTAAATATGCAGTAGCAACAACATTCTGAGGATGATTGCCGGTAGATTTGATTGCCCGATAGTCTACGGGTTGATCAAACTGGTAAAGTCCAATTTAGAATATAAGTTTTAGATGTTTTATGTTTTATTTTAAGTATGTTATATGATTATTTACTAACAACTTAGAATGTGTACTAACAAAATGGACCATGTTGTCTTAAATAAATATTTTTGAATTTGAATTTGAGATATGAACACCTTGACCAAAAAATTACAAATTATTTCAATACCAAATTTCATCTAAATACGTACAGCGGTTATTTTTTGTTTCTTCCCCATGTAAACTTCCACCCCTTTTGCATCCGCTTAAGGGATAATTTCCGAGATAAAACTATTTTATTTCCTTTTCCAGAGCTCAAATTATCTCCATACCAAATTTTATCTAAATCGATTCTGTGGTTAATAATTCCCTATACAAATTTCCAACTCCCTTTTCACCCCTTTAGGGTTGATTTTCGGGTTGAAAACTATCCTTTGTCCTTTCTCGAAACCCATACTATCTCTATACCAATTTTCATCTAAATCAGTTCAGCGGTAAAAAAAATCTCATACCAACTTCCAACCCCCTTTTCACCCCCACAAGGGTTTGAAAACTATCCTATGACGTTTCTCGAGACTCAAATTATCTCCATACTCATTTCTATCTAAATCGTTTCAGCGGTTAAAAATTCTCCATACAAACTTTCAACCCCATTTTCACCCCCACCAGGGTTGATTTTCGGGATTAAAACTATATATTATCCTTTCCCGGGACTCAAACTATCTCTATACAAAATTTCATCAAAATCCGTTCAGCCGTTTTCACGTGATGCGCGGTCAAATAAACAGACAAACAGATAAACAGATAAACAGACAAACAGATAAACAGACAAAAATTCTAAAAATTGTTGGAACGTATTCTGTTATCGATTCTAAGTATCCCCAGCCAACTTTTTTTCGATTATCTTCCATGTACAGACTTTCGACCCTCTTCAGCTTTATTATATGTATAGATTTTTTCCTTTCTCCTAAACTATTTCGTAAAAAATTTATGGCGGAACGGGAAAATGTCGTCGATCTTGCAAAATAATTTAACATAAGTATATGAAAAAGGAAGTGGTCATGCGCATAATCCGTCGATATACGATTGAATAAGAAACATCCTTTCACTCGATCGAGAAAGCTTTACCGGGGCGTCGATTCGCATGACTGAATGCAATGTGCACACACAACTTTGTGCTGTCACATCAACACACATCATATATTCAGAGCAATGACGCGTACTTTCAGTGTCCGCGTGGAAACCGGATGCCTCGCTATTTAAGCTCCCTACGTGTTGTTGAACCACCCTACCCTGTGCAACCCGAACTTGCGCCCCAACACCCGGACCCTGTGCGACCCACGTTGGACTTTGTTTTTAGTAGTAGCATCATCTATAAGAGTCAATACCTAATTTTGCCAAAGTTATATTTGAATAAAAGAAAAAAATCATCGCGTGTTACAATACTCTATGACCTTAGTTCCCATCGCAGCACAAAAATGCTGCACTGAAATAGTCTTTGCACCTGGCAGGGACCATTGTATTATGATGCGCGTTCGGAGATGGTATCTGCCATGTGTATCCCTCACTTTTACATTATATTGCTTTAAAGGGCCTATGCGCTGTTGGCTTCGGCTCCACGCATGCCTTCCAAAGGTATGCCCATGCCTCCTTCATATAACGTCAATCGAAGCGGCTCAAATGAATATGCGGCAGCCACAATGCAAGAGTTTTTTTTTAGATGAAAATACCAAAAAAGGATTATTCTTTATTAGTCCTAATTAATCTATAACTCATGCTATAACTGCTCTATTCTTAAATTTAGTCAGACTAGAAGGCTTTTATCTAGGTTTTTTTCTTTTTTTCTACTAATCACCCTAATGAGGCCTCTGGGCGGGAACAATCATTAAGGCGCTTATGTCCTTTTCGAATTAAGCAAGTTTGTTAAGACAACTTACTTGTCTGAAAGCTTAAAAACTGGAGAATATCAAACTACTAAACTATATTTTCTAAAGGCTATGTTTCGCTTATGAGGCGAGATTAAATCTTGAAAATAATTTTAAAAAAATCTTGAGCACTCGATTTTTACAGAGATGATGATATTAACCATCCATATTAAAAAAAATAATAGCTTTATATCGAACTGGCAATGAAAAATCATGTTAGGAAGAGTTTCTTAAGCACGCATTAAGAAACTCTTCTCAACAACTTTTTCGTTTTACTTGAAGTATTCCTTCAAAATATGTATTAGGCCGCAAACTTTTCAGGGTCCCCTCGTACGTCCTCTGTAGGATATACTCGTACTTGTAACATTGAGTCATAAAAGTAGGTATGTAGATGGCAATATATTATATAAAACTGGCGTTAGCTATTTTAAATAAAATCTGTTTTGACATAGGTAAATATATGAATATCTGCAGGCTTGAGAGTCTTAGTCAAGAAAAAATATCCCTTTAAATATGTATAATTGGTGCCTATGCATATCCATACTACATACACTATTACCTATATAACTAATAAAAATCTTACACAAAACAACTTAGTCCCACAGTAAGCTCAATAAGGCTATTATACTATCTATACTTATATTATAAGTGCGAAAGTGTCTGTCTGTTCATTCTTCCCGCTTAAACCGTTGAACCGATTTAGATGAAATTTGGTATGAATATAGTTTGAGTCCCGCGGAAGAACATAAGAAAGTTTCTATCACAGAAATCACCCCTTAAAGGCGTGAAAAGGCGGATGGAGGTTTGTATCAGGGACCGGACAACCCTTTCCGCGATAAAAGCATTTCAATGGGCGTCCCTTATTTTCGTTACCCATTGAGAGACTTTCCCTTTTGAACTGCTAACACATTCGTTTGACTAACCCTTATCATAAAATTTAGCCAAATATAAAGCTAGCCCTTTCCAATTGCTTACCGCTATCCTCTATGAATTGCAATCCCTTAATAAGGGTTACCCTTATCATTAAGCGCTTTTTATAAGGCTTTCCCTTTAGTAATGTCGTAGTTGAGCCTTGCGTGAACGAGAAAGAATTAGTCTATATCGGTAGTGTATGAAAAGGAAAGACAATACGTACGGGAAGGGTTTGTTAAATCATTATATTCGCTTACCATACCTACTACATACTAGTACGACTACAACTACCAGTTGCTTTTGCCGCGCATTGTAGTTGAGCTGTCTGACTAAACGGTACTTTTTAGGGTTCCGTACCTCAAAGGAAAAAACGGAACCCTTATAGGATCACTTTGTTGTCCGTCTGTCTGTCTGTCTGTCTGTCTGTCTGTCAAGACCATTTTTCTCAGGAACGCGTGGAGGTATCAAGCTGAAATTTATACTAAATACGGTCTATTGTCCCTTGGAGCTGTGAAAAAATCAAACTCAAAAGCCAACGCAATCAAAAGATACATTCGTTTATGCTGCAAATTTTAGTTTTTCGGCACTCGCAAAACCTACGGGGTACTTCCCGTGAACTCAGAAACTTGAAATTTGGCACGAAGTAACGTCATATAGCATAGACAATGGAAAAATTACAAAAAGTAGACATTTTTAATAAAATCATACAAAAAACAGTTTTTTAAATTTTAAACTTACTACCTTTGTTCTCCTAAACGCGTGGAGATATTAAATTGAAATTCATGTCAAATACTCAGGGCTATAGCACCTTTCAAATGTAGCAAAACCAAACTTTTATGTCAACGCAATCAAAAGAAATAGCAATTTAAGTCGCATATTTTGAAACTGAGTACTCGCAAGAAACTCAAAACCTACAGGGTACTTCCCGTAAACTCTGAAACTTGAAACTTGGCACGAAGAAACTTCATATAGTACAGACAAAGGAAAAATTACGAAAAGTCAAAATTTTTAGTAAAATCATACAGTAAATATTTTTGAAAATTTTAAACTTACTACCTTTTTCCTCGTAAACGCGTAGAGGTATTAAATTGAAATTCATATCAAATACTCAGGTCTATAATACCTTTAAGTTGTAAAGGTTTGTACGGAACCCTCGGTGCGCGAGTCCGACTCGCACTTGGCCGGTTTTTTTCTATACTTCTATCTTTCTCATTTGAAATTGAACAGGAGAGGCGGCGGCGGAACAAATTGATTCAATATAAGATTTGCTGTTTATTCATGCTGGAATAGTCACACTTAATAAAATAAAATGAAAACAAAACGAAAACAAAACGAAAACAAAACGAAAACAAAACGAAAACAAAACGAAAACAAAACGAATATAAAACGGAAATAAAACGGAAATAAAACGGAAATAAAACGGAAATAAAACGGAAATAAAACGGAAATAAAACGGAAATAAAACGGAAATAAAACGGAAATAAAACGGAAATAAAACGGAAATAAAACGGAAATAAAACGGAAATAAAACGGAAATAAAACGGAAATAAAACGGAAATAAAACGGAAATAAAACGGAAATAAAACGGAAATAAAACGGAAATAAAACGGAAATAAAACGAAAATAAAACGGAAATAAAACGGAAATAAAACGGAAATAAAACGGAAATAAAACGGAAATAAAACGAAAATAAAACAAAAATTAAACGAAAATTAAATGAAAATACAATACAAGGAAAATAAAAGTAAAATAAAAAAATAATAATTAATTATGTATTTGCTTAAAATGAAAAATTCACACTGAAAATGTAGAATGTGAATTAAAATTAGTTTAACTCTTTACCGGGCAAGACTGAAAAAAATCCTCATCGCCAATCTATAGTCCTAAAAATTCTGTACAAGAAAAAAAAACAAAAAGATGATGTTACAGGTAGTCTTTTTTGAGACCACTGCCGTATAAAGCCGTAAAAACCTTGCTTAAAACTTATTACTAATAGGTTTTTTGAAATGACATTCCATGCTTTCTTATTATTCTATGGCCCACGCCATCTCGTTTACCTTGCTGTATCGCTTCATATATGTATAGGGTGTATATTGCTGGCCTAATATTACAGGGTTCTATGTTAGATTTTGAGGATAGTTAAATTTAGACTTTCAATAGACGTTCACAATTCGATTAAAGTAAAACATACAACCCTGTAATATTGGGCAAACGACATTAAAGCGCGCTTGACATACGGAGTTATACACTATACATACAGCAAGTAGGTCTAAAGTGTTCTAAACATAATAATTCACTTACACTTGATGTTTATTTTCACTCCACTTTGACATCTAATAATAAATAATGATTACATTGGCACGTGTCTAAGACTTAAAAAAAAAGCGCCGTGACGATGCGCTCGAGTTGCTCGACCCGCGCAAAGCAACAAACAGCCATCACAGCATTTTGCCATTGAAAATTGAACCGTATATCATCTACAGCGGCTTCGATCATTTCGAAGCGCGCGAACATCGTGCGCGTGGATTCGGAGGAATGTGTGCTTTATGAACAAGGTAGACGATTTAAATTGGCACGCAGTATGCTATAAGGGAAGCCCTTATATAAGGCTAACCCTTATAAGCGCTATGTAAGGTTTGGTGAGCGGATGATAAGGGTTTCGTAAGGGTATTGGGATAGCGGTGCTAGCCTTTATATAAGGGCTTTAAAAGCAATATGAAAGGGTATCGTCGGGGAAAGGGTATGGTTAGTTAAGCCTTATGCAAAACCCATACAAAACCCTTTATTAGGGATAGCGGGCCGGTCCCTGGTTTGTATGGAATTGTTGCTCACTGCAGACGTAAAATAGCATGTGCGCTAAATTAATTTATGCTATGAGATTTTACTAAGGCGTTACATTAATTCCTTATGCCGAATGTTAATCCCACGAAGGCGAAGTCGCGGGCAAAAGCTAGTGTTGAATATACTAATGTCGGTTATACCATCCGTAAGCCCGCGAAGCTCATCTCATAAGCTCGTTCCGGTGAAACGTGATTGACGAACGGGCTAACAGATTATTCTATCATTTGTTCTAAGAACTTGTCAACGCTCCCAAGTTACACACAACGTTAGGGTTGGATTTGGTGCGGGTTTGTTTTACCCAAAATTATAATGAACATCCGTGAACATCCACGCCGTACCTACTAAAACTCATTCTTTGGGGTAAACAAAAGGTTATTTTAGTAACATAATTAAGAAAGGTTTATTCAGATCATAAAGGAGAAGTAGTTACAATGACTGAGTATTATTTATGAGTTAATAATTGTTTCGTGTGGTTGTTTTAGTGCAAATATATATTTTACTACTACTAAAATTATAAAGAGGTATGACTTTCAGCTCACCTACTCCTTAATTGAAGGCGCATTGACTTGTACACAATTTACAAGCAGGTAAATAGTCCTGTTCTGAATATATTAATCATTCTATTCTAGGCTGCTCACATATCTTATCATATCAACCGCTATACCTAAATTACCTAACTAACTAAGCCACTGAATCTTACTCGCTAACGAATCCTTTCGCTACTTCGAGCCCACCTTTAAAGTGGGTAACTTTATACTCGTAACGGTGTTTTAGATTACCGTAAACTGGCATAAAATTGCTTAACAATAACAAGTACGAAACTATTAGAAATTAGATAAAGACAGACTATTTGACAGAGAATAACTGTCTTTGAAGCCATGTGAAGTTGGACACGGCAAACAATGTTGAGCGTAATAGGTAAATAACAAGTACTCAAATTGGATGAATACCATTATTGCTTGAGTACCGTATACATAATTAACATTTTTTAAGCCGCTAAAGTTTATGCAACTGATACATAATGAGGGGCCATAGACTCTTAAAACATGAGTGGGGTTTAATTAAACGAGCGCAGTGAGTTTCATTATAGGATCACACGAGTGTTTAAGGCCTAATTATGTATATGTTACTTTATCTACACACATATTGCAAGTACTTACTCAAAGATGGGTTCATAAGCCGAAGGCAAATTACCTGCATTACTAGGTAGATACAAGTGCTGAAACATACCCACAGGTGTAAGATTAATAAAAAGAAATAAATTAGAACTGATAAGGAAATTATATTTATTTATTACAATATAGTTAATAAACATTTACATTTTCGCAATTGAAAATGTGTCAACAAATAACTGATAAGTTGACAATAGAAATGGCGGCCGTACAAACTTCTCTCGCGAGTTTTTTTAAATCATAGCCAAACGAACGAAGTCCATATATCATGTCATCCGAGATCAAAATGTCGTGCGATTTTTGTCAAAAAAATTATCGAACTGACGTTTCGTATCGACAATATTTTAATATCTATGGATACTAGAGTAGGAACCCATTGAAATTGTGTTGGTTTTGACAGCTGTTCCAAATTTGAAACTCATAACTTAACAATATTTGAGCATGTAAAGTTAAAATTATGTAACTGCCACAGATAAGAAACTTATCATATAGTAAAATCGTTTGTTGTAATGCTAATGATTAGCATTATTAGCCTACGGTTTTCGAACGCATTTTAGAGGGCTTACAATATGAGTATAGATAAAATTAATTCCATTAATGCAAGTGCCATTTTCCACTATTAATCTGATACAAATCTCATGTTGTAGGTATATGTGGAGAGCTATAACAGCTAACGGGGCTATTAGGCGTGTAGCGGCGTTGAAGGGCCTCTGCACGCCGCCTAGAGTGGCCAGACGGCTGCAAGGTCGGCTTGACGGCGCACTACTTTCTATTTAAGAGTCCGGTAACGATTTGAAAACGAAAATCGCTAATAATGAAATAACGCACATGAATTGTGTTTGATAGGATAGTTTGAAGTCTTATTATTGCCAAAACATACTTTTGGTACAATTTTTTATTATTTAATACTCGAAAACTCAATTCTTGCAGAGCTTCTTTAGTGAGGGCGTTGATTCGTGCAATCTTGACGCATAATTTTTCATTATTGCTTGTTATGCCCTACAATATGTTTTATAATATCTGATTCAACCATAAAGTTTATATCTACATTTAAATTTTTAAGAAATACTTTAATAGATTCCCATAATCTGATAAATACCACCTAAACTTCGGCATTTTTTCCTAAAATTGTTCTAGGTATAAAAACTCTTGCTTAAAAAATATTACGTATGAAAATGAAAAAACTGTTACACTTATTTATCTATTTTACATACTAATTTAACATCATTACAATCAATAAAAATCTTGCTCTTTTCACCTCTCCAAGCAAAAATCGCGAAACGGCTGTTAGATAAATGAATTATTCATAAATTAAACATAAAATCAAAAAAGTGTTCCACTTATACAGTTTAAGAAGGAACTATCTTTCAATATATGTATACAAACTAAAAGTAGTTTTATTAGTTACTGTAAAATAGTATCGAAAAGTTGAGCGAAATCGAAAAAAAACTTTACCGGACTCTTAACTACTGATCGCTAAAAGTTCCGGCTTTATAGTTTACTATCTATACTGCTGTGCTACCCTAAGAGCCTATATCGAAATATAAACATTTTTTTAATACCACGACGGTGGCAAACAAGCATACGGCCCGCCTAGTGGTATGCAGCTACCGTAGCCTATGGACGCCTGCAACCTCAGAGGTGTCACATGCGCGTTGCCGACCCTTTCCAAAAAGGAGGATTCACTGTGTTGACGGCTAAAGGAACAAGAGGGCCCTCATCGTCAACACACTGGGTCCTCTTTGAGCTCTTTGGCAACCTTACTCACCAGCAGGAACACACCACTATGAGTAGGGTCTAGTGCTATTTGGCTGTGGTTTTCTGTAAGGTGTAGGTACTTCCCCAGTTGGGCTCTGGTCCAGATTTGAGCGAGATGACATTCGCTGTGCTGTGCCCTACCACACATAGCCAGATGACATTCGCAGTACCCATACCTCTCTTTTGGACGTAGTTTTAGGACATACCCGTGTCCGGACGTAGTTTAAGGACATACCCGGGTACAAAATCATAAGGAGGATATGAAGCAGAATTCATACTCGTAAGTGCATTGTAATATGCCTAAATTGAAGAATAATAGTTATTTGTTATACAAGGGTGCAAAGTTGTATTTTAACCGCGAGTGTGGAATTGAAGCACGAGCTAGCGAATGGATTCTAGGGTTGAACTGCGAGGTAGCGAATGGAATCTATGGTTGAACCGCGAGCGAAGCGAGTGGTTCGAAAATAGAATCCTGAGCGAAGCGAGTAGTTCAAAAATAGAATCCTGAGCGTAGCAAGTGTTGCAACACACGAGACGTAAAAATAACTTTGCAGCCGTGTGTAACAGAAATCTTTTCACCTCACTAAAGCGAGGAAAATATAGTCTGGCCAGCCAACGAACGCAGTAGCAATGTACATCAAACAAAAATATAGCAACACTAAGCGAATCGAACAGCAGCATTGCTCCATAGAAAAGCAGCAATGTACATCAAACAAAACATAGTATTTTTTGGACGCCTGTCGCGTGCTATTGTACGTCATTTCGAAAATTGTAATTCTGCATTGAATAATAAAATAATTGATAATACTGATATATTTACGACTTTACAATGAAAAAGAAGGTGCGAAGAAATTAAAATAACAACATAAAAATGACAAAAGATTATGCGGTCAAAATACAATAGTTGACATCCAGGAAGGAATGAAACATTGATACTTACAATGATTGCTAAAATGATAAGTCCAGTCGAGGGAAACGAGTAACTACCTATATCTACCAGAAAATACAACTTTTTAGTTTAGAATGGAACAGGATTAGCTTCATTATCTGTATGAATAAGAGAGTCATGTTAATTTACATATATTATATCACTCAGTATACTCCTACTTATTTATTATGATTTTCTTTTATCATTTCGTTTGTCGACTATTTTAGGTAGGCACTTATTTAATCTAATGTACGAATTGTATAATTGAATAATCAATAAACGTACGTGAGGATTTGGTGTTTATTTATTATATACATAGCTTAGGTAGGTACATAAAGGAAAACATTTCAAAGGCTTGATAAAAGTCTGTTGTAGGTAGCAGGATGCTTGGTGCTTAAACCTAAATTGACATTTGCTATTCGAACAGATTTTCATTCAACATTGGTCTCACATTGGTCACACATTGGTACAACATTGGTACAATGTGTGACCAATGTGTGACCAATGTTGAATGAAAATCTGTTCGAATAGCAAATGTCAATGTCATTATAGCGTTGAGTTGAGTTGAGTTGAATTGGGTTGGAGCTGTGCCTGTCCAGTGTGTGTGTTTATTTTTCGAATCGCCGCCCTGTTAAATTGTAGTGTTTTCTTGCTTTGTGACAATATGCAGCACTTGCTCCTATGCAACAAACGATCTTGGACTTCATTTAGCACTAGTTTTCGCTTCAATTATTCGATTTTACACTTAAAGAAAGAACTTGAAATGATAATTCGATACAAAACTCTACATAACCTCAAAGTCACATATATCACGAAAAATGTATTACACCTGTCGTAAGTACCTACATAAATATTTCAGCTGGTTTTTGCGTTGATTTAATACATTTATTGAAAGGTGATGGCAGATATTACATTAATAAATAAAAAAAACGCAATCTGAAACTTAAAAATATAAGTAAACAAAACTAACTTTTTAAAATTAAAAAGTTACATGTCACAGATAAAACAAAAACAATACACAATTTTCGAATTATTCTGAGACAGGCAGTTCATCAATTAAAATGAATCGAAAAATAACATTTCTTGAAAGATTTAAAGAGTTTTATAGTAAAAAATCATGAAACAAAATTGTTTACACTAAATGTTTTAATTGAATACAATCTAAATATATAAAAGAAGAAACTGACTGACTGACTGACTGACTGACTGACATATCAACGCACAGCCCAAACTGCTGGTTCTAGAGATTCCAAATTTGGCACGTAGGCTCCTTTTAGGGTCTAGGGGTGCACTAAGAAAAGATTTTTCAAAATTCACCCCCTAAGGGGGTAAAATGGGGGTCCAAAGCTTGTATGGCGAATCAAGATTTGTTAGATTATTTTATTCGAAACTTCACAGGAGTATTCCTAACAATAAATGAGTAAACACGTGTTTCAGGTTTTTTGAAAATTCAACCCCTAAAAGGGGCAAATGTGGTCACAAAGTCTGATAATCAACATGGGTATCGAATCCTTTTTGAGTACTTATAGTACGCGGGCGAAGCCGCGGGAAAAAGGCTAGTTAAATATAAAATAATTTTTGCGTCCACAGCACCTAATTTGATCAGACAATTTAATCAGATGGGCGAAGATTGTCCTGTCTGGAGTGGCCTTTACATGTTATGTTTAAAAAAGAGACTAATATCACGTTCGAATTTAAAATATTCTTTGCACTCTTGTGAATAAAATGCAGTTTTGCTATCTGTTTTTAAAGAATAAAAAAGAGCTTTCCGAGCCAGTGAGGTGAAAATATCTTTTATCTTTTTGTCTTATCTTTTAAGCAATTTATACGAAGGTTTTCTATATGTTGAATGCTTTTACTTTGCAATGGAAAGGACAGGTGCCGTATTCTAATTTTAAATTACACAACATAAACAATACATTAAAAATACAATTTATGTAAAACATACCTCCAACACTCAACAAATAATGAACTAATATTGAAGTTGCATTGGAGTTGCATCGGAATAATTTTCAAGCAAATTCTGATATTTCCGATTCAGCGTTTAGGCGCTAGCTGTATTGCGTTGCGCAGTTATTCCATTGGAGTTGTATTGAAGTTGGATCGTGTCTAAACGTGTTTTAAAGTTATATATAATAGGTATATATAATACGGCTCCTGGACACTAATAGTCAAACAAACTCCCCTCCTCCTTCCACATGATCACTGCAAAATAAATTTTTGTCAATGGATTTTAGTTATGGTTAAATTTATAATTTAGCATTTTTAACTTAATTTAAAAAATAGTCCTATGTATAGTCGTAGCTGGCTCTACTACGACGTAGAACGTCACATATAAAATAGTATGCGTAGCACAAATCCGTCGTAGCACTTTGCCTTGCGTATCGCGAGGTATGGATGCCACCAGGTTCCATATTCTAGTTTTAAAATACATTATTAATACACCAAAAACACAATTTATTTCAAACGTAACTCCAACATTCAACAAATAATCAACCAATATTGAAGTTGTATTGGAGTTGAATCGGAGTAATTTCCAAGCAAATTCTTATATGTTTGATTCAGACGTTTAGGCGCTAGCTGTATAGCGTAGTTAATGCATTGGAGTTGTATTGAAGTTGGATCGTATCTAAACGTGCCCCAGGGACCATATTCCAACTTTAAAACATCTTTAGACACGGGACCGTATTCTAACTTTAAAACACGTTTAGAAACGATCCAACTTCAATACAACTCCAATGCGTTAACTACGCAATACAGCTATAGCACCTAAATAAACGTCTGGATCAGAATTTGGTTGAAAGTTATTCCGATGTAACTCCAATATAACTTCAATATTGGTTGATTATTTCTTGTGTGTTGGAGTTATGTTTGAGATAGATTGCATTTTTAACGTATTTTTTTAACACCACGACGGTGGCAAACAAGTATACGGCTCGCCTGCTGGTAAGCAGCTACCGTAACCTATGGACGCCTGCAACTCCAAAGGAGTCACATGCGCGTTGCCGACCCTTTACAAAAAGGAGGATTCACTGTGTTGATGGCTAAAGGAACAAGAAGGTCCCTCATCGTCAACACACTGGGTCCTCTTTGAGCTCTTTGACAACCTTACTCACCAGCAGGAACACAACACTATGAGTAGGGTCTAGTGCTATTTGGCTGTGGTTTTCTGTAAGGTGGAGGTACTTCCCCAGTCGGGCTCTGCTCCATATTTGAGCGAGATGACATTTGCTGTGCTGTGCCCTACCACACATAGCCAGATGACATTTGCAGTACCCATACCTCTCTTTTGGACGTAGTTTAAGGACATACCCGGGTGCAGTGTTTATGTATTTAAAAATTAGAATACGGCACCAGCTTCTGCACAAAATATTTGTTGTGTTTGTGATTTATGCCTGAGGGGTTTAGAACTCTCTGGCCTGAGGTTATTCGCAAACCAGGGTGATACATAGACAACATAGAATTATAGAAGTCATTTAAACATAAAGGAGGTAAATTGGAAATCACAGTTGTCAACTGTTTTATTCCATTGCGTTACTTGTTTTTGTTAGGGTTCCGTAGTCAACTAGGAACCCTTATAGTTTCGCCATGTCTGCCCGTCCGTCCGTCCGTCCGCGGATAATCTCAGTGACCGTTAGCACAAGAAAGCTGAAATTTGGTACTAATATGTATATCAATCACGCCGACAAAGTGGTAAAATAAAAAGTGGAAAAAAATGTTTTATTAGGGTACCTCCCCTATACGTAAAGTGGGGAGTGATTTTTTTTTTCATTTCGACCCTAACGTGTGATATATTGTTGGATAGGTATTTAAAAATGAATAGGGGTTTACTAAAATCATTTTACGATAATGTAAATATTTTCGGAAATAATCGCTCCAGAAGTAAAAAAAATGTGTCCCCCCCTCTAACTTTTGAACCATAAGTTTTAAAAATATGAAAAAAATCTCAAAAGTAGAACTTTATAAAAACTTTCTAGGAAAATTATTTTGAACTTGATAGGTTGAATAGTTTTTGAAAAAAAATTACAAAATAATTTCTGAACAAAGTTTGTTTTAACCGTATAAGCAGGTGTTTATTGTACAGTCGAGGACAAAGAGATGTATACACTTTTGGACCTTATTACAACGCAATAAGGTCCAAAAGTGTATACATCTCTTTGTCCTCGACTGTACCTGTAGTTTCTACAAAATCACAATGAAATGACGTGCTTTCAAAAACTCAAGTGGGGACACTTACTGTGACGGACAGAAAACTACGGAACCCTACACTGAGCGTGGCCCGACACGCTCTTGGCCGGTTTTTTTACAGATGGTTACGTAAAATAAACGGACGGGACGGGTTTATTTTCTTGGAATCACACATATATTTTTAGGCAGCCGAACTGCGTCCAAGTGCTATTAACAAAATACTAGCCCTCTGTTTCTTCCATTTTAACGTCCTGTTTATTCCATTACCTCTGTTGACCTGTATTTCTTACACAGGGAAAATCGCGTTTGCATTTTCCGTTTATACAGTGCAGCTTATGCGAAAGTAATGTCCAGTGTATGCCGCTGTAGTTTAAGTTGTTAATGAATTTATGGCTACGATTACGAATACGTACTTGTTTATAGGGTAAAACCTAGGTAGATGCCTTATCTGAATCCGCCTAATTTTGAAACCTTTAACTTGCCTTGAATACTTTCAATAAATGAAGCTAGCCTAATCTTTGGTTGGATACTTTGTTGTATTGTAACAGACGCATTAAATACAGGACTGTGTCGTCATTGCACTGCACTGGCGATGGCGGCATTTACGTTCTGAAAGAGCAGTCTACCTAAAAAGGGGCACTCACTCTACCAGTGTCGTCAAATTAATATTTTTATGAGGCTTTGCCTACCTACAACGTTACATCTATAGATAAATTAGCAAAGCAAAATTTCTAATAGTGTTACAAGAATGTTATAATCTTGTCTTCCCAACGCGAATGCTGATTTAGCACGGCACGCGTTATTTTGGACACTGTCTTTGCCTTTGCATCAGAGCTGAATTAAAAAAAAGCAATTATTACTGATACACTTTTTGCTCAGATGATCCGTCTCTTCTGTCAACATCTTTACGCAACTACTTATATTTTGCTTGGAACTCAGAAGGGAATCTAGCCGTTATTCTAATTATTTCGTCCTTACTTTCTTTAGTTAGTGTCACTGAAGGGCAACTGATAATAAATATAAAAAATTATGTCCATAGAACTTCACAGAGTTAAAAGCCGAACGTAGTGCGCACCAAGTTCGTTTTGGAACTCCACGGCCTTTTAGCGCTAGGCCACCCAACGACAATATTCAGTTTAATTATTTCCATTTTCTCGTCGAAAATTAAAAAAGTCAGGTTGCTTTGTTTTAAATACCCAGTGCATCGCAACTCACCGGGTGATCAAGCGAAAAATATTCTAAAACAGAATGAGCAGTTGGTAGGTTTTTGACTTGCTGTTAATAAAAAGTCTGTGTCATGCACAATGAAACCAAAATAAGAATTTAAAAGACATAATATGATGTTATTTTGACAAAAACGGGACTTAATCGCGTATACTTATATTATTACTTTCTTTATTCTCTTAGGTTTATTATTTTATCAACCGACTTAAAGATTTCTAAGGAGGAGGTTATCAATTCGTCGGAATCTTTGTTTTTGCTTGTGTTTTTTTAAATGTATGTATGTTCACATATTATTCGAAGACGGCTGAACCGATTTAGAAAATTCTTTTTTTGTTTGAAAGAGTATACTTTACAGTTAGTCCCATTGTAACCAGGTCAGGATCTGATGATGGGATCCTGGAGAAATCGAGGGAACTCTTTAACTATTATAGGCACACCTATAGTGATTTGAGTATTTTTTGCAGCAGCTCGAGCATTTGCTTTTGGAAAAGTGGAGCCAAAGTGAAGTCGGTTATTTTTTGTTTAAAATTATTTATTGTCGTTTTGTACAGCCATATATCCCCCTTAACTGCTCAAAAGTTGAAGGAAGGAAGGGAGATCCCTCACGGGATAAGTCCGCCTTTGCAGAGTCCGCTTTGTGTCAGAGTAGGTATAGCAAAGGGGCCTGATTTTTATAACAAAAATTTTTGTCATCGCAAATTATTGAAGTTCTAAAATCGGGCCCCCTTTATATCCCTACCGTCGATTATTTACATTCGTGAAAATCGTGCGAGTTTAAATCAGTACATAATATAACGTTGCTTGAATTATATTTTGGCAGTATACGTAATATTACAAGAATGTAATACATTAGTAGGGGAATAATGAAATTACGTAGAAAACATGTAGTTACTCACTGACGTTATTTTAACATTTTGTAAAAAATGTTTTGAAGAAAAAAATAAAGGTTAATATAGGATTGGTTGTAGTATTTCTGTATTTTGGCTATGTTGTACGTGTCTCTTCATGGTTCTCGAGTACGGCGCCAGGGGTACGAAACTTAGTGAGCTAACAGAAGTTTCTACTCATTCTTTATGTTTTGGTTAACTTATTTGGATCCTTTGTGATAGCTATGTACGTACCTAAGTATTGTCACTTCTGTCTGAAATGCTCTAGAAAAGAAATACTAGAGATATATAAATCATCGACATATAATTCGTCCATGATATACGTGACATTTATAAGAAAATTATAAATATTTTTTATTAGTATTTAACCATCTGGTAACGTCTTTTTGTTGCATCCTCGGCGTTTACTTTGAAGCTCGAGGATTTTTACCAGGTACTTAAATATAAGGGAGCCGGTACATCGAATCTACTAAGAGCCGAAAAGACTTTTCCCTTATTCATTAACGGCCACTAAAGTTAAGAAATTGCTAATAATCGTTTGTCCCTTTCCCTCATATAGGTTGGACGGAAAGGGACAAACGATTATCAGAGGCCTCTTAACTTTAGTAGACGTTTATGAATAAGGGGGGACTTCTTACGGACCGTCTCTGGTATAAAAGTTGTTTGTGCATAACATATGGGCAGACAGAAGTTTTTGTGGCAAAAATGTCAATTAACCGAGGGACTTCCTTCCAATAAATAATAAATATATCGATAACTTTCGAAGTGACATTTCACAACACATACTAAGACTAACGGGTAAAGTATACATTAACCTGTAATGCTGCCCACGGGAAGAGATGGGTAGGGGTGAGTAAATACTCAGTATTTATCCAAAGCCCCCAGTTTAGCAGGAGCTAAGATGAGTATTTACTTGGTATTTACTCGTGACTTTTTACTCACTACCCATTTCTACCCACGGGTACGATACGGGTAAAATACATAGTACGAGCAGCGGTGCGACGGATTTTTCCTTGATTTGTAGTATTTGTACTCGCGAGCGTGCACCCGTGCAAGTTAACAGCAGGGCCGGATTAACCGTATTCGGGGCAATGCAATTCTGGGGGCCCTTTTTTCAGACTACTAAAGATCATCACTATCATCAGCTATATTATAGTTGATAAAGGGAATTTTGGGCGCACGTTGGTCCTCTGGTAGACGCGGAGCCGCTAGGACTAAATACTCAGGCCTAAGGTTAATCCAGCCCTGGTTAGCAGAGGCACTAAATGTCAAAAATATTACAATATATTCGATAATAGACCATATAAATGCGTTTGTGGCTGTATGGTAGATAGATTACTGCGAGACGTGACTCGAATATAACGGAGTACACGTGACTAACTTTCCTATATTTGATCAACTAGTCGCAAATAGACGTGAGCATAAAATAGTTACTGTTCAACGTCTAGTAACTTTACCAGAAGTAGAAGAATAATTTACGAGTCATTTCACAACTTTAGCGCTGAATTTGTCCGATAAAAAAACTTTTATTTTTCTTTGTGGAATACTTTATCACTTTAAATATAATTAGTAACTCACCAGCGACGATAGGTAGGTACGTAAGTACTTATAAAAATATGGCCAAGTGCGTGTCGGACCACGCATAATGGAGGGTTCCGTACCTTCAATGGAATAAGAACCAAATTAATACGAAAAGAAAGGTTTTTTTTTGGACATATGTCAAAAATGGCTTCACCGATAATGTTTAAAACAATTTTCGTAGAAAGTATGTAATAAGGCGCATCTTCTAATTTTTTTTCATATTATTGAACTCAAAAGTTATACTCACAATTTTTCTGACTTTCGAAGAGATTATTTCTGAAAATAATTACTTAGTCACAAAATGTTCGAACAAACGTCAATCTTATTTTTTAAACCCTATCGATTGATGAGCAACATGTCGATATTTGGTAAACAATATTTTTTTTTTGAATTTAGCTACATATATGGAGCGCCCCCCCTAAAAATATTTTTTTGTGCAATTTAAGTACATAACTAAATTGCGGCATACAAAATACACCTTATGTCTAAATTTAATTAAGATACGTTTTATAGTTTTCTAGTAAAATGGCTGTGACATGCGGACGGACGGACGGACGGACAGACGGACATGACGAAATTATAAAGGTTCCGTTTTTGCCATTTTGGCCACGGAACCCTAAAAAGCACTGATACATGTACATTGATCTAGTAGCTCGCCACGGAATACGGTATACATTCAGTGAAACAACCGAACCTCTGTAGTGTGCCTTGCTATAGTTATTTCTGTGTCCGTATGCCTGGCAGACAATTATCAGCATGTCTTCAGGGTAAAGTAGTACCAGGTGATATCTTAACGTCGCTTAAAGTATTTGTATACGCAATAATGTTTAATTATATAGGCCCTACCCTTAACCTTAAATGAGACTGTACAGTCTCACTACTGTACATTTTTCCGTTTACGTAGCGGCCTACTTAAGCCCGCGGTTTGGCACTATATTGTAAGTAAAGCGACGACAGTGCGTACCTACCTTGCGTACGATTAACATCAACAGAAGGAACGGCTAAATAGTATTCCTAACTCTGTGACATTTATACGATTAATAAACTAGTGTAACTTGAACTCAACTTCTTCTTCATCTCAACGCACTCAATCACATCAAGCAAGTGTAAGGGCTAGCTGGCCCGTACATTTTTATGGTCCTTCGAACCTTTCCGTGTCCTTCGAGCTCAGCAAGGATTTCGGAACGAACCATCGCCACTACAGTCTTCAGCTTCGTTGAAAGATTCGTTCGAGAGCTTGAAGATTACTGCAACTAACTTTCTCGGCCCGTACTAGGAACCGCAACGGCAAGCGGAGGTGAGGACGGATTGGGACAACTCACTACATATCGTCGGATAACTACTGAGAAGATTTCCAGCGTTACCTACGGTATTCAACTACAACTTTAACTCATCCAAACTTAACTTTAACTAACTAACTGCAAGACAACTTTAACTTCTAACTCATCATGAACAAACTTCAACTTCAACAAACCTGCTTTGATAGCATCAAGTCTCTGTGTGTTAACTACAAGAAAGACTCAGCGGCCAGGAAAACTCAAGACTACTTGAACAAACGACTAACTTCTCTCGACACCTTATGGGCTGATTTCGAGAGCCAACATGAGGTCCTTGAAAAGGAAATCGAGGACAAAACCATCAACTACTTCTTGGAAGATATCTACTCCAAAACTAAAACTATGTACGAGGCCACCAAGGCGGATATGCTAAGGTCAATGCATAATCTAACCGAAGCGAGGGCCTCAGTCAAGTTTGACCTGACGGGATTCTTAGAAGATACCGAAGAAGGGACAGACGGCGTTATTCAACTTCTGAACAAACAAGAATGTAACTTCAAGGCCATCGATCGAGCGAAGTCAAAGATCGATACAGCCTCCAACAACGAGAAATGGGAGTTAGAAGACAATCTAAACATTTTAAAATCCAAGTGGTCAGACATCGATAAACTGCACTGGGAGATAGATGGCTTACTTAAAGGCACACATGAAACTTACTACAAAATGTTCGCCAACATAGAAGATAGGCACGATTCTATGCGAAAGGAACTCAACAGCAAGATATGGTCAACTTTACACTATCAAAAATCTGCGCCGCGCATCTCTATACCTGAATTCTCAGGAAACTACAACCAATGGATTTCGTTCAAAGATCTCTTCATAGAAACCGTTCACAATAACCCAACGATCAACAAGGCGCAAAAGATGCAACATCTTAAAACTAAACTTTGAGGAGAAGCGGAGAGATTAGTTCAACATTTGACAATAAACGCCGAGAACTACAATTCATGCTGGGAGATTCTGAACCAACGGTACGATAACCGACGTCTTCAATTTATTTCATTCATGAATACCTTACTCAACTTACCTACAATTCAACAACCTGTTGCATACAACCTGAAAAAAATGCATGACGTCATTACTGAATGCATGAGTGGATTAACTAACATCGGCTTGGATACTACCACATGGGATCCTGTCATTGTACATCTGATGACTTTGAAATTAGACTCCACCACGCACAGCGATTACGTACGGGATCTTCAAGACCACCGAGAGATTCCAGTCCTACATGATTTTCTTTTTTTCCTCGAGAGCAAATTCATGGCTTACGAAACCATGAAGCGCACAAAGAAGGACGTCACCGCCCAGCAAAAACCAGCAGCCGTGAAAACTTTCAACAAAGAATATCAAGCCAAGAAAACCAACTATAACAACTCTAATTATTTCAAGAATAACTCCAAAGTATATCATACAACATACGGTCAATGTCCACTTTGCGACGGGGAACACGTGCTGATGCAATGCCCGAAGTTCGTTGACCTAGACACGCTGCAGCGCAACAACACAGTTGCGAAACTATGGGTTTGCAAAAACTGCTTGTTTAGTCACGGGGACGAGGAATGCAGATCCAGCAAAACATGCAAGGAATGTAATTTGAGACATCATTCATTATTGTACAATAACAACAAGAAACAGATAACTTCTAATTATAGAAAAAATAACTTCGAGTCAAAGCCATCAACATCAACTTCATCTCAAGGACCATCGAGCCATCATATAGCCGCAGATGATCCAGACCCAGAGGTCCTCCTAACTACGGTTGAGCTTCAACTTCAATCCCACGACGGGACAGTTATAACGCTTCGCGCATTACTGGACCAGGGGTCTCAACTTAACCTTATAACTGAAAACGCCACATAACTACTGAAACTAACTAGAACGAAGTTAAACGGAATTATAACTGGAATTGGAACTCGAAGCTGTAAAGGAAAGACAGCAATTACTTGCAAGTCCCAACACTCCGATTATTCATTCCAAACTAAAGTATTTATAGTCAACAAAATAACTAGAAACCTGCCCAACTCTACTTTCAAGAAAGGAAACTGGCCGCATTTACAAAACTTGCAACTAGCGGATGCTGCCTACAACGTATCTGGACCTATAGACCTTCTGCTAGGGTCTCACATTTACGCGGACGCTATCATGGATGGAGTACTCAAGGGCAAGGGAAAGGCTCCCATTGCACAGCGGACCCATCTAGGATGGATTATCAGCGGGAGACTGACAGCGTCTCTATCACCTAGCTGCCACTTAACTTTAGTCAACATGGACGAACTTACAAAGTTTTGGTAAAATGAAGATATCACTCAGAACGACGAGGATACATCTCAAGACGATCAATGTGAAATCCACTACCAACAAACTGTCCAGCGAGGCCCCGATGGAAAATACATCGTGAAAATGCCGCTAAACACTAACTACGAGGAAAAGCTGGGAAATTCCAAACAAGTAGCTATATCTCAGTTTTTACAACTTGAACGAAGATTACAAAAACAAACCAGGCTCGCCGCAATGTACAAGGAATTCATAAAGGAATATTCCGACTTGCAGCACATGAAGCCGTCAGCTTCGTCTTCAGAACAAGACTGCTACCTTCCTCATCATGGAATATTAAGGGAAAATGCCACCACCACGAAGCTAAGGGTTGTTTTCAATGCATCGCAAAAAACTAGCAGCGGCTACAGCCTAAACAGCCTACAGCAAAAAGGTCCTAACCTACATAAGGACATTCAAGCGCTTATACTGAAGTGGAGGTCTTACAAATATGCATTTTGCGCCGATGTACAGATGTATTTGGGTCTCTGAAGATCAACAACATCTTCAGAAAATAATATGGCGAAACTCACCCTCTGAAACCCTGAAAGCGTATCAACTTTGCACAGTAACTTATGGACAGAAATGTGCAGGCTGGCTAGCCATGAGAACTTTAAAGCAGTTAGCTATCGACGACGGTCACAAGTACCCCGAAGCAGCCGAAGTACTGACAACCCAATTTTTCGTCGATGACCTGATCAGCGGCTGCAACTCAATTGAGGAAGCGAAGCAGCTACAAAACTCATTAATTAACTTACTTAAAGGCGGCGGCATGAACTTACGGAAATGGACAGCAAACGATAAAACTCTACTTGAAACCCTAAACGAAGATCAAATCTCAAAACAAATATTTGACTTCAAGCATGAATACTCCATGAAAACTTTAGGACTTGGCTGGAACCCTACCTCGGACACATTTACACTTAACTGGAATCTACAAAATGAAACTACGACACAGCTAACAAAACGAACGCTACTGTCAGAAATATCACGCCTATATGATCCCTTAGGCTGGTATAGCCCCGTAAGCGTGACAGCTAAGCTAATATTTCAGAAAGTTTGGACCAGCAATTTGTCATGGGACCAAATTTTACCAAACGAAATACAAGAAGAATGGCTTAAGCTGAAAACTGAACTACAACTTCTAAACCAGGTCAAGCTAAATAGATGGATCGGCGGGACCTCCAAGCAAATCGAAATTTTAGGGTTCTCTGACGCAAGTGAGAAAGCCTACGCCTGCGTTATCTACGCTCGCATCCCGGACGAAAGCGGAAAGCTACGTACAACTCTACTAGCGGCTAAAACTAGGGTTGCCCCTACATCTCAAAAAACTACTCTTCCGAGATTAGAACTGTGCGGAACTCTTTTACTATCTCAACTCATGAAGAAAGTGACAGAAGCCTACAGAGACTACGATGTCACTATACAAGCATTTTGTGACTCTCAAGTAACTCTAGCGTGGATACAGGGGGATGCGTCACGTTGGGAAAAATACGTGGCTAATCGAGTTACGAAAATCAAACAAATAATACCAGCCGACAAGTGGCGGTATATCAAATCTGAAAACAATCCAAGTGACTGCGCTTCAAGAGGCATGTACCCGAGCAAACTGATCAACTACGACCTCTGGTGGCACGGACCGGCACTTCCCGAAACTGAGCAAGAGGATGAACTTCAAAACTTAACTTGCCATTTTACAACTAACGTCGGAACATTAAAAAACGAAGAGGCAACCCTAGCTACAAATCAAGACAATAACTTTATAACCGACCTACTTGATAAACACAGTTCGTTAACACGAGTAATTCGAATCACCGCGTGGATAATGCGATTCACAGCAACCTTGCGACACAAGCAAAAGGCTGACTCAAGCTATTTAACTACAAATGAATTGCTTGCCGCAAATGAACTTGTAACCAGACGCGTACAAAAGGAGGCATTCTATAACGAATACAAATTGTTGGTTAAAAATAAACCTATATCGAAACAAAGCTGCATATACAAACTGAAGCCTTATCTGGACGAAGAGGGATTGATTCGGGTTGGCGGACGACTAAACAACTCTAACTTGCCCCCGGGAATGAAGAATCCAGTTATCTTACCCAGGAAAGGGCGCATGACTCATCTCGTCATTCATCGTGGGCACGCAGCAACATTACACGGCGGAGCGCGCTTAACCCTTAACTACATAAGGCAGCGCTACTGGATCATTAGCGGAAATAGGGCGGTAAAGGACCAATTGCAGCGCTGCGTACGCTGCCATCGCTTCAAACCGTCGAAGACAAATCAACAAATGGCTGATCTACCTCCGCAGAGAACTATCCCATCTAGACCATTTACGCATACTGGCGTAGACTTTACTGGAAGTGTAGAAGTCAAAATAAACAAAGGACGAGGTGTCAAGACTTCAAAGGGGTACATATTTATATTTGTGTGCCTGGCCACTAAAGCAGTGCACATAGAACTTACATCAGACATGAGCGCTGAAACATTTTTGGCAGCTTTTGAGCGATTTTGTGCCCGTCGAGGCACGCCTAAACATGTTTACTCAGATTGTGGCTCTAACTTTATTGGTGCATCAAAAATCATGCGCCAAGAGTTCGAACAATTTAGGCAAATGCTGTCTAACTCAAGCTTCTTCGACGAGATTGGGAAACTGGAAGTGGAATGGCATTTCAACGCTCCTGCGTGGCCGACCGGAGGCGGCATCTGGGAAGCCGCGGTAAAGTCGCTGAAGTATCACTTAAGAAGAGTGCTCGGAGAGCAGAAACTAACTTTTGAACAATTTTCTTCACTTCTGGCCAGGATCGAGGCTTGTTTGAATAGTAGACCTCTTTGTCCCCTTACGGAGGACCCCGACGAATACTACTACTGCCTAACCCCGGGCCATTTTTTGACCGGTTCCGCAACATTGTCACTGCCGCACTCGGATCATGGTGACACTAAAGCCATCGATCTACGACGAAGATGGCAACTTATTGAGCATATGACACAGCGATTCTGGAAGACCTGGTCATTTGACTATCTAACTCAACTTCAACGTCGAAGCAAATGGAACACCCCAACAAAAAATATTGAAAGGGGCGACATTGTTCTTGTGAAGGAGGACAACCTGCCGCCAGGAAAATGGGCCTTAGGACGAGTCACAGACGTCCATCCGGGCGCCGACGGCTTAACTCGCATAACTACGATAAAAACTCAAAATGCAACTCTCAAGCGACCCATTGTCAAACTTGCACCATTACCGGTGGAATCGAAACCTAAACTCGAAGACACATCATCGCAAGAAAATAATGAAGTTCAACAAACAAACCCGAAGAAACCCGCAAGATATATTAGAAAAACTAAAGCTCCCAAGCAATGTTTTTTATTTACATTGTTTACAACCTTCATAACCACGTGCGCACTGATGTCAGGGTCGCAAGCTACCGGCGCGCCGACGTCAGCGCATATCACGAGCATTGAACCCGAGCGACCTATATACTACGACACAATTGGCCAGATACAAGTAATACACAATAAATGGACATTACTTATGTACTACAACTTAACTAACTATTGGGAAGGAGTTCGTCGCATCGAAACTTACCTACGCGGAGTGGAAGATTGGTGCCAGATGACGGATCCTAGATACTGCAAAACTACTCTCAACCAGCTGCACCACGAAATAGATCTCTTGCAATATTACAACACTATATTGCTAACCCCACACAAACATTTAACTGAAAGGAAGAAACGTGGACTCGTAGACGGGGTTGGCTATTTAGCAAACAGTTTATTCGGAATCCTGAATCAACGGTTCGCTGAGAAATACAAAAACGACATAGAAGCCGTACATAGCAACGAAAACTACTTATTCGAACTCATAAAAAATCAAACTTCGATAGTTGAACTACAGAACAAGGTTTTGAAAAAAAATGAAGCCAACATACTGCAACAATTCAGCGTCATCGAAGCCTTCATGAACGAAACAAACATAAATTTGGCAAAAATTGAGTCTACCTTGGAAATCGCCATGGCCACCAGCTACTTTAACTCTGCGGCCTTGTCAGCTTACCTACTTATCAACAATCTGAAGAACATGCAAGAAATGCTCTTTAACACCTTAACCGACGTTTATAAGGGTCACATTGACGTCCATCTCGTGACTCCTGTCAACCTAATCGAACAAATGAACATTATCGCCGGAAAACTACCCAGGTCTATATCGCTACCTGTAAACAACATACGGGAAGACATTAAGGACTTGTACAAACTACTGTATGTCAAGGCTCGAGTCACGGATACCTACTTCTTATTCGAGCTACACATACCCCTGATTTCTGATGAAGATTACACACTACACCGCGCTATACCGCTACCTATCAAGAGGGCTCAAGAAACTGTCATGGTGCGAGCAAGCGCAAAATACATCGCCGTGAACTTTCAGAAAAATACCTACATCTCTTTCACGGAAGATGACCTTCAACAATGCATCCAACTGAAGCCCGACAACTTTATATGCAACAAAAACTTACCAGTATTCAACCTGCACAATGAAAACATCCCATGCGAAGCAAAACTAATAAGCCACCGCATGACTACACCATGTGACGTCACGCACGCGTCATTTTTTTTATTTTTTTATTTATTTATAACACAAAACATACATAGGCTGCTATTTATATATCTGGAAACCGGGATTACAATCTTCTTAAATAGCATATTTGACCTCCATGGTAAAATTTGAACTTTTTTAAGTACTGGCCGGTATATTTTTTCTTTCTTATTAACGCTCGTCTTTGTTTTTGACGGGTTTTAAATGTCATCTCGCAGCAAGAATGGAACTCACTCGTGAAAATATTCGTGCTATGATTTATTATGATTTTCGGCGTGGTTTAACGCAACAACAGTGCATAGATCAACTAACTTCAACTTTTGGTGATGAAGCCCCATCTAAAACTACTGTGTATCACTGGTTTAGTGAGTTCAATCGTGGACGTAGTATGCTTACGGACGAAGTTAAGGCAGGTCGCCCGAAATCGGTCGTTGTACAACAAAATATCGAGGCTGTGCGAAAACTTATAATGGACGACCGACATGTTACGTACTGCGAGATAGAGGCGACTCTGGGTATTTCTATGACCAGCATTAATAGCATATTACATAATTATTCGGCTGTAAAAAAAATTTGTTCGCGTTGGATACCCCACAACTTAACAAAAGAGCAAAAAGATGCTCGCGTCGAATGGTGCAATAAAATGTTAAAAAAATATAACCGTGGTGACTCAAAAGCCGTTTATAACATCTATACAGGTGACGAATCCTGGATCTATGCATGCGATCCCGAAACGAAGCAACAATCAACGGTATGGGTGTTTCAAAATGAGCCGAACCCTACGAAAGTTACTCGTGCAAAAAGTACATTGAAACAAATGGTGGCCTGCTTCTTCGGTATTAATGGCCATGTAGCTACAGTGCCACTAGAAAACCGTAGAACGGTTAATTCAGAGTGGTACACGACCATTTGCTTACCGGAAGTATTTGAACAAATTCGTAAAACTAACCAGCGACGAAGAATCATTCTTCATCATGACAATGCCAGCTGTCATACGTCACGCGAAACAACTCTTTTTTTGGAGGGTCAAAATGTGGAATTAACGGGTCATCCGCCGTACAGCCCTGACTTGGCACCCAACGATTTTTATTTATTTCCAAATATAAAGAATAAATTACGCGGTCAACGATTTTCGACCGCTGAAGATGCTGTCGACGCATTCAAACAACACGTTATGGAGGTACCTCAGGCGGAGTGGCAGAAGTGCTTTAAAAATTGGTTCACGCGAATGCAAAAGTGCATAGATCATCAAGGGGAATACTTTGAAAAACAATAAAACCATTTTCAGCCGTGTACGTTTGTTTGTTTTTTTGTTTCCGGATATATAAGTAGCAACCCATAGTTTTTCTATACATAAGTTCCGCCAAACTGAGAACAGTTTGTTGGCGGATAAAGCGCTCTTAGTTTACACTTCTTATTCTACGCACTTAATATAACTAACATACTCACTACATAGCTCAATACACTACTTACTAAACAAATCTATCTATCGCTGCACACCCACAACACCGCCCGGCCCCGGACGACCACATGCGCGAGTTTACACTTTAATCGTGACTGGTAAGGTATGTACGCCTCCCGGTGCGCGGTGGCACTGTAGTTATGCAGCCTGACAGGTGATTATGATACTAGTATACTAAACAGACAAAAAACATTCATTTGTCCTGAGCATACCAAGACCACATTTATATTACAACCAGTTTTCTTAGTCTTATTGATCATATGTTGATTAGTATAAACAAATTTTCATAGTCATAGTAATCTTTAATCTTAATATGCTCACATCCAAATAATTGTTTGATTAAAAATAAACATTTATCTCATTTCGTGCAGTACATCTATGCCACATTTTAAGTATAAAAATGGTTTTATTTGCTTACTAACTGCTATACTATATTTATTTATTTTTTATTTATTTATTTTATTTCCACTCAACTATTTTAACTCGTATAACTCTAATAGTTTTTCTTTCAGCTTTCTTTTAAATGTTTGTTTACTATTACACATATCTATGGTGGGGGGTAGTTTGTTATATATTTTGGGAATGATATATTTACGCGTTCTTTGGCCGTAGTAATTGCTCGAATCATATTCTCGGTATATTTGTTGCGTGCTTTTCCTGAATTTACGTAACTGTAGTCTACGCGTTTTGAATTTGTCCTGACCGTAATCATCAATACATAGTAAATATCTAACCTTCTCATGCACTGGTAGTATTTTTAGCATTTTAAACAATCGCTTATAATTTTGGTTGCATTCGTGTTTAGTTCTTTTATCTATTAATATACTTTTTACTATTCTAATCTGAAGATTACATATTTTATCTAAGTAACTTTTAAAAGTACGTCCATACGCAATTAATCCGTAACTAATTACCGACTCGGCTAGCGAGTGATACAGGACGTGCATTAACTTTCTGCTCACAATGTTTTTTAAGTTTATTAATTTGGACAGAACTGATCGGAGTTTATTGCATACTATTTCGACATGGATCACCCAGTTAAATTTAGTGTCTATAGTTAAGCCTAAATATCTATATCTATCCACTACTTGTATACTACTGCAGTTACAGTCTTTTTGATTTTTATGCAGACAGTCGTATGTATGCCCTATGATGCTAACATTTTCACTTGGTTCCTGTTTGTATGGTGATTTAATTACCATAAATTTAGTTTTTTCTATGTTTATAATTATCCCATTATCGTGCGACCATTTTATTATATTTGTAAAATCCTCCTGTATGTTTTTTACCATTGTTTTAATGTCCCTATCGGCATACACCAGACATGTGTCATCCGCATACATATATGTTGACCCAGTCTTAACCACATTAATCATACTATTTACGTGCATTATATACCCCAACGGCCCGAAGACCGAACCGGTCGGCACTCCGTATACGACGTACACTCCGTATATTTAAAGACGCCTGGATCGAATTACACTCACCGAACACTTGGCTCGCCGTTTGCTGCGATACTTGCACATTACGGGCCATATGCGAAGAAGATGTGACGTCACACACTATGACATCCACGGGAATAGTAACTCTACCACAAGGATGCATTATGCAATCGAAATACCTAACTATTCACTCACTCAACCAGTACAACAGCAAGGTGCACATGAACTACGAAGTCAACGTGCCCTCAATAACATCATCAATTAATCGGATTGCGAACCTGACCTACCACAACATACCGCATCTCTACTATGCCGAACATGAAACCAGGGACACAGA
The DNA here is from genome assembly GCA_947086415.1 of Pammene aurita. Taxonomy (NCBI): domain Eukaryota; kingdom Metazoa; phylum Arthropoda; class Insecta; order Lepidoptera; family Tortricidae; genus Pammene; species Pammene aurita. Next base: position 20,476,296 of record OX352291.1, read on the forward strand.
AGAAATCGACAGAAGACTACTGTACGAGAAGACTAGAGAGCAAAACTTCCCAACAGCTCTCACCATACATGACATCCATCAATATGCCATATGCTACATCCTGCTAGCTATAGCCATCTCTGCTGCCATTCTTTGGGGAGTGGGAAGGCGCTATCCTAACTTATGCAAAATCAGAAAGCAAAAACAATGCTCACTGCAATCAGTGAAGCCACACTACGAGGATATCGAACTTCAACCGATGCCAAAGGAAAGAAGCCGGCCGCAAGCTAGAGCGAGACCGACGAGTAACATCGCACCGCGCCCGAGCCAGCACCTCGCGACCAACGAGTCCAACGACAATGTGGCGTTCAACTTTGAACTCTAATTGATTTAAAACTTATTAAGTAAATTTTGTAATAGCTTTCCTTCTATTGACTTTATCTTAACTTTCTCTTCTTCTGAAGTCGCCAGCATGTACAGTCTCACTACTGTACATTTTTCCGTTTACGTAGCGGCCTACTTAAGCCCGCGGTTTGGCACTATATTGTAAGTAAAGCGACGACAGTGCGTACCTACCTTGCGTACGATTAACATCAACAGAAGGAACGGCTAAATAGTATTCCTAACTCTGTGACATTTATACGATTAATAAACTAGTGTAACTTGAACTCAACTTCTTCTTCATCTCAACGCACTCAATCACATCAAGCAAGTGTAAGGGCTAGCTGGCCCCTACAGAGACTACTTCGACACTTTTTACGTCCTTTTCCCCAACTGAAAAGTTTTAGTCTGTCACTCCGAAATACACCGATGAATAGTCATCAAGTGTCTAGGCCTAGTAATAACGATAATCCGTAGAGCGGTTTAGTTGCTACGCTGATTGTATACCTACCATATTCCATGGCTAGCTCTCAGTCTGTATGAATAACCAATAAGTAGTGTAAGTAGTATTAGCAGTATATACTATGAAAAAAATCATACAATTTTAATAAAGATCAACGTTTTGTATTTTTTGTATTAATGGTAATAGCTGGTACATTATTCGGATTAAAAAACAATTTAAATACTTAAAGTAGCATTTTTAATTCAAGACAGTTATCGGACAGATATATATTGTCAACCACGTTATAGAGCAAGAGCTGTCAGATTACTGTCTTGAATTAAAAATACTACTTTAGATACATTTTGATTGGCGCTTTGTAAGTTGAGCCAATTTAAATCAAGGCTTTAGCCTGATCAAATAAAAGTCGGTGTATACCTAAGTAGGCTATATTAACTGAGCACTCTTACTTTAACAACGATAAACCTTCAGATGAAAGGTTGTTTGCTAGTTCTTTTATCAGTATTCACGAAAATTATTTAATTGACAATCATAATATGTACTTATTAATAAATTTTCGTAAATAAAAGTGCTTTTAAACGTGATTTAAAAGTTTTATTATATAATACTAAATAATAAAACAAATGTCTTAGGTGATGGATGATGAAAGATTTGGTGGACTACGAGGCGGCTTTTGTTGTTATTATGGCACTCGGGTCTGCGTGTGATTGCTTCGTAATCCTCCAACCAAACGCACAATAATAGAGCAAGCAAATACCTTTACTTAAATAAGAATCACAATAAGCTTTAAGCTTTAAAAACTATCCAGGTATATATAGCTGAGAGATGCTAATGACAGATGACGAGAAAATATTTAAAAATCGAACCATCCGTTTCGAACCTCTTCCTATCTAGGTATTTTATTGTGCAACATTCACAAGAACAATAAAAAAAAATACGTGAGTGTCGTGTCGTGGAACACTCGGTTGGAACGAAGTTATGTTATTTAATTTTCGACTTTTTTGTAATTTTTGTCAGTCATTTTGTCTTTTTTGACATTTTTGACTTTTTTTTACTTATTTGAATTTTTGACTTTTTTTTTATTTTTGGACTTTTTGACTTTTCACTTTGTAACTTCTCACTTTTCACTTCACTACACTTTATTCTATTTAATTTAACATGTTTCTCAATCATATGGCTTTGTGTCGCGTTTTCGTGACGGTCACGTGACTTTTGTTTCACTTTTTGCTGGGATCAATGTTAAATGAGATATCGAGGAAATACGATAAACACTTTTTTAAACTTTCGGAGCTAATATTTACGAAAGTATTAGTTTCGTTGGAGAGGGCTTTAAAAAAAATAAGGGTATTCAAAAACAATTTTTGGATAAAACTAATACCTTCGTAAAAATTAGCTCAGAAAGTTTAAAAAAGTGTTTATCGTATTTCCTCGATATCTCATTAAACATTGATCCCAGCAAAAAGTGCAAAGAATCTTTTTTATTAATAATAATTAAGAAAAACCAAAATAAGGGACCTTTACACCCCCCCCCCCCCCCCCCCTCACGGCTAGCAGCGCCCCCATCCACCGGTACTTTTAGTATAAATAAATAAATATTATAGGACAATCGTACACAAGTCGACCGACCTAGGCCCACAAGTGCGCTTTCACATTATCCTACACGATATCGGATGTAGGACCGACATCCTACATCCGATAATGTCGGACCGACACCAAGACCGGCTCTACAGACGTTGCAATTTATCAGGCCTCTACAGACGAGGGCGACATGACAGGGCAACAAAGTGAGACGGAGCTATAATATAGGTACGAGTAGAATGAGACGTTTTGTACAGCCATATATCCCCCTTAACTGCTCAAAAGTTGAAGGAAGGAAGGGAGATCCCTCACGGGATAAGTCCGCCTTTGCAGAGTCCGCTTTGTGTCAGAGTAGGTAGGTAGCAAAGGGGCCTGATTTTTATAACAAAAATTTTTGTCATCGCAAATTATTGAAGTTCTAAAATCGGGCCCCCTTTATATCCCTACCGTCGATTATTTACATTCGTGAAAATCGTGCGAGTTTAAATCAGTACATAATATAACGTTGCTTGAATTATATTTTGGCAGTATACGTAATATTACAAGAATGTAATACATTAGTAGGGGAATAATGAAATTACGTAGAAAACATGTAGTTACTCACTGACGTTATTTTAACATTTTGTAAAAAATGTTTTGAAGAAAAAAATAAAGGTTAATATAGGATTGGTTGTAGTATTTCTGTATTTTGGCTATGTTGTACGTGTCTCTTCATGGTTCTCGAGTACGGCGCCAGGGGTACGAAACTTAGTGAGCTAACAGAAGTTTCTACTCATTCTTTATGTTTTGGTTAACTTATTTGGATCCTTTGTGATAGCTATGTACGTACCTAAGTATTGTCACTTCTGTCTGAAATGCTCTAGAAACGAAATACTAGAGATATATAAATCATCGACATATAATTCGACCATGATATACGTGACATTTATAAGAAAATTATAAATATTTTTTATTAGTATTTAACCATCTGGTAACGTCTTTTTGTTGTGTGGGAACACACTTGATTACGAATCCCACAACGCTGCACATTCCGCCCGCGACGAGGGACGCGCGGGGGTTTGCAAGCTTCAAGTTTGCTCCCACACCTCCCGACACTTCTTCTATGTATTTCAATGTAAGAACACGTTTAAATATAATAATATTAATTGGAGTCAGATTTTCATTTATGGGTCACCACTAACTTTACCTTGAACGTGCCGAACTGTCTTGGCCTTCAGTTCGCACAGTGGTGACCCCGACGTGATTTCTGGAAAGAACATCAAGGCCGAAGATGCACGGGCTACCGGCAGTACAACAAGGCCAACCCCCTGCGGCGGCCCCACCCGCTGCTGGAGGTCACACGCAGCCGACAGCAGCCCCGTCAACTTCAAGCAACGTCGACATCAAGCCGGACATCATGGCAATCTCGCTATCGTCAAGGTTGCCGGAATTTTGGCAAGACCAACCACGGGTGTGGTTCATCCGTATCGAGGCAGTACTCGCGCCTCAGAAATAGGGCGATGACGCGCGATTCGACCTCGTCGTTGCAAAGCTGCCGAAAGAAGTGATAGTGCGGCTCACGGATTTTCTAACCCGCCCGCCGGCCGTGAACAAGTTTGCCGCGCTCAAGGCCAAGCTGTTGTCCTTGTTTGAGGACACAAGGATCCGGCAGATTGAAAAGTTAATCGGCGAAATGGAGCTCGGGGATTCGAAGCCCAGCCAGCTACTGAACAGAATGAAGGACCTGGCCCGGGAAAACTTCCCCGACGATACATTACGGATTTTGTGGCAAGGTCGCCTCCCTACGAACGTACGCGGAGTGCTTGCGGTTGCCGAAACGAGCGACTTGGACAAGTTGGCAATTATTGCCGACAACGTTGCCGAGGCAACGCGCCATAACTACGTGTCCGAGGTCAGACAACCGCCATGCTCTTCGAGCAAGCCACTGTGCGATACCACGCCGGGAACATCGAAGGAAGTCGCAGCCCTTACGAAGCAGGTAGCAAAGCTCAGCGCCAGAATGGCAAGCATGGAACGTACAAGGACTCGTCATGGAAGTGAGAAGCGGCGAGAACGCAGCTTCGGGAGATCAAGGTCGCGCGCAAGAAGTGCTTCACGCGAGCCGCCGCGTCGCGAAAAGGACAGTTCCGATTGGCTTTGTGCTTTCCACTACAGATTCGGCGAAAAGGCGCGAAAATGTTACCAACCGTGCGCGTGGAAATCATCGGGTTCGGGAAACTAAAGGCGATGGTGCAATCTACGGCGGAGGTTTGCACTACATCGGTTAGCCGTCGTTTGTGTATTACGGATAGGGCAAGTGGACTTCAATTTCTGGTCGATACAGGCTCGGATGTGTCGATCTTGCCGCCGAAAAATAGACTTTATAGCCGCGAGTGCGCGAGATATAAACTGTATGCCGCGAACGGGAGTGAAATCAAAACGTACGGAACTAAAGTGATGAGTTTGGACCTTAAGTTGCGTAGACCGTATCGTTGGGAGTTCGTGGTAGCAGATGTAAGGCAGCCTATTTTGGGAGCTGATTTTTTAGCCCATCATAAGCTGCTCGTCGACTTAAGCGAGCGCAGGTTGATAGACCTGACAACGCTTTTGAAGGTCGCGGCGGAAATTGTAAGTACCAACCAACCCTCTATTTTTGTAGTAGCCGTTGAACATCCCTTCCGTAATTTGTTGTCCGAGTACCCGGAAATTACTAAGCCTCCTTCATTTAAAGAGACGGCACCGCATAATGTACTTCATTATATTGAAACTACTGGGCCACCGGTTTTCGCGCGTGCTAGGCCCCTTCCCCCAGATAGGTATATTAAGGTTAAGAAGGAATTCGAGTTGATGCAGGAATTAGGGATTTGTCGCCCTTCAAAAAGTGCATGGGCTAGCCCGCTACATGTGGTAGCCAAAAAGAACGGCGACATTCGACCTTGTGGAGACTACCGGATGCTTAACGCTATAACCAAGCCCGATAGGTACCCCATTCCGCGATTGCACGACTTTACCTACATTTTGGCAGGGAAGAAAGTGTTTACTAAATTAGACATTAACCGCGCATACCACTGTATTAGCGTAGCACCGGAGGACATAGAGAAAACTAGTATTATTACCCCCTTCGGATTATTTGAGTTCCCCCGTATGAGTTTTGGTCTTCGCAACGCGGCCCAGACGTTCCAGCGCTTCATGAGCAACTCCGTACTTCAAGGTTTGGATTTCCTATTTAATTATTTAGACGATGTCATCATAGCTAGCGACACCAGTGAGCAGCATGAACGGCATCTAGCCACAGTGTTCGAGAGATTCACGAAGTACGGAATAACCATTAACCTCGACAAGTGCTGTTTTGGACAGCCGTCGGTCGAGTTTCTGGGGCATCATGTCTCGACAGCAGGTATCAAGCCGCTCGAGGATAAGGTAAATGCCATCACCGAGTACCCGAAGCCTGATACTGTGGAAGAGCTCCGCAGATTTTTAGGAATGCTCAACTTCTATCGAGGTCACATTCCGGGCGCAGCGGTCAAACAAGCCGAGCTAGATAAGTATTTAATTAACACTAAAAAAAGGGACAAGACTAAAATCGTGTGGACGACACAAGCGGAAGAGGCGTTCGTGCAGTGTAAAGCAGGTCTTCAACAGGCCGCTACACTCGCACACCCGAAGCCCGACGCGGTCTTGGCCCTGATGTGCGACGCGTCAGACATCGCCGTCGGAAGTGTTCTGCAGCAGAAGGTAAATAACTCATGGGAGCCGTTAGGGTTTTTCTCTAAAAAGTTGTCTTCGGCGCAAACGAAATACAGCACGTATGACCGCGAACTGCTCGCACTATATCTATCTATTAGGCATTTCCGGAAGTCGTTTGAAGGTCGCCAGTTGACCTTGTATACCGACCACAAGCCCCTATGCACGGTATTTAATAAAGTAGGAGATGATAGCAAAGAAAGCCCCCGACGCGCGAGGCAACTCCTCTTTATTAGCGAATTTACTACAGACATACGTCATATTAGCGGCAAAGATAACGTAGTCGCCGACACGCTGTCTAGAGTAGAAACAATTGACTGCCCAACAGTGATTGATTTCTCAGAATTAGCCGACGCACAGGCAAAGGACGACTATGTTTTGCACATGTCGCAATCCGGGCGTAACAGCGCGAGCAAAGTAGAATTGAAATTGATAACTATACCTAACTGCAATAAACCTATACTCTATGAAACGTCCACGCGTAAGGCTCGTCCTTATCTACCGTTAGAGTTCCGTAGGAAAATATTCGATAGCTTACATTCGTTAAGTCATCCCGGAATTCGCACGACTAGGAAGATAGTTAGTAATAATTATTTTTGGCCCGAAATTAATAAGGACGTGGGCAACTGGGCTAAGTCGTGTATTCAATGTCAGAAGGCGAAGGTCAACCGACATACCGTGTCTGACCTAGGTAGTTTTCCCGAATCGGCCGCCTTCGAACACATACATGTGGACATCGTAGGACCGTTAACTACGACTACAGATGGGTATAGGTACATTTTAACCATCATAGATAGGTATACGCGTTGGCCAGAAGCGTTCCCAATAAAAGAAATAACTGCAGACATAGTAGCTAAGACTATCTACGAGGGCTGGATTGTTCGCTATGGTTGTCCGATAAGGCTGACTAGCGATCAAGGGCGCCAATTCGAAAGTAAGTTATTCTCGGAGCTAATGAAGTTTCTAGGGGTAGACAAGATTAGAACCACCCCTTACAGGCCTCAGTCGAACGGTCTCCTTGAACGCATACATAGATCTCTCAAGGCTGCGCTCATGGCCAAACTCGAATTCGGAAGCTCATGGGTAGACATGCTTCCTAGTGTAATGTTCGGGTTACGCACGTCAGGTAGGAGCGACAGTGGCATAAGCGCAGCGGAAATGACGTTCGGGCGTACACTTAGACTACCGGGATCATTTTATGACATTTCGCAAGACAGAGACCCTGTGGACCCGTACAGCGTAGTCGAGAAAATTAGGGATAATATAGCTAAGCTCAAGCCTACGATTAAACGAGATAGGCAAGATAGGTCCATTTTCGTGCACGAAAGCTTATCTACCTGTACGCATGTTTTCCTCAGGGATGACACAGTCCGTAAGCCATTAAAACCGCCTTACGACGGACCTTATAAGGTCATCGAAAGGGGTGAGAAGGTATTTTTATTACAACTCCCTGGCAGGCAGGCTCGTGTATCCATCGATCGGGTGAAACCGGCATTTTTACTCCAGACAGATACAGACACTGACACTGACAAATCTCGACCTGGTAGTACGCGTAGAACCCCAAACAATCATACATCCAAGGACAGGGTGGATCGAGTACCGCCTTCCGCGGCACCGTCACCCGCACCTGCACCGGTGACTCGGACCACACGCAGCGGAAGGGCCGTTAAGAGACCAGTTAGGTTTCTAATCGACGACTAATAACAAGATGCACTATGGCACATAGTCTCTTTAAGACACAGTAGCGCAACTTAGCATTGCGTGAACGGTTGGTCGTTATGGTTGTTACATTTAAGTTTATAGATTGTCAATGTGTTTACTTTTTATAATTTAGATTAAGTATAAATGTGTTTTCGTTAGATGTCCACAAAAAGAACTTAGGCATTCTTTGGCATAAGAAGCTAAGTCCTTTTACGTTGGTAAAAATGTTCGTAGGTAACAATGTTGGCAAGCATTCAGTTTTCTTATGTGTAAAAGTACCTGGCACCGAGTTGCATTACTGTTTTAGTATTTTACGGTCCGGCCGGTCGTGATACAATTGCATTAATGATAACAAGGTCAGCTCAACGTAGTAACAGGTATAGCGCTATACAAAATACATTAGGTTGCAACCTAGTAAAGTAGTACTTTAGACTAAACCTACTTACAATGTAAGATTTTTGTGAGATTCAATTTATTTCTTTTTGCTAAATTAGTTATTTTTGTGTATTTAAGTAAACTATTAAGTCCGACGTAACCAGTTTCACTCAGATTCCAGCGGTAACGCTACGATTCTAAATTTAGACAGTTTTAACTCCAGTTTTCATAATTTGTATTGTGTGCACCATGGGTTTGGGACAAAGCAGAGACGAAAAGTCCCAGAATAGCAACATAGCGATCGCCCAGGTCCAGTCGATCTCCGGGCAGGTCGAAACCAAACTTAATTACGTTGGCACAGGGCTCATAGCAATTGGCGTGGTCCTGTTTATTATATTGGTGTACGCGCTGCGCGCGCAATGCAAGCGCCGCGCTAGGAGCTGGTTACGTCAGGCTGTCGAGGCGCTGCCGCCTCCCACGGCTATCCGAGTGAGCAATGTGCTACCGCAGCAAACGCAGTCAGCACAACCTGTGTACTAGTGTTAGTGTATGTAATTAGATTTAAAGTTATGTGTAGCATAAGGTAATGGTTCCGTAAGAGAAACCAATGTTTACTTTTTAGATTTTTAATTTCATTTTTTTTACAAGGGGAGGATTACTGTGGGAACACACTTGATTACGAATCCCACAACGCTGCACATTCCGCCCGCGACGAGGGACGCGCGGGGGTTTGCAAGCTTCAAGTTTGCTCCCTCACCTCCCGACACTTCTTCTATGTATTTCAATGTAAGAACACGTTTAAATATAATAATATTAATTGGAGTCAGATTTTCATTTATGGGTCACCACTAACTTTACCTTGAACGTGCCGAACTGTCTTGGCCTTCAGTTCGCACAGTTGCATCCTCGGCGTTTACTTTGAAGCTTGAGGATTTTTACCAGGTACTTAAATATAAGGGAGCCGGTACATCGAATCTACTAAGAGCCGAAAAGACTTTTCCCTTAGTCATAAACGGCCACTAAAGTTAAGAAATTGCTAATAATCGTTTGTCCTTTTCCCTCATATAGGTTGGACGGAAAGGGACAAACGATTATCAGAGGCCTCTTAACTTTAGTAGACGTTTATGAATAAACGTCTACTAAAGTTAAGAGGGGGGACTTCTTACGGACCGTCTCTGGTATAAAAGTTGTTTGTGCATAACATATGGGCAGATAGAAGTTTTTGTGGCAAAAATGTCAATTAACCGAGGGACTTCCTTCCAATAAATAATAAATATATCGATAACTTTCGAAGTGACATTTCACAACACATACTAAGACTAACGGGTAAAGTATACATTAACCTGTAATGCTGCCCACGGGAAGAGATGGGTAGGGGTGAGTAAATACTCAGTATTTATCCAAAGCCCCCAGTTTAGCAGGAGCTAAGATGAGTATTTACTTGGTATTTACTCGTGACTTTTTACTCACTACCCATCTCTACCCACGGGTATGATACGGGTAAAATACATAGTACGAGCAGCGGTGCGACGGATTTTTCCTTGATTTGTAGTATTTGTACTCGCGAGCGTGCACCCGTGCAAGTTAACATCAGGGCCGGATTAACCGTATTCGGGGCAATGCAATTCTGGGGGCCCTTTTTTCAGACTACTAAAGATCATCACTATCATCAGCTATATTCTAGTTGATAAAGGGAATTTTGGGCGCACGTTGGTCCTCTGGTAGACGCGGAGCCGCTAGGACTAAATACTCAGGCCTAAGGTTAATCCAGCCCTGGTTAGCAGAGGCACTAAATGTCAAATATATTGCAATATATTCGATAATAGACCATATAAATGCGTTTGTGGCTGTATGGCAGATAGATTACTGCGAGACGTGACTCGAATATAACGGAGTACACGTGACTAACTTTCCTATATTTGATCAACTAGTCGCAAATAGACGTGAGCATAAAATAGTTACTGTTCAACGTCTAGTAACTTTACCAGAAGTAGAAGAATAATTTACGAGTCATTTCACAACTTTAGCGCTGAATTTGTCCGATAAAAAAACTTTTATTTTTCTTTGTGGAATACTTTATCACTTTAAATATAATTAGTAACTCACCAGCGACGATAGGTAGGTACGTAAGTACTTATAAAAATATGGCCAAGTGCGTGTCGGACCACGCATAATGGAGGGTTCCGTACCTTCAATGGAATAAGAACCAAATTAATACGAAAAGAAAGGTTTTTTTTGGACATATGTCAAAAATGGCTTCACCGATAATGTTTAAAACAATTTTCGTAGAAAGTATGTAATAAGGCGCATCTTCTAATTTTTTTTCATATTATTGAACTCAAAAGTTATACTCACAATTTTTCTGACTTTCGAAGAGATTATTTCTGAAAATAATTACTTAGTCACAAAATGTTCGAACAAACGTCAATCTTATTTTTTAAACCCTATCGATTGATGAGCAACATGTCGATATTTGGTAAATAATTTTTTTTTTTGGAATTTAGCTACATATATGGAGCGCCCCCCCTAAAAATATTTTTTTGTGCAATTTAAGTACATAACTAAATTGCGGCATACAAAATACACCTTATGTCTAAATTTAATTAAGATACGTTTTATAGTTTTCTAGTAAAATGGCTGTGACATGCGGACGGACGGACGGACGGACAGACGGACATGACGAAATTATAAAGGTTCCGTTTTTGCCATTTTGGCCACGGAACCCTAAAAAGCACTGATACATGTACATTGATCTAGTAGCTCGCCACGGAATACGGTATACATTCAGTGAAACAACCGAACCTCTGTAGTGTGCCTTGCTATAGTTATTTCTGTGTCCGTATGCCTGGCAGACAATTATCAGCATGTCTTCAGGGTAAAGTAGTACCAGGTGATATCTTAACGTCGCTTAAAGTATTTGTATACGCAATAATGTTTAATTATATAGGCCCTACCCTTAACCTTAAATGAGACTACTTCGACACTTTTTACGTCCTTTTCCCCAACTGAAAAGTTTTAGTCTGTCACTCCGAAATACACCGATGAATAGTCATCAAGTGTCTAGGCCTAGTAATAACGATAATGCGTAGAGCGGTTTAGTTGCTACGCTGATTGTATACCTACCATATTCCATGGCTAGCTCTCAGTCTGTATGAATAACCAATAAGTAGTGTAAGTAGTATTAGCAGTATATACTATGAAAAAAATCATACAATTTTAATAAAGATCAACGTTTTGTATTTTTTGTATTAATGGTAATAGCTGGTACATTATTCGGATTAAAAAACAATTTCAATACTTAAAGTAGCATTTTTAATTCAAGACAGTTATCGGACAGATATATATTGTCAACCACGTTATAGAGCAAGAGCTGTCAGATTACTGTCTTGAATTAAAAATACTACTTTAGATACATTTTGATTGGCGCTTTGTAAGTTGAGCCAATTTAAATCAAGGCTTTAGCCTGATCAAATAAAAGTCGGTGTATACCTAAGTAGGCTATATTAACTGAGCACTCTTACTTTAACAACGATAAACCTTCAGATGAAAGGTTGTTTGCTAGTTCTTTTATCAGTATTCACGAAAATTATTTAATTGACAATCATAATATGTACTTATTAATAAATTTTCGTAAATAAAAGTGCTTTTAAACGTGATTTAAAAGTTTTATTATATAATACTAAATAATAAAACAAATGTCTTAGGTGATGGATGATGAAAGATTTGGCGGACTACGAGGCGGCTTTTGTTGTTATTATGGCACTCGGGTCTGCGTGTGATTGCTTCGTAATCCTCCAACCAAACGCACAATAATAGAGCAAGCAAATACCTTTACTTAAATAAGAATCACAATAAGCTTTAAGCTTTAAAAACTATCCAGGTATATATAGCTGAGAGATGCTAATGACAGATGACGAGAAAATATTTAAAAATCGAACCATCCGTTTCCAACCTCTTCCTATCTAGGTATTTTATTGTGCAACATTCACAAGAACAATAAAAAAAATACCTGAGTGTCGTGTCGTGGAACACTCGGTTGGAAAGAAGTTATGTTATTTAATTTTCGACTTTTTTGTAATTTTTGTCAGTCATTTTGTCTTTTTTGACATTTTTGACTTTTTTTTTACTTATTTGAATTTTTGACTTTTTTTTTATTTTTGGACTTTTTGACTTTTCACTTTGTAACTTCTCACTTTTCACTTCACTACACTTTATTCTATTTAATTTAACATGTTTCTCAATCATATGGCTTTGTGTCGCGTTTTCGTGACGGTCACGTGACTTTTGTTTCACTTTTTGCTGGGATCAATGTTAAATGAGATATCGAGGAAATACGATAAACACTTTTTTAAACTTTCGGAGCTAATATTTACGAAAGTATTAGTTTCGTTGGAGAGGGCTTTAAAAAAAATAAGGGTATTCAAAAACAATTTTTGGATAAAACTAATACCTTCGTAAAAATTAGCTCAGAAAGTTTAAAAAAGTGTTTATCGTATTTCCTCGATATCTCATTAAACATTGATCCCAGCAAAAAGTGCAAAGAATCTTTTTTATTAATAATAATTACGAAAAACCAAAATAAGGGACCTTTACACCCCCACCCCCCCCCCTCACGGCTAGCAGCGCCCCCATCCACCGGTACTTTTAGTATAAATAAATAAATATTATAGGACAATCGTACACAAGTCGACCGACCTAGGCCCACAAGTGCGCTTTCACATTATCCTACACGATATCGGATGTAGGACCGACATCCTACATCCGATAATGTCGGACCGACACCAAGACCGGCTCTACAGACGTTGCAATTTATCAGGCCTTACAGACGAGGGCGACATGACAGGGCAACAAAGTGAGACGGAGCTATAATATAGGTACGAGTAGAATGAGACAGAAGTTCTCAAACCAGTTGCCGCTCATAATATGCGTTGGTAAAGTTGTGCTCAGTCTTATATAATTATTTTTAAATTATTTAGTCTTTCTTTTAGTCCAACATTACTTCAACACTTTTTTTACTAGTAGCTATGTGAGTCAGTTTGGCGGGAACACTTTTTTTATACCTATGATGTTTATCGAACGAGCGAAGCGAAAGCTAAGCGAAGTTTTTACAAACAACATAGGACGCAACTGACACCTAGGACCTACTGGGACGTCTTGGCATTTCGATTTCTTTTTGATTTTGAGGGTATTTTCCGAGATAACTTTAATAGTAACGTTTTTCTGATCTTTATTAAAGTTGGGGTAGTAGCAGAGATATATGTATATAATTTGAGAGTTCGTATATGAGCAGGATCGATCAATGGGCTATGGAGCTAGAAGGCGAAAAAAGATCTCTGTGAAGGTCTTGTTATATTGGTCAATTCGTTTACTAGTAAATCGCGAATTCTCAGTTCGAATTACGCCTTAATTATATAATCTGTGCCTTTGTCCCCGGCTTTTTTCCAGAAACTAACTAGAAGCTGAGAACTGAATAGTCCACTAAACAGACCCTGGAGATGACGGCATAATTATTAGGTATACCTATCTAGTTTTCAGACCACGGTCTGACCTTCAGGTTACTAGGACTCATTATCAACCTAGAGTCAATATAAAATGGTAATTAATTTCCTATGATTAATATGGTAAAAGCACAAAAAAATACAAATAAAATGAAACTTCACTTTTCAGTGATGTCAATAAATACGCAAATATTTAAATATATTATATTCATGTATGTTATTAATTTATTTTTCACCTCAGCAGCTCGAACAAGGGTTCTTTGATGCTCAATAACAGTGAGCAAAATTCAATTTTGCTGCGAGCGTGAGACAAAATGACCTTGAGATGTCCTCAGTAAAAAGACAGAGAAAGTAATATTTTCAAACTTCATATTCCCGCTTTTCTTTTTTATTTGAATAACAAACCCCCGATGCACACCAAAATAGCTTGGAAACCTAATCACATGATTTGGCGCAGGCACTAGTTTTTAGTAAATCTGCTATTTGTAATAAGTGGCGAAATTGGATCGGAAGTCAGTAAAAGAGACGAGAATTGAGTGGGCGTTAGTGAAAGTAGAGCGAAAGACAAGCGGAACTGGGTGGACGCGGAGCGGAACTGGCGGAATTGGAGCGGAACTGGAGCGGGATTCTGTAAAAGTTGCGGGAATTGAGTGGACGTAAGTGGAAGTAGAGTGGAAGTGAAGCGGAACTGGTCGGAAGTGGAGGAAAACTGGCGGAAATGGAGCAGAACTGGCGGATTTAGAGCGGAATTGGCAGACTTGGAGTAGAAGTCACTAAAAGTGGCGGAAATAGACTGGAAGTCAGTGGAAGTGTAGTGGAACTGGGTGGAAGTTGAGTGGAATGGCGGAATAAAATCGGAACTCATTAAAAGTGGCGGGAATTGAGTGGAAGTCATTGGAAGTAAAGCAGTGTACTAGGTAGAGGTCGAGCGTAACTGGTAGAACTGGAATGGAACTTGAGCGGAACTCATTAAAAATGGCGGGGATTGTGTGGAAGTCAGTGGAAGGGGAGCGGAGCTGGGTAAAATTGGAACGGAATTGGCGGAATTGAAGCGGAACTTGAGCGGAACTCATTAAAAGTGGCGGGAATTTAATGGAACTCATTGGAAGTATAGCAGTGAACTAGGTGGAGGTGAAGCGGAACTGGCGGAACTGAAGCGGAACTTGAGCGGAACTCATTAAAAGTGGCGGGGACTGTGTGGAAGTCAGAGGAAGCGGAGCGGAGCTGGGTGAAAGTGGAACGGAACTGGCGGAATTGAAGCGGAACTTGGGCGGAACTCATTAAAAGTGGCGGGAATTGTGTGGAAGTCAGTGGAAGTGGAGCGCAGCTGTGTAGAAGTGGAACGAAACTGGCGGAATAGACTCCACCACCACCTCCACCTAGTACACCGCTCCACTTCCACTGACTTCCACACAATCCCCGCCACTTCGAATGGGTTCCGCTCCAGTTCCGCTCCAGTTCCGCCAGTTCCACTCCACCTCCACCTAGTACACCGCTTTACTTCCAATGGCTTTCACTCAATTCCCGCCACTTTATGAGATCCGCTCAAGTTCCGCGTCTATTCTGCCACTTCCGTTCCATTTTCACCCAGCTCTGCTCCACTTCCACTGATTGCCACGCAACCGCTGCCACTTTTAATGAGTTCCGCTCAAGTCCCACCAGTTCCGCTCCACCTCCACTTATTACACCGCTTTACTTCTAATGACTTCCACTCAATTCCCGCCACTTTTAATGAGTTCCGCTCAATTTCTGCTACAATTCCGCCAGTTCCGCTCCACTTCCACCCAGTTCCGCTACACTTCCACTGACTTCCAGTCTAATTCCGCCACTTTTAGTGACTTCCACTCTAATTCCGCCAGTTCCGCTTTAAATCCGCCTGTTCCGCTCCATTTCCGCCAGTTTTCCTCCACTTCCGACCAGTTACGCTTCACTTCCACTCGATTCCCGCCACTTTTACTGAATCCCGCTCCAGTTCCGCTCGAATTCCACCAGTTTCGCTCCACTTCCACCCAGTTCCGCTTGTCTTCCGCTCTACTTTCACTGACTCCCACTCTATTCTCGCCTCTTTTACTGACTTTCGAGTCAATTTCGCCACTTACTACAAATCAGGGGTGTTGCGGATATTCGTATCCGCATCCGCAAATGCGGAAGTTCCGCATTAAATTCAACATCCGCATCAACATCCGCATCCGCATGAAATCAATGCGGAGCTGATGCGGATGCGGATGTTGAACAAGTCGCTGCAGGAACAACGTAGCAGCGGGGCACGCGCTACGAGTAGGAATTTTCGGCTTTAGCCAATAGGAATCTAGTTACGTTATTGTGATTCGTTGATCGAACGCTTGCGCCTATGGCGGACAGTGACAAGACGCGACCAGTTTGTTTTGTTTTCATTTTAGAATTGAGATGCAATTACAGAGTGAAGCGTGTAATGTGAGTAATAGTAAACAATTGCGTATATGAGTGAAATTAACTAAATTAAGGTATAAAAAGACTTTGTGTGTGTGCATTTGCGTTTAAGACTGTTGTTAGTGTTTAATAAAGAGCTAATTTAAATAAAAAGAATGGCACCGCCGACCCAAAGTGCGATATGGACCTATTTTAAACCATACGAAAATGATCGAGAAAAAGCTCAGTGTACAATATGTTTCAAAACATATTCTCGGAAGGGACGTACAACCACTTCATTAAAAAATCATTTGAAATCTATGCACCCAGACGAGTTCAATTCATTCAGCGGTGAAGTTCACAAAAAGTACCAAGAAAAAAAAGACGAATCGGGTAAGTTTATTTTTATTTCTCTGATGATTGGAAAATTTGGAAATTGGAATTGATAGTTCATTTTACGTAAACAATGATTCATACTATTCATAGTATTCAATCATACTTAGCTTGTTTTGTTATATTCGCGTTTCTTTTTCAAACTATATTTGCGAGTTGGTATTTTTTAGTAATATTTAGGTGGTAATTTTGCCCCGGAGCAGACCTTAAAAAGGAGTTAGCGTTATACCGCAGCAAAAAAGGACAAATGTTTCGGAGAACCCTCTTAAGTGGTGGAAAGAAAATAAAGAGTTTAAGCTGTTATCTCATATAGCACGAAAATATTTATCATCTCCACCAGCCAGCGTTCCTAGTGAACAATTATTTAGTGCCGCGGGACTTATTTACGACCCTTTACGCAATCATCTGGACCCGGAAAAGGCAGCCAAGTTGCTATTCATAAAATATAACGCACCGTTATATAAGTTTAATTACTAAAATACTATGAAAAGTATGTTTTATTTAATAAAAAAATGTGAAAAAAGTAATTTTTGATGATTTTTTTAAGTACCTAATGATACATCCGCATCCGCATCCGCATTCGCGGATGTGAGCCTTATAATATCCGCATCCGCATCCGCATCCGCGGATGTCAAAAAAACTACATCCGCAACATCCCTGCTACAAATAGCACATTTACTAAAAACTAGTACTTGGCAACTAGATATATGTATTTGATGGCGACTGTACAACATAATTATAATAATTATGTTTAGGATTCGTGCCTGTTTGTGTTCTAAATATTAAAAAAAAAATCCTTTAAAAAAATTGCGTCGCCATTGTTTCGAGCATTCGAATTTTAAAATCCGCGCCGATGGCGCCGGCGCGGACTACACCAAATCTATACCTACTCGTGCACGCACACAAGGAAAGATTATCGGTCCGACAGCTGTCGGGGCTCCGACATGCCCAACGATATCGGAAGTGCATCGCCGATATGGGGTGTCGGAAGGTCCCTAATAGAAAGGCAGCTGCCAGAAAGTGCCTTGTGGCGCCAAGTCCGCCTTTTTGCGTGAAATGCATTGTTTTAGTTATAGTGATTAGTTAAATGAATGAAAAAATACAAAAGTACACATATTTACTTCCCTGTAGTCCTATCCTACATCCGATATCGTGTAGGATAATGTGAAAGCGCACTAAGGCTTATGTTTATCTACAACTGCACCAAAATTCAGCTATATACGAATTATTTCCCCTATCAGGCAGTTAAGCGTCTTCGTTTGGTGAGCTAATAGCAAAGTTTCACTTGCATCGTGGTTTCATAAAACCACACAATGTATTTTTTTTGCTCCAACCCTATAGTGTGGGGTGTCGTTGGATAGGTATTTAATAAATAATAAGGGTTTTCTAAAACAATGTTTGGATAAAACTAATACTTTCGTAAATAATAGCTTCGAAGGTTTAAAAAAGGGCGTCCCCCCCTTCAACTTTTGAACCGTGTGTCCAGATTTTGAAAAATTCATGAAAGTGAGGCCTAATACAACTTCAAGATGTGTCGCGCAAATAAACCTTTCCCCTTTTTACCCCACCGCACCATAAATCAAGGTGGCTCCCCGTCCTAAAACGACCCATGGGTTCTAAGGGTTCACTATGTAAAGTGAGATCTCATCATCATCAAAATTCTTATAATGTATTTTTTTAGGGTTCCGTAGCGAAAATGGCAAAAACGGAACCCTTATAGTTTCATCATGTCCGTCTGTCTGTCCGTCCGTCCGTCCGTCCGTATGTCACAGCCATTTTACTCGGAAACTATAAGACGTATCTTAATAAAAATTGGACATAAGCTGTATTTTGTACGCCGCTATTTAGTTATGTAGTTAAATCGCAGAAAAACATATTTTTAGGGGGGGGGGGGGGGCGCTCCATACATGTAACTAAATTGTTAAAAAAAAACTAACTAAATATCGACCTGTTGCACATCAGTCGATAGGTCTTTAAAAATAATATCGAGGTTTTTTTGAACATTTTGTGATCTTAGAGAATAGTTTCAGAAATACTCGCTTCGAAATTCAGAAAAATCGTTGTACTTAAGTTCAAACAATATGAAAAAATTGAGAATAAATGCGCCTTCGCCTTATCACATACTTTCTACAAAAAATATTTTGAACATTATCGGTTCAGTAATTTTTGAGTTATCTCCAAAAAACTGGTTCCAAAGGCATCAGATACGACCTTTTGGTATTACTTTGGTTGATATTCCATTGAAGGTACGGAACCCTCCATTATGCGTAGCCCGACACGCACTTGGCCGGTTTTTTTATTATCGTATACAATACAAATAGCTAGGAACCATTTTTATGAAGATCGATGCTATCTCTAAGGCCACCAACTACTTAATTAAGGTCTTGAGGGTTAATCGTCTCACTAGAATGACGAGGCATAATGTCACTTACTCTGTCGAATCGAATACTTATAGATGTCATTTGCGCGCTATAAAATACTTATCATTCGTCCCTTTCATTCCGATAAACAGCAAGAGCTACCCAAAAATCACATCACACACAATTTAGCAGAGTCAGATGGATATCCAATCCTACATTTTTATAATAACTTGGAAGTACGAATGCAAGTTGGATATAGCCGTATAAGGGTGGTAAGAGGGTGCAAGGGTGGCTGACTCGCCGTTTTCTTAGTGCGCTGCGGCTTACTGACGTCATACTGCATTAGTCGGCACTGTATTAGTAACTCAACCGCAAGGGATTATACATATAACTAGACTAGGCAAACAGCTGTCAGTCGTGGTTTAAAAAAACATATATTTATAATAATTTTACGATACGGCCTCCTAGCCCAGTCGGTAATGACACTGCCTACGAAGCAGGAGGTCCCGGGTTCGAATCCTGTTAAGGGCATTTATTTGTGTGTTTATCACAGATATTTGTACCTGAGTTATGGATGTTTTCTATGTATTTAAGTATTTATCTATATCTATCTATTATATATATTGTCGTCTAGTACCCACAACACAAGCCGCTTATTGAGCTTACTGTGGGACTAGGTCGGTTTGCGTAAGATTGTCCTATAATATGTATTTATTTCATTTTGCCACTTCAGCCCTTATCGACGCAACTGTCGGAGTAATTGTAACTGCTTTCATTCCTGTCCATGCATGAAACTTTTAGAAAATTTGCAAACAGTTCTTTTTAATTTAAAAATCGATGTTGTAACTTCTAAGAGCCAAATCCTCTACTTCCGTCCCTACCCGTTATCGGGTAATTATCTATTATTCTATCGGGAAATTAAACAAACCAGTGGGTTCGAGTCACCCAGTATGCATATTTGGCTGTATGGGTTATCTAGTTACCTAATTTTGGACTCTTGTCTCTAATGTTTACCCATGTATGGTTTTGGTGGAATATGCAGTTCATAAATTTCATTTAATGTGAATATTTACTCGTTTAACCATAATGTAACCGGGCTTCGCTAATATAATTAAAATGTTTAATGGGCTTTTACGTCCCGTAACCCCAGTAATTGATTTTATGCTTTCCCAGTTTATCGTGAGTTATTAAACTTAAGGGGTGTAAGGTTAAACACGAATATGACCGTAAAGTTAGATTAACTTTGCTTGAAATCTTAGTAATGCTATCGGCTATACGATTAAAATTGGATCATTTTAGATTAAAGCGGGCTAAGTGGTATTTGATGGGTTTCAGGACAATTACTTAAGGTGAAGCGAGTACCATGGGAGGCTAGGAGCCACTTTATATACTGTGGAGATTTAGTAAGCATGCAAAACTTATTTTTTTCATGAGGAATATAATTACCGTTTTATATAGATAGATAGATATAAATTTATTCAATAAAGCACACACATTATAAAAAACAGAGGTTGAAAAATGCATACCTAAAGGTAAACACTAGTCCAGTATAGGTAACCAGGGATGTTGCGGATGTAGTTTTTTTGACATCCGCGGATGCGGATGCGGATGCGGATATTATAAGGCTCACATCCGCGAATGCGGATGCGGATGCGGATGTATCATTAGGTACTTAAAAAAATCATCAAAAATTACTTTTTTCACATTTTTTTATTAAATAAAACATACTTTTCATAGTATTTTAGTAATTAAACTTATATAACGGTGCGTTATATTTTATGAATAGCAACTTGGCTGCCTTTTCCGGGTCCAGATGATTGCGTAAAGGGTCGTAAATAAGTCCCGCGGCACTAAATAATTGTTCACTAGGAACGCTGGCTGGTGGAGATGATAAATATTTTCGTGCTATATGAGATAACAGCTTAAACTCTTTATTTTCTTTCCACCACTTAAGAGGGTTCTCCGAAACATTTGTCCTTTTTTGCTGCGGTATAACGCTAACTCCTTTTTAAGGTCTGCTCCGGGGCAAAATTACCACCTAAATATTACTAAAAAATACCAACTCGCAAATATAGTTTGAAAAAGAAACGCGAATATAACAAAACAAGCTAAGTATGATTGAATACTATGAATAGTATGAATCATTGTTTACGTAAAATGAACTATCAATTCCAATTTACAAATTTTCCAATCATCAGAGAAATAAAAATAAACTTACCCGATTCGTCTTTTTTTTCTTGGTACTTTTTGTGAACTTCACCGCTGAATGAATTGAACTCGTCTGGGTGCATAGATTTCAAATGATTTTTTAATGAAGTGGTTGTACGTCCCTTCCGAGAATATGTTTTGAAACATATTGTACACTGAGCTTTTTCTCGATCATTTTCGTATGGTTTAAAATAGGTCCATATCGCACTTTGGGTCGGCGGTGCCATTCTTTTTATTTAAATTAGCTCTTTATTAAACACTAACAACAGTCTTAAACGCAAATGCACACACACAAAGTCTTTTTATACCTTAATTTAGTTAATTTCACTCATATACGCAATTGTTTACTATTACTCACATTACACGCTTCACTCTGTAATTGCATCTCAATTCTAAAATGAAAACAAAACAAACTGGTCGCGTCTTGTCACTGTCCGCCATAGGCGCAAGCGTTCGATCAACGAATCACAATAACGTAACTAGATTCCTATTGGCTAAAGCCGAAAATTCCTACTCGTAGCGCGTGCCCCGCTGCTACGTTGTTCCTGCAGCGACTTGTTCAACATCCGCATCCGCATCAGCTCCGCATTGATTTCATGCGGATGCGGATGTTGATGCGGATGTTGAATTTAATGCGGAACTTCCGCATTTGCGGATGCGGATACGAATATCCGCAACACCCCTGTAGGTAACTACAGAAGTTTACAATGTGTTCAGCAATGTGCGCGATAAAGAAAAGGCTCAGACTCAGCATAATGTTGCGAAATTGCAAGTTGACCCCACAATTTGCAACGCTGTTATTCTGTCCTGGCCTTTAAGGAGTCTAACGTTGTATAAAAAAAGAAAGTTGACTTAAGATATAGGGGTATTAATTTTTTTATGATTCAATATTAATGTCATTGCGTGGTTTTCACAGTACATATAATAGCATTCTGAGTCCACGTACCGTAGCACTTACAATAATATTTCAAGAATATAACATATTAATATTCATGGGTTAAAAAAAAATTGTTGTAAAGTTGCAAATATTTATAAAATGTATTTATTAATACCAAGATGGTGGCAAACAGGCGCGGATACAGCCCCAACCCCCCCCCCCCTGAAACGCAAACCACGACGTATACTACGGGGCCCATAGGTCCGAACCGCGAGATTTAGATTTTTTGTGAACGAAATCCAGGATCCGCGCCTGGTGGCAAGCAAGCATACGGCCCACCTGATGGTAAGCTGCTATGGATGGAACTCCAGAGGCGTCACATGCGCGTTGCGGACCCTACCCCTCTTGTGGTAATAATAACACAAGTGATTTATCTTCTGGCGAAAAAAACAACTTAGTTTGAAATACGGACACAAAGCCCCTCTGGGATCGAACAATAAGGGGCGCTCTTACACCTGCTATTTATTTTTACTGACTACGCAAAACCTCTGTGCCAAATATATACACGGTAAGGTAACGTCAGCAAATTTTTACAACTGTGTTTCCATTTTGTTGCTACTGACGGTTTAGACCCACATCACATTTATTGACGTTTGTATTAAGGTTTAGAGGGCCATTATGTTGTTTTAGGTTGGGTGTTCTTTCGTTTGATCGTATTTGTATACGATACGGTCACCTGTCAGGCGGCATATTATATAACCTTCGGGTCGACACGTAACAATTGGACGGTTTGAAACTCCGTTACATACATACCTTAACCGATGATGGTAGAGGTAGATACTTAAATACTTACTGATTTTTAACTATCAATGCAGGTTTTAAAAGGGTAGATTAGGTTAGCTTTGGTTAGGAACAGGGATTAAAAGAATCGATTCATTCTCCTTGTGATTGTCCCGGCTTTTTCCACGGCTCAATTGAGCCTGGAATCCACTTGGCAACCCAATCCCATAAGTTGGTGTAGGCTCTAGTTTTAACGAAAGCGACTGCCATCTGAACTTCCAACCCATATTGGGATTATGTTCGGTTTCCTTACGATTTTTTCCTTGATTTCTGACTATTAAATAGCAAATGATATTTATTAGTATTATTATTTACTAAGCAGGCAAGCAGTTCTGACAACTGATATTGCTTGTATACAGTAATCATTACGATAGTTATCGTTAACGAGTAGATGCAATGTAGGAAAAAAAAACTCATAGACATTTTTTCCCGTCATTAATATTTTCTCAAAAAATAAAGAAAATTGTCAACCGGCACACATTTCATGCTCAAAGGGAGAGCGTCAGGAGGAGGGGAATGCGCCCATTCATAGTGTGCGTTAAACACCATACCTAAAGTTATGATGCTAATAAAATAACAGTTTCAAAACTTTATGAGTTTGTTTTCAAAATACGTAATGTAACCGGATCAAAACCTGAACGCTGGACGATACGTCATTGCAGCAACATTGCCGAGTATGTTCAACTTTGCTTGAAAATCATGATATTCTTTGCCAAATAGCTTTTTATTTACATCTTATTCATGAATTGGGAGAATGGAGGCCATTATTAAGAATTTAACGGCCTCCTAGCCCAGTCGGTAGTGACCCTGCCTACGAAGCAGGAGGTCCCGGGTTCGAATCCTGGTAAGGGCATTTATTTGTGTGTTTATCACAGATATTTGTTCCTGAGTTATGGATATTTTCTATGTATATAAGTATTTATCTATATCTTTATATTATATATATCGTCGTCTAGTACCCATAACACAAGCCTATTGAGCTTACCGTGGGCCTAGGTCGATTTGTGTAAGATTGTCCCATAATATTTATTTATTTAATTAAATATACATATATTGTTATTGTTACCCATAAACAGCTTTTGTTACCTTGTATAAACAATGACGACTGACGACCGGAATACAACAAAACAATTTAAAGAATAATTCTTCGAATACTTAATAACGACAGATACGCCCTCAATTTCAATCGAAATATTTACATCAGAATACTGTCAGCAAAATCCTTAATAAGTCTGAGTAGGCGTAAGATTTGATTGACTTCCTAAATTGTTACATTTATTCCTTACTGAATTTAAGCAAATGTTTTTAAAAGGTTTAAAATTTCCTGTTTGTATAAAATATTACTTCAAACCCTACCTTCTAACAAATTTATCAAAAACGAATCGGAATGATGTACTTATTTACAGGAGATTATTAGGGCTTTCAATTCCGGAATGGTTTGTATGGCGAATTCCGGAATTCTGAAGTTAGCCCATACAAACAATCCCGGAGTTGCAAGCCCTACAGGAGATCTAAAGTCAAAGGTACAGTCGCCCTCAGATCGCACCGGAGAAGGTGGTCACAAATATCTGAACTACGCCTCTATTGTCAAGGCGATAAAGTGCATGTTCAGATATTTTTGAGTACCTTGCGCGCTCCGAATTATTTGATGGCGACTGATGTATATCATTGTCGGTTGTTCATCATATCAGCCGAAAAACGTCCACTGCTGGACATAGTCCTCCCCCAAAGAGTACCACAATGACCGGTCCTGCGCCACCCGCATCCAGCGGACTCCCGCGACCTTCACCAGGTCATCAGTCCACCTTGCGGGGGGTCTACCCACGCTGCGCCTTCCGGTTCGTGGTCGCCACTCGAGAACCTTTCCGCCCCAACGGCCATCGGTTCTACGAGCAATGTGCCCCGCCCACTGCCACTTTAGTTTAGCGATTCGGAGGGCTATATCGGTTACTTTGGTTCTGCTGCGGATGGCCTCATTTCTGATGCGATCACGCAGAGAGACTCCAACCATAGCCCTCTCCATTGCCCTTTGGGTGACTTTGAGCTTTCTTATGAGGCCCATTGTAAGCGACCACGTTTCAGTACCATATGTCATCACTGCGGAATATTGGACAAAAAGATGTGCCGTAGCTTCCCGAACGCTGCCCACCCACGCTGCTTGTCGGTTGTTAATACTCGTACAATTTATTTCTACATAAATTTTGATGGCAGTAATGCCTTATTGACAACCGACAATGATGTACTTTGTCTTGAAAACATCACATAATTTTACAGTTAGCCAATGAGGGTTTCCGCGATCGACTTTTTCACTAGATGGCAGCACCGTGGCGAGAGGTCTTTTTGACAGCAGCTGTCAAAATCCACCAATAAACACGGATCAGAAGACAATCCGGATAGTACTTTTACTATATTTCCCTAACCACAGTTGAACCTTATTACCGAGCAAAACAGTCGTTCATAGGTCACTAGTAAAAAGTAATAAAAACGGTCCGATAGAGATCATAATGTAGGGGGCGTTGTCTCACTCGCACAATGCTGCCAACTTATGAAACTTACCAATGTGGTTTTATTTATCTACATTTATTTTAGTAACACACTAGAAGTTACTTCCTACTTATAATAATTTATTGCAAGATTTGAATGAATACTTTGTTCCCTTTTAGCTGCTTTGATTTTTTTTACGACGTAAATATTATTCATTCATTAAATTAAAGAATTGCAATGAATATTGCAGACAGTAATAAGTTTTGTAATATTTAAAATACGGTCTGGTATCCCCATCCCATCAGTCCCATAACTGACATAATATGTCACTGATATTATTTCAAATGACGCCGCTCAGCTCAACAACATTTCGTAACAACATTTTTAAGTAAAAATGGTCAAGATATGTTGCGTAAAAGGGTGCAGGGGTGAGACTTTACAATAAAGTAGACTTTCCTTTCACCGGTAATCCACAATCATTCAATTTTACGATTTAACAACAAGTTAAGGTTGTCAAACAATAGGGTGACTATGATGTCGGCAAGCTGAGGGTCGGTTTTGTTGTTTTTACAGAAATGTACTTAAGTACATGATCTGTTCCTAAGTATTACTTACACAGGACAGGAGTGGCCCGCGGATCTTTTTAGGCCCTTTCGAAAGGGTCCTAAAATGGTACAAGGCCATACAAAAAATTGTAGTAGTGGCAGTATAATAAATAAATAAATAAATAAATATTATGGGACAATCTTACACAAATCAACCTAGTCCTACAGTAAGCTCAATAAGGCTTGTGTTGTGGGTACTAGACGACGATATATGTAATAGATATATACATATAAATACTTAAATACATAGAAAACATCCATAACTCAGGAACAAATATCCGTGATAAACACACAAATAAATGCCCTGACCAGGATTCGAACCTGGGACCTCCTGCTTCATAGGCAGGGTCACTACCGACTAGGCTAGGAGGCCGTTAAAATATATTTTATTGTACAACATTTGTACAACAAAGAAAAATACAACAGGAAGAATATACAATATTTGTACTGTATCGGGTTCAGTAATTTTGAACCTGATGGTACATGGAAGAGATCTCTTCCAGTCAACCATTGAGCAGTTTGATGTTATTGATGTTTTCTTTATTTACCTTTAAGTATATTAAAGTCGGAGAACTGTCCACATCAGATATGACGCAATAGTGAGAGCCACGAACCCCCCTGTACTTACTTAGTTTTAGTTTGCTACACTAACTATCCCCTATTTTAAGACGCGGACATCTGGCAATTGTTCATCGGTGTTATGCAAACGAGTTGTAAGAAATAAATATCTTACAGTTCTAGGTTTGTTGCAGTGCAGTATCATGTAATTAATAAGATTATATCATTTTCAGGAGTTTCTGTTGGGGGAAAATAATGCAAAATGACGTTACGTTAATGTATTGTTTGTCGCCTACCTACTGTTTTCCGTAGCGATACGCAATGATTTACTTTTTTGTTATTATATTAGCGATGGGCTTCGACAGTTTTTACCTATTAACTGAAATATTTTGCTGGTCTGTCACTATGACGTCCTCCGATAAATAGCTGCCAGATGCCTGGATCTAGCAATAAGTTTAAAATAGTAAACTAATTAGAGGGGTTCTCTGCTCTCATTATTGCGTCAACGTATCTGAAGTGGCCAGCTCCTTAAGTCAGTAGAATGTATAAGTTCACATATGAACTATGAGACTTCTCTTTCTGGACAATACTTACTTACTAGACGACAAGCATATTTAATTTTATATTTATCTTCATATTATCCCAATCCCACATACATCATAGTGCATATGGTCACTCTACTTAGAATGAGATGCAGCCCCCTACATTACCCTCTCTTTCGGCCTCACTTTGTGGTCGAAGTATGACCTCCAGATTGTATTTAACTTCATGCCAATAAAAAAAAAATATTAAACATGATTGGTGGATTATGACAGCTAGACCTGTCGCCACGGTGCTGCCATCTGGTGAAAAACTCGATCGGGTAACTCTCATTGGATTTCTAAGCATCTTTGTATACCTTCTCATATTAACAATTAGTTTCATAGCACGGGAGATCTAATATAGGCCAAGAGCTGGGCACGTCAGATATGACACAATAATGAGAGCAACAGAACCCATCTAGTTTTTTTTTTTTTGACATACCACGACGGTGGCAAACAAGCATACGGCCCGCCTGATGGTAAGCAGCTACCGTAACCTATGGACGCCTGCAACGCCAAAGGAGTTTGATTGCTATACTTTCCTTATTGCTAGATCTGAGCATCTGACAGCTTTTAATGGGCGGAGGCAGTGACAGACAATTATTTCAGTTAGAAAAAAGTAATACCAAATAAGTAAAAACTGCCGCAGTTGTCTCATTTATAGAGGACAGGGCCTATATTTTAACATTAGAATATAAAAACATTGCGTATCATTGTGGAAACAAGAAGAGGAGGGGACAATCTATGAATTACATTATACGTCGTTAGACACTATTTTCCCCTAACAGAAACTTTTGGCATTGATATAATCTAATGATTTATATAATTTCTCATAATGTTGCATAAAACCTAGAACTCTAAGATTTGCATTCTTTGATCTCCACCAATGAACAGCTGGCAGATGTTCGGATCTAGAAATAAGCATAAGTATAGCAAACTAAACTAGAGAGGATTCGTTGCTCTCATTATTGCCTCATATCTGACGATGACGTGTCTAGCTGTCCGTCTAATACTTTTATCTTTGTGGTAAGGTACAATACAAACACAAAGTACCATATAAATAAAGCAGCAAATAAGTGGCCCAGTAATCAAATTTGCTGACTGTACCATTTAGCTTCTAACGGCACGTTGAATTACTATTTTCATTATACTATTATTATTACTTGACTAAGTTTTAAGCTGTTGAAAACTTTCATTGATTAACTAACAACAAATAAACTTAGCATTTACTTTTGATAGGTATTAGCTCTACACATGATAAATGAACTTTAACGTATCATTGTATAATGTCACGAACTTCTCAAACGTTTCAAGCGAATGTATAGGTGACAATTATTATGTTATGTGTGTAATTAAACTTTGATGAAATTGTTTAGAAATTTGAAATCTCATTAACGTAATTACTGTAATAAAGAAACCTCACTAAGAACCTGCGTTCGTTGATATTGGATTCGAATGAGACTAAGTAATATGATACAGTATGCAGTTGTAGGTACAATGTCTGGAATAACTGTTTCTCTTAGTCTCGTTACTAATTACTTAGATACAAGGTTTTGCTTTCAGCATTAAGTCCCTAGACACTTCGCGCCACTCCTTATTTGTACCGTCTCTGCTCCGAGAGATTACTTAAATGCACTGCACGCTAACAAAAAGTGCAGTCACCTTGCGTGATGTTATCTCTACACTACATACACAATAAAGCATCCTTTATTTTACTTACGCGATATCAAACTTACGCATCTCTCTCAACAAGACGTTAACTTGTTAAGTAGTCTGCATGAATAGTCAAGAGTAATGAAAAAAAGGTACACTTCAATGTTAATAAAATTATCTCGATTTCAAAATTATTTTTGCATGTTTTCAAAGTGGGGTATTCCACTCATACAATAATTTGTTATTAAATCAAATACAATTAAACATTGAAAACATTGAAAAAATAATCAACCCATCAAGACGTGAACCTGCATCGATACGCCTTGCCAGGGCTCGATCGCTTTACAAATGAAGGGTCAAGTTACTAAGTTGACGAAATTTTCAACGCCTTCCATCATCTTTTTGCATTTATTTTGATCTACATCGGCTTTACAGCAGCCGCGACATCTAGCTGCTAACTACTAAAGTTACCCTTATATTTAAAAATATATATGATGCATGTTATAAATTACAATCAATTAGAACTGAATGTAACATTAGGAATAATAAGAACTGGATAAGTGATAATCTGAAAAAAATGATCTTAGAACGCGATAGATTGTTTGTTGTTTGGAGCAGTGAACCAAAGAATATGATAAAAAGACTTAGTTATACTAAATATAGAAATAAGTGCAACAAAGCTATTCAAAGACGTAGAAATGAATACGATAAGCAAAGTATATTAAAATGCAATAATAATATTAAGAAAATATGGGAAAAAATTAATAGTCTGTTAGGGAATAATAAACCTTCATTAGATAGTTCCGTCCTTAGTCATATGGTAAATCAAAGGAGTATTAAAGACATCTGTGATAAGTTTGCAATAACCTTTTGTACTGAAATAGAGCAAATAAAACATACTTGTAGTGATATATGGTTAGATAGAAATATATATGTAAATAAGGCGAACGTATGTATGAGATGGCAACCCGTACACAGCAGAAATGTTAAAAGTGTGATTAGCCAAATGGATAAAAACAAAGCACCGGGAAGCGATCTCGTACGTATGTCTGACTTAAAGTTAGTCGTAGATAAAGTAAGTCCAGTCATAGCGAAACTTATCAATTTATCAGTCACTCAACACAAAAATCCCAACAAGCTAAAAGAGTCCTTAGTGCGTCCAATCCATAAAGGGTGACCATAAAGTATATGCTAACTAATAGACCAATATCCATTCTCTCTAGTATAGATAAAATTGTCGAAAAATGTATAATTAAACAAACCAGTTCTTTCTTACAAAAAAATAGTATAGTAAATGACTGTCAACATGGTTTTCAAAAAAACAAAAGCACTGCCACTCTCTTGTCTAAATTCAGAGATGAAATCAATTCTTACCTAGCGGATAAAAAGTTTGTTATAGCCATATTTTATGACTTTAAAAAAGCATTCGACACTTTAGAAATAAACACCCTTTTAAATGGCATGGACGAATGTGGTGTGGGACAGCCACTGAATTGCTGGTTCCGTGACTACCTCACATCACGTTCCTATCGTGTTAAGATTCGCGATGACGTAAGTGATGAAATACAGGTACAATGTGGAGAC
This sequence comes from Pammene aurita, assembly GCA_947086415.1. Classification (NCBI taxonomy): domain Eukaryota; kingdom Metazoa; phylum Arthropoda; class Insecta; order Lepidoptera; family Tortricidae; genus Pammene; species Pammene aurita. Next base: position 20,506,522 of record OX352291.1, read on the forward strand.
CACAGGGCTCCGTATGTGGGCCTATGTGTTACCTTATGCATGTAAACAGCTTATGTGGAGTTTTACAAAACTGTACTGCACACATGTTTGCTGATGACCTTTGCACCCTACATGCAGGAACCAATATAATTGAAAATTGTCAATTGGTTCAACAGGACATAGATTCAGTTGTAAAGTGGTCCCACGATAATGGCATACTATTAAATTCTGACAAAACTAAATTTCTCATGATCCAGTCGCCCTACATGTGCACTACAGAAACACCTTTGCCTATGTACTCGTACACTCACAGTTTTAGATGTTTCCATAATAATTTTCAAAATTGTAAATGCCAACCAATAGAAAAAGTAGATTGTGTTACATATCTGGGAGTTAAAGTTGATAATAAATTTTCTTGGCAACATCACATAAACCACATCTGTAGCAAACTTAGAATTCTGCTAGGAAAATTTTACCACCTAAGCTTTAAAGTACCAACTAATGTTCTAAAATGTCTATACTATGCAATAGTTGAATCGATATTGAGTTATGCCCTCGATTGCTATGGTCTTACTTTTAAATCATACATAGATAAATTAGAAGCTCTACAAATTAGATTCTTAAAATTGCTCGTAAACAAGAAAACAAAAAGTAGTTGCAACGGCGATTATTCAAAATTGTTTAAAATCTGTAAAATACTTCCAGTTAGTTTAAAACATAAATATCTGTTAGCAGTCAACAACCATTGCAATGGAGAACATAGCCCAATATTGATACATCATAAGCACACAACAAGGACAGTAACCGCGCGCAAAAATGAAATACCCCGCGTCACTAACTATTTCGGAGACAGAAAGTTAAGTAAAAGAATTCCATACTTTTTAAATAGTTTACCAGAAAATATCCGGCATGAATATAATAAAAATAAATTTAAAAAAGCGCTTAAACTGTACCTACTACAAACACTTAAGTGACATATGCGCTAATGTAAATGTCACTTCAGTGTTTAGCGAAACTTAAGTTAGTAGATTAGTAAAACATATATTATTTAAATTAGGAATTACATAGATACTCATACTTGCAGTCAAACTGTGTAAACAGTTTTGCAAGAAACTGCCTTAAATTTAATGTCTGTACTGTTTTTAATAATAATAAACAATAAAAAAATAAAAAAACCCTTACTCTTTCCGCCGACACTATCGCAAGTGTCGTATCACAACGGAAACATAGATGCTTTCAACTCATAATTATTTTCAATGTTTTCAATGTTTGTATTTTATTTAATAACAAATTATTATCTCGATTTGTTGTACCGTTGTTACGTAAATGCATGTTGCACCGGAGTAATTGAGTAAGGAACACTGCAATTTTATCCGAAAATTTCGGACATCCGCCGCTTTTCGTGCAGCGCAACTTGATTCCGGAACTTGAAGAATTCTACTTATAAGTTTAAACGCTTCTCATGAATTCGTTAGTTAGTTCATTGTTTAATCAACTGCGAAGTACTTAGATTTTTAATACGTACTATGCCACACCTGGACCCTCTGTGGGAGGCTCTAGGCCTTTGACCCTCCCGCGGGATCGACCTTCCGAATCTTTCCGGGTAGGTTTTGCACATATCCGCCACCATTTTAATTAAGCCAAATCTGGTTGCACGCAATATCTGAATTACTACTAAATAACTTTGAGCTGTAGGTGGTGCCTGACTATTTGTCGAAGAGGTACACTGGAACTAAGTTAGAAGAGTGATTATTATACTATATAAACCAAGGGGCTTTGTTTTTAGGACTAAGATTTATCGCCTGTCAGGTTGAAAAGAAAAAAATGTATGTGCTTCCGCTGACACGAAGTGAAAAATTTACAGAAGGGATTTATATAACCTATATTGATTTTTATTTCCTAATAGGCTTAAATCATGGATCAAACACCTATCATCAAATGATAAAAATGTAATCGATTGGGTAAAAATAGTTTATTGCATAAAAAACCAACACAATAGTACAACAGGCGGTCTTAATGCTATAGAGCATTCTATACCAGTCAACCTTTACGTCAAAAATATGAAGCCTAATATCTATTTTTTTCACGACTAATGTAAATGCCGCTAACTAAACTTTAATTAATAAGTTAAGTATCATATTCGCGTCACGTTACGGGACTTAAATCCCTACTGTTCAATTTTAAAAATCTATTATACGTTGCGTTAACATAGTTATATTATACGATTTCAAGCTCACATGGTCATTCACATTATCAATATTATTTGAAACGGGGTATATACCACGTATATTAGCGGTTTTGAGCACCCGATATTTCGGCGCAGTTGCATGCACCAATCATCACGGAGTAACTCTTATTATATTATAGTAACGACACAATGTTATTCATTCAAATTAAATTAAACACCCTTTGATGAATGTGGAGGCCTTAATTATATTATTTTAACGAAATAGAGGATGGACGTAATATATAACAATAAGTACGAGTAACTAAGTCCCCATTTAAACACTTACTTGGTTGTCTTTTCTTCTTTAAATAGAATACCTTTTGTATCCACTTCGCCTTCTCCCTGAGGGATTTTTCTGTAACTGCTTGTCTTATTCCAAGAATCTCGAATTTGCTAAAGCTTGCTCTTGCTTCTATTCAGTTCAAACAAGGTAATATAATTCTTGCCTCAAGAGGCAAGACTTACGACGTGTATTCCCGCTATTGACAACAATTTTTAGAAAATCACAATGGAATTATTTAATTAAACTCTTCTTAAGTCTTAGTTAATGGGAAGTCGGAGTATCACATTTTTAATTTGTAAAATATGTTATTCTTCTACTTTCTATTTGTTAAAATGTAATTTAGAAGACATCATATATTATGAATTTATTTAATCTTACTACATTAGTATAGGTACCGTATGAGGTACTCGTACACCTAACTTCCATGGCCCTATGTCAAGAGTGTCCATCTCCTCGCTGTGACAGCTACTGCCTTAGAACGTATCGGATACGTTTTCGGGGTTGTCAAAATCCCTTTCGTTTATTTGCGGCATGACCACAGACAAGATAATATATTTAAGTAGTTTATAGTAGTATTTTTTTACAAACATACTAATTAGATTGGGCAAATAAGGTAATAAATCGGACATTTATCTAGTTTTGTATTAAAATTACTGATAGATTACGTAGATTAAGGCAGATTGGGGCAGGTCCGGGAATTATACTAATTGCTTACTTGTCAACCCTACAACGTCGAAAGGTAAAATTGCATGGAGACGTCCTGTGTCACCGTTCATCTGTCAAATTTCTGTCACACGTTGATTTGTAGGGAAGACGACCTTCTGTATGAAATACTATTATATTATTCTGTGCCTATGTTCAACTTGATTTCATTGGATACAAAGAAACCTTTAACATCTAGGTGGAGTACAAGGAAAACAATCGTTTGCGGCAACAGCTATATCCGCCGGACGGGTCATTTCCGGGAATGGCGGCTAGGTGATTTAGCCGCCGTTGCTTCTTAAAGGTTATTTCACACTGATGTGCAATTATTATCTATCCTGTTCCGCCTCATCTCACCCCCTTACCCAACAATGAAATACTTACACATAGGAGAATTGCCATCGCCGTTTGCTTAGTCCCACATTATGTATGCCCTGTGCTGTCTATTTTCGAGCTCAGATAAAGTTTTTGTAAATATATACTGAGCGCCGTAACGTAACTATCGCTAGCCATTGTAAGCGCTGTGATCTCAAAGTGCAAAGGCAACCATAAATGGCGAGGCGACGTCTTAGAGCTATGCTGCCGTTGAGTTGATGAGCCTAAAGCGTATTTTGCTACATTTATAATACGTAATTTAAGAGAATGTAAATATGTAAATAGTATATGTACTCGATTATATAGATTGTATAAATAAAAAATTGTACACTTGCATGCAGGTTGAATACGCTTGACCTACTGACTAGTTTAAGATCCTGTAACCGTATTCTGACAAATAAAATATTTGATTGATACATGAACTCTAATAGCCAATTGGGTCCTAAGTTAATAAAGTACCTATTTATATATTTTGTGAGCGTAAGCCTTAAGTACCTCATTACGTAAACTAATAATACTTAGTCATAATTAAACCCCGTTATCTAACGCTGAGTTTGAGGGCAAGCTAAAATAGTGATGTTGCTTCGCATACTTAATTAGTCGATTCATATTTACTTATAAAGGGTTAAGTACTTATTTGTCAGAATAAAATTATTCTTTAGTGAATGCTCTTGAGATAACTCATTCATTGCATCTATTTGATCGGATAGGAGGGCGACAATTATTGAATAGTAAGACGACTTACTAGGTAGGAGCCTAATTTAGTATGAGCAGCTTAACGTCGGGGGTAAATATTAATGATTTAGTACATGATTAAGTCCCATTTTGTTAATTATAAGGAGCAGTTTAAGTTTTTATAATTTTGTGTTTTTCGTTTGACATTCTATTATTCTAGGTTTTAAGTTGACTTTTTATATTATTTTAAATTCTTAAATTATAAGTTAGTTATAAGTTGACAATTTTTATAAAATATGTAATGACTTGGTTTCAATAAAAGCTTCTTTATTTTGTGAAGCAATAAGTAGTATTTTTTTCTTTAAAATTATAAAACCTTTTTCATGTCTTCTATTATTTTTTTATTATTAATCAATCGATATCTTTGATATAAATTATTTCTTTTGTCAATCATTCATAGTACCTGTATAATATGTACAGTGAGAAAGCATGACCAATATTTTACTTGATATTGATGAATACCGTCAATATTGCAAGGAGATGAATGCAAAAATTGAACTAATTAAAATTCGACGTGGAGATTAGCGTGGGTCACTCATGTATGGAGAAAAAAAAAGTATTAGTTATCTTTCGGGCACGGTAATAAAAAGTTGCGTATTAATTAATGCCAATAAGCTGTATTTAAAATTAAATTGCAAACGGAATTCATTTTCTGCCTCCGGATCCATTTACAAAGTTTTGATATAAATATTGTTACATTATATCAATATTTTATTGATATATATATATTATGAAACATCATTGAGTAACAGGAGATGACATCCCTAAGATTTTTGTTTGTCCCAAAAGTTGTAGTGAAGAGCGCAAGTCTATATTACTCTTTGTTTCAGTCACAGCTGCCAACCGCCATACATGGCGCACAAAATTTGTTCTAGATGTCACATCTAGTAGAATACATAATAAATCAATGTGAAACATACAATAATTAATTATACAAAAAAAATCTTTCATTTCATTATAATTTAAAAAACCACTACAGCAGAGCTCTGTTAAGTATGAATCAGGTCTTTTGATACGTTATTGAGTGAGTAAATCAACTTAATTTTTGATCGATTCAGATTATCGAAACTGCCCTATCACTTGCCCCCAAACTGGGCGTTAGATAACGGGGTTTAGTCATAATATGTACAGGGTGACTGGTAATTCGTCGTATTCCTTCAAGGGGGTTAATTTACAGCTTATTTGGAGTGATTTAAGTCCAGTCAAGCAGGGGTCAAAACTCATTGGTTTTCAAGTTATTCAAGATTTTAGATTTTTTTAATAAATACCCGCTTTTTGACCTAAAACTAGTACTTTTTTTAAACTACGTATTTTTCAAATAAAAAAAAATATTTTCCAAATAGCCAATGAATCACTGATTACGTAAAATAATAAAAAAAGTACAAAACATATCAAAATTTTGCAGATAAAAGCATCTGAAGTCAGAAGTTTTTGTATTTTTTTTTTCAAATCTTGTTAAATTTTAAGGCATAACTAAAAAAAAGTAATAACACTTCGCGTACAAATTACAGAATTTAATTCCTCAGTTCATAAGCTTTCTAAAAAGGTACAATTTATGACCATTTATGCTCATTTTTTACAATTAATAATAATAATACCAGAGCAGGTATAGGACTTAGCGTACTTGACTTTACTTGTTTGTGTCGTTTTAAACTCGCCGAAGGCATACTTTGTCTCCAGTTTCTTATCTTCTGAGACTTTAATTTTTTTATTTGAAAAATACGTAGTTTAAAAAAAAATACTAGTTTTAGGTCAAAAAGCGGGTATTTATTAAAAAAATCAAAAATCTTGAATAACTTGAAAACCAATGAGTTTTGACCCCTGCTTGACTGGACTTAAATCACTCCAAATAAGCTGTAGAATAACCCCCTTGAAGGAATACGACGAATTACCAGTCACCCTGTATACGAGTAAATACAGTCCGTGAGCTCTAAGAATAACATTCGGGTTTCGGGACTTACGGGTGAAATAGTAGTTAGTATGCAACTAGTGGAATATCTGGAAAATAATAATATTTTACCCCCCAGACAGTCCGGTTTCAGGAAAAAACGTAGCACAGCAACGGTCCTTCTCGATGTAGTCGATGAAATTCGTGCAGCACAGGATGCTGGGAATGCCTCTATTCTGGTCCTGCTAGATTTTTCACGCGCTTTCGACACAATCAACACCTTGTTATTATTATCGAAACTGTCGTACTATGGATTTGACCTCAAAACAACAAATTGGTTCGCATCATACCTTGGCGAGCGCACCCAGCAGGTTGAAATACGAAACTCTGAGGGCTCATCAATCGTTTCTGAAAGAATTACAGTCAACAGAGGTGTCCCCCAGGGATCCATTTTAGGGCCCATCTTATTCATATTGTATACTGCGGACATACTAAATAACATAACCAACTGTAAATATCATTTATATGCAGATGATCTACAGATACATATCTCGTTTAAGCCTGAAAACACTGATATAGCCATTGCTAAATTGAATCAGGATCTGGATCAGGTCGCATACTGGTCTAAAAAAAACTGTTTAGTATTGAATCCTTTGAAGTCTAAGTATTTAGTGTTAGGTACTAAACTTCAAATGGCAAATACAATTGTATGCAACCCACAGGTCCGTATTCTAGATAACAGTGTTTCTCGTGCTCGTGCATGCGTCTGAGGCTAGAAATCTGGGAGTATTGATAGACGGCAAATTAACATTTAAAAACCGGCCAAGAGCGTGTCGGGCCACGCTCACTGTAGGGTTCCGTAGTTTTCCGTCCGTCACAGTAAGTGTCCCCACTTAAGAGTTAATAACACCGCCATGTAGGATATGATATGAGAGTTCTATGTACAGCGACATCTATCGGCAAATTGAGTAAACTATTGCGCGCGAGCATAAAGTATGGAAGATGATTTTTATGGGATAATTCTTTATTGCGTGATCCGATTTTCACCGTTTTTACTTTATTTGAAAGCACGTCATTTCATTGTAATTTTGTAGAAATTACAGGTACAATAAACACCTGCTTATACGGTTAAATTACAAACTTAGTTCAGAAATTATTTTGTATTTATTTTTCAAAAACTATTCATCCTATCAAGTTCAAAATAATTTTCCAAGAAAGTTTTTATAAAGTTCTACTTTTGAGATTTTTTTCATATTTTTAAAACTTATGGTTCAAAAGTTAGAGGGGGGGGGGACGCATATTTTTTTACTTCTGGAGCGATTATTTCCGAAAATATTTACATTATCGAAAAATGATTTTAGGAAACCCCAATTCATTTTTAAATACCTATCCAATAATATATCACACGTTAGGGTTGAAATTTAAAAAAAAATCACTCCCCACTTTACGTATAGGGGAGGTACCCTAATAAAATAAAAAAATTCACTTTTTATTTTACCACTTTGTCGGCGTGATTGATATACATATTAGTACCAAATTTCAGCTTTCTAGTGCTAACGGTCACTGAGATTATCCGCGGACGGACGGACGGACGGACGGGCAGACATGGCGAAACTATAAGGGTTCCTAGTTGACTACGGAACCCTAAAAACCACGTTCTAGAGACAATACGTAATTGCTTTTATCGCCTTAAAGTCTTGTACAGGATTCGAAACTTTTTAAATACAGACATGCGAATAAAACTTTGTGACGCCCTTGTATTGTCTAAACTAAACTACGCGGATACAGTTATCGGACATTGCTTGTTATCTCGCACAAAATCGCAACTACAAAGGCTTCAGAATGCCTGTGCCAGATTCTGTTTCCCAATTCCACCAAGAGCTCATGTAATACCGTTTTTAAATAATGGCAAACTGTTCAAAATGGAGGCCTGAAGAAAGCATCATTTTGCTGCACTGTTGTTCGAAATCGTGCAAACCAAACAACCTTCTTACCTTTTCGAAAAACTAACATTTTTTTGTAGACATGTAAAGCAAGCCCCTCGCCTCCTCTGTCCTCGACACAGTGGGTCAGCTAGTTTCCGCGGCAGCTTCCGGTACGCAGCCGCTGGAACAATCTTCCTCCACCAATCAGAAATGCCAGTTCGCTGTCAATGTTTAAAAACAAACTAAAACTGCATCTTCTCAAGGAACAAACTACCTCCATCTAGCCGACCCATATCAAATTTATATATTTACCCCAATGCTTACACTTTATCTATTTATTTATGAAGTATATCATTCATCATCCGTATATCTCCATTTTATTATATAGTATATTCACAATTTCACAACACGCACCATAGATTATGTTGTATTTTGCTTTGTATTGTTTTGTGTTTGTATTTTAAGTGTCACTGGGTACACTGAAAACCAGCGTTGTAACACTTTTGTGCTGCGACACATGCTGAGTGTTATCCTCTTCAGAAACCAGTCATAGCATTTTAATTTTTATTTCTCTAGTTTAAGCATAAGTTTACCTTATATTGTTGTGTCTGTGTTTTGAATAAATAATTCATTCATTCATTCAAATAGGACCTAATCGTGTAATATGAGTAGAATTTGACAATGTCTTTTTGATTCATGACGAGATGAACGTGTGACGTTCTCTTTTTAAATCATCGCGGGAGGAATACAGAATTCGGATTAATTTTTACTTCGATTGTGGCAAAACTTCATAAATAAAATTATCAACCAAATCCTCAGCGTAATACGCCTCAGTAAGGATACATTATTCATTCATAGTGGTTCATTGTTATTGTTTATTTAACTTTTGACATTGGAAATGTCTTTTCGTTTATTCCAGTATAGGCCCCGATTTCACGATAAAGTGCGATCCCCTTATACCTCGGAAAGTTGTGAAGATATGATATTCAAAAAAGGCTCAAGAGACGCATATTTACGAGAGCTGTAAGGTGCAAAAATAATTATTCGAGAAAATCAAAACAGAAAAAAGTTATGGCCGAAATAGTGAAAAAATAATTCAATTTTTTCCAAATTTTTGATTTTGGCGTTCGATATTTTGGAAACGAAGAATGTTATCAAAAATTTGAGAAGAACTCCTCTGGACAATTTAGTCAGCTACAATTTAAGCCTAAAAAAAAGACGATAGGTTTAAGGGTCTGCCCTGTAGCCTAACCTTTTTGAAAAAAGTCAGAACGACATTTTTTACATTAATTTTTTATAACAGACTTCAAGATTTCAAAAGAGGAGGTTCTCAATTCGGCGTTTATGTTTTTTTTTTTGTTTTTTTTTATGTTTGTTACTCCATAACTCCGTCATGTCTGAACCGATTTTGAAAATTCTTTTTTTGATTTTAAGTATATATTGGTCCCGTTTTTGTCAATCTGATGAGGATCCATGAGGAATCGAGGGAACTCCTCAAATGTTAATGGCATACATGTAGTGATTTTTATCAACAAATCAATAATTTTCATTCAAAACAGTGACATTTGATTAAGCGGAACTGCTGATGATGATCAGAAGGGAACTTTTCAACGACGCATAGTTCACGTTTGGCGATTCCTCCTCTTATCGAACACACATCGGTGTTTGTTAAGCAAGTAAGATTGTCAGGACAAATTTTAGTCAAGCTCAAGTTCTGATGATGGGATCCATGAGGAATCGAGGGAACTCCTCAAATCTTAAAGGCAAACACATAGTGATTTTTGTATTTTTATCAACAAATCAAGCATTTTCATTCAAAAGAGTGACATTTGATGAAGTGGAACTGCTGATGATGATCAGAGCGGAACTCTTCAATGACGCATAGTTCACGTTTGGCGATTTGTCCTCTTCGCTGTGTTTGTTAAGCAAGTTAGATTCTTAGGACAAATGTTCGTCAAGCTCAAGTTCTGATGATGGGATCCAGGAGGAATCGAGAAAACTTCTCAAATCTTAAAGGCATACATGAAGTGATTTTTGTATTTAAATCAACCAATCGAGCATTTTCATTGAAAACAGTGACATAATGATGAAGTGGAACTGCGGCTGATGCCATAAACATGTGAAATGTAAAATGAGAAAGGAATTCTTCAACGACGCATAGTTCACGTTTGACGATTTGTCCTCTTCGCTGTGTTTGTTAAGCAAGTTATTTCATTGTATAGAGTGCATCATCTATAGGTATATATAAATGCCTTTGTCCTGACTGACTGACTGACTGACTGATCCACGCAGAGCCGAAACTACTGAAGCTAGAAAGTTGAAAATTTTAGGTGTGGTTAAATTTGTAACTTGTACAAGTAATAAGAATCGATTTTAAAAAATTCTACCCCTAAGGGGGTAAAAAAGGGTTAAAAGTTTGTACGGATGGGGCTTAAAATTCAAGGTTAGAGTTTTGAAACTTTGAACGCTTACTAATAATTCAAAAATAATAAAAGTAATTTCAGCGTTTTTTGAAATTCAACCTCTAACGGGGTAAAAAAGGGGTTGAAAGTTTGTATAGAGATTTTTTTTTTTTTGTGACAGACTTGAAAAAAAAACTGATTTCAGCGTTTTTCAAAATTCCACCTCAGAGGAGTTGAAACGGGGTTGAAAAGTTTGTATTAAAGCGAGGCCGTAACAACTGAAGCTAGAAAGTTGTAATTTTCAGGTCGGGTTACATTTATAACGTGTACGAAGAATAAAAAGCGATTTTGAAAAATTCAACCCATAAGGGGGTAAAAAGGGGGTTAAAAATTTGTATATTTTGGATTTAAAATTTTAAGTTAGAGACTTGAAACTTCGTACGTTCGCCGATATTTAAAAAATAATAAAAGTGATTTCAGCATTTTGGCTAATTCCACCCCTGAGGGGGTTAAATAGGGGTGCAAAGTTTATATGCGGGAAACTTCTTTCTTTAAGATAGACACTTCAAACTTTGTAGGAATATTACTTATTAGAGTACAAAAAAAGTACTTTCAGCGTTTAAGATAATTTCACCCCTGCCCTCAGGGTTAAAAAGGGGTGCAAAGTTTGTATTGGAGAATTTTTTTTTTGAGCTAGAAACCTTTAACTTTGTAGGAAGATTACTTATTCAAATACAATAAAAGTACTTTTAGCGTTTTGGACTATTTCACTCCTGAGGGGGTTACAAAAGGTGTTCAAAGTGTGTATGGGGTAAATTATTATTTATGAGCTAGAGACTTTTAACTTTGTAGGAAGATTACTTATTAAAATACAATAAAAGTACTTTTAGCGTTTTGGCAAATTCTACTCCTGAGAGGGTTAAATAGAGGTGCTAACTTTGTATGGCGGAAATTTCTTTTTTTAAACTAGAGGCTTTAAACTCTGTGGGAAGATAACTTATTAAAATACAATAAAAGTCCTTTCAGCGTTTTGGCAAATTCTACTCCTGAGAGGGTTAAATAGGGGCTTTGTATGGCGGAAATTTCTTTTTTAAACTAGAGACTTTAAACTCTGTGGGGAAATTACTTATTAATACACAATAAAACTGCTTTCAGTGTTTTGGAACATTCCACCCCTGAGGGGGTTAAATAGGGGTGCTAAGTTTGCATGAGGGAAATTACTTCTTTGAGCTAGAGACTTTTAAATTTGTGGGAAGATAACTTATTATCTAAAATACAATAAAAGTCCTTTCAGCGTTATGGAAAATTCTACCCCTGAGGGGGTTAAATAGGGGTGCGAACGTGTTATTATACGCGGATGAAGTCGCGGGGCGGAAAGCTAGTCTACAATAATCCTTCACCAGCTTCCCCCATTGAAGAAGTCGGTTTTTTTTTTCTTAAAAATTATTTAGCTATGTGGCTGCCATTTCTCGAGTTGACTACGGATTTGTAATGTAATAATTTTCTTGTACTTTGAACATTATTATATCCTGCTTATTGATCTAAAAATGAAACATGTATACTTAGGCGCCACTGCGACAATTATTCAAACTTCGATATGCGTGTGGAAATTTTTCAATTTGTTTGTTCACAGCAGCGTTGGGCACACTTGATTAAAATCGGTGATTGATTAGTAATCATCGCTGATTGAATAATCGCTGATTAAATCATAACACAAAACAATCAACTAATTTCGCCATGAGTAAATCATTAACGACGGGCGCTGATTGAAACTAAATTAACGCTAATCAACGAACTTGTTCAATGTGATTGACGAATGTATGATTAGAGTGTTCTTAAGCTGATTTATATTATTACTAGAATAAGGCGTTTGTTCTGAATTTCACATATTGAACATATGTAGAAATTTTCATTATCCTAAATGAGAATGAAAATGAGAATGAGAATGAGTATGAGAATGAGTATGAGAATGAGAATCGGAATGAGAATCGGAATGAGAATCGGAATGAGAATGATAATGAGAATGAGAATGAGAATGATAATGAGAATGAGAATGAGAATGAGAATGAGAATGAGAATGAGAATGAAAATGAGAATGAGAATGAGAATGAGAATGAGAATGAGAATGAGAATGAGAATGAGAATGAGAATGAAAATGAAAATGAAAATGGAAAGCGCATGTGGAAACCGCAGCTGTGTGATAGCTGCCTTAACTGTAGCCAAAAACTGCAATAAAACCGAACAGGCCGTTTCAAAGGTAAATGGGAGCATTCATTTGTACACTCATACCAAAAACTAACAAAAAAACTGTCGATATTTTGGTAAAGGTAACATTTGCCACTGGCATTTACGCTTTTATTGCTCAATATTGAATCTGCACTATACAACTTAAGACGTAAGCGCTAACCGCCAAATGATACCTTTAGAAATATTGTCACAAATAGCCATTTATCCTAAATGTATATTATACTCACCTAGGTACCGCCTCTGTTTCGTCAGGGAAAAAAGTGAAGGAGCTAGTAGCTACGCAAAATCTAATCAAAATCTAATTATCTAATCAACTAAATCGTTACTTTAACTAAGCATGTAATCTAATGTAATCACTTCAGCTAATCATGAGTGAAACTAAAAATCGACATGATTTACTCATGTCGGTGGTCAATCAGATTAGAAAGCTCATGATTGAATTCGTAATCATGTTCATATGATTATGAGTAACGTTCTCATTTTTAACTTTTGTTTCAATCATGTTAATTTTTGCCCAACTCTGGTTCACAGGCGTTATGTAGAGCATACTTATGTTAACCTAAGAATAAAATAATTATCATTCAACGTCGAAGTTTTATTTGTAACCTTTTCCTTATCCCGACTTTCTCGTCGCTCAGCGACAATATTTTTTCGAATTCCGTAGATTCATTTCCAATGTGCTCGATAGTCGTGTGAGGCACGAAATCTGTGAATTTTTGTGGTATTAAGTAGGTACCTATAAAAGTTTTGTAACTTAGGAAGAGATCAGAATAGCAGTAGGTATGACATTCGTGTGTCACCGCTGAAATCCGAAGTATGTTACTAAAAGCCGAATGTTGTTCCCTTGTACCTAAACCTCGACAGTCTCGACACTTCTCTATTCGCTCAAACTTTACGCAAAGAAAGTTAAAAAGAAAAACTTACCTAGCGTCTGTGTTGTTTGTTTTGGGGATTAGAAACGTACACATCACTTAGTTCAAAATAAACAGAAAGGCCAATACTGTCATATTTACCGTAGCAAGTGACACAATTGCCGTGCGCGGTGCCGGTAATATCCGGCCGGGCAGTCATTTCCGATCCGGCGATGAAGGCATCACTAGCCACAACCAGAAGTGCAATTCCACATTGTTTTTTGACGAGTAACAAGAGTATAAATAAATCAAACAGCTGGTTAGACAGTCACAATAATAACTATTATTTAAACAACGAAAAAGTACATGTAAAAAGTATAGTCAGTACTTTAGTTTATTCAATGCGAAAGTATTTTATTAGTATATAACTCACAATAGAGAAACGATCTCACGAAGAAATTTCGCATGTCATGTTTATTGCCAATTTACCTGCCGAGTTAATGATGAAACAGCTTAACCTATTTCAAAAAGAACGTCATAAACATAAAAATATCCCTTTTGTGACTGAGACACTTCCAAACACTACCTCCTGTCGGAGTTGGGAAGAATTTATTTCTGAAAGTTGAACGCTAAATCAAAAAAGGTGACAGGAACTTTGCAATTGCAGACGCGGAACGCAGTAGAACGCAGTAGGGTATAGGATATTTAAAATTCATAGTTTTGCTATGATTCTTAGGGTTTTGTACCCCAAGAGGAAAAAACGGGATCACTTTGTTGTCCATTTGTCTGTCTGTCAAGAGCCTTTTCTGGAGATATCAAGTCTGCGGTCCCTTGAAACTGTAAAAAATGAAGCTTCTAAGTCGACGCAATTCAGGGGACTTAAAACCTACAGGGTACTTCCCATAAACCTAGAATCATGAAATTTGGCAAGAAGGCAAGTCTTACAGCACAAGTATAGGAAAAAGTCCAAAAATCGTTAATCTATTGTTCCATAACATTTTTTTGTTACCTACAAACTTATATTTACAGTTGGTAAACTAATCGCGAGCTATGAACTTTTCAACGGCAAAGTGAAAGTTTGTTAAAGCAATATTCGGTGATTGTTAAAATTCTATGACGTACCTACGTAACTTTAAGGGCGCGAGTCTGACTCGAACTTGGCCGGATGAGTAGTTATCACAATAGTGACTAAAATGAAAGGGATACATACTCGTACCTATGTTTACTCTTAATATAAGAGTTCGGTCGCCATCTAACGAATTTAGGCGTAGGTACATTATCTCGCGTCTTTATAGTAGTATTTTAGTACGTATTTTTATTAATTTATACGACAACACATGCCTGTTACAACTACCATTATCAATTCTAGTTCAAGTATTACAGGAACTCACTAGGCACCATGAAGTTGGTCCGTGTTAGGCACTCGCGAAAAATAAAATGTCTAGATGGCACATATCTGCATGACTGACAGTCTAAAGGCCATAATATTACCACTCGAACAATTTATATATAAATAACGACCTCTTGGTGATATGGCCTACTTTAGACCCTTGAGAAACAATCTAATATTATATTTAGGCACGTTGATCCATGTTTAACATCATCGCGGGTTCATGCATGCTCCCTCTAATTCATTAAGGATCACACCTAAGCCTACGTAGTCTCATCTACGATGTTCGTAACGGGCTCCGTCGGTATTAGCGATAAGTACCACCTTCCACGACACAACCATGTATACGGATAGACAATTCCCGCGGCGCTAAATAAATACTCGTAATAAAACTTAAACTGGTGATAACTGTAGACTTTAACATGACTTAAACGCTAAAGCGCTTGTGACACAACTAGAGTACGGTTTCAAGGGTACATTGGTGCTGTGGCCGCTTTTACTCGTGAATGGAGCAGAAAAGTGCAATACGGACCCTACGACCCCCTACAACCCTAGGTATATTCGAGTAGGTATGCTTTAAAATTGTTTAACTATGATAGTGAATCTATGTATGTATTTATAATAAAACTATTCACTGAAACGAACGCACAAATTGTCGTTTTAAATCTAAAAAGGAACAAATACCGGCAAGAGAACATACATAGAGCATGTTAGAAGACATACCAATGCCTCTTACCTTCACTCTTGAATAACGATGTGCTTATGTAGCAAACGATGGATGTTATGTTGGGGTTTCATTACAGAGCTCACAGAGTACTTTATTTGGTTCGCCAACAAGATTTTACTTTGTCTGCAATTTTCCCGAGTAATTTGCGTTTTACGGCTGAGTTCTAGTAAAGGAACTGTTGTATGTAGACCATTCTCAGGACATTAATCCTTAGAATGAACATTTAGAATGATTAAATGTTTCTACATAATTGAACGTTCTTTTGTATATACATACTGATGAAAGTAATTCAGCTTTATATTGTAATCTCCTGTAGATTCTAATGATTTGTTTAGTTTTATTTAGCATACAAATTTTAATGTTAGAATTAGTAAATTTGATTTAATTTATTCTAATGTTTTAGTTTTCCAAGTCATGAAACTGTTTTATATTAAGTACATTATCATTGTAACCTACCACCTGTGGAAGAGCAGTGTCTCTTGATACAAGTATCAAAAAAACTTAAAAAGAGGTACTAGCACAGCTACTGTAAAAAACTTTAAGTTGCACAATAAATTATTTGAATTTTTTTAATACTAAGATTATAAATGGGAAAGTGTATGTGTGTGTTTGTTTGTTTGTTTGTTTGTCTGTCTTTCACGGCAAAACGGGGTGACGAATTGACGTGATTTTTTAAGTGGAGATAGTTGAAGGGATGGAGAGTGACATAGGCTACTTTTTGTCTCTTTCTAACCTCCCACTTCCCTAAAATGGGGGGTGGAAGTTTGCATGGTTTGTTACCCCGAATTTAACGCGAGCGAAGCCGCGGGCAAAAGCTAGTTAGCAAATAAAAGCAACACCAACAGTATCATTTATACAAGTAAGTAATAGTTATAAAACAAGCAATATCTACGCTGTCGGTGGCGCACAGAAGATGAAAGATATAAAAAAGGTTAAAGGCAGGTATATTTTATAGCACAAACGTGAATTACACATCTACACATTATTTCTTCTTTTATTTTTTCATTGTTTCATAATTTCTTCTTACAAGTACCAAGGTACAGTACCTGTCTGTAGATAGACAAATCAGTGACAAAAATAATATATCATAGAATATTCACTTATGATAAATAAATAAAAAGGATTTATTCAGTAACAAGCTATTTTTAACCAAATACTGGTTGGTGCCCCTTTTTAAGTATGGAAATATATCATCTCAGAGCCAAAAGCAAAATTATAAAAACTATACACTAAGATAAGCCTAACTATGATATACATATATATACCTACACAAACTAAGCTTGGTACATAGGATAAATTACTAATAAATCTGTGTTCTTTTTTTTCAGGTAGTTAAGCATGATTTGTAAAGTCAAAAAAGCAGTAAGAAATTTAATAACTCCTTAAAAAACTCCCCAATGCTTACATAAGTTCTTTCGTGCAAGATTTATACTATCGTTGCATTAATAAAAAAAAAACATATTTTTTTTGTCGACTTAGTGGCATCTATTCAAAGCAGCCTGAGGCGTTTATGCTATATTTATTGAAGTGAACACTTCTCTACTGCAACCACTTGCACTTAGCTAATGAAAAACGGACGTAAAACACGAATAGGGAAATGCTGTTTAAATGCCAGTTTCTTAAGGAAATTAATGAGGTTGACGTACTTAAAATTACTCGTACTTAGACTTATTTTATAACACGTCAATGGCAAATAATTATAGTGGTTACCTAATAGTAAGCAGTAATCATAGCTTATGGAGCCAGAGGTACCACATGCGCATTGCCAACCCTTTAAAAACCTGTTAGTACGTGAAAATATGGCATTATTGTAAGTAGGTAACATAATTGCATTTGAAGCAAGTTTTACATAAATTTACTTATTGTCGTCTATTGATCTCCTTATTGAATATAGTGCTAGCGGTACACCCTGAAATTCAGTAAAATGCTACAAATGGTGTTAAAAGCACGAAAATCGAAATGATTGATCATTAGGCCGTATGATTCAATTTGACCCGTAGCCCCAAAATAAGAAAGAAATAAAAATCGCTCGAGTGCGAGTATGACTCGCACACCGAGGGTTACGTACGAACGTTTCATAAACGCTTGAAAAACTATAGCTCGATGCAATAACGAATATAAATACATGTACAATTTTTCAAACAAAATATAAAATAAATCTATTCAGTCTCTTCATAGATATGGGCTACATATATTAAGAATACCCGACCCCATTAATCCATCCATAATTAATCCAGGGTAGAAAACGAACGTACAGAGCGGATCTTTTGGAAAATTGTGTCAATAATGTTTCATACCTGACTTACGAAAGTTGGTATTTCAAGGAATTTTATAGGGTGACCGAGTGCGAGTCGGACTTGCGCCCCGATTATCTTTTTTTTTCTTAAGTCCGACTCACGCTTGACTACAGAATCTTATTGTTTTTCCTGTATTTATTTATTTATCGTATGGCTGCATGTCACTGGTATAGATAGGCATTTCTTCCCTGGGGTAGCAGTAGTGGGAAAGCAGATGACAAAGAAAATCTAGTGAGTGCTGCGAGGTCTAGATGGGACAGTGCAGCTGCCAAGTTTGTTACTCTTTTAGCACCACCCAGGGATCACACAGTTTCGTCATGTCCGTCTGCCCGTCCGTCCGTCCGTCCGTATGTCACAGCCATTTTACTCGGAAACTATAAGACGTATCTTAATCAAATTAAGACGGTGTATTTTGTATGCCGCTATTTAGTTATGTAGTTAATTTGCAGAATATAATATTTTTATGGGAGGCGCTCCATACATGCAACGGAATTTGAAAAAAAAAACGTTTTCAGCAAATGTCAACATGTTGCACATCAATCGATAGGCCTTTAAAAATATCATTTTTTATGAATAACATTTTATTTTCTACGGTTATGAATTTATGAATTAGATCATTATTTAACATAGATATTTAGAATTAGCAGCTATATTCAGTTTAAACTGGTAGAGAATGCCTTTGGGCATTAAGTTCGCCTTTTGTACTCTTTTTTCATTTTGCAATAAAGTTTGAATAAATAATTAAAGAAATTAGGTTTCTTTGACCATTTTGTGATTAAGTGAATATTTTGTGAAATAATAGCTTCGAAAGTCAAAAAAAGAACCGTAAGTCCAAAAATTATGAAAAAAATCGAGAAGATGCGCCTTATTACATACTTTCGACGAAAATGGTTTTGTACATTATCGGTTCAGCCATTTTTGAGTTATCTCCAAAAAAACTTCTTCCATAGGCATCAGATACGGCCTTTTGGTATTGGAAGTATTGGAAGGTACGGAACCCTCCATTATGCGTGGTCCGACACGCACTTGGCCGCTTTTTGACCATCTTGGTACGAAACCCTAAAAAAGGAGGATTTCGGCTCCTCCAGATACGATATTGAATCTTTTTTTTTTTGTAAAATATACCTCTAATGATACTTAATATGCCCCCGAGAATGCAATTTTCAAATATTTACATTAAGTTTTTTTTAATTATTACACTCAAAACAAATATAATGTCATTCTATTCACAATATTTTCAAAATTGCTTCCTTGGGGTTAGATATGAGGATATTAGGTACTAGCTGTGCCCGCGGCTCCGCCCGCGTGGAATTCGGTCTGTGTCAGTAAGCGGCTAATTCACCCCTAATTTCTCTCCCGCTACCCTGGAGACGGAACTTGAAGTAAAGTTGATAGATAGATACGCTAGAGGACAGTAGTCCTAATAAAATAGTTTACAATTTGACTGATAATTCAAAAACGGCTGAACCGATTTTATTCAATATAGTTTTTATTGAAAGTTCTTATCAGGTCTCACCAAATTTCAGCTTTCTAGTACGAACGGTAACTGAGCTAGACCGCGGACAGACGGACGGACATGGCGAAACTATAAGGGTTCCTAGTTGACTACGGAACCCTAAAAAGAGATAAATAGTAGTTTATGTTAACTGTTACGTAATAAGGCCTAATTATGTACAGAAGCATGCACTGCTTTACCTACACACATATTAAAAATCCATTGAAACCATTAGAATGACCGCCATTACACCGTCATGACCAACCTTATTGCGCCGGCGGTCGGGGGGAGGGGAGGGCGGATTTTCATTACGTTACCGTAGGTAATGAATTTTCATACGTTTTTACCACACTGTCACAGATAATACACTGATGTTACGTTACTGGTTGCAATAATGGTGGTAATTGCATAAGGTTCCGAACACGGAATAGAGGATTTATGATATTGGTGTAGATCATTAAAATTTACACAAACAGCTCGCTCCCAATCGCTCCCGGCACGAAGGTGCCCGTAACACTTGCAGCATTACCACGTTGGATTATTATGGACTGCTTTTGTACCAGGAACGACTCGGAGCGAGGGTTTTTTTGTATTTTTTGAAATTTTTGAAATTTAGGAATTATGCCATTTTTGTCATTTTTTTACCTTTAGGTTCTCGACTTTTTTCACTTTTATCACTTTGTCACTTCTCACTTTCACTTTTCACTACACTTCACTTTATTGTATTTTATATATTTTTCATTTCATTCCATTTTACATGTTTCTCAATCGTATGGGTGTCGCGTTTTCGTGACGTAACGCTTTTTCGTGACGGTCACGTGCCTTTTTTTCGCCTAGCCCCCCATCCGCGAACCGTCCAATAAGGAACTTCGCTCCAAAACTACCACCGGTTCTAATTCTACACGTCTGGCCCAAGAAGTATTATGGCCGAAAAGAAACTCGACGGGACTTATTTTTTTCAAAACAGTTATACATTATTAGATCTTAAAGATGCAAAATAATGCGTAGTTCTTCAAGAAGACATATCAAAACAGCTTGAGAGACAGTTAATGTACCTATTGTTATTTATAAAGAAAAATAAATCCTAATCTGACTGCTTCACAAAACGTTTGATATGTTTTCCTACCTAAACGGTGTCCTATAAATGTTAGATGATTTTGTAGTAGTTTTTTGGTTTGGGCCATGCATCTTTCTCCATCATATATATAGGTAGTCCTCGAACCTGCAATAACCCTTTGACATTCATGACATTTTCAATTATTTCTTAAGAGCGGGTAAAGGTAAATTTAAAGCATCGACGGGTAACATGTTATAAATATGAACACCTTGACCAAAAAATTACAAATTATTTCAATACCAAATTTCATCTAAATACGTACAGCGGTTATTGGTTGTTTCTTCCCTATGTAAACTTCCACCCCTTTTGCATCCGCTTAAGGGATAATTTCAGAGATAAAACTATTTTATTTCCTTTTCCAGAGCTCAAATTATCTCCATACCAAATTTTATCTAAATCGATTCTGCGGTTAATAATTCCCTATAAAAATTTCCAACTCCCTTTCCACCCCTTTAGGGTTGATTTTCGGGGTGAAAACTATCCTTTGTCCTTTCTTGAGACCCATACTATACCAAATTTCATCTTTATCAATTCAGCGGTAAAAAAATCCTCATACCAACTTCCAACACCCTTTTCACCCCTACAAGGGTTTATTTTTGGGATGAAAACTATTCTGTAGTTTCTCGGGACTGCAATTATCTCCATACTAATTTCTATTAAATATTCTCCATACAAACTGTCAACCCCCTTTTCACCCCTCCAGGGTTTATTTTCGGGATGAAAACTATTATTTGTCCTTTCCCGGGACTCAAACTATCTTTACACAAAATTTCATCAAAATCCGTTCAGCCGTTTTCACGTGATGCGCGGTCAAATAAACAGACAAACAGATAAACAGACAAACAGACAAAAATTCTAATAATTATTGGAACGTGTTCTGTTATCGATTCTAAGTATCCCCCAGCCAACTTTTTTTCGAATATATTCCATGAACAGACTTTCGACCCTCTTCAGCTGTATTATAGTTTTTAGTACCTTTCAGGCTTCACTTATTTTATTCAATTTTTTTGGACCTACCGTTCTAAAGTAAGATGGGGGGGGGGGCTTTTTTGAAGATGAAACTATCAATTTTCATCTAAATCAGTTCAGCGGTAAAAAATTCCTCATACCAACTTCCAACCCCCTTTTCACCCCCACAAGGGTTTGAAAACTATCCTATGACGTTTTTCGAGACTCAAATTATCTCCATACTCATTTCTATCTAAATCGTTTCAGCGGTTACAAATTCTCCATACAAACTTTCAACCCCATTTTCACCCCCACTAGGGTTGATTTTCGGGATTAAAACTATATATTATCCTTTCCCGGGACTCAAACTATCTCTGTACAAAATTTCATCAAAATCCTTTCAGCCGTTTTCACGTGATGCGCGGTCAAATAAACAGACAAACAGATAAACAGATAAACAGATAAACAGACAAACAGATAAACAGACAAAAATTCTAAAAATTGTTGGAACGTGTTCTGTTATCGATTCTAAGTATCCCCAGCCAACTTTTTGTCGATTATCTTCCATGTACAGACTTTCGACCCTGTTCAGCTTTATTATATGTATAGATAGATCATTTGAGATATATTATATTTTACAAAAAATCAACCATATCGTATTTGGAGGAGCCAAAACTTGGTATGTTAAAAGAATTATTTTTATTTTTATTTAAAACAACTGACTGCAATGTAATGATGTGATATATTTTTAGAATTGACTCAGAAAGCCCTTTCATTACATATTTCACACGATAGGTTTCAGAACACAAACATATTTTTCTCATACAACAAAAAGATGACGTCATAACTTCTCTCCTTTTTTTTGGAGCTCCAACATTTGCAGCGTTTTTTAGCGTACCGCTAGCACTAATAGGTTGGTAATAGTAATATACATTATACATTTTGTGACATGGTTCGAACTAATGCCAAGTTAATGCATTTACTCGTAACATAACTGGCATTTTGTTATAAATCCACTATACATACCATTTCAATTTGAAATTTTTGGGTATCGCAAGAAACTAAATCAACTGCATGTGTAGGTAGGTACAAACCTCGTTGTTAAATAACCTTACAACTTATTTCAGTAAGCCAATTACTTAATGATCGCGAAGATAGTACGGCTTTTACAAGAAGTAATGTGTTTCCCCATTGTTTGCTGTTCTATTTCATTAAAATGGAACATTGCTCTACCTTTAACTAAAATTGTCGTGTTCTATTGTCTTACTTTTGTCACAGTACAATAGAGATAGTTACAATTGTATCGTATTCACTTTTATATATAGGTATTCAACGGTAACCGTTTCTAAAGCTCACGGATTAAATCTATACATATAATAAACGCGTAAGGAGAAAAAAAATGTACATTGAAGATATTTGAGAAAAACTAATTCGGGGGGTCTTAGAAACGTTGACTAAATACATTTCAGTGATTTTTGGAATTCTTGTCTGTCTGTCTGTGAATTTGTCCGCGCACTACACAAAAACTACTGAACAGAATTTAATGAAATTTTGTATAGCAACAGTTTATACCCCGGAGCAACATTTACGGTAGTATTTATTCAGCTAATTTATAAAAAAAAATATTCATATGTATAGTTCTAAAAGTGATCACAGATGGCGCTGTATAATACCCAACAACGCAACAACCCATAATCATGCTATCTTATATACATACAATGAACGCGTAAGGAGAAACAAAATCACTTCGTTTTGAAAATTTTAAGTATACGTATAAACAAATAAAATAAGTAGTTAGATTGATCGATTCCGATTTACCCGAGAGCAAAAATTTTACCGAAGCAACATGTTTTATCTCGCTTTAAAATCCGAATACACATAAAAGGTAGTCATAAATCTAACAAAGTAATTTAACCCTTTTTGTAAGACGTTTGCATGGCGTTTGAGATTTGTCTGGTCCCTGTCATGTTGCTGCTGAAGCAATTTTCGCTGCGACGCTCCGGGCTTAGGTCCTACGCGATACGCGGCCTTTGACTCTCGCAGACATTGCCGCTCACCCTCAGGCCCTTAATCTCTGCTCTCTTGCCTTCACTTTTGAGATATTTAGCCCTTGAGTTTTGTCTGGTCCCTATCATGCTACTGCTAAAACAGTTCTCACTGCGACTTTCCGAGACTAGGCCCTATAACCGTATTACCGACACGGCCTTTGGTCTTCGCATACACTGCAGCTCACACTTGATCACCGAGTTTATTCCCGTCCCTGTCATGCTGCTGCTGAACCAATTCCTGCAGCGACGTTCCGGGCCTGGGCCCTAAGCGGTACTCGGCCTTTGGCTTACGCATAAATTGCCACTCACTCTCAGCCTTTCGGTCCTCGGGTTTGCTAAGAAACTTGATCACTGAGTTTTGTCCGGTCCCTATCATGCTGCTGCTGAAACAGTTCTCGCTGTAACGTTCCGAGCCTAGGCCCTACGCGGTACTCGGCCTTTGGCCTTTGCAGACAATGTCATCCACCTCGGGCTTTCGGCCCTCGGATTCGCTACGACACTTGATCACTGAGTTTTGTCCAATCGTTGTCCAATCGTGGCTTTCGTAGATTTGTCCTGCTGCAGGAGAAGTACTTTCCGCTTGGACGTTGCGCTTACACGCTACGGCGTTCGGCCCTCTTTTCGAAGTATATTCTGCTGCAGGAACTCGGCCATTAACATTCGCAGGTCTTGATGCTCGCCTTTTAGCTGGTTATCTTAACACGGCTGAACGAATCAATTTTGATTCAGTTACCAATTTGATGGATATTGACATCGTAAAAAGCGTAAGTTTTACAATAATGGCCTGGATTTAGTAAATTAAAATGACAAACCTCCCAAACGCACGCGAGCGAAGCCGCGGGTACAGCTAGTATTGAATATAAGTATTTTATACTTTGTATAATACTTCGTAGATAAAAATTTAAAAATAATAAAAACAATTTTTTGAGTTGTGAATAAGGCATAGACATAAACAAAAAGGATTAAGGCGACTTTCACACTGCTGCGGTTTCCGCATGCGACGCCGGTGCGCTTTGTATGTGTATAGCGCTGTCACGCTTCCACACCGTCGCCGCATGCGGCTGCGGCGCCAGTGTGAAAATCGCCTTAACAACTAGAGAGTCAAAACAATACAACATACATACGACACTATCATAATCTAACCTAGGGTGTCCCCGGTAATGGGGCTGCACGGCTGTGTCCAATCTGCTTGTGGTTAGGCCCGTATAGAGGAATTGCCTGAATATTCGCGCCGTGTCCTGGATTACCGCCGTATTTTACATAGGTAGGCACCTAAGTTTGCCGCTTGCATGAATAAGGCACGCCAATGTTATTCTGAATTCAGAGCAAATTTCAGAACAAGTATGTAGCGGGCCACACATATTTGTCATGAGTTTTCCTTGCCCAACAACGTGGGAAAATTGACTTGTCAGCGACCGCCGACCGAGCAATAAATAATAATTACCTGCCTGACAAAGATGAAGTAATGTTGCGTAGGTATGCCTTTGGAGCGCCCTGCAGGTAAAACGGCTCAATGAAACTTGTTTGTCAATAAATTTTCTCAGTAGAGAAAATCCGTTTTCAATTACAATTTCTTTTCAATTTCTTGCGTCTTTTTAACCGGCCTGCTTGTATTTTGCATTATCTGTAGCGCGACATCCTTATCTTGATCGTCTACACGGCTATCCATTTCAAATTGAATCCGACGCCACTGACCTACATGAAACTATCAGGGTCCCTCAGACTGAAATTATTTTATTTATTCAGGACAGACCGTAGGATAAACTGAAGGAATTCTATGTGACAGGCGGTGATATAGGAGCTGACTTTGAGATAGATTTTGCTCTCATTGATCGTCTCAAAGCTAGATGAGGGCTGAGCCTAAATGGTTCCAAAGTTCAGACAGCTAACAAAAAATCTAAAATCTAATTATTTATTATGAAAACAAAATACACTGAAATTAAAAGTTATAGCTGGTCACCTATATTGATAGCGAGGGCCAGCTACAGCTGTCTCAATCGTATTTCAATAACACTTCACCTGCACACTACAAAAACAGGGCACTATATAATCGTTTAGTTCGAAGTTGTCTGGGTACCGTCCCCAGTTGAGTCGGATATACCATTTGGTACCGGCCAAATTATATGTATACAATATGAGTATTCCCTTCCTATTAAAAAAAGTTCACTTTGTAATTACCCTTGGTAATATGAAGCATCATTAGTAATAAAAGTCCTATGCAAAGGATGCGTTGTTTTACCTAAGGTTTGGCTTTAGGCTGCATAGCCGCAGGCGCGGATCCAGGATTTCGTTCAGGGGAGGGCACTTTCCTTCACAAAAAATCTCGCGGTTCGCACTTATGGGCCCTGTAATATACAAGGTTTGCGTATCAGGAGGGGCAATTGCCCCTGTTGCCCCCCTCCTGTATCCGCGCCTGAGCCGGTCGATTGTGTCGATTTACAACCGTGTATGGTAAATTGGTCCTTTCCCATCCCAGAGCGTGTCTCCTTACAAATGGGTGCTCTCCGGTATGCCGGCCAGTCCGGAGCAGGCCAGAATGTCCCTGGCTAGGAGTGGTATCCAGCAACTATTTTGATGTTCATGGTTACGAATTTATTTGCTTTAAGTGAAATAAGTATATTTAAGCAAAAAGTCATACCTACAAGGGAATTAACTTGAGATGATTAGAGTCTTTGAGTCTTCTTAAATATTGGAGTTGTGGCATCATCGAGTCCATAGATTTCTTACTAGCTTCGTAGCTGTAGTAAATCTACTTAACAAATTGAAAGACCTCCTAACCTAGGTATCTATGTAGATTATAACAGTTCAATCGTAAATCTTTTCAGGCCTTGAAAACCGTAGCAGCAGCTGGCGCTCATTTTGTAGCCGAAATTCGAACGGTCCGATTTCCCGGTTTGTTACAGTTTAATTTTAACGCGAGTGTCAAGTTTTACTGCCCGCGGGGATCGCTTACAAGTCTTTCGTTTTATTTCGTTACTCCGATTATAATTCACTAGCTTTTGCCCGCGGCTTCGCTCGCGTTAAATTCGGGGTAACACGGTTCCCCTTTCCTGATTGCCCCCCGGAATGCTCCATACAAACTTCCACCCCCCATTTTAGGGAAGTGAGGGGTTAGAAAGAGACAAAAAGTAGCCTATGTCACTCTCCATCCCTTTAACTATCTCCACTTAAAAAATCACGTCAATTCATCGCCCCGTTTTGCCGTGAAAGACGGACAAACAAACAAACAAACAAACACACACATACACTTTCCCATTTATAATATTAGTATGGATTTAAAGGTGACATCAGGTGTTTTATTATTTTTTTCATCTTTTTCCACCAAAGTATACTAAAATTTAAATTATCTAAGTACGTATAGGTATGTACTTACGTGTATAAAAGGTTTTTTTTATTATATCGATTTTTTTTATAAATATTATGTTTCTTATTCCCTATATTTATAATAATTTATATGGTTTATTTATAATAATTTTACTGCGAAAACTTGTTGCTAGTTTTCTCAGTAAAATTACTGATATTAATATTACATACAGCTGACAAAATATTTTTGATAGCTTTAATAAATAGAATTCGTTGGATCATAAAATATACCTAGTTTTTTAATAAGTGCCCAAATAGTTTTTAAATATAGCGATATTGCAATTGTTTTACTTTTTTTCACTCATTATTTTGACAAAAACGGGACTTAATCGCGTACACTTACTTTTATTATTTTCCTGACGTTTTGAGCGTGTCTTAACGCTCGTGGTCGCAGGCCTTTGCGCGATGAAGTCCCGTTTATGTCAAAATAATTAGGTACAGTAATTGCAATAACAACTTTAGTGTTGTACAGTTGCAGATTCTGAACTGGACCATTGAGAAATAATTATTGTTTACTTATTTCTCTATGACTGGACTATGACCTAAAATATGTGTGCACAGCATATACAATAACTAACTTAAAAATATTGTCAGAGAGCTTTGATTTTGTAGCAGTTAAGTAAGTGAAAATTGGATGCCTAATTATAGTAGTTTATGTAACTGTTACGTTTTAAGGCCTAATTACGTACAGTTGCATACACTGCTTTATCTACACTCATATTATTTAAATATATATCCTAAATGAAGTGTTCGGAAACCATAGAATGACCGCCATTGCACCGTCATGGCCAACTCGATTGTGCCGGCGGTTGCGCGGGCGCGTGCCGTTGGTCGGGAAGGAGTACAGGATTTACATTATGTTATCAAATTCGATGTTCGGAATTTGAAACTCATAACGTATCAATATATGAGCATGTAAAGTTAAAATTACGTTACTGCCACAGATAAAAAGCTTATCATAGTAAAATCGGTTGTGGTAATGCTAGCCATTGCCTACCGTTTTCGAACACGTTTTAGAAGACTTAAAATGAGAGTGTAGATAATAGTAGTTTATGTAACTGTTACGTTTTAAGGCCTAATTACGTACAGTTGCAAACACTGCTTTATCTACACATATATTATAAATCCTAACTGAAGTGTTCAGAAACCATTAGAATGACCGACATTGCACCGCCATGGCCAACTCCATTGTGCCGGGGCGGTCGCGCGGGTGCGTGCCGGCAGGCTGAGAGGAGGGCATATTACCGTAGGTAATGAATTTTCATACGTTTTAACCACACTGATATTACGTTACTGGTTGCAGTAATGATGGCAATTACATGCGGTTTCCGAACGCGGAATAGAGGATTTATGATATTGGTGTAGATAAATTATATTTTTAAACAGCCATGGTTGCGAAATGAATATATGTGTAGTAAATTATTTGACAAAGTGTTAACGCGGCTATAAATTACAAATATTAGCAAATCATATTTAATACAGCTCATATTTAAAAAATGGAATCGGCCTCCAGGTAATATCCGGAACAAAATCAGAGGAGACGAGAAAACTTCAAGTTCTCTAACTCAGTTACGAATTTGGCCATTCTATTTCGTTTAGATTAGATTGTTATAATATTATTCTTGTTAAACAAGTAAAACATATCCTAAAGTGTACATATAAAATCAACTTGCAAAGTTTCTGGTTTATTTTGCCATTAAATATAAAAACTTTATTTTCTGAAAAGATGGCTTAGACTTAGATGGAGTGGAGTGTTATCGATTAGGGGCAAAAAGTTTCTAATTGTAATGAACTATTTCACTTTCCTAAGTTATGTGAAATTTTAATTTAACCTAAAGGTCGCCAAAGAGATCAAAGAGGACCCCAGTGTGTTGATGACGAGGGACCCTCTTGTTCATTTAGTCGTCAACACAGTGAATCCTCCATTTTGTAGAGGATCGGCAACGCGCATGTGACACCTCTGGAGTTGAAGGCGTCTATATGCTACGGTAGCTGCTTACCATCAGGTGGGCCATATGCTTGTTTGCCACCGTCTTTATAGTGAATTCAATCCAAGGGAGTATTTTTCTCTGGCATTAAAATGTTGGTATACTTAAGAGGGCGTCGTAGAAAATCAGCAAAAACAGCACATCATTTAGGCTCTGGAGTTCATAATTCTTTACAAAAATCTACGTGATATATGTTATTCTCATAACAAAGAGTGTGTTTACAATTTAAAGTAATTAGTACTCGAGTATTAGTATTAGTACTCGATGATCATTTGTAGTTTACTCAATACAACGAAACAAAGTTGTACAAAAACTGAGAAAAACGTGCCGTTTAGGAAAAACATGAATTGAAACTGCATACGATCATTGAATGGTTACGATATATTTTTCTCAGAAATAAGCGTCCCGAAAGTGAAAATAAAACCAGACAAGTGCGTGTCGGACAACTCATAATGGAGGGTTCCGTATCTTGAATGTAATAAGAACCAAACTAATACCAAAAGGTACGTACGTAAGTCAGATACAATGCCTATGGAAGAAGATTCTTCGGAAATAACTCTAAAATGGCTGAACCAATAATGTTCAACTAATGTTTGTTTGTCAAAATGTTGCTGACACTTGAAGTTCGGTACACTACAGTACTAAATCCACGATATGCGTGATCAATAACAACCTACCTTTTATATGTATGTATGACAGCCAAGTCTTTTTGTACTATTTCGAGCATAATTCGATGAAAAGAACTTGTTCTCCCAGCGCGGCGGTGTAACTTTTCTTTAATTGAGATAAATATTGTCCTTTACCGTCCGATTGCCAACCTCCCCCGAGAGGCTGTTTGAGCTCCAACTCGAAACTATAATTGGCTGGGTAATCATGAGAGGTAAAATAAATGGAGACGAATAATTTAGTATGATTATCAAAATATGACTTGAGGACTTAGTTAATTTACTTACATGTCTACGGTTACTTTTATATTAATTCTCTTTTCATGTTAATAAAATAAAAGTAATACAAAAAAAATGTTCATTAATCCATTTTAGGTCGCAGGTCTATGAAAGCTAATCCTATGTTTCAGTCAGCCGTTCAGATTGGTTATTTTTTTTTTTTTTTTTTTTTTTTTTAATACCACGACGGTGGCAAACAAGCATACGGCCCGCCTGATGGTAAGCAGTTACCGTAGCCTATGGACGCCTGCAACCCCAGAGGATTCACATGCGCGTTGCCTACCCTTTAAGAACCTATACACTCCTTTTTTGAAGAACCTCATACTGTAGCCCGCTGGGAAAACCTCGGCAGGGAGTTCATTCCACAGTCGCAGCGTTCGTGGGAGGAAATTCCTCTTAAACCGTACAGTGCGCGACCCATTAGGCTCCAGGGTGTGAGGATGAACACCCTGCCGGCGGCGAGCGGTGCGGTGATAAAAAGCTGCCGTGGGCATCATATCAAACAGTTCTTCAGAGCACAACCCATTGTACAAGCGATAGAACACACATAAGGAGGCAAAGTCTCTCCTTAGACTCAATGGTTCAATATCGCTCGTGAGTTTGGGATCGTCGACGATCCGCACAGCGCGCCTTTGCACCGAGTCAAAGGGCCCAAGCTGGTATCCAGGTGCTCCCGCCCAAAGGTGACAGCAGTATTCCATGTGGGGTCTGACTTGCGACTTGTATAGAAGCAGTCTCTGCCCCGGAGTGAAGTATCTCCTTGCTCTATTGAGCACACCGAGCTTTTTGGATGCCAGCTTGGCCTTCCCTTCAAGGTGACTACGGAATTGGACGTCGCTGGAAATGTCGACACCGAGGATCCCAATACTCTCTGACATTGTAAGGGTTGTGCCTTGGAACTGAGGGGCCACAGTAAATAGGGTTTTCTTAGCGGTAAACGCGCAAACTTGTGTTTTTGTGGGGTTGAATCGGACTAAGTTGTCCTGACCCCACAGCGAGACTCCAGAAAGAGTGTTCTCGATATCGGACACAAGTTTTTCACGACTCTCTACCACAACGGATCGAGGGATATTGGCACGGCCCGTGTAAAAGGCATCCCCAGTACTGTCGTCCGCATAACAATGAATGTTGCCGATAGACAACATATCATTGATATGCAGCAAAAACAGCGTTGGGGATAGCACGGAGCCTTGCGGGACACCAGCGTTTATGTCCATGCTTTCGGAGCAACTGCCGTCGACTACAGCTCGTATGCTTCTGCCGGACAAAAAGCTGGCGACCCATCTGCACAATCCCTCGGGCAGGCCGTAAGCTGGTAACTTCGATAGAAGACCTCGATGCCAGACCCGATCGAACGCCTTAGCTATATCAAGGCTGACTGCCAATGCCTCTCCCTGACTCTCAATGGCTGAAGCCCAGCGGTGAGTGAGATACACTAGAAGATCACCAGTTGATCGACCGTGACGAAAGCCATACTGGCGATCACTGATCAGGTCGTGCTCTTCTAGGTATCCCAGGAGCTTTGCATTGAATATGCGCTCCATAACCTTGGAGAGAAGAGAGGTTATAGCGATAGGCCTGTAATTCGACGGGTCCGAACTATCGCCCTTTTTAGGCACAGGGTGCACGAGGGCAGTCTTCCATGAAGACGGCACTTGCCGTTTGTGGTAAGAGAGTGTGAAAAGGCGCGTTAGCACGGGACACAACTCAGGAGCACACCGTTTGAGCACAACTGCTGGTATGCCGTCTGGTCCGCTCGACTTGTGAACGTTTAATGATAGCAGCTCCCGCCGGACATCACTTTGTTTAATGATAATTTCCGGCATCGAGGCTGCGCACCGCGGGATGTCAGGCGGTACGGTGCTGCCATCATCGTTCAAGGTCGAGTTCGAGGCAAAGAGAGTACCCAGAAGATCGGCTTTTTCTTTTGCACTATGGACCAGATTACCATCAGCATTACGCAGTGGTGGTAAGGACGACCGACAAAAGTTTCCCTCGGCAGCTTTGGCAAGTGACCAGAAGGCACGACTCCCGGTGGGGTAGCCCACTAGCTTCCTACCAATTCTGCCGACGAAGTCGAATTTGGCTCTGGCAATTGCTATTTTACTGGACCTCGAGGCAGTGTTTAATTTACGTTTCACATCAGATATGTTGGGATCCTTATCAGTAACGGCCTTGGTCCAAGCCCTGTAAGTAGCCTGCTTACGAATTGTAGCTTCTCTACAGGGCCGATTAAACCAAGGTCGTTTCTTTGCTCCTGCAGCTATTACCGAGTTGGGAATGAAGCAGGCCATTCCCTCCAGTATAGTCTCGGCGACTTTAGCTGTACAGGAGTCAGGATCTTCTGATGTGAAACAGAGCTGCCTCCACGGGTACGATGCGTAGAATTCACGCAATCCATCCCAATCTGCTGACGTATACTGCCACACGCGTCGCGAGCCAGTTGGCCGTGGTGGATCAGGCCGCGCGCTAGGTGCCAGCGTCCGGACGAGGCAGTGATCGGACGAGCCGAGAGGTGCATTCACTGAGACGGAATATCCGTCCGGACGTGTGGTCAGCAGGAGGTCCAGTAAAGAGCTTGTATGGTCCTCGATATCTGGTATTCTCGTGGGAGAACGTACCAATTGCGAGAGACCATAGGCCAGAGAAAATTCGTAAGCAGACCTCCCCGCATAGTCGGTGGACCGAGAATCTAGCCACTCAATGTGGTGGGCATTAAAATCTCCCAAAATCACCAATTCAGCGGATGGGTACTGCTCCAGAACTCTGTCGGTCGTCACTTGTAGGTGCTCGAAGAGCCGTTTTGTGTCCGTGTCTCCGCTGTGAGACCTGTAAAGGCACGCGTAGACGCGGGTGTGGCCGCCGAAGTCTACACGCACCCATAGCACTGACAGGTCCCTGTCTTCATAGGCATGGAGGCGGCGACAACAGACATCCTGCCGAGCGTACATACATACCCCAGCGCGCCTCACAAACCTGTGTTCTAGCACATAGCCGGGGTATAACAGATATGATGTATCGGCCGGGCAGGATATCTGCGTCTCCGTTAAAAACAGAAGGGTCGGCTGCGCAGACTCGAGGTGGTGGTGTACTGCGTTTAGATTCGAATGCAGTCCCCTGACGTTGCAGAAATCCACTTTTGTGGAAGGGGACTCCGCTGAAGACCTATTTCTTCTGTATTTTTTTTTTGCCATAATTTTGGGGAGTGTGTGGGAAATAAAGGAGGATTCACTGTGTCGACGGTTAAAAGGACAAGAGGACGAAACAAACCGACCGAGGAACGATGTGGGAGGTGCAATTTGCAGGCACGGCGTACGGAAGGGCCCCCGGTCCCCCCCTGTTGTAGTAGCCGGGTCCACTCCGGTCTCCTACACCGGCACGACTACTACACCAGGGATTTTTCGCAGGTTGGCGGTTCAGCCTCCCAGGGTGGAGATTAAGTGACCCCTGGGTTCGGGAACCCTACTGACCTGCGGGCGGCCAGCGGACAACCGTTTCACCGGGTCTCCCTGATCGCCGCACCTGCACTCTGCGCCCACAAAGAACAAAGGCCGTATTATTGATTCCGTGGGCCCTCCGTCGTCAACACAATGTATCCTCTTAGAGCTCACTGGCGACCTTACTCACCGGCAGGAACACAACACTATGAGTAGGGTCTAGTGCTATTTGGCTGTGGTTTTCTGTAAGGTGGAGGTACTTCCCCAGTCGGGCTCTGCTCCAGATTTGAACGAGATGACATTCGCTGAACGTGCCCTACCACACTTAGCGAGATGTCATTCGCAGTGCCCATACCTCTCTCCTTGGCGCAGTTTAAGGACATACCCGAGTCCGGACGCAGTTTAAGGACATAACCCCGGGTCCATCCGGACGTAGTTTAAGGACATACCCCGGGTCCATCCGGACGTAGTTTAAGGACATACCCCGGGTCCAAAAATATTTGGTTAAGGATAGGAATTTTAACCCAACCTATTTTACTGACAATCGTTCGTTACTAATTAAGTACTGCAATGTTCGACTCTATTATGATTATGTTATGAGTGTATGTCTGAACTGAACAATGAATATTTAAAATTACACTGATTTATTAATTTTTATTTTATTTAGAATCGCACGTGTGTTAAATAAGTATTGTTCGTTACGCGTAACTAATTAGGTACCGAATTGCTAATAAAATATGGTAATGGAGGGTAAATAAATAAGGCCTTATTATCAAGATTTACTAAAAATACCGTAAAATTTTAATAAAACATATGAAAGTATGTTTATTTATTAGAGTCTATACTAACTACCGTTAGCGTATGCGCCGAATGCGGTTATATCAAAGATACACGCTGTACATACTTAAAAATAATTACTTATAGTTTATTTGTCTAAGTAAGTTAAACATATATTTCTTCTGACCAGGGTAAAGAGCTTTTAGTGTCACGCACGCAACACGCTGATCACTACCTACTGTCGTAAGTGACAATATGACAAATGATAACAAGAGCCATTATTAATATCCATAAATTATCATTACCATAAGAACTAAAACGCATCACCAATATTTCCTAGCCTCAGTATTAAGCGACAGGCAACTTTGTAATAACTGTATCCACAAAACGCACTTTCACTGAATTACTGGAACAAGGAAGAACTTCTTCAAAGGACTGAATATTAAAATATCGAGGCCTGTCTCAAGTATTTAATTCACCCTGTCCCGAAAATTTCCATACCGTCCTAACACGACTTGAATATATTAACGGCGAATATTTTCATGATAATGCCGAAATATTAAGGGAAAGGTTAGGGCAAAATGTGATATCACTGGCATTTGGAAGCACTGGTATTGAATAGGCAGATAATTTGTTTTGTGCTACCGCTTTGTGTGGAACGGTAGGGGTTTGCTTCGATACTATATAATAGCTTTTTATAGTACCTATGTCATCATATAATACTGGCCGAAACAGGACGACAGCTTTAACCCGAAAAAACTTGTCAATTATTATTGCGCGTCTCATCTACACACCCCACTTGAGATACATTGCAAGTCGTGTCTATGACACAAATATTATCTAAATGAAGTTAAGATTTCGAATTAGCTACAGGGTCGTGGGAATTATGAAAATGTCGATTCATTAAAGATAATAAAGATGGTGCGAGATTTGTATCGAACTGTCAACATTTTACCGCGAACGTCAAAAATTTAGATTTCGTTATCTCTCTCTCTCTCTCTCTCTCTCTCTATCTCTCTCTCTCTCTCTCTCTCTCTAACGCACTGGCATATACGTACGAAAGAGACGCAGACAACATTTCTATTCTCGTAGTTTGCGGTCGGCCCTCTGTACTTATCAATATATTAACGACTCTCCAACTGGGTTTTTCAGGCGCATTAGGAACAACGCCTACACTCAAGACGGGTCACTTACTGTGAAAGTATCCATATCAAACCAAGTCATCATCATCATAATTTTAAGAGCCTGACCCTTGTCGGCGGAGTAATCACCATTTCGTTCTGTTCTTCGCTAATTCTTTTAGCTCCTGATACGTCAAGATACGTCAAGACACTCATGACGTTGGCTTTTTCTTTGGCTTGATCTAGAAACGCAAGTCTTGCTCTTCCTCGGCCTCTTCGTTTTGATATTCTCCCTTCAATAATAGTTTACTGTAATCGTCATGACGTATCAGGTGTCCCAACATATTTCCCCTTCTGTTTTCAATCGTTTTAGGCAGGCATCTGTTCTCTCCTACCAAATTCAGGACATCTTTGCTCGTTCTTCTCTCTCTCCAACTTATTCCTTTAATTCTTCTTCATATCCACATTTCAAATACGCCTAATATTTCCCTATCACGCTGGGTTAATGTCACTGTCTCGCATTCATATAACGTTATACTCCAGACATAGGTTTTTATAAATCGCTTTCTGATGTTACCTGATATCTTTGTTTTAAATATAGCATGTTTCTTGGAGTTGACATCTTTTTTGGCCATAGCTATACGTGTGATGATATCGGTAGTACATCTGGAGTCGCTAGTTGATGCTACCTAAGTATTTAAATTTATTTACTTCGATGGCAGTATTTCTAATTTGTATGGGAGCCATTTTGGGTCCGTGTTTGGATGCTATCAAAGATTTGTTTTGTTGTAGTCCGAATTTTGTTAATACTCAAACCAACCCAAACCCAAACCAAGTGACCCGTTTTAATTTGATATCTCACTGTATATTTAGTTGAGCCAGGTAAAGCCTGACCAGAAATATATGATCATGCGCCACTGGCTATAGTTGCGGGCTACAGTATGAGGTTCTTCAAAAAAGGAGTGTATAGGTTCTTAAAGGGTAGGCAACGCGCATGTGAATCCTCTGGGGTTGCAGGCGTCCATAGGCTACGGTAACTGCTTACCAGGCGGGCCGTATGCTTGTTTGCTACCGTCGTGGTATGAAAAAAAAAGTTTTAATGACAGAATGATATGCATGTGTAACACAGATATCAGAGAAAAGCAGATCTGAAATTATAAGTTGAACTTTTCTATATTCCCGATCTGCTCTCACTAATGTACTTATCAGTAAGTAAGAAAAAGATAGACAGGTCTTCAGCTGTCATTGTCTCAGCCTTTCATGACTTCGTGACGAGATTTAGTGCAGTTAATGATAATTTTCTACTAAATATCGACATCGATATTTACTCTTAATATCCGTAACAGGTATTCCAATGTTTTAAAAACTTAACAAGTGCGTGTCGGACCACGCATTATGGAGGGTTCCGTAACTACGAAATAAAATATATCAAAAACTTGTATCTGCCAATGAAAGAAGTTTTTGGAGATAACTTCTTTCAACACAATTTTCGTAAAAAAAATACAACGATATATTTTCACAATTTTTTTAAAACATCCTGAGGACTCCGGGCCTAATCCTAATAAGGCCTAGTTTCCTCTCTGGGTTGGAAAGTCTGGGTTTCTTATACTTGTGCTATAAGACATTTTGATTCCCTTAAGTGTGTCAAAGTATGACATAAATATATTTTTATTGCGTTAACTCAGATAGGTATATGAAAACAAGGTCATATCAATTTCGTCTCGTTCTATCTTATAGCGTCGTACTACTCTGCCGTCCGCTGCGCTGAAGCATGCAATTGTAGACGGTCGACCGAGCGCGGCGGTCGGCATCGTGTTCCTACGTCTGGCACCGCCTCATAGGAGATTATCTGTGGTCGCAAAATAAATAAAACCGATATAAAACATTGTAAATTCTACAGAAAGGGCACAATCTGTCAGATTGCGACGTGTAATAAAAGTTGAGGGAGAGGTTGGAGAGAGACAGGATACATGACAAAGTGGGGCCAAGAAATTGCAAATATTGCGTTGTCTAACACCGGTTTAAACAAGCGTTTTCTCAACTTACCTCAAGAGGCCTCTGAAAAATTGTAGGTATTGCATTTGGCAACAATATTTGTCCATTGCAAGTAGTAAAAAAATTGTCATTTTTAAAATGTTTCGAGCAAATCCTTTGATGTTTGTTCGGCGTCTAATTATTGAGCTCTACGGCGTCAATCCATTTTTGACGCAATATATTATATTCCGGAAATCTGAACAATTGACAATTAATTATGTAATCAATAATTTAATATAATAATATTTTGTGTTTGCCCAGATAAATATTTCATATCGATAAAATATCGACATAATTATTTTCATTTAGTTACAACACTAGCGTTGTTTACAAAAATTGAGTTTTACCAATAAATCTCATCTCAATAAAATCAACTTAGAACTGCGCAAAAGGTTCTTATTTTATAGTATCCAGCATGTGCAGTTATCCGAGACTATTATATTACATAATGTGTTTGAAAATTTTGAAATAAAAACAATAGTTTCTTACCGATGAAAACTGGTATTTTCTCCGGACTTCTTCGCTGATTTGAACCACCTCCGGCGGTATGGAACTATGCACGACATTTCTGCTTAATTTTCAGAAATAGCACGATAACTTGCATGAAACCGTCTTTTGCTACAATTTTGTGTTTGACGTCTAGGTTAATTTGACACTTTGGTTAAGTTTTAAATCGAGACAATTCGTTAACAGCCGAAAAAGGTCGTACTATCTGTCCCATTCTAACTCATCTTGGTTAACCATAAATAACCAAAGAGATAACTATATGAAAAAACGTCTGGCTTATTTTTCGGATCTGTTCTTTGAGATATCTGTGATGTGTGAGGGCAAGTGATAGGCAGTCACTTTTGACAGTGTCATTGTTGCAGTTTATTTGAATAATTAGTAAAATGTTGAATATTAAATAATAAACCACAAAAAATCCCAAAATTATTCATAGTCAAGAGCGAAATATTGTAAATAGTATATATAATAAACAGCTGTAAATAATACGCTCGGGAAATGAAATTATTTCGCAGTGAAACATTTTCAAATGAACACCAGTGCTGACATGTAAACAAATCAAGATGTCACCATACCATAGAGCTATGATTATACTGAACTGTTGCCATATACATGAGAAAAATAGTGCCCTCTTGACAATAATCATATATTTCTGGTCAGGCTTTAACTACAACGACCGGGCGGCAGCATCAAGCCAAGCACTGAATTTACCTAATTGTCTGAATAATAATTCTTATGTTAAGCCGGTTTAAGCCTTTTTGGGCCTTCTGCCCTTCCTTCCCTTTAACACATTGTAGTTAATTATGTCCAACGTGGAAAACATAAAGTTCAAAGATACCTAATTGTAATTTCATACAGATAGTATAATAATATCTATATTAGCCTAGGCCTAGGATACACGTCGGGTATACCCGCCAGGCAGATCCGGCTGGCAGATCAGTGTCCCTCGCTATTTGTCCCTTTGATTAAAACAGATGTCTGGGCAAAACTTTCGTATTTGGGTACCTACGTTGGGAATTCGACATTCCCACTTCAATTAAATGGTCCTATTTGTGGCGGCGTATTTCAATCCGTTTTTATTTGTTTCCTGCTCCGAGTCCAGTCGTGTGAAGCAGAGCGAGGCGAATGTGAAATGTCAAATAAAACCACCTAGTACATATTATGCAAAAGTGAATCAGATTAAACATGAATTAAAGACGCTTAAAATAAATACAACGCCGAATCTATTTATCGTTTATATTTGCATATAAAATGTGTCACTCTCATACATATGGAAAAAGTGATATGTGAGGTTTTGAACATGTACTCATTTGAATAATAAAATATAAGCACTATGTTTAGCTCGCTTAAGAATCTTACGAACGACATTTTTACGTGACCATGAAGCTCAGTTCGTTTAATTTTTTTTTAAATGCTCCTTGTTTCTTTTGTGCTCTTTTTCTTTCCCCTTGTCCAATCAAAGGTACAAAGTTACCTTCTCAGAAATCAATTATGTGACAGCAACAAAAAGCTAATATTTTCAGACAAATCAATAACAAACTAACCTGACCTTTAAGTCCCGTGAGATTCGGATCAATATCCAATTTGGCGAAGTAAAATAATTTCCCACACCCCAGGGTCGACGAACTGCTTATCACGTGCTTTCCCGTCCTTAGACGTGCTACGGTTACTCTTACCCGTGGAGTACCCCCCACAGACTCCGCAATATGGGGAGTAATTGGCTAACAGTAGTGTGAGATGAAGAGCATATGTCTGAAAAGCATGTAACTTGTATTACTAGCGGAAGTCACTATTTAACTGCTTTTATTAGAAGTTGTTTTACAAGTTACAAGCTTTTGAAAAATAGGCCCGAGGTAGCGATGTGATTTTGTCGAACTACAACAACCTTTTGACCATCACAACAATTTTATGTAACTTGCAAAAGTAGAAATAACAAAGCTTAAATAACTTTAAGCTGTAACCGTTATCGGCTAGTGTTGACTTTATCTTCCTAGAGTGTATAATACATAAAAGTCGTTAAATAATTGTTTAAACTTAAATACTCTAACTAATCCGTTTTATTACTTTAGCTTTATATTGGTTCGACAACAATGTATGTTAACCCGTATTGTTGATATGTTAAATTTACATCCTCAGGTACCGATCGTAAACATGGAATTAAACTTTACTAAAATAAGGGTCATGCATTGTGTCGTCCTACTTTATTTTTCGAAACGACTAATCGTAAGCGTTTCGTTTTATATGACTTATCTAGTAGGATGGCGATCTGTGATCCAGGTGCTCCTCTCGAAGCATCTTACCACGTGGCTAGGAGTCTGAGCGGGGAACGTATCGTAACCAAACTAAATAATCTTATTTAATCAGCGAGCTGCAAAAAGAAATATAAATATCTAAGAAATATCTTAGTCCCACAGTAAGTTCAATAAGGCTTGTATTGTGGGGACTAGACTACGATACACATATGTATAATAGATAGACACAGATAAATACTGAAAGAAATAGAAAACCCCTGTGTTATCGGAACAAAATATCCGTGATTAATACACCAATAGATGTCCTTACCAGGATTCCAACCCGGGACCTCCTGCTTACCGACTAGGCTAGGAGGCCGTTAGGTGTGATTGCATGGACTTTCATAAAATTAATTTTATGGATATATGAATTCATTCCAACCTAATTTATTCAATAAAATAATAGTAGATAGTTTGACATGGGTCTAAAGTACTCCATATCACCACGAGGTGGTTATTTTCCCGAACAAAGTGAGGCAAAATTGTTCGAGTGGTAATATGGCTTTTAGACCAGAGTAATACATACTATTTTTCACATCGATTGCGAGAAAATAAAAAATAAGATAAATTACGCACAATGACTTAACTGACCAAACTAAAGTAAAATTATGGTTTAAATTGACGGTCTTTTTATTTTTTACACAGATACAAAATATAAACACTGGAATTAAATGCCACAGACGACGGTGTAATTAGCGCTCTAAACATGCTTTAAAGCGCTGCCAAAAAAAAATATTTTTTTTGGGGTTCCGTACCTCGAAAGGAAAAAACGGAACCCTTATAGGATCACTTTGTTGTCCGTCCGTCTTTCAAGACCCCTTTTCTCAGGAAAGCGGGGAGGTATCATACTGAAATTCAAATACTCAGGTCTACTGTCCCTTGAAGCTGTGAAAAAATTAAACTTCTAAGCCAACGCAATCAAAAGATACAGCCGTTTAAGCCGCAAATTTTTGAAACTCTCAAGGGAAATCAAAACCTGCAGGGTACTTCCCGTGAACTCAGAATCTTGAAAGGAGATCGTCAATTCTAGGCCCACTTGCGATATGGTCTCGTATAAAGTTTGGTCTTTAATTTTAAGCAAATACCCATTTTATTACGAAACTAGACAAAATATTGCATGAAAATAAAACGGGAATTAGAAATGAAAAATAAAAAGTAATTTCGTTGATCCTTCCGCCATCCAAATAGTGCTAAATAACTTGTTAACGTCTTAACAGCATTGACATAAGGTTAACTTCTCCTGGGCCGAGACGAAACGGACATTTTCAGTAAGGAGTTACGTTTATTTTGCTAATCTTGTTTATGATTATAGTTTGACACTATTAATGTATGACGTAACCGTCATCCATGTCTGCCGCATGAAGTTATAATTTGAAACTGGAGTGTGCTCTTCGGCCACAAGGTGGGGCCGAAGGAGTTGGTGGTATGGGGGGGATGCGTCTCGTTTTGACTATTTTTCTATTAAGTAATGTCTGATACTATCATGGATTTCTAACAAGTGGATGTAATTGTTGCACTTTTTCCCTAACCACAGATTATAAGGTTCATCTGATGAACCTTATTACCGTGTAAAATAGATGTTCATAGGTGACTAGAAAAAACGGTCCGATAGAGGGCATAATATGGGGGGCGGTGTATCACTCGAACTCGTTACAAAATTACCCATACATACATTGACATTTTGACTTGTTGTTATGCTGGCATTATTGTCTAATGACGTCAAAACTCCCTAAGTCAACGCGGGACGCGGCTCCCTAAATTACTCTCTCTTTCGGCCTTGCTTTTTGGCCCAAGAGTGTGCTCCGGTTTAAAATTATAACTTCATGGATACTAGTAGGAGCGCACTAACAGTGATAAACCTTATCTCTTTGTAATAAGTGCTACGATTGTTTAGTTAATAGTAGCAATGATGGTTTGACAGCCATTATCATTGTTTACCCAAATACAAGAAATCTTCGGTAGGATCAAAATATGACTTTTTATTATTTTATTATGATTTCCGTTTCATTATCATGTCAGATTTTGTAGAAATTCTTTATAAAACAGGTATTTATTTTGTGCTATACTTTAAATCATAAACATGTACGCTTTAAAATATTGTCCTTATCACATTCATGTTTTTACATCCCAATTTCTCAATTTTCCCGTTACATTTCATGATTATTTTATGACCACCCTGATCTAGAAATTAAAGCGAATGTTTTGATATCTGTTTCATAATTATACGCATCTTTATGATCTGGGGCAAATCGCCTAACAAAAATTGACGATCTCCTTTGGTACGAAGCAACGTCTTATAGCACAGATAAAGGAAAAATGGCGAAAACCGTAATTTTTTAGTTACATCATAAATAATTTTAAAGTTACTACCTCTATACATATACCTACAGGTTTGTTACGGAACCCTCAGTGCCCGAGTCCGGCTCGCACTTGGCCAGTTTTTTATTATTGTGAAGTAGGAACTAAATAATTTTAAACAAATAAGGACCGACTTCACTTAGCCTCCACCTTTCCAAAAGCAAATGCTCGAGATGCTGTAAAAAATACTTAAATTACTATAGGTGTGCCTATGAAGAGTTCCCTCGATTTCTCCAGGATCCCATCATCAGATCCTGACTTGGTTACAATGTGAAATATACTCTTTCAAACAAAAAAGTATTTTCCAAATCGGTTCAGCCGTCTTCGAATAATCGGTTAACATACATTTAAAAAAAAATGCAAAAACACAAAGATCCCGACGAATTGATAGCCTCCTTCAGCCCGCTCTACACTCGCGGCGCGAAGTCGCTCCGTGAATTCACGGCGTGTATTTACGCAGCGGTTCGCGCACTCGCAAAGCTTAGCATCTTGTTCGCGACTTGAACGAAAATGGACGACGACGTTCCCCACGATGTCTTGTACGCTACTGCGAAAAACTGCGAGTGTAGCCTCGTTCGTGTTCGCGCGCCGCGTACCCTTTGTCGCGGGCCAAAAAACCGACACTGATCGGGGAATGGCGCGAAGCGCGAACGCGAAGGCGTGAACAACATCTACATTCGCGGTTCGCGGCTTTCGCGGGGGTTCGCGGGCGTTCGCGCCGCGAGTGTAGAGCGGGCTTTCGAAATCTTGAAGTTGGTTGAAAACACCTCATGTTTTGAGAAATAAATTGCGTTTCCCGATTGGCCGATTTTATCATTGC
This sequence comes from Pammene aurita, assembly GCA_947086415.1. Taxonomy (NCBI): domain Eukaryota; kingdom Metazoa; phylum Arthropoda; class Insecta; order Lepidoptera; family Tortricidae; genus Pammene; species Pammene aurita. The sequence continues at coordinate 20,549,795 of OX352291.1, forward strand.
TGTATTCTGATTGTTTGATATTAAATAAATGTTTTTTATTTTGAGGACTTATTACGAGGACTTATTTTGAGGACGATTATTTAAACAGTATACACATCAAAAAATAATCCAGCGTTCAGATTATCTTCGATGTGTTGTGATTGGTGGATTTAATATGGTGAAGTGTTCTGATTGGTCGATTTAAAATGTTTTGTGAATCATAAATTTGTATACATATTGGCCCTAGAGGCTAAACTACTACTTTAGTTCGCCTTGGTAAGCATAATATGACACACTTTATGAGCATGAGAAGTGAAAAATAAAATAAAACAAGAGTGTAGATTGAAGATACTATCTATACTGTTCAACCAGGTTGATCCATCTTAGGATGTCATCACATCTCCATCGTCTAAATCACTTTTACTTCGTAAAATGAAAATTACAAATAAGATTAAATTACAAAAGTAAAAATTACTATATAAATGCCCTATTCAACCTTTACGAGTAATTATAATTCGTAGCGTAAGCTCCTAGGACTTATGTAGGCTTTCATTTCATTATACTATTACAAAGTTCATAGCTCTCATTCAGTCAAATTTATTCATAAAATCCCTATCTTTCTTCAGAAACACTAAAATGCTAGAATAATTTATCGTCATACACATTTTATTTCTAGATGAATTCAGATTAGCTACCCGAGATTTCAAATACGGGCGTTAGATTACTTCTATACTCGAGCAATTGTAACACAGGGCTTAACGCATATATTCGGACTGCTGCGGTTTCCGCTTGCGACGACGGTTTGCAAGCAATTTAGCGTTATGTATATAACACTGACGGCACTTCGTATGACGGTAACAGAATGGTAGTAACGAAAAAAAAAAACCTGTGTACTGAACCTGACTAGAAAGCACACAAAAAAACAACTTTGAATATAACGACACACATCGTAGACGCATCCGATTGCGGCGCAGGTGTGGTAGTCGCGTTAAAGTTAACTATAATGTGTACCAGTGGTGTGGTGCATCAAAAATGTTCATGAGCAGGCCGACGCTAACTTGGGTCTCATTTTCTTTAAGAGCTGAGCGTCTAATTATTTAAATTAGGTAAACCGGTGTAAAAGAATTCTATAGAGCTAAAGACCATCAGCCTCTGGTACATACGTACTTACTAACTACTGATATAGCAATTATGCGTCATATTAACCCGCTAGGCGTCCCCCTAACACGCATATATGAAGGATATGGCGGGTAAATTCGCAGCTAACGGGTATCACAGTAGGTTAAAGCGACTATCTGCGAATGCTGAAGACGCTGGTTCGTTTCCATTCCTTTAACTCAAATTTCTTCAGATTAGAAAAATAACGGTCGATTTCGACACTTAAGTATCTTTATTTTTTTCAGAAATGGCAGGGAAAAAATTAAATAAGGTTACTTTTTTCCATTTTTAGTGTCACGTATAAACGTAGGTATAAACCTACTAAGATGCAAAATGGCGAATTTAAAGAACGGTTTCCCAAAAAATGCACTGTTATATACAATCGCACGATTTTTCTAATATGAATAAAGAAAGTACTATTAAGCCTTGGTCAGTTTTTCTCTCATATATGAAATATTTTTCAGTTTGTTATTTACCTAGTTCTACTAATTCTACTTAAAATAAGACTATATATAATATAATATTTGGTTCATTGAATTTAAACTTTCGTGAGACAAACTAACAGTATATTTCACTTCATACGGCTGTATAATTATACTCACTTATATTAGTCACTACGCGCGAGATGTTTCGGAGAGCTTGAAGTGCATATAAATTTATTTGTTCCATAGTTGAACTCTTTATTATTCTATACCACTAAGATTGCTGAATCAAAAATTATTATTTAGGAGGTCAGGCTGTCATGAGCGAAACGCTCGTCCGTATGGAATACAAACAAAGCTAGAGTATTTACGGGCAGAGCTCAGCAAATGAAACGTCAACAACACCCGTCCCAAACAAGAGCACGTTGTTTTAGTCTCAAGCCTGCGCGAGATAGGTGCGATTAGTTGAATAATCTTTACGAAAATCAACGTTAAATCATATCAGTTTTTCTTCACATTAGAAATTCACATTAACAGTTTTTTTTTTATCTACATCTGTATAGGTTCGATGCTATTATATTTTTGTTAAAAAACGATTGTCTAATAGATTTTACTTAATAATTAGGTGGGTATGCCTACATATTATACGTTTAAATACATTATAATCCTAGGCCGATTATATGTAATAGTCCAAACCAAATGTTGCGGCCGGCGCTTACGCTATATTTTCTCGAATACAACATTTAATTGTTGGAATTTAATTGTAGAGCCTTTTAGGATTCACTTTACATTGGACACTAGGAAATTTCATTGAGTAAGTATTAAACAAAAGAAAATAGCTTGATCTGTAAATGTCTCAACTATTAAAGTACATACAACGTAAGCATCGGCCGCTAAATGGTCCCTTTTGATTTGGACTATCACATAGAATGCAATACTAGTGACAGCACAATTTAGCGAGTTAAAACTTATTAAGCATCATCTCTACAGAAAAAAAACTATAACACCACAGATATTCACACGTTAAAAGGAGATCGTCAATTCTGGGCCACCTGATATAAACCGTATACAGTTTGTACTGCAATGTAAAATAAATACTCATTTTATTACTAAAGTAGACAAACTATTGCAAAAAAATGAAACGGGAATTAGAAATACTAAATAAATAAACATTATGTTGATTTTTCCGCGATTAAAATACAGCAAGACAAGACTTTAACGTCCTTATGGCATTGACATGAAGTTTAATTTCACCCTGGCCTGAAACGGGATTGATTTTTGGTTTGACACTGTCAATGTATACCGTCACATAATCTGCGTTTTGATACTGTTCGGTAAGTTAGAACATTGTAATATTAAAATAGTATCTAAGCCTACGAATACGGAGGTTTAAATTAGAAATCGACTGTATTAAAACGCCTAAAAATTGATAATGCGTATTTTTACATTTTTGATCGGAGTTTGAATATTAAAAGTGGGTTTCATAATGGCATAATATCATGCTCCTTCGATAACGAAACGCATCTTTTTTTCAATTTTGTAATGTCAGATACTAGTGCTATCACACTTAACGGTGGTAAACCTTATCCCTTCGCAATAGGTGTTAGGAATGTTCAGTTAATAGTATCAACGATGGTTTGACAGCAGTCTTTGTTTACCGAAAACAGGAACTATAAATACGATCAAAATATGACTTTTTATTATTTCATCATGATTCCCGTTTTGTTTTCAAGTCCGCTTTTGTACATTATCTTTAAAAAATCGGTATTTTTAGGGTTCCGTACCTCGAAAGGAAAAAAACGAAACCCTTATAGGATCACTTTGTTGTCCGTCCGTCCGTCTGTCTGTCTGTCAGTCTGTCTGTCTGTCTGTCTGTCTGTCTGTCAAGACCATTTTTCTCAGGAACGCGTAGAGGTATCAAGCTGAAATTTATATCAAGTACTCAGGTCTATTGTCCCTTGAAGCTGTGAAAAAATCAAACACAAAAGCCAACGAAATCAAAAGATACAGTCGTTTATGCTGCAAATTTTAGAGTTTTTCGGCACTTGCAAAACCTACGGGGTACTTCCCGTGAACTCAGAAACTTGAAATTTGGCACGAAGCAACGTCATATAGCATAGACAATGGAAAAATTACAAAAAGTAGACATTTTTAGTAAAATCATACAAAAAAATATTTTTTTTAATTTTAAACTTACTACCTTTTTCCTCATAAACGCGTGGAGGTATTAAATTGAAATTCATGTCAAATACTCAGCGCTATAAGACCTTTCAAATGTAGCAAAAACAAACTTTTATGTCAACGCAATCAAAAGAAATTGCAACTTAAGTCGCTTATTTTGAAACTGAGTACTCGCAAGAAACTCAAAACCTAAAGGGTACTTCCCGTAAACTCAGAAACTTGAAACTTGGCACGAAGAAACTTCATATAGCACAGACAAAGGAAAAATTACGAAAAGTAGACATTTTTAGTAAAATCATAAAAAAATATTTTTTGAAATTTTAAACTTACTACCTTTTTCCTCGTAAACGCGTAAAGGTATTATATTGAAATAAGTAATAAACATACTGCAACTTTTGCTTGCTATAGGTTTGTACGGAACCCTCGGTGCGCGAGTCCGACTCGCACTTGGCCGGTTTTTTTTTTAGATTAATATATAAATCATATGCAAGTACGCTTTCAAATATTGTCCTTGTCAGATTCAAGTTTTAAATGCATGGTTTTTCAATTTTCCCATTAGATTTCGCAATATTTTTACCACCATCCTGATCTAGAAATTATGACGATTCTTTAAAGGTAAGAACCATTCCTAAACGGTCCTAAATAATCTGGGCCAGATCACCTTACAAAAATTGACGATCTCCTTTATGTATCTCTTTTTCAGTGGCAGGTTTAAAAATTTGTATGTCCTTAGTTACTACCTACAATTTTGAATAAGGCATCCGAATATTACCTATATCGCAACGGTCACAAACAGGTGTAGGTACCTACAGACCCTCGTGATAGTCTGTGGTCACATCCACCAGACAGATCCGGCAGACAGGCTAAAGGATGTTAATTCGGAAAGTGCCAAAATACTAATTATTATTTATGTACTTGAAGAATCGCGCTGTGTAGGTATAGGTCTGATGGTTTTCACAACGAGGAATTAAACTTAAATAGCTCAGTTCGAATTATTCTTAGGTCGCGGTCGTCAATATTTCATCACAATTACCCGCTTTATTATCTTACGGAGTAATTTTCTAACCTAAACTGAATCCCCATTGCGAAAGTTCCGCGCTGCCGGTAAGTGATTGCGCTATTAAAGTAAAATGGTGGCTTAATTGTCGATCGTGTCCAAAATCGCGCCATAAACAACTAATGTAACTTTTTATTTGTTTTACTCTAAACCAATAAATAAATAACGTAAGTTTTACGCATTACTCGTTCAATTACTTAGTTTATCGAATGCGGAATTTAATAATTATCTTAACATTTCTAATAAATAAAATAAATAAATAAAATCATTTTATTTCAGACAAATGTCCATCATGGTTAATTGCACATACAAACAAGGCTTAAAAAATATTATTAGTAAAATTAACAAACACTAAATTATAATTATAATTACACAAACTTAAAAGCTAATAGTATTTTGTGCAACAGGTACATAATAAGGGTTCTTAAGATTCGAGGGCCGAAGTTACAAAATGAGGCGAAGCCGAATTTTGTAATAACAGACCCGAGAATTTTAAGAACTAATTATGTACCGTTGCACACGAAACTTTTTCTACGACAGTAGCAAAAACTTAATTAATAAATAATTTTAAAGTTCTTAAGTATCACGAGTACATAAATCAATTTTGTTTTAAGATTTTTTTTATCAACTAATAACTCTTACTTTTGTGCCGAAGTCTTCGGATATTCACTGTGAAGTTTTCTTGTCACTTATTTTATCAAAATTAACATAAACTTCTTGATATTAACATAATATACGAGTTTAAATACAAAAATTAAGCCGTACATTGTGTTGAAACTTTTTAAATATTAACTTTTTACTAAATGTCATAGACAGATCACGAGTTGGTTTTTAATTGCAAAAAAATATGGCTTCGTTCAAGTAACTCTCAATGCAAAAGTTTACATTAAAGTACTATTATGCTTTTCATAAATATGAAACTAACTAATTTAAGATATTAATACTTTAAAAAAGACATGATAATGTTTTTATCATAGTTTGTGCAAAAATAATTTCAAGTGTATATCAATTTGAAAATATAATTTATATTGTAAACAAGAACGAACCCTTTTTAGACATGGCACCTGGAAGTCAGTGTATTAAAAAAACAAAAACAGTTGCACAATATGTTTTGTGTGACTGCTAGCAGTTATAGAAAGTACCTATAGACAAATAGACTTTAGCGCCTTCACTTAAATGATGTAGTTTTAGATACCACTATCAGTCATTTAATTAGCATATAGAAGTGCTGGAGTAGAAAAACAAATAAAATAAAACATTAACCAATGGCCCGTTTGAATTGTGGCACTGGCGCATGGAGGCGGAGCCAATGCCTTAGCAGTGGACTGTCCCACCTCTGTGATACAATGCCCAGTATTCTATTGGGGCTGTCCCTGGTCCTACTGAGGGTCGAGGCACACCTCTTTCGCATGATGGCCTGGAAGCCATCAATGTTGGCTTCAGCAAACATTCCAGACGCACTACAGTACCGAGGCAGCCCCATTAGAACCCTGTAAGCATTGTTATATTGTACACGTAGAGCGTTGTAAGTCTTTTGCGTATAATTGACCCATAGGCTGCAGGTGTAGAAAGATTGGCAGTACGCCGTCTAATGCGTGTGGAAACTTTCATTTGAAGAAATAATATTAAACTTATCTGTTTCTAGCAATAAAATAGGTATATTGGCTCGTGATAATGAAACAAGTGAAAAAAAGAGTGATTACTGCTTTGAAATATGTTGTATATCATAGTAATTTATTAGTAACAGCCATGTCACAAGGTTTTTACTTACTACTATTTTGCTGTAACTAACACAACTTCTATTAGATTGTGTTTCATTTATAAATCATTTACCGTAATCTCACAGGTGTTACGCGATTTTTGCTGGAGAGGTGAAAAAAGTAAGATTTTCAACCGACTTCAAGATTTCGAAGGAGACGGTTCTCAATTCGTCGGGATCTTTGTTTTCAACCGACTTCAAGATTTCGAAGGAGGAGGTAATCAATTCGTCGGGATCTTTATTTTTTTTACTATTTGCTATTTATAACACATTTTTTTAAACTCTTAAGTGGGGACACTTACTGTGACGGACGGAAAACTACGGAACCCTACACTGAGCGTGGCCCGACGCGCTCTTGGCCGGTTTTTTTTAATTTAAAAATAAATGTGCATAACGAAGTTAACGAACGGTATGAATTGGACTAGTACTCATAATTTTCATCATATGTCAAATAACATAATACAAAACTTGGATATTTTACTTTGTTTTTACCTTATTTTTCTTTATTTTTAATTGAATTGATGTAAAAAAGTACAAACACCGCGATGTTAATTTTGTTAACATTGGTTTGGACTGGACAGCTGGCATACGGAACAACGGAAAGCAGACATGCGCGTTGTGTGTCCAAATTAAGCTAATAGATAGATTAGTAACAATTTTTTTGGTTAAAACTTTGCGGAAAATACATAACCTATCCTGATTTAATACAAATAACAATTATTTCGAAACATGTTTGTTTACTGTATCTAAGATCTATGGAATTATTTGTTTATTAAATTCAGGTACCAAAGCAGAGGTCTCAGATTTTGTTGGGAAACAAACAACTCGGTTTTGACTCGATATGTGGAAAATCACTCACGCTTCATGGTTCTGAGCCTGGAAATATAAAAAGCACTAGTGCGCGAAATCGAACTTTCCCCACGCTAAACCACTACTAGAAAAGCACTTTTTTGAGCAACTGTATTAAAAAGTATTGTGAAGAGGTCTGTAGCGTAATAATTTCCCCACTGCTCTTCGTCCTATGTCACACTTACTTATCAAGTATTTTACAATGTTGACTAACTAAAATCTAACACATTGCTCAGACGCTACATTTCTCACCTGTAGCTAAACTTTACTGTGCATAGCTAAACCCAACACGGCACAGTTTAATATTCTAACATTTCTACCCGAACTAAATCCACCCGAACAGTTGATGTTGGCATTAACAAGTAAGTTAGAACGTATGGAAACCATTTTCTACGTAAATGTACAGTATAAATATAGCAAGATTACATGCGTAGGTATACAGTTCCCAACAAAATATAAATTGCATGCTCCAATAAATTTGGAGTGTGCTATTTTCCCTACAACCGGAAGGATCTTTTGTATTTAATTCGTCTCGTTTGTAACGGTTGACCCGTATTCAATAACCTTGAGCCACAACTTGCTACAGTCAAATTAATTTTAAATGGTTTGTTTGCAAACGCTTAGAGTTCAGAACCCAGTAGGTAGCTACATCACATCTGGAACAGCTTTTAAGCCTTCGTTAATGAGAATTTGATGTCTAATAGTAGGTAGGTAAGTGATTTAGTTTTTCGAAATTCTTTATGATAAATTATTGTTTAAATTATCCGTATTTATATAATATGTGCGTTTAAGGACCTCCTAACTCATTGAAATTGAAATGGTAATTGTTTAGGGGTCTAGGTTAAAAGGCTTATGATAGTTGTGATTTTGTCCACGCTTAATATTTTTAAACTGCTTCGTTCCTGTACCTACTCTCTGGCAAGTTTATTTTTATTTAATTGTATTTGTGTATATCCAGGTTTGATATTCATAACTAAAAAACGGTACTTAGTAGTTTATTTTAATTTTAAACGTGATGCAGATACTTCAAATATAACCAGTGAAATAAATAGGTAGATAATCATTTAATTTTTAACCGACTTCAAAAAAGGAGCAGGTTCTCAATTCGACTGATTTTATTTATTTTTTTCTAGTTATAGGTAGAAAATGAAGCGGGCAAGATGTAAGTAAAAATAGTGCAATAAGCCCTACACTACTTATACAAACCATATGTATGCACTTTAATATGGAAACAGAATATCCCTGTGTATCAGTCTGTACCCAGTACGATCCACCTACAAATATCACTGACCGTGAAACTTTAGAAAGGTCAGAGAAGTAAGGATTTGTAATATAAATTTACATAGGACACCCTGAGCACAGCCTGGCTCGAAATGATTGCGGCAAGTAATTGGCGCGTTAGATTTCTTTTCGTTTTCCGCACGAACATGGTCTGGTAGAGATCGCTTAAGAGCGCCTATTGTTGCCATTATTTCCTTTGTTAAATCTGTTTCTGTATTTTTTTTTTCATTTGTGTGGGGCAATAATTTAATTGTATTGTAAACTAAATCTATAAATGATCGAATCTGAAGAATCAGTGGTGGCCCATACAAATCTTCTATTTTCGGACCGCTATCGTTTCAAAGTAAACAGTATGGGAGCGGTACTGGATATAATAATATAATAAATTAGTATCCAAATTTCAGGTTCTAATAGCGCCTTCTAGATTCTTTCCATAAAAAAATATTTCTCATACTCTCATTATTAATCTTTTATACAGAACCTCCTTGTTCCAAAGTTTTGAACACCTGGACTGTTTGGTATTTATAAACAAGAAATTGAATTATTTTCAACTATTTAGAGTAGAATTAATACCTTTACTATGCTGGTCTCTGGGAAGGAAAAATAAAAGAGATTTCGTGAACGAGGCCAAGTCCTGGCATCTCCGCGGCTCGTAAATTTAATAGAGCTAATAGAGCCATTGTGTATTTCTAGAAATACCCCCTTATTCATCATAAACGACGTTATTAAACGTCTTGCGAGCCCGTTTTAAATAGTATCTTTGTTCTTTTTTTACAATTTTACTGTTGTGTTTGTTAGAAATAGACAAAACATACAAAATTAACTAAATGAGGCTTGTTAAACGTTTATGACTAACGGGGTTAGTAAGTATTTTGTTGTTCAAAGACAGTAGACGGAGAGCTAGCCAAGTCAGATATGACAGAATAATGAGAGCTATGAAACGCCTCTCGTTAGTTTGCTATACTATGCTTATTTCTAGATCGGGACATCTGGCAGCTGTAAAGTGGTGGAGGTCAAAGAATGCAAACCACTTTAATAATACAAATCCTAGAGTTCTGATTTTGATGCGGTATTATGAGAAATTATTTAAATAATTAGATAACATCATTGCCAAAACTTTCTGGTGGAGCAAAGTAGTCCAAAACAACGTATAATGTAATTCATAGTTTGTGTGTGTCTGTTTCCGAAATAATACGCAATGTTTTTTGTTGTAATGTTAAAATGTAGGCCCTGTCCTTTATACCTGAGGCAACTACGGCAGTTTTACCTATATTGGTATTACTATTTTCTTATTCAAAAATTTTGCTAGTCTGTCACTCTGATTTCCACCCATTAAAAGCTGCCAGATGCCTGGATCTAGCAATAAGGACAGTGTAGCAATCTAACCAGACAGGTTTTGTTGCTCTCATTATTGTGTCATGGCCTGACGTGGCCAGCAAGAGCTAAGAAGTCCACAGTTTAATGTGTGTAGATAAGTAGGAACCACTGTCATTAGGTATAAATCTTCGGAAGTTAATGTTCTAGTATCTGTCGGATACAAATGTCGCAAAATTGCAGCCAGGTAAGCTAAACTTCAGTTCAGGTTTGTATGCACGTATTGCACGTGCGGAATATAAATCAGATTGCTTCCCTAGGGACACCGCGCACCGTCTGTATTTCCTTTTACTAATACTATGCATAGTCTGCGTACCATCAACAAGCTATTCTACAATACTATTTATATTTACTGATACCTTGTGTCGGCAAGTGACATTAGCGCATTACAAAAGTTGTAAGACAAAGCTCAAAACCGGCCAAGAGCGTGTCGGGCCACGCTCAGTGTAGGGTTCCGTAGTTTTCCGTCCGTCACAGTAAGTGTCCCCACTTAAGAGTTAATAACACCGCCATGTAGGATATGATATGAGAGTTCCACGTACAGCGACATCTATCGGCAAATTAAGTAAACTATTGCGCGCGAGCTTAAAGTATGGAAGATGATTTTTATGGAATAATTCTTTATTGCGTGAACCGATTTTCACCGTTTTTACTTTATTTGAAAGCACGTCATTTCATTGTAATTTTGTAGAAATTACAGGTACAATAAACACCTGCTTATGCGGTTAAATTACAAACTTAGTTCAGAAATTATTTTGTAATTTTTTTTCAAAAACTATTCATCCTATCAAGTTCAAAATAATTTTCCTAGAAAGTTTTTATAAAGTTCTACTTTTGAGATTTTTTTCATATTTTTAAAACTTACGGTTCAAAAGTTAGAGGGGGGGGGACGCATATTTTTTTACTTCTGGAGCGAATATTTCCGAAAATATTTACATTATCGAAAAATGATTTTAGGAAACCCCTATTCATTTTTAAATACCTATCCAACAATATATCACACGTTAGGCTTGAAATGAAAAAAAAAATCACTCCCCACTTTACGTATAGGGGAGGTACCCTAATAAAAAAAAAAATTCCACTTTTTATTTTACCACTTTGTCGGCGTGATTGATATACATATTAGTACCAAATTTCAGCTTTCTAGTGCTAACGGTCACTGAGATTATCCGCGGACGGACGGACGGACGGACGGACGGGCAGACAAAGCGAAACTATAAGGGTTCCTAGTTGACTACGGAACCCTAAAAAATGGCTTCTCGAGTAGGCGTTCTTAGACCATACAGAGCTGTTCTCTAGTAGTTGTAAGACGTCAGGAAAATGTATATATAATTGCATAAAATGCGAAATTGAACACTTCATGGATATTGCAGTTATATTGTCACCTTTTAAAACACTGTATTTCAATATTATTAATCAATTATCAAAGAGCGACAGAGATATGTATGTAAAATATATTATTTTCAAAGTTTGCAGTTTGCCACCACAAACGAAAGGGAACCCATACTTTGTAGTTTTTACGGATCCCTAATTTATTTTCTTTTAAAGTCGTGCCTGCACGCGTTTCTATTTTGGTGCTCAGTACAAAGTGCTTTTTTGGGAAAAAAACTAGACTTTTCTTCGAGTACGAGTGTATTATCTATGTTCTTATACACCGTGGGCACGTATAACCCGACAGATCTTAACCACGAATTTCTGAGACCAAAAGAAGGAAAAAATATTATGTGACGTTAGGGCAATTTCGCCAAAAAAAAAATATTTTTCTTTTTTTTTCTATTTTTTGAATGTTTGTTGCACGTGAAAAGTAAATGTTATTAATAAAATTATCGCCTAAAACAAATTTGTAAATTTTTTTTTGGCAAAAATTAGTTTCTGCATAGTTTTCCTTGTCACTTGGATATCTGTCAATAAGGACGCGTAAACTATGCCCAATAATGGCAACAACGCCATCAGAAAGGCGTCTTGTGCTGAGTTATAATAAAAAGTATATATTTTTTTAATTGGTATTAACTCTGAAACTAGGCGTATTCCAGAAAAGTTTATAGGACATTTTAGTATCTAAATATGATCAGGAATACACTGTATAGGTGATGACGAATGTATAAATGACGGATAAAAGTACAGGAGTAGAAAAACTACTATTATCAAATGCAACAAAGACATAGTTTTGTTGCGTAATACATGTACAGTTAACAATGGTTACAAAGTGTTTGTCTACTACAAGTAAGAATTATTAGCAGTCACAGCTAACAGCAATGACCAATAAAATTTTGTTAATACCGATATTGAAATTGGCTATAGATGCTAATCAATTAGTAGCGACAACAAATGATTCGAAATTCTTTTAATTAAATATCGTTAGCTAGTTGGTTTTAGTTGCTATATAGAAAAGGCTTTGTAAGAAATTGGTTGCACCAGCAAAGATAATTTCAGCAAAGCGAGCTTAGCAGCCAGAGCTAAATCATTTATTTCCGTGTACAAGTATAGTCCACACGCTCGCAATCTACTGTAATTGATAACTGCAGCATCCGGCCGACCCCCCGTCAATTATAACGGGATGAAGAGATTGCCGTAGGTGATGCCTGAAGAAAAACTCGTCGACACTGGGATAATCCCTGGCTTACCGCAATACAAATCACTCCCCGCTTGTATGGGTGAGATAAAAGCTCATAACATTGAGTTTTCAGAGAAGATAAAGTGCTGCTTTATTAAAAGAAAATACTTAATTGTATTTTTTACGTTCGTTATTAGGTACAAAACAACTACAACAAGACTAAATTATACGCATCATCCTCCTAGAATTTTGTCCCGCCTTTTTTTGTCACGGCTCAATAGAGCCTGGGGTCCGCTTGGCAACCTCATCCCATGAATTGGCGTAAGCACTAGTTTTACGCATAAAGAAAGTTATTAATTAGGTAAGTTTTCATTTTGCCATAGGAGGAGCTTGTACTAACTTTAAAAATCCGTTTAGGACCTAACTGAACATGTAAAACCTAAGCATACCGTCTTAATACTACTGCCACTTGGATCCAAAATGGACTATTGATATACCTTTTAAAATACTATACTCGTAGACCTTTTGGCCCGGCTAGATAAAATATGTGGAGGAGATTTGCTTGCTGGGTAGTCGCACAACGTGGCGCCGCATTCGGATTGTAAATATCTGTACACATAATTTGTCTATCGTACCTACGCACGTGGAATATATTAAATTTGTACATAAATTATGTATTTTTTTGCATTTATTCTTCAAATACTTAAAAAAATAATTTGTAACGATAAAACTTTCGTGGGACTCTAACATATTAAAAATATTAAAACGGGTTACTCACGTTATTTAAATCGATATTTGCTCAACATTTTTTGATCAAAAATCGACTTCAATGACGTGATTAGTGATTACCCTGTTATAAATATTTTTTTTAATTATTTGTTTTTATTAATTACGTCCACTGTTCAATATAGTTCGGGTTGATATAATAAAGCTTAGTTGTCAATGTTGGGACTCGCACCGTTTAGTCCCTAGTTAATATTCATTAGGAGGTCACGATCAAACGGGGCAGTTACCATTGATATTGGGTCAACTGTGAAGAAGAACTGTAAGAAGTCATCTCCAATGTCCTTACATAAATATACATACCTACAGGTACTTAGGTGACTCCGCTTGACTATCGTTCCAAGCTAAGCGGTAACCGATCAATCGTGATTGTGAATCTTGCGTGTTTGTCAAGCGAAATTGCTCATTTTACACACTGCAGATACCTGTGATGTTTGGTGAGTTGCGACATTTTTATTTTAAAAAGAATAAAAAGAGAATTTTCCCTTCAGGCGAAGTTTTGACGGTTTCACTATGAAATACTATTATATCTTCTGTGGTTTCACAGTAAGGTTTCCTTATCAATAAATAAATAAATATTATAGGACAATCTTACACAAATCGACCTAGGCCCACGGTAAGCTCAATAAGGCTTGTGTTATGGGTACTAGACGACGATATATATAATAGATAAATACTTAAATACATAGAAAACATCCATAACTCAGGAACAAATATCTGTGATAAACACACAAATAAATGCCCTGACCAGGATTCAAACCCGGGACCTCCTGCTTCGTAGACAGTGTCACTACCGACTAGGCTAGGAGGCCGTTATTATGAAAAGATTAGGTTTGTATAATGATATTTTTATTCTGTGTTTCTTATACACGAGTCGTACAGTTTGGACTTAAGTAGTTGATAGCTAAATATGTTCGCTGCAGCTAACGCCACTCAATAGCTCACATTTCATAGTGCATAGCTGGGCCGAGCGAGACAAGTGGCTGGCTGCATAGCTTTGTGCAAATTAACGGTTTATGTACCTAAATATCCACGTTAATTTCATACAAGTTCCAGAAGTATCTACGGGTAGATTACCACAAATTCTTGCCATCCTGATCTGTCTGAACATATTTGACTTTACAGATGTATAACCACACAAATACCTATGATTATTAAGTTTAATGCGATAAAAAACTTTGTTTGCACAGCCGCTACACGAAACTCCGAAAGTAACCTAACCGTCTATTTATATCTAGGTGTCTATCTACAGATGAAATTATTAAATGCGGTACGGGTCATATCTTTAAATACAAATTCAAAGAGAACCGCAGACCTCGCGTCCTCAATCATTTCATCCTTCAGGCCCAACACAACTGCCCAACTTTGTCAACTTTTGCTATTTATCGGCATTTTAGCCACCCCTCAGACAGACACCAATAACTGTTCAAGTCGTATAATTAAATGACAGTTTGAGACTGTCGTACTTTTACGGTTCGAACTTGTTCTTCATCGCCCATCCGAAGCAAAAGTTACCAACTTGAAACTTATGTGGAATTCATTCTCTTCAACACAAGCATTCCCAGGTATAGTTTGGTAGCTATATGTAGGTTGTCGCGAATATCGCGAAGCAGTTCGTGCTTGCCGGTTTTTCGGATAGATGGCGGTGGCAGTCACGTTCGATCTCAATATCGCTTTTAGTATGGACGGATTTTTTATGGGTGGGTTGTAGGGTAGATGACGGACGACGGGAGGAGAAGGTTGTGCGCGAACAAATCAATGGTAAGCGCTTTAATATGTATCTTTCTACTCGTATCAGTTCATGGACTTTCTTACTGTGTTATTATGATGAAGCGAGTCATATAATATCAATTGAACTTCACTTGCGAAGCTCGATTGATCTTATTTAATTTAATAGTACTACGTACAGAAGGCTAACTTCCCTACAAAATCAATGTTTGACAGCATTTTCACAGATGAACGATGACACATGACGTCTCCATACAATTTTGCCTTTCGACTTCTAGGGTTGACAAGTACGCGTATTGGTTTGATTGCTAGATCTGCCCCAATCTACCTAGACACCGCCCCTTATATTATGTTCTCTATCGGACCGTTTTTTCTAGTCACCTATTGTCGCGAATGTCGCGAAGTAGTTCGTGCTTGCCGGTTTTTCGGATAGATGGCGGTGGCAGTCACGTTCGATCTCAATATCGCTTTTAGTATGGACGGATTTTTTATGGGTGGGTTGTGGGGTAGATGACGGACGACGGGAGGAGAAAGTTGTGCGCGAACAAATCAATGGTAAGCGCTTCAATATTTATCTTTCTACTCGTATCAGTTCATGGACTTTCTTACTGTGTTATTATGATGATCATGTGTCTTGTGTTATTTACCAGCGTGTATCAGTGCTCAGAGAGATCTTTGATCCGAGTGAGTTGTCAATGGTTATGAACTCAGGGTAACCATAGTGTGAGGAACGGGGTCGCTGTAAGGGGAGGTGGAGGCGACTATTTAGCCCAATATTCCAGATGGATAATCACGGGAGGCTCAACATGTCCGTAGTAGTAATCAAAGGAGATATCGTCAGCTCACGCCATCAACGTCCAGGCCGTGTCTACGTATAGTACCTGCGTGTCCGTTAACATATTTATATCATTCGTATTCTCTAGTCAGTAAACGCATCGGCTCAGTATACCAGAAAAACATGGTGAAGTTGACGACATAGGTGTATGCAATAACTAGAACCAAAACTTGATAAAAAGCGAAAATCATAAATAAATCAGTAGGTACATACTGGATTACGAGTAGCATGAGTAGGTACCGATAACAAAAACAGTATCTAGAAAGACAGTAAGTATTCGTAAGTTGGCATGCATAAACTAAACTGATCGTCATTGTGGAACCTACATGCAAAAATATTTACGTTATGTATTATTTAAAGTATGTACAAATTGAAAAACAACTAGAGAACAAATCAAATTATTTAGTAGGTATATGATATGACATCTATTTAAGTTTATAATTGGATAGTTTAAGTAAATATATATATACTAGGTGTACCCGCGGCTTCGCCCGCGTGTGTGGGAGGTTTTGTCATTTTCATTTACTATTCAGGCCTTTAGTGTAGAATTTACGCGTTCTACATATAAATATCTATCTAAATTTATTAGTTCATCCGTGATAAAGATGCTGAACTACATAACTAAAAGGCATGCGTCGAGACCTGCGAATGCTAATGGCCGAGTTCCTGCAGGAGAATATGCTTCGAACAGAGGGTCAAACGCTGAAGCTACTGGCGCGAGGTAGCGTGTGAGCGCAACGTCCCAGCGAAAACTGCTTTTGCAGCAGCGGGCCAAAATCTAATAAGGCCAAATCCGGCAGCAAGAATTGTTTCAGCAGGAGCATGAAAGAGTCCCCACAAAACTCAATGGTCAAGTTTTTTGGTGAACCCGAACGCCGAAGCCGTGACAGGGTGAGCGGCAATATCGCGAAAGCCATAGGGCGAGTACCGCGCAGGACCCAGGCCCGGAGGATCGCAGCAAGAATTGCTTCAGCAGAAGCAGCATGTCAGGGACCGGACATACTTCAATGACGAAGTGCCTTAGCGAACTCGAGGGCTGTGGACACGTGGGTGAGCGGAAATGTATGTGAAAGTCAAAGGCAGAGTACCGCGTTAGGTTCAGGCTCGGATCATCGCAGCGAGAACTTGCTCGAGGGTGAGCGGCAAAGTCTGAGAAAGCCAAAGGCCGTGTACCGTGTAGGGCCCAGGTCAGCAGCAGTACCATGACAGGGACCGGATATATCTCAATGGTGAAGTGTCTTAAGGCCCGAGGATGGGTGGCAATATCTGCGAAAGCCATAGGCCGAGTACCGCGTTGGCCCAAGCCCGGAACGTCGCAGCAAAAATTTCTCCAGCAGCAGCTACATGGTATAATCTGGGCAAAACTCAATGTAGAAGAATCTTAGCTAATCTGAGGGTCGGAGGCCCGAAGGTTAGCGGCAATCTCTGCGAAAGTCATAGGCCGAGTACCGTTTAGGCCCAGGCCCGAAGAGTCGCAGCGAGAATTGCTTCAGCAGCAGCAGCAGCATGACAGGGACCGGACATATCTCAATGGTGAAGTGTCATAAGGCCCGAGGATAAGCGGAAATGTCTGCGAAAGCCATAGGCCGAGTACCGAGTAGACCCAAGCCCGGAGCGTCGTATTGAGAATTTATTCAGCAGCAGCAGGCAGCATGACAGAATCCAGACAAAACTCAATGGTGAAGAGTCTTAGCAAATCTGAGGGCCGGAGGCCCGATGGTGAGCGGCAATGTCTGCGAAAGCCATAGGCCGAGTACCGGTTAGGCCTAGGCCCGAAGCATCGCAGCGAGAATTTATTCAGCTGCAGCGATACAGCTAGCAACTAGTCATTGCTAGATTCATGACTACTCTCTTTATTGCAAACAGCTGTTAAAGCGAGATAAAACATATTGATCTCACAAACGGTACAATTTTTGCTGTCGGGTAAATCGAAATGGATAAATCTTAACTAATGTTTTGTTTGTTTTGTCGTATTTATATTGTAAGTAGGTTTCAGTACTTTCTGTAGCTTCAGTAACTTTAAAGTACCTCCAGGTATTAATGGATCACAATATATAATATATTTTATGAAAATTATGTTTTTAATAAGCAGAATAAAAACTACCCTATATGTTGCTCCGGGTTATAAACCGTTACTATACAAAATTTCGTAAAATTCTGTGCAGTAGTTTTTACGTAGTGCGCGGACAAATTAACAGATAGACAAGAATTCCAAAAATCACTGAAATGTATTCAGTCAACGTTTCTAAGACCCCCGAATAAGTTTTTCTAGAATATCTTCAATGTAATTTTTTTTTTCTATACATATAATAAACGCGTAACGTTTATTATATGTATAGATATATATATATATATTTTTTAAACCGGCTAAGTGCTTGTAATAAGGGGCATTTTCTCAATTTTTTTCATATTTTTTGGACGTACGGTTCAAAAGTTACAGGGGAGACACAATTTTTCGGTGAATTTAATCAAACTATGTTCAAATAAACATCGATGTTATATTTAAAAACCTATTGATTGACGTGCAACATATTGGTGTTTGGTAAAAAAAGTTTTTTTGAAATATAGTTACATGTGTGCCCCCCCCAAATATTTTTTCTGCAATTTAACTACAAAACTAAATAGCAGCATACAAAATACACGTTACATCTTAATTTTATTAAGATACGTTTTATAGTTTCCGAGTAAAATGGCTCTGACATACGGACGGACGGACGGACGGACAACGGAAAACGAAACCATGTTTTTTAACCTATTAAAACAATTTTTGATAAAATGACATATTTATATACCAAAAACAGTTGAATTAAGAATCTTAGGGCCTGTTTCACAATCTCCAGATAAACTTATCTGCCAGTTAAAATTATTGCTATCCTTTTCTCCAGTCATATAAAAGAAAAGGACAGCAAACATTTATCTGACAGATTAACTGGAGATTGTGAAACAGGGGATTAATGTAGTCAGTTGAAGTAGAAAATAAGTATTATTTGAGGGTCCAGTAAGTATTTCTTTGGAATTTAATATTGAACTTTTAACCCATCAGCTTGGGAAATCTGTGGTCGGCAATGTTTAAATTGAAATATTTGCGTTTGTATGTTCATTAGTTCGCCTGCACTCGCGAGCTTGCAGTTAGAACTGAAAGCTCATTCAATCGTTTTAACGGCATCTCGAAAGTTCAATTTTGATTTTAGTAAGTACTACTACTACTACTTTAACTAGACCTATATTTGTTTATGCGAACACGCATACTTGTAACAAGCGAAGAGACGGTGGGGTTTTTTTGCACGAGTAAAATTGGGTGAAAAATTAATAAGAACAAGTAACAACAAGGTCGGTAATTTTACGAACTTTTAATAGCAGGTTGCTGTCTTCCTGCTGTTACATAATTTCTAGTAATAAAACGTACATCGTATTCTTTATTTGATTTTTCAAAAGCCTTAGAAGTAAATACTTAACACCTACATTAAAATTATAAATTAGGTAATAAATGGCCTCACAATAATGTATATATATTTTTATATAAAGTGTCTTCGATCTAGCTATACGATTCTCTTGAACCTAAGAACTCACAAGAAATAGAAAACAGCTTAAAATCGTGCATTTAATAATTAAATCGGTAGGTATCGATTAAATAAGCAAATAAAAAGTATAGGCATGTTCAGCTGTTCACTGTATAAAAATTAATTGTTTGTCTTACTTATTGTAAGTTACTTCTCTTCTTTCATGTTACCTGTCGTGTTTTTTCTCACCTGATGGTCGCATTGGAAGATCAGCGCTGGTAATCGCTAGCACTATGCCGAGATGAGGCCATTTCGTGGCACTTTCATGTTTTCTTTTTCAATGTTTTTCGTTTGTGTGTGTCTACGAATAAAATAATTCTATTCTATGCATTACGTATGGAGGCATGGTTGCCATCTTATCGCCTAGTTCAGGCTAGTTCTATAATCTAAGTGCGAAAGTGACGCATGATGTGATAGGCGAGAAATGGCAACCATGCCCGTTCTGGCCTCCATAAAGTCCTTTTCCGACATTTCAAACCCTTCTCACCCCACTTACCATTAAAAGGAATCAGTTTATTTTTATACGTCGGCATGGGATTACTCATTTAAGGCAGACAAAGGGCATTCGCAGGTCGGTGTGCGTAAATCAAGACGGAGGCTCTCCGTTATGTGAGAATGGCCGGGAACCGATTACGTCGGGTCTGCATCGCGTAGATATTGTTTGCTGTTGTACATTGATAATACTATTTAGTTTGTATCAGAAAGAGACAATCTAAAGACTCCATATTGTTTTAAAGTTGTTGAACAAAAGTTTTATAGTTTGAGGAGTAGAATCTACGATTAAATTTTTTGCTCGTTTTACAGGCCACACACGGTATACATATATTTAATGACATATCCATACTAATATTATAAATGGGAAAGTGTATGTGTGTGTTTGTTTGTTTGTTTGTCCGTCTTTCACGGCAAAACGGGGCGACGAATTGACATGATTTTTTAAGTGGAGATAGTTGAAGGGATGGAGAGTGACATAGGCTACTTTTGTCTCTTTCTAACCCCCCACTTCCCTAAAATGGGGGGTGGAAGTTTGTATGGAGCATTCCGCAATTTTCAAGGTAGAAAGCTAAAAATTGGTACGCGGACTATTTGTGACTAACAAAAAAATCGTGCATAATTTTTTTTTGGAAATCTGCACCCATCCCCTTAAAAGAGGGGGTGAAATTTTAATAATATTCTGTTCCGAGTTCTCTTCTGTGTTTTAAATCAGGAAAGGGGAACCGTGTTACCCCGAATTTAACGCGAGCGAAGCCGCGGGCAAAAGCTAGTAAGATAATACATTTTCGTGTGTTTCCCTGTCACCGTTGATCACTTTATGCTTGCATCCTCGGCACCCTGACCCCTCAAAAGTTTGCGTTGCTCGCCCGATGGCGCACAATGGCCTTTGTGTTCGATTGCCGAAAATATGCCTATTACAAACAAATTGTAAGTTAGCGGCATGTTTCGTTGTTGCGGTGATTCTGCCTTTTTCTTAGAAAGTGAGTAACTGAGGAGCTTCATTGTGTAATTGTATTTTTTTAATTTTTAGATAGATACTATCCTAGGATCCATGATTGCTTGATTTAAGTTAAGCACTATTTTCTTATTAAAGCTATCACCTGAAGAAACCCATTTTTGTCAGAACCGATATCTAATCTGCCCTAACACGCATACTATCCTACTCTTACCACGCGTTACAGCGACAACAGCCATTGAGAAACCAGTTTTCATTAGGAATATACATTATCGGGTATCGAACCCTCATAGTAGGGATTTTTGTAGTTACTCGAGCGTGTCAGATTAAGATATGGGGGATACCTTACACCCTGTTGAGTACTTACACGAAATCCAAGCCCTATATAGGAGCGCGAGTGTAGGGGAGCCGATCAGGTTACTAAGAAAAATCGAAAGTTGGAAATACTCGAGCGTGTCAGATTAAAAGTTGTTGGGTTAGTTACACGCTGAAAAGTGTACATTTCAAGAATCTGACGATTTGAGCGTGACGCCAAGGAGTAGGACATTTACATCAAGCTTGCAAAAAAAAACTTCATCTCGACATTCTTGAGCGCGAATAATTTAAAAATAACGAAAAACATACAATCTGCTGATTTCCATAGGCCGAAGTAACAAAAATTGCTAATGAAGTTTCATACCACCAGACCACCACAGATTTGGCAGATAAGCAAAACTGCGCAATCGCCCAAAAACGCGAGCCGAGTGAGATAGCTAGCACGCAGACCTTTGTCTGTTTTATTAGAGTGACCACTTTTGTTTAAGTTAGGATATCCACGTTGAATACGTAATACTATATGTACATATATACAAGGTGTAACAAAAATGCTGGTGATATGTTCAAGGGCGTTATTAGTATTATATTCTAATTATAAAAACATAGGAAAAATAATTATCACGCGAAAAAATTATGGTTTTGTATCAAGGGTTGGCCGGCTGGGATGAATGCCCCATACAAAAAAAAATCGCAATATGATACCAACAACGGATCACCAGTATTTGTTACAGCCTGTATTTATCACTTTTATGAACATTTCCTATTATTTCCGTCATATTATGCCACTGCCATCATTAGGTCAAGGGCGGACATCTATTTATTACATCACACGTTATGGGGGATAAGAGTTAACAAAATGAGACAAGGGGGGGGGGGGGAGTCACAAATGTTGTGACCATAGATAAATAAGTAAGTAATTCTTAAACCTCTTTGGTTGTTGTGACGTGACATATACAAACATTATGTCGATATTAAAATTAGATTTTTTGGACAGGAAATGCAATGTCTTTGGTTTTTCATTTTCTAATGTGGATGTCATAAAGTCGTTCAAACAAATGTGTCAAACAATAAACAAATCAAAACCCAGGGGTCATAAAATCATGAAATTAGTGCGACGTAATTTGTGGATTAACCCTTATATGCTACATAATGTCACTAAAACAAACGGGTGCAATAATAAACAAATTAAAACATCGGGGAGAGGGGTCATAAAATCATGAAATCGTTATGACGTCATTTGTGGATGAACCTTTATATGCTTCTTAATCGATGTAAAATATTATGATATTTTTTTTTAAATTAGTTTACTTAAATTATAATAAATATAACTAAAAAAAATAAAAACACTAGAACATATTGGTTAAAATCGTCAGATTAAGACAATCCCTTCAAATAATCGTCAGATTTTGAGTCATCACGAGAAGGGCAGCTGAAACTTCTGCATAATAATCTGACACGCTCTATAACTATTTCAATATGACGATTGCGTCGACTTGCGTCACTTCCGAACTGTCCGTCGCTTGAATAGGAGCATTATAAGGGTTCACTTAACATCCTCTTCGTAAATCGGATGCGCTCTAATATTTTTCTACCCTTTCGTATGGTCACCCCCACCATGCAAACCGGCAGATTAACATACCCCTGTTATCAGAGACACGTTGCGCGACTAAATCTGACACGCTAGAATATTTCCATGTTTGTAATAAAAAAATTTACAACTTTGAAAAATCTGTAGATGCTTCCCCACGAATGAAAAAGAAAAATTATATACCTAACCTTTTATTCTTAATATCATATAATCTTTCAAGTCCAACAGGTCCCCACGACGCTAGAGTAACTAAAAATTTTGCATCACGGGCTCCTACTACAGCCCCGCAATGAACATCTGTTGCGTCTCTTATTTAAATGCATTATTATGTTAAAGTAGTATCATATTAAGTATAGCTTTTCTAATAAGGTCCTGTCAAACGCAGATCAACTCTCTCACTTCCATAGTCGCTCCCGGGCTCTTGATCCCCAACTCTTTGAAAGTACAATTACTTTGAGTATCGGGAAGATCCTAGCATCAATCAGGTCGAGTCACGTCGAACGGAGATAACGAGGGGCTTCCTTTCCGAGGCCTAGATTAAATAGCCGCGAAATGGATCACTTCGCGAGCATGCTCAGGATTTGATGCAAATTTGTAAGTATTTCTAGACGTGATCGTTTTCTAAAGCTCCAGCACTATCAATGATTAGCAACAGTATTACTTATTACCAGACAGGTTTACTAGACAAGTGACAAAACTTCAAATTCGCTCTCCTGCAAACGATATTACTTATGTGTAACCGGGATTTTTACCCTATTTAGACCCTGCTGTATCCGAAATAGCCGGTTGTCGGCAAAAATATATGACCGTTTTCATATTGGTTTAAGATCCGATTTTGGTATCAAATGTGTATATAATTTTTAAGTATTTTTTATTGTAATCGTTTTGATATTATTTGGTGGTACAATTTTGATGGCAGATCTATTATTCTATATGCAAATCTAATTAATTAGGACATCGACTTCACATTTATTTGGTGATCGGTTAAATCATACTCTTTATTTATTTATTTATTTATGGGACGGATGGGGGGAGCAAAAACGATCACATTGAATCAGTTTCTAAGTTTGTATATCTCGGAAGTACAATAACATGCCGAGGAGGTGCAGACGAAGACATCGAGAGCAGGATTAAGAAGGCATAAGCTGCATTTGCTCAACTCAGGCCTGTTTGGGATTCCAACATGCTTACTCGCCTCTTCGAATCCATTGTCAAGTCTGTGCTGTTCTTCGGCTACGAAACGTAGAGAGAGACAAAGGAGCTGACACACAAGTTACAAGTGTTTGTCAATAAGTCACTTCGGTCGATCCTCCGCATCTTCTGGCCGAAGACTGAGAATCAACCCGTAGAACACACTAGTGGCAGGTGCATCCTATGCTAATGCCACCTGACCAAACCTTTGACATGTACCTTCACCATAGTTCCCCATTAAAGTTTATATACTTTGCTTTTCTAACGAAAAGTATTTTAAGCAAGTGGAGTTTAAAACAAAGGCTGAAATTGATTTATGTACAACATTGAGTTAGGACATATAGTAGAGGTACAATCTCGAACAATATTTACCGAAAATATGGCTCGTGAAAATTTGTAACTGGCCAGCAGTGTTATACCGTAATAAAGACTGTCAAACTGCTGTACGGGTCGTTCTTACAGAACTATTGTGGGGCCATGTTTGCAAATCAAGTTGTTATCACAATTAGCAAAATCTAAATGAATCATATAAAAACTTCCCTAAGCTGCCGTAAATGTAGCTAAATAAATCACTTTACATCCATCTTTTGTCATTATTTTGTCCTCGTGGATAATCCTAAATGTCTCCGATATCAGAGGGCACGTACCGAGCGATACAAGCTCGACACGCTGAACGTGACGGTTCTATTTTGGCATCAAGGCTTCCATTTTAAATTTTCACGTTATCGGCATGTCTTTCGTTGAATTCCTCCTTTCTTGAAACTCGTTAAATTTTGAATTTATAAAATAAAATAAATTTTGAATAGCTAAATTATATTTTCAATAGGTAAAGTAAATAAATTATGAGAATCGTAGGTACATTCTGCTTTGAATTTCCAGTTCAGTTACAAAACGGAAAACGCTCTTTGTCTCCGTAGCGCGAGCTGTAATAATCTGTTTCTAAAATTATAGGTTGTCCAGCTACGAGGCGCATCAATGTGTAATACCTATATTTTGGAGTAATCATTGATTGAAAGCAGTTGTGGTTCTGGTTTCCGGAATAGCAGTTACGCTTAGGCTATAGTAGATTGTTTGACAAGGGTCTAAAGTAGGCCATATTACCACGAGGTGGTTATTTTCCCGAACGAAGTGATTGCAAGAATTTTTTTTTTAATAAAAATACTTATTATTTACGCACAATGACTGGTCTTTTTATTTTTTTAACTTCTTTGACGTAGATACAAAATATAAACACCGCGAATAAATGCCACAGATACATGATACATGAGTTAGTGCTAACATGGTTCTATGGTAATTTTTAGTCATATTATACCCATCAAGAAAAAAAACAGAAAACCTTTACGAGAAAATTTAAATGTCAAATTGATGTAACTAAGAATTTCCCTGTTGTTGTCATAACTATTTATTGTATCTGTATATAGTTAGCAGATTTCGTCGTTATAGAACGTTTGCAAATTTAAAACGTCAATCTGCTGTATCTTGTAGTTACATACTTACTAAACTACTTTCCAAAGGGTTTACAATATTGCAAATTTAAAAATTGTGGAATTTATACGTGATTCTTTTCATATGTATTAAAAAGAAGCAAGAATCATACATATTTGGAAGCAGATATAATTAATACAGACATTTTTACCGAAAACAAACCACGGGATGTAAGCAAAGCCAAGCCAATAAAGAAGAACTCTTGAAACTATACGACTATTACATTTCGAATACTGTAATGAATGGGATAAAACTATATTATCTCATTTTCGAAATGCATAATTCAAAATGATAAATTTTGATATAATAGTAACAGGGTATACATTTGGTCTAATATACACTGTCATAATTGTTACTTACTATAAAATATATTTGTTCTAACTAGTGACATTACATAATTATTGATAACAGGAAAGTAGGTTAGTTACGAACCTTGCAGAATGGAATGGTAAGCAAAAAAATAGGTTAGTTTAGGTTAGAACTGCGACCTCTTGCAGGAAATAATAGCTAAAACTTTACTCCTGCGAATTTCACTCCATAAATTTGTATGTAAAACAATACGTTATATTGAATTAGATTATGCCAAACAATAGATACAATATGTGTTTATACATATTGGAAATTATAATATTCGAACCATTATATAACAAAATATAATAAAGCAAATATAATAAAACCACAGTATACCAAAAGTTACATTATACCATATAATATTATACCAAATGGCGTTATATTAAGTGTCTGTTAGTTTTTTAGTGATTATAAAATACATTACACAGCATGTTGGGGAGTGACTACCCCACGGACACGAGTGCTCCAGAGAGTCGGTCAGGGTCTCCGTCTCCGGCGTGTTTTCGTTCGGTCGGAGTGGACCCCAAGGGGACACGCAGGACTCTCGGCTCTGGCTTGCCTTCCAGAGAGGAGCCGTCAGATCTATATGCTCTAAAGAGTAATTACATAGGTACAGAGAGAGATCTGACATGGTAAGTAACAACAGGGCGGTCTCTTCCAGACAACCTTTAAAATTCCAGACGGCGATCATATATATAGGCGGCTTTCACACTGCTGCTGTTTCCGCATGCGGTGCCGGTGCGCGAGCGAGGTAGCGCTCTGCATGTGTATAGCGCTGTCACGCTTGCACATCGTCGCCGCATACGGTTGCGGCGCCAGTGTAATAATCTCCATGGTATATGTAGTTAACGGGCAGACACAAAAAATTTAAATACTAGGAAAAAATAACTCAACGTAAAATAAAATATATATACTTAGGTACTACAAATAACAAACTACTTACGTTGCCACATAAAAACAATAAATATGAATACTATAAGTCATTATTTCTGTTTATATAATAAAATAATATTTGAATTTACATTAATTTTAACGTATACATATTTTTTGTTAATACATAGGCATGGACTTTTAAATTGTAATTATTAGCACTTATACAATTGTATTGTTTGCATGTTGTTTCGTACAGCTGAATAAGGAGGACGACAATAAACATGTACCTCCGCCGTAACTGTACCCTTTTCACGCAAATAAATGATTTATGATTTAAAATAAAGAGTACCAAGCAAGACTAAGTAGAATTAAGGAAGAGATAAACAATGATCTATTAAGTAAAAGTTTATTTGATTTTCAATGAGTAGGTAGTCGACATATACAGGTCCTTCAACATAATATATTTGTTTTGTAAATTGTCTCAGGTGCTGGTTCGTCGTTCTAAACGATCAGCTAGGTATCGTAAATTTCGATAAAGGCCGCCCGCCGCACGGTTTCATCATATTATGGAAATTTCGCGGCTTCCAGTACCTATATCTTATTTTTATACTTTCACCCTTGAAGAATCGGAAGCGAAATTGTGCACTTTATTAACTTGATAAAAAACAATTCAGACTTGAGACACTGCTTAGATTTCTTTTGTTAAATAAAACCTGCTAATCTAAATAGTTAAGCTAAGAACTCCATCGGATTACATCACGCTCGAGTTAAGACCGGTTAATTGAGTCCAGTAAAGTTGTACATACGAGTACGTAGTAGAGGTGTGCGCCGATGGAAAAATCATCGGCGGCGGCGACCGATCGTTTTTTGACCGGCGGCGGCGGCCTGATCGGCGTGAAATCGGCGTGGTACATATTTTTAATATGCCTGGGGAATTTGACTAATTGCTTTCTAAATTGAAGCCTACTGAGTATTTATAAGGATATTCTGCTTGAATAAAAATCTTTGAAAACGTATGATTGTCTCGCAAACATTGCATATTTTAAATCAAAGACTAGATTTCAAAGAATTTTCCAAAAGATTAACTAGTTATGGTCCACATTTATAGCTCCGTACTTAATGTTTTATCTATGTAGAACTGGCCACACCACTTGCCTGAAAATCAACTACGATAATAATACAAAAAGCCCCAAAGTTAACAAGTGCAGAACAGACTGATTTCCAGTTTGTAATTTGTGAGAGAAAATGTTGATTCCAAGTTCTAAAAGACAAAGATGCTTGCGGTAACCCGAATTTGCTAACGAAATAAAATCTACATTTTATATTATTGTTCTTGGATGGTGGATGGATTGGATTTCAGTTTGTTGTTAAATCAAAGACAAAAACTGAAAAATAATTAAACCCATTTGGGCTTGAACCAACATCAATACGCCTTGCCAGGGCTCGATCGCTTTACCGATTCGCAACGTACATGAATTTTTGGGAAGACGTCATTTGATTATATTTCCCGTTAGATTCAAATATCTATAATAAACCTACTATCTACTATTAAAATACTACAACAATACGTTAGGCATCTGCGCCGCGCATCAAAACGCCCCATACAAAAAACGTGAAGTTTATGACGTCACCGGCCCACAGTGGTGCAGGTTGTATGGGAGGGCGGAATTAATTATTTTTATGAAAGGTGGGCGTTTTAACATTTATGAAATGTGGTTTTATCAATATAAATAGGTAAAATGAATACAAAAAATTAAACAAACATTAAAAAAATGTATGATTTGTATTAAAATCATATAAAACATACTATAAAATAGAAAATAATTAATAAATAAATTTGATAGGTTCATAATATTATCAAAGTAGGTGTAATAAATATAATATTATTATTTCTAGAATATAAAAAAATATAAAAACACACTTTATTAATTATTATTTAAAATAAATTGTTTTATTTCCTCATGGTCTATTTCTGTTTTTTTATTATTATGTTTAGCCCTTAAGCTATTAATAAAAGGGTCTGAAGATGTCAAAAGCATTGTATGTATTGAAA
Organism: Pammene aurita; assembly: GCA_947086415.1. Taxonomy (NCBI): domain Eukaryota; kingdom Metazoa; phylum Arthropoda; class Insecta; order Lepidoptera; family Tortricidae; genus Pammene; species Pammene aurita. The sequence goes on from OX352291.1 coordinate 20,578,621, forward strand.
ACATACCACTGAGCCAATCTTTATTTTTGTCAAAGAAATACTTTCTCACCCTTGATGCAGCTTTCCACTTTTTTGTGAAAGTAGGTAAAAATTGTTTACTTAACTGAATATAGATTTAGCCAAGTATAGCTTCTGAAAGATTTGGATATTTAATCTTCAGGCTTTCAATACACTTATGCACATCCCGGTCACTTCAAATAGTAATTACGACTAACTCTGCATTTGAAATGCTGAAACTTGCCATGATGATCAATAATAACCATGTTACTTTCTCGAAACGATAATAGTAAATGAAGAAAAAGACAATTCCGTACACATTTTATACCCAAATCAAGTTATTTGTTCATTAACTACCCTCATTAATTAGTTTATCTCTGTCATTATTTTTCCTACATCTCAGTGAGCTCATTACTTAAATGGTCATTACTCAAAAGTTTGCTAGTAGTAGCAGCTAGAATCAATTAGATAATCGTTTTGGATAATTAAGGTATCATTTGTGCTAGTTTTTGGTGAAAAGGAAGGAGTAGCTTAAAAGTAATATCTAATTGAATGTTGAATGTGGCCAAAATAATGACCATGTTGTTTTAATCCAAGCCATGCCCTAACCAATACACGAAATCACTGATATTATCTATCATAAAAATACCTTTATATACGGCACATCAAATAAAAATCATATTTTGGGTATTTTAGCTAGCGTTTTAGAAATATATTACCTGAAAGAAACAACTTTTTTGACGAAAAATTCGTAAGTGTTCAGCATTACGTGTTTCTTATGATTTATTTACAAATAAATAATACATCAAAATTAAAATCCTTTCAGTACAGGGTTTTACAACTATTCTACTGTTAGATTTAAGTCAAATAAATGACTTTAGTTAGTATGTAATTTTCGTACTTTATTCCGCCCCTGAACGGCCTGAACCAATGTGCGGCCTCAAAGTTGCGAAAACTGTTTGCAAGGAATAAGTATTTGGAATGTTTTGTAACTTTTGGGCACGAAACAATGCTTTTTTTATCTATACAGTTGTTATACTTTTTTTTCTTGTAAGAACACAAGTAATTGAAAATAGATGTCCATATACTTCAGAAAAAGTGACCAAACCCTCCGGTGTCCGAGGCCAGATTTGAACTGGCGTCTTCAGCTTTCGCGGCTGAAGAATAAAGAAGAACTCTTGAAACTATACGACTATTACATTTCGAATACTGTAATGAATGGGATAAAACTATATTATCTCATTTTCGAAATGCATAATTCAAAATGATAAATTTTGATATAATAGTAACAGGGTATACATTTGGTCTAATATACACTGTCATAATTGTTACTTACTATAAAATATATTTGTTCTAACTAGTGACATTACATAATTATTGATAACAGGAAAGTAGGTTAGTTACGAACCTTGCAGAATGGAATGGTAAGCAAAAAAATAGGTTAGTTTAGGTTAGAACTGCGACCTCTTGCAGGAAATAATAGCTAAAACTTTACTCCTGCGAATTTCACTCCATAAATTTGTATGTAAAACAATACGTTATATTGAATTAGATTATGCCAAACAATAGATACAATATGTGTTTATACATATTGGAAATTATAATATTCGAACCATTATATAACAAAATATAATAAAGCAAATATAATAAAACCACAGTATACCAAAAGTTACATTATACCATATAATATTATACCAAATGGCGTTATATTAAGTGTCTGTTAGTTTTTTAGTGATTATAAAATACATTACACAGCATGTTGGGGAGTGACTACCCCACGGACACGAGTGCTCCAGAGAGTCGGTCAGGGTCTCCGTCTCCGGCGTGTTTTCGTTCGGTCGGAGTGGACCCCAAGGGGACACGCAGGACTCTCGGCTCTGGCTTGCCTTCCAGAGAGGAGCCGTCAGATCTATATGCTCTAAAGAGTAATTACATAGGTACAGAGAGAGATCTGACATGGTAAGTAACAACAGGGCGGTCTCTTCCAGACAACCTTTAAAATTCCAGACGGCGATCATATAGGCGGCTTTCACACTGCTGCTGTTTCCGCATGCGGTGCCGGTGCGCGAGCGAGGTAGCGCTCTGCATGTGTATAGCGCTGTCACGCTTGCACATCGTCGCCGCATACGGTTGCGGCGCCAGTGTAATAATCTCCATAGTATATGTAGTTAACGGGCAGACACAAAAAATTTAAATACTAGGAAAAAATAACTCAACGTAAAATAAAATATATATACTTAGGTACTACAAATAACAAACTACTTACGTTGCCACATAAAAACAATAAATATGAATACTATAAGTCATTATTTCTGTTTATATTATAAAATAATATTTGAATTTACATTAATTTTAACGTATACATATTTTTTGTTAATACATAGGCATGGACTTTTAAATTGTAATTATTAGCACTTATACAATTGTATTGTTTGCATGTTGTTTCGTACAGCTGAATAAGGAGGACGACAATAAACATGTACCTCCGCCGTAACTGTACCCTTTTCACGCAAATAAATGATTTATGATTTAAAATAAAGAGTACCAAGCAAGACTAAGTAGAATTAAGGAAGAGATAAACAATGATCTATTAAGTAAAAGTTTATTTGATTTTCAATGAGTAGGTAGTCGACATATACAGGTCCTTCAACATAATATATTTGTTTTGTAAATTGTCTCAGGTGCTGGTTCGTCGTTCTAAACGATCAGCTAGGTATCGTAAATTTCGATAAAGGCCGCCCGCCGCACGGTTTCATCATATTATGGAAATTTCGCGGCTTCCAGTACCTATATCTTATTTTTATACTTTCACCCTTGAAGAATCGGAAGCGAAATTGTGCACTTTATTAACTTGATAAAAAACAATTCAGACTTGAGACACTGCTTAGATTTCTTTTGTTAAATAAAACCTGCTAATCTAAATAGTTAAGCTAAGAACTCCATCGGATTACATCACGCTCGAGTTAAGACCGGTTAATTGAGTCCAGTAAAGTTGTACATACGAGTACGTAGTAGAGGTGTGCGCCGATGGAGAAATCATCGGCGGCGGCGACCGATCGTTTTTTGACCGGCGGCGGCGGCCTGATCGGCGTGAAATCGGCGTGGTACATATTTTTAATATGCCTGGGGAATTTGACTAATTGCTTTCTAAATTGAAGCCTACTGAGTATTTATAAGGATATTCTGCTTGAATAAAAATCTTTGAAAACGTATGATTGTCTCGCAAACATTGCATATTTTAAATCAAAGACTAGATTTCAAAGAATTTTCCAAAAGATTAACTAGTTATGGTCCACATTTATAGCTCCGTACTTAATGTTTTATCTATGTAGAACTGGCCACACCACTTGCCTGAAAATCAACTACGATAATAATACAAAAAGCCCCAAAGTTAACAAGTGCAGAACAGACTGATTTCCAGTTTGTAATTTGTGAGAGAAAATGTTGATTCCAAGTTCTAAAAGACAAAGATGCTTGCGGTAACCCGAATTTGCTAACGAAATAAAATCTACATTTTATATTATTGTTCTTGGATGGTGGATGGATTGGATTTCAGTTTGTTGTTAAATCAAAGACAAAAACTGAAAAATAATTAAACCCATTTGGGCTTGAACCAACATCAATACGCCTTGCCAGGGCTCGATCGCTTTACCGATTCGCAACGTACATGAATTTTTGGGAAGACGTCATTTGATTATATTTCCCGTTAGATTCAAATATCTATAATAAACCTACTATCTACTATTAAAATACTACAACAATACGTTAGGCATCTGCGCCGCGCATCAAAACGCCCCATACAAAAAACGTGAAGTTTATGACGTCACCGGCCCACAGTGGTGCAGGTTGTATGGGAGGGCGGAATTAATTATTTTTATGAAAGGTGGGCGTTTTAACATTTATGAAATGTGGTTTTATCAATATAAATAGGTAAAATGAATACAAAAAATTAAACAAACATTAAAGAAATGTATGATTTGTATTAAAATCATATAAAACATACTATAAAATAGAAAATAATTAATAAATAAATTTGATAGGTTCATAATATTATCAAAGTAGGTGTAATAAATATAATATTATTATTTCTAGAATATAAAAAAATATAAAAACACACTTTATTAATTATTATTTAAAATAAATTGTTTTATTTCCTCATGGTCTATTTCTGTTTTTTATTATTATGTTTAGCCCTTAAGCTATTAATAAAAGGGTCTGAAGATGTCAAAAGCATTGTATGTATTGAAAACATACCACTGAGCCAATCTTTATTTTTGTCAAAGAAATACTTTCTCACCCTTGATGCAGCTTTCCACTTTTTTGTGAAAGTAGGTAAAAATTGTTTACTTAACTGAATATAGATTTAGCCAAGTATAGCTTCTGAAAGATTTGGATATTTAATCTTCAGGCTTTCAATACACTTATGCACATCCCGGTCACTTCAAATAGTAATTACGACTAACTCTGCATTTGAAATGCTGAAACTTGCCATGATGATCAATAATAACTATGTTACTTTCTCGAAACGATAATAGTAAATGAAGAAAAAGACAACTCCGTACACATTTTATACCCAAATCAAGTTATTTGTTCATTAACTACCCTCATTAATTAGTTTATCTCTGTCATTATTTTTCCTACATCTCAGTGAGCTCATTACTTAAATGGTCATTACTCAAAAGTTTGCTAGTAGTAGCAGCTAGAATCAATTAGATAATCGTTTTGGATAATTAAGGTATCATTTGTGCTAGTTTTTGGTGAAAAGGAAGGAGTAGCTTAAAAGTAATATCTAATTGAATGTTGAATGTGGCCAAAATAATGACCATGTTGTTTTAATCCAAGCCATGCCCTAACCAATACACGAAATCACTGATATTATCTATCATAAAAATACCTTTATATACGGCACATCAAATAAAAATCATATTTTGGGTATTTTAGCTAGCGTTTTAGAAATATATTACCTGAAAGAAACAACTTTTTTGACGAAAAATTCGTAAGTGTTCAGCATTACGTGTTTCTTATGATTTATTTACAAATAAATAATACATCAAAATTAAAATCCTTTCAGTACAGGGTTTTACAACTATTCTACTGTTAGATTTAAGTCAAATAAATGACTTTAGTTAATATGTAATTTTCGTACTTTATTCCGCCCCTGAACGGCCTGAACCAATGTGCGGCCTCAAAGTTGCGAAAACTGTTTGCAAGGAATAAGTATTTGGAATGTTTTGTAACTTTTGGGCACGAAACAATGCTTTTTTTATCTATACAGTTGTTATACTTTTTTTTCTTGTAAGAACACAAGTAATTGAAAATAGATGTCATATACTTCAGAAAAAGTGACCAAACCCTCCGGTGTCCGAGGCCAGATTTGAACTGGCGTCTTCAGCTTTCGCGGCTGAAGACGCCAGTTCAAATCTGGCCTCGGACACCGGAGGGTTTGGTCATTTTTTCTGAAGTATATGACATCTATTTTCAATTTATATATAGTAGTGTAACTACTTAAAAATTGCAAATCAAAAAATATTGAACAAAATAATTTGATTTGCTTCAAGATACAAGTAATTGAATTGAGGTTTTGAAAATATATTTGGGGTATTCAAAAAATTGCTCAAATTTAACGTTTTTAAACCGCAATATATTTACAAAAATATTAGAAAATTATTACGGATTTCCACTATTTTAAATTAATTTGGTGTTTTTGTTGAACGTGTTTATTGAACGAATTCAATTAAATATTTTTCACGCATGTTCCCAATTAAGTTATGGGTCAAGTAACTAAGATGACGAAATGTTCAGATACACAATAATGCGTAGTTCTATAAGAAGTCATATCAAAACAGCTTGAAAGACATACAATGTATGTATTGTTTAATTATGTATTTTACCATGTTTAAGCAAATAAATGATTTCTATTTCTATTTCTATTAAAATAAAATGATAAACTTCTATAGATGTCTTATACAAAGGAAAAAATGACCTAGGCCTCCTGTGCCCAGAGCTGGGAACGAACCAGCAACCAAAACAAAACAAATCAAAATATTTATTAAAACAATTTGATTTGTTCTTCAGTTGAAAATAAAATGAAATAATAATAATAAAATCCAAATCTGATTGCTTCAAAAAACGTTTGATATGCTGTCCTATCTGAACTGTGTCCTCTAAATGTTAGATGATTTTGCAGTAGTTTCTGGTTTGGGCCATGCATCTTTGTCCGTCATATAGTCCTGTAATAGCCCTTTGACATTAAAGTTCTTTTTTTTTCAAATATTTCTTAAGAGCGGGAAATGTTAAATGTAAATTAAAGCATTGACGAGTAACTTGTTATAAATGTGAACACCTTGACAAAAAATTGACTTATATATGTTTTGCGGATACGACTATCTCTGATAGCAAGCTTGTTTTTATTTAGTGTTATAGCTGTGGATGTCAGATTTTTTTTTGAATGTATGTATATTTTTTACAACAAAAATAATATTGTCATAGATATATTGGGAAGCAAAAGTTAAAATATTAATTTCTTTAAATAGTTCTCTAACTGATGCACCTGCCTTTAAGTTTAAGTACAGAAAGCGAATGGCTCTTTTTTGTAAAACAAATATAGTCTGTATGTCAGCTGCTTTGTCCCAAACCAGAATACCATATGACATTACACTATGAAAATAACTGTGATAAACTAAGCGAGCTATGTCAATATTCGTTAATCTCTAAACATTCACCATTCAGGAGAACCTTAGTGGTGCAACGTTTGGCAAAACAAATCTAATACATTAGATTCCTTGATTAACTAACAGAATTCAGCTTTTTTCAATTATTTGTGTTACTTATTTTATCCAATCATCCCCGCTGCGAGCGGCTTGCGAAGTTCTATTCTATGCTAATAGCAAAAACATGAGTGCTGATGAACATCGATGAACCACGATAAACCCATGCGCCTAACGCACGTTATTAGCATCGGATAAAAAGAACGAGTAACTTTAAAACAAAATTGGAACATCTTTTCCAAATAGTTTAAGTTGACTTCATTTTATAGTGATATCCACAGTTCCACTTTACTATTAAGTATTATTTTTACTTTACTATTAATGAGCACCTGCAGCTTTTTGGTGTCAGTCAAAAAATATAAAATTGTTACTTCACTCTTATTTTAGGGAAAATTAAAAGTAAATAAAATGCTTTCTATTCAAAAGCAAATTATATAAAAATATAAACCTGTCATTTAAAAACCAGACGTTGTCATAAATTATCAATAAGTCGTCGACGTAAATCTTACGATAGCATCGAAACGACAGCAAAAATAACATCAGTTGGTACAGCGGCAAGGAATAAGTGAAGAAGGAATAGCATTTTTTTTAAAGAAGTAGTATACTGACCACTCACTACCATTCCCGGGCATTAAAACAAGATAAAGACTTAAAAATTGCCACGCCGATTCTACGCCGGTCAAAATCATCGGCGGCGGCGGCGTGGAAAAATTGTCGGTGGCGGCGGCGAGGCGACGCGGCGCACATGTCTAGTACGTAGGTAATTCGATTACGAGGACGTTAGAAAAGGCTGATCTAATTAATATGTAGGTACAAACACCTGTCCTAAACACGGTTAATGTGTTTCTGTAGTTCTAGATAGCTATTTTAACTTACATCACAAGTAGGGCTTGCAATCCGGATATTTCGAATAGTAAGTTTTGTTTTGAATTATTTAGATAGTAGCTATATTAGCTTATAATATAAACAATTATAAAGGCTCCTTAGGCTATCATGGTCTAAGGGACGCATCTATACGACGGAATGAGATCGCAATATCACTTCGTTGTCCGTCTGTCTGTCTGTCTGTCTGTCAAGACCATTTTTTCAGGAACGCGTGGAGGGTATCAAGCTGAAATTTATATCAAATACTCAGGTCTATTGTCCCTTAGAGCAATAAAAAAATCAAACTTAAAATCCAACGCCATCAAAAGATACAGTCGTTTATGCTGCAAATTTTAGAGTTTTTCGGCACTCGCTAAACCTACGGGGTACTTCCCGTGAGTTCACGGGAAGAAGTAGAAACTTGAAATTTGGCACGAAAAAACGTCATATAGCCATAGACAATGGAAAAATTACAAAAAGTAGACATTTATAGTAAAATCATACAAAAAAATATTTTTTTTAATTTTAAACTTACTACCTTTTTCCTCGTAAACGCGTGGAGGTATTAAATTGAAATTCATATCAAATACTCAGGTCTATAATACCTTTCAGCTGTAACAAAATCAAACTTCTATGTCAACGCATTGGGTGCAGGTTTGTACGGAACCCTCGGTGCGCGAGTCCGACTCGCACTTGGCCGGTTTTTTTTATTTATTTGCACCAAAACACAGTTTTTTATTAGTAGATTGACACCATATCATAACTTTAGTAAGTATATTATACATAAAACATCGTTCTACCTACGCCTTACCCTTTCTTTGATAGTCTATTTGAGCCGTTCTTGAATAAGTCCTATAATAAAATGTCACTTGGCATTTATAGATCCCACTTCCCATACGTTTTTATTGAGGACAAGGCGATTTTCTCTGAATTTTTCCGATGTCATAAACGTGGAATTGCCAATTGGGAGTCACGTTTTAGGAAGGATTGTCGACGTAGTGATAATGGCGATATGTTCTTTCTTAAGTTTAGGATCGTAGATGTCTACAATTATATGCTTATTAAATACACTGAACATTGTAATAGAACTTTTAGGTAGGTACTTAGAAACTTTAGTGAGAATAAAACATCGAGTAGTGTAGTGTAGAGTTTAGTTCGAGTATAAGTTCTACAGGGTTATACAGCGTGTTTTTGTTATGGATATATTTAGGTTTTCAACGGATGAGTTTTACACACTCTTATTGTAATTTTTTACCTTAAGACTTTATTTATAAAACTGAACAAGTCCGATACACATAGTTTATTTTATATTTGATCTTTTTATTTTATTTTATTATTTTTCTCACACAAATGTAAACGTAACAAATAAGGATTAAACGACCTAGCCTTATACCATTTAGCACGCATTTTAATTACGTCAATTATTTGTCATTTCATGTAGCGTCATAGGTTACTTACCCGGTACCCAGTGTTAGGTGCGTTACGTATTTATAGCCCGTGTAAATGTTAACTGCATCATACGGAATGGAGATAGTTTTACTATTGAAATGTTTCCAAGACCGTACACTTTCTGGAATGGTTTACGAGCACTCGTCCCGGCTCTAACGGTTTAACGGGCGCCGGCGGATCGCCGTATGAATAAAGTAAAGGGATTATTTACACGAGCCTTCGGAAACGTGGGGAAACAAGTGCGCCTGACTCGCCTACACTGTTTTATCGTGACTGTTTTCGTTTGATCTGTCTGGACTGAATCATTAAGTACAGGTGTGATATGAATTTACGGCCGACGGTAAACAGTGATAGGAGTCTTGAATCCTGTAACATCGCTAAGAAAAACATCAAAAAAGACAATAATACTTTTTTCACCTCACCGGCTTGAAAAGGCTTGCTTTATCGCTCAACATCTGCGCCCAAAAGCCCATTATATCCGCTAGCGTGGAAAGAGTTTTTGAATTTGGAACGTGACGTAGTATTACGACACCCCACTTTTTTCTATGGATGCGTTCAGAATCATGGGTCGGCCATGAAGTATTTAAGCATGCATGTTCCGATATTTGATTTAACTGAATATAGATTTAGCCAAGTATAGCTTCTGAAAGATTTGGATATTTAATCTTCAGGCTTTCAATACACTTATGCACATCCCGGTCACTTCAAATAGTAATTACGACTAACTCTGCATTTGAAATGCTGAAACTTGCCATGATGATCAATAATAACTATGTTACTTTCTCGAAACGATAATAGTAAATGAAGAAAAAGACAACTCCGTACACATTTTATACCCAAATCAAGTTATTTGTTCATTAACTACCCTCATTAATTAGTTTATCTCTGTCATTATTTTTCCTACATCTCAGTGAGCTCATTACTTAAATGGTCATTACTCAAAAGTTTGCTAGTAGTAGCAGCTAGAATCAATTAGATAATCGTTTTGGATAATTAAGGTATCATTTGTGCTAGTTTTTGGTGAAAAGGAAGGAGTAGCTTAAAAGTAATATCTAATTGAATGTTGAATGTGGCCAAAATAATGACCATGTTGTTTTAATCCAAGCCATGCCCTAACCAATACACGAAATCACTGATATTATCTATCATAAAAATACCTTTATATACGGCACATCAAATAAAAATCATATTTTGGGTATTTTAGCTAGCGTTTTAGAAATATATTACCTGAAAGAAACAACTTTTTTGACGAAAAATTCGTAAGTGTTCAGCATTACGTGTTTCTTATGATTTATTTACAAATAAATAATACATCAAAATTAAAATCCTTTCAGTACAGGGTTTTACAACTATTCTACTGTTAGATTTAAGTCAAATAAATGACTTTAGTTAATATGTAATTTTCGTACTTTATTCCGCCCCTGAACGGCCTGAACCAATGTGCGGCCTCAAAGTTGCGAAAACTGTTTGCAAGGAATAAGTATTTGGAATGTTTTGTAACTTTTGGGCACGAAACAATGCTTTTTTTATCTATACAGTTGTTATACTTTTTTTTCTTGTAAGAACACAAGTAATTGAAAATAGATGTCATATACTTCAGAAAAAGTGACCAAACCCTCCGGTGTCCGAGGCCAGATTTGAACTGGCGTCTTCAGCTTTCGCGGCTGAAGACGCCAGTTCAAATCTGGCCTCGGACACCGGAGGGTTTGGTCATTTTTTCTGAAGTATATGACATCTATTTTCAATTTATATATAGTAGTGTAACTACTTAAAAATTGCAAATCAAAAAATATTGAACAAAATAATTTGATTTGCTTCAAGATACAAGTAATTGAATTGAGGTTTTGAAAATATATTTGGGGTATTCAAAAAATTGCTCAAATTTAACGTTTTTAAACCGCAATATATTTACAAAAATATTAGAAAATTATTACGGATTTCCACTATTTTAAATTAATTTGGTGTTTTTGTTGAACGTGTTTATTGAACGAATTCAATTAAATATTTTTCACGCATGTTCCCAATTAAGTTATGGGTCAAGTAACTAAGATGACGAAATGTTCAGATACACAATAATGCGTAGTTCTATAAGAAGTCATATCAAAACAGCTTGAAAGACATACAATGTATGTATTGTTTAATTATGTATTTTACCATGTTTAAGCAAATAAATGATTTCTATTTCTATTTCTATTAAAATAAAATGATAAACTTCTATAGATGTCTTATACAAAGGAAAAAATGACCTAGGCCTCCTGTGCCCAGAGCTGGGAACGAACCAGCAACCAAAACAAAACAAATCAAAATATTTATTAAAACAATTTGATTTGTTCTTCAGTTGAAAATAAAATGAAATAATAATAATAAAATCCAAATCTGATTGCTTCAAAAAACGTTTGATATGCTGTCCTATCTGAACTGTGTCCTCTAAATGTTAGATGATTTTGCAGTAGTTTCTGGTTTGGGCCATGCATCTTTGTCCGTCATATAGTCCTGTAATAGCCCTTTGACATTAAAGTTCTTTTTTTTTCAAATATTTCTTAAGAGCGGGAAATGTTAAATGTAAATTAAAGCATTGACGAGTAACTTGTTATAAATGTGAACACCTTGACAAAAAATTGACTTATATATGTTTTGCGGATACGACTATCTCTGATAGCAAGCTTGTTTTTATTTAGTGTTATAGCTGTGGATGTCAGATTTTTTTTTGAATGTATGTATATTTTTTACAACAAAAATAATATTGTCATAGATATATTGGGAAGCAAAAGTTAAAATATTAATTTCTTTAAATAGTTCTCTAACTGATGCACCTGCCTTTAAGTTTAAGTACAGAAAGCGAATGGCTCTTTTTTGTAAAACAAATATAGTCTGTATGTCAGCTGCTTTGTCCCAAACCAGAATACCATATGACATTACACTATGAAAATAACTGTGATAAACTAAGCGAGCTATGTCAATATTCGTTAATCTCTAAACATTCACCATTCAGGAGAACCTTAGTGGTGCAACGTTTGGCAAAACAAATCTAATACATTAGATTCCTTGATTAACTAACAGAATTCAGCTTTTTTCAATTATTTGTGTTACTTATTTTATCCAATCATCCCCGCTGCGAGCGGCTTGCGAAGTTCTATTCTATGCTAATAGCAAAAACATGAGTGCTGATGAACATCGATGAACCACGATAAACCCATGCGCCTAACGCACGTTATTAGCATCGGATAAAAAGAACGAGTAACTTTAAAACAAAATTGGAACATCTTTTCCAAATAGTTTAAGTTGACTTCATTTTATAGTGATATCCACAGTTCCACTTTACTATTAAGTATTATTTTTACTTTACTATTAATGAGCACCTGCAGCTTTTTGGTGTCAGTCAAAAAATATAAAATTGTTACTTCACTCTTATTTTAGGGAAAATTAAAAGTAAATAAAATGCTTTCTATTCAAAAGCAAATTATATAAAAATATAAACCTGTCATTTAAAAACCAGACGTTGTCATAAATTATCAATAAGTCGTCGACGTAAATCTTACGATAGCATCGAAACGACAGCAAAAATAACATCAGTTGGTACAGCGGCAAGGAATAAGTGAAGAAGGAATAGCATTTTTTTTAAAGAAGTAGTATACTGACCACTCACTACCATTCCCGGGCATTAAAACAAGATAAAGACTTAAAAATTGCCACGCCGATTCTACGCCGGTCAAAATCATCGGCGGCGGCGGCGTGGAAAAATTGTCGGTGGCGGCGGCGAGGCGACGCGGCGCACATGTCTAGTACGTAGGTAATTCGATTACGAGGACGTTAGAAAAGGCTGATCTAATTAATATGTAGGTACAAACACCTGTCCTAAACACGGTTAATGTGTTTCTGTAGTTCTAGATAGCTATTTTAACTTACATCACAAGTAGGGCTTGCAATCCGGATATTTCGAATAGTAAGTTTTGTTTTGAATTATTTAGATAGTAGCTATATTAGCTTATAATATAAACAATTATAAAGGCTCCTTAGGCTATCATGGTCTAAGGGACGCATCTATACGACGGAATGAGATCGCAATATCGTTTGCTCCTTCTAACGCATAGCGGCGTCCCTTAGACTGGCCCATGGTGTAGACGAGACTTAAGATATTGCAAGCCCTAATCACAAGGATCCGAGTCCGTATGAAAAAATTTTTGGACTTTTTTTAAAAACCAACGAGTAATAAATCCAATTCCAGCGAGCAATCTTTTCCTTTTGATAAATGAACTGTTTTATTTGTTCGATAAGGTTGCGCAAGGGCTACGCTGCGGTTTGATAAGAACCCAAATAACCGAGGGGCGAATTGTCTATGTGAGTTTCATTTGTATTTCAATTTTTATTCCAGTGTATTATTGGACGAGCTTTCAAAATATTTTGACGTCAAATACAAAACTCGTGATTTGCACCCTTTTATTTAATATTGTCGACAGAGTAATAACATTGAATAAACGCTACTATTTATTTACAATTCAGATGGATTCCTGTCAGGAAATATTTTGGTTGCAAAATATTTCGTGAGTAAAATGTTCTACTTGTTTGCATTTGGCAGTGGGCCACGGCGGCAATAGCAAATATTGCATATTTTAACATGAAAAAGTAAAACATGGCGCTCTACGAGCAGGGTTTCAGCTTTAAATCGTAATTTGCGAGAGACCCGCATTTTACACGCGGGCAGATAACTCGTACTTGATGCTTGTGAACTGAAAATATGAAGTGAAGTGAGGTAATAATGCATGATTACTAAAGTCTAAATTCAAAGCAAGTATGTGTTCAAGCTCTCACTATAAATGAGCATATTTTGCACACGCGCGAGTGACACACCAGATCCCAGAATCAGCGATATTTAATTAAGTTATTGTCACTTTTAAAAATAAGAAAAAGAATAATTTTATTTAGGAAGCTTGGTAATACAAACAATAAACATCAAATTGTTACAGTAACGTTTTAAATATAGCGTCATTGAAAAGGTTTCCAGTCAGCTTGGTGATAAAACTGATAAAGTACCCTTAGGGATACCTTAACGGTGGTCTTCCGTGGAAACCTTTTCAAAAGAGTACAACTGAAACTTATATAAAAAGAAAATCTTATTTCTAATGAAACTTTTTTATTGTTAGTTAATTATGTAAAATCTGAGATCAGCTACGAAAGCAGGTGACTTAATATTTAAATAATCGTAACTAGACACATTGCAATATCATATAAAGAATATTATAATATTCATTATAATTTAATATCAAAAACCACCCGTCCACCATTACACAGCCATATTTTGCTAAGCTAACAATAAATTTCTAAGTAACTTTGGTACTTTATATTTCAGGTTTAACAAGGTAGGTAACTACCTATACGGCGTAGCACTTTGTAGGTAGTTGAAACATGTTTCTTAATTAAGACACATCTTTTAAATATCTAACTGTAGGCAATTTTTTTTAATCGTATGGCTACATTACATGTCACTGGATATAGATAGGCTTTTCTTCCCTGGGGTAGTAGTAGTGGGACAGCAGATAATAAAGAAAATCCAGTGAGTGCTGCGAGGTCCAGATGGGACAGTGCAGCTGCCAGAGCAATAAAAATGTGGTTTCACATTTAAGACCCAGCGGCCGAAGCTGTTACGTAACCATCATAAATCTACGCACGTAATGAATACCAACTTTCAATGGCTTGGCCAGGAGCGGCCAATCTCCGTGGGCTAATTTGTGTGGTCATTACGAAGTTTTTGCGGCAATATAAGAGATGAATAGCTTCTTAAATAGGGTTGGATATTAAATAAATACGTATAAAAAGTACTTTTTAAGGCTTATCTTTTGTGAAATATTAAGTATAAGTATGTTTCTATTTAATTCAACAAGTTTAGCAAACAATATTTATACTAAATCTTTAAGTAATGGAACGCTTTTATAGCAAGTTGAATGAGTTTGATAAAACTAAAAGTCATTAAGTATATACTTAACAATTCATGTAGTAGATATCAATTTTTATTAAGATTTTTTATATTTTTTGTAGCATTATAAATATCACGCTTTGACATGAACTAATACAAGCATTAAAATGTACTTTCACAAAAGTGCCATATAATGCGGTAAAAGCTTTCTTCATTCCTACCTAATATTTTTCTTACGTTTCAGGTACTTGTTCACTGTCACGCAACACCAGCTTGGTACGAGTATGTGCTTTTAGCTGCCAATTTATTATTCACGAGGATATGACATAAATAGCTAAGGTATTATAAATATTCAAAGCCGTATGCTTTATCAAGTAGAATACGAGGGACGATAACGTTTCCCAAAGTTTGATTAGGAGCACATTAATTTCAGCACCCCTATCTCTGTAGAACATGTATAGTGATATAGCGACATTTAGATTTGAAGAATCCGAACTTGGTTTACATTTTGGTATATTAGCACGCATAAGAGACAGTAAACGCCGTGTCAAGCTCGTATATATCAATAAAATATCAAGCAAATACTAATATTTTTAAAGTTCGAATAGGGCTATACCTAAATATTACTCCGCGCATGACATGATGCGTGAACGCATACCTACTCGTATTACCTAAATTTATAATTTTGATTGACGATTTGTAATTATACAATAAATTTGCACGTGATGAAACTTAATTGTGTAGGGAACGCTTGGTAACAAATTGGGTTATGTTGTGTTGGTACGTGACACAGATCTCCCAAGGTACGACGCGGACTTAATAAATATTTGCCGTGAGTAATTATTGTAATGTAGTAAAGTTTTATGAATTACTATTAAAAATACCAAAAACGGTTTATACTTGAGATATCATTTATTGTAACATAAAATGGCTTTAACTATTGAGAACAAAAATGTCATTTTTAGGGTTCCGTACCTCGAAAGGAAAAAACTGAACCCTTATAAGATCACTTCGTTGTCCGTCTGTCTGTCTGTCTGTCTGTCAAGACCATTTTTTCAGGAACGCGTGGAGGGTATCAAGCTGAAATTTATATCAAATACTCAGGTCTATTGTCCCTTAGAGCAATAAAAAAATCAAACTTAAAATCCAACGCCATCAAAAGATACAGTCGTTTATGCTGCAAATTTTAGAGTTTTTCGGCACTCGCTAAACCTACGGGGTACTTCCCGTGAGTTCACGGGAAGAAGTAGAAACTTGAAATTTGGCACGAAAAAACGTCATATAGCCATAGACAATGGAAAAATTACAAAAAGTAGACATTTATAGTAAAATCATACAAAAAAATATTTTTTTTAATTTTAAACTTACTACCTTTTTCCTCGTAAACGCGTGGAGGTATTAAATTGAAATTCATATCAAATACTCAGGTCTATAATACCTTTCAGCTGTAACAAAATCAAACTTCTATGTCAACGCATTGGGTGCAGGTTTGTACGGAACCCTCGGTGCGCGAGTCCGACTCGCACTTGGCCGGTTTTTTTTATTTATTTGCACCAAAACACAGTTTTTTATTAGTAGATTGACACCATATCATAACTTTAGTAAGTATATTATACATAAAACATCGTTCTACCTACGCCTTACCCTTTCTTTGATAGTCTATTTGAGCCGTTCTTGAATAAGTCCTATAATAAAATGTCACTTGGCATTTATAGATCCCACTTCCCATACGTTTTTATTGAGGACAAGGCGATTTTCTCTGAATTTTTCCGATGTCATAAACGTGGAATTGCCAATTGGGAGTCACGTTTTAGGAAGGATTGTCGACGTAGTGATAATGGCGATATGTTCTTTCTTAAGTTTAGGATCGTAGATGTCTACAATTATATGCTTATTAAATACACTGAACATTGTAATAGAACTTTTAGGTAGGTACTTAGAAACTTTAGTGAGAATAAAACATCGAGTAGTGTAGTGTAGAGTTTAGTTCGAGTATAAGTTCTACAGGGTTATACAGCGTGTTTTTGTTATGGATATATTTAGGTTTTCAACGGATGAGTTTTACACACTCTTATTGTAATTTTTTACCTTAAGACTTTATTTATAAAACTGAACAAGTCCGATACACATAGTTTATTTTATATTTGATCTTTTTATTTTATTTTATTATTTTTCTCACACAAATGTAAACGTAACAAATAAGGATTAAACGACCTAGCCTTATACCATTTAGCACGCATTTTAATTACGTCAATTATTTGTCATTTCATGTAGCGTCATAGGTTACTTACCCGGTACCCAGTGTTAGGTGCGTTACGTATTTATAGCCCGTGTAAATGTTAACTGCATCATACGGAATGGAGATAGTTTTACTATTGAAATGTTTCCAAGACCGTACACTTTCTGGAATGGTTTACGAGCACTCGTCCCGGCTCTAACGGTTTAACGGGCGCCGGCGGATCGCCGTATGAATAAAGTAAAGGGATTATTTACACGAGCCTTCGGAAACGTGGGGAAACAAGTGCGCCTGACTCGCCTACACTGTTTTATCGTGACTGTTTTCGTTTGATCTGTCTGGACTGAATCATTAAGTACAGGTGTGATATGAATTTACGGCCGACGGTAAACAGTGATAGGAGTCTTGAATCCTGTAACATCGCTAAGAAAAACATCAAAAAAGACAATAATACTTTTTTCACCTCACCGGCTTGAAAAGGCTTGCTTTATCGCTCAACATCTGCGCCCAAAAGCCCATTATATCCGCTAGCGTGGAAAGAGTTTTTGAATTTGGAACGTGACGTAGTATTACGACACCCCACTTTTTTCTATGGATGCGTTCAGAATCATGGGTCGGCCATGAAGTATTTAAGCATGCATGTTCCGATATTTGATTTTATTTTATTTTATTTCGGTATTAAATAATTTAAAATACCTATAGTTAATTACATTCTTTTATTATTTTGCAATATGAAAATACTAAAATAAGCAATATATTCAAAAGATAATTTTAGTTGAATTTATTTTAATAGTGCAAATTCTGAACGCACCCGAAAGGAAAAGTTTAAAAAAGTAAAAAAAAAATTAAAAATTATTTCGCGCCATTTAGATTTGTTTTGGTTATTTACGGAAATTATAAATAATGAGTGACTCCAGTAGCAGTGAAGATATAAATTTAACACCTGCGGAGTTGATGGAAACTGTACATAATGCCGAATTGAGTTTTCTGCCCGTAAAATCACGCGAGAAATATTTAAAGGCGTTCGATTTGTTCAATACGTAGAGACATTCCAATGGCGCCAAGACGTTTTCGGAGACCGTACTACTATCATACTTTATAGAAGTATCTAAGACAAGAAAATCAAGCACACTTTGGAGTACTCCATGTTGAAAGCTACTATTAAAACAAAAAAAGATATACACATTGAGAATTATCCCAAACTATTGGCGTTTTTGAAAAACAAGTCAAGTGGCCACAAACCCAAAAAATCCAAGATTTTCACCACATGTAACATTGAAAAGTTCCTCAATGAAGCGCCTGACTCCGTATACCTTGCCACCAAGGTAAGTTTTTTCGCAATTGTTTCAAGTACCTAATAGGTTTATTCAGAGTATTTAGTTAGGTATAAATTTAGTATCTTCTGTAAAACTAATCTTCTTTTTTTACCTTACAGGTTGTCCTGCATTAGTGGGGCTTGCCGGACTAATGAGCTTACATACCTTTCAATTAAAAACATCGAGCACCATTCAGATAATTTACTTCTGGTTAACCTACCAAACACTAAAACAAATATGGACAGAAACTTCGTTATACGTGACGAATATGTGAAAATTGTCGAAAAATATCGAGCCTTGCGCCCAGATAATACACCAATTGATCGATTTTTTCTACAATATCGCCAAGGAAAGTGTGTTAGGCAACCTATGGGCAGCACTAAAATTGGTGGTTTTTACTACGACAAATCGCGGCATTCTTAGGCCTGAAAGATCCAGAACAATACACAGGGCACTGTTTTAGGTCCTCCTAAACACCCACACTTTTAGCCGACTCGGGAGCAGATTTAATCACGCTGAAGCGTCACGGAGGCTGGAAGGTTAAGAATTTAGATAGAAACCTGAATAAATCTCAACCTTTGAACCTTGTTAACGACCTAACTTAACCGCTGAGCTCCTAGAAATTTTAGTTGGTGTCGAACTTAAACGAAAAGAGAGATTTATCCAGTGTTTAGATTTTAACAAGTTATTTTCAAAAGCAAGAATTGGAAATAAAGATTTAGTACAGTATCCACTTGTTTAATTTCACACCAGCCCTGCATAGAGCAAGACCGTTGCGACATCAACATTTGATTTAGTGATTTGATAATAATTTATTTAATTGTGGTCAGGAAAAGTAAGCTGTGTTCTAGGTTATCAAAACCTAGCCAAAATTTAATCTACCTGACACTAGTACCGTGGCGGAAGGGTATATAGAAGACTCGATAGAAAACAAGTCTAAAATATGCCAGGGAATAGTTGGAGGAATAACATTAAACCAGTCTTGCGCAGATCCCTGTGTGTCAGATCCGTGTCCATCAACATCTAAAGTAAACATATCAGAAACTCATTCGGAATCGCCCGCCGGTCCTTCGCAGTCTCCAACATTTACCACAGTATTAGAATCAAATGACCAATGTCCTCATAATTTACAAAACAATAGTACTCAAGTAACAAACACTAGTATAACAGTGCCCAAAAAAAGTGTAACTATGAATATTACCAACTGCAGCAATTTAACTTTTAATTTTTAACATAAATGTAATGTATCATAGATAAAATGTATGAATAAATTAATAAGGTAGATACTTAGATTTTTTTTTAATATGTTTGATGTACCCTATAAAATACTTATTATACTTAAATTGTTTTTCTATCATCTAACTTTTTCCTCGCTGTGGTGAGGTGAAAAGTGGTGTGTTTCGCTCGGCGGAAAATTTATTTTGCGTCTCGTTTCTTGAAACCCTCGCTACTCTCAGGATTCTATTTTTGAATTCAATTCTAGACTCCTTCGCTAGCTCGGCTTTCAATACGAACACTCGCGCCAAACAACAACTTTGCAGCCTTGCATAACAAATAACTATTGTGTCTTTATTTGAACGTTATACAAGTTTAATAGATAAATACTCGATTTTCTTAATATGATAATATCACACTTGATGCGGAAGATCCAACTATTGACAATTGTAATTCATTATGTGTCATATATTACCGATATCACGTCAGGGGCTTACCATAGCCCGGCACAACCTGGGGCTCCAGAACAGCGAGGACTTTGGCACTGACGAGCGCCCTTCGGAGGATGTCATTTAGAGCGCCGTGGCGAGACAGGCGGCCAGCGCCCGAGGAGGAACTGGAAAGGCAAGTCGAAACTTGTACCAAATTTATTTCCAGTCTAGAGGATAAAACGTTGTTTTTCACACACTTATTAAATAATACAGTGAGCCTTTCCGAGCGAGTGTGGTAAATTTTTTTTAGAAAGAGCAGTTTATCCTCTGAGCAGAAATAAATTTTGTACAAGTTTTTACTTGTTTTCATGCGTTAGGGTCTCCCCAAATCTATCGACGAGGATTCGGCAAAATCCGGTGGAAAAAAGCTTTATGTCTACGCAATAAGAGCGAAAAAGACGTCGACGCGTCGGCAGGCGTCGGCCGAGCCGAGCCGAGCCGAACCGTGCATTGTTAGCTCTTATTGCGTGGTCATAAAGCTTTTTTCCACCGGATTTTGCCGAATCCGCGTCGATAGATTTGGGGAGACCCTTAGATTGTTGGATATCCGTTTATGCGATGATTTTGAATGACAGATATTGAATACCATTAATATTGATTAGATACTTTTGGTCTTTTTTTTGCGACTATGATATTGCAAATTCAAGGCTCCAAAACCTCGATTCCACACAGGAGACGTAATACCTATCTCCAAAGCTCTTTACAAACGCACTTGAAGATGTCTTTAAACAATGCTACTGATGGGACGGTATATGTAGGTATCAAAATAGATGGAACATGTTTGAACCACCTACGCTTTGCTGACGACATACCTGGCGTGCACCTGAAGATCTCGAAAAAATGCTCAACGATCTAAGCCAGGTATCAATGCAAGTTGGTCTAAAAATGAATATGGAAAAAACAAAGTGGATGAGCACCGATGAAGAATCAACCATTTCATTGGAAGGCAAAACGATAGACAGAGTAAGCGACTACATCTATCTTGGGCAGACAATAACGCTTGACAGTAACCCCCTGGACGATGAAATCAGTAGGCGAATACAACTGGGGTGGGGCTCAACGAACTATGGAGCGCTCAATGCTCAGGATATCTTTGCGAGACAGAATTCGGAACGAGAACATTCGCCAACGCACTAAAGTTACTGACATTGCCAAAAGAGTTGCGCAACTGAAGTGGGAATGGGCCGGACATATCTGCCACAGGGATGACGACCGATGGAGCCAGAGAGTTCTGTTCTGGAGGCCTCGAATGGGAAGACGAGATGACAGGAAGCCACGAGCCAGATGGTCGGACGACATTAAAAAGACGGCAGGGCCGACCTGGCACAGCACCGCCGCATCTAGAACAACATGGAAATCCATGAAAGAGGCAATATATCCTGCAGTGGACGCGAATATGCTGAGAAGAAGGTACTTTTATCATATAACATAACATAAACATAAA
The DNA here is from genome assembly GCA_947086415.1 of Pammene aurita. NCBI lineage: Eukaryota > Metazoa > Arthropoda > Insecta > Lepidoptera > Tortricidae > Pammene > Pammene aurita. The sequence goes on from OX352291.1 coordinate 20,600,311, forward strand.
TGCTCTTTATTGCACACCTCAAATAATAGACACAAGACACAAACAAAAAAGCAGAGGCAAAACAATTTTACGGGCTGTAGTTTCCTTGCATTGGTATATTATTATTTTTATATTTCTTTGGTGTTTTAATATTTTCCTTGTATTGGTGAAAATTCTTGCACACACAGAAAGTTTGTTCAACCTCTCTTGCCTTGAGGCCCAATAAGCACTCTTATCTAATGCTCCCTTGTATCGTTTAATAAATATGAGTAACTAATATTGACCCAGATAACAGCACCTGCTTCTCGTACTGGACTCTGTATGTATTTATGAATCTAAAGTCCATAAAGACAGCTTTAATAAAACACAATATTAATTACTACATTGACTGCCTAATAATTTATAAAAAAGCATTCATAACAATTTACAAGACAAGTGCTCAATTTGTACACCCGAGACAAGGTTATATCGTAACCAACTTCAAATATATTTCGTAAAAACCAGCAGGGTCTATTTGCTAAATCTAAAAGTGTTTCACGCCCGGCGAGCAGGCTCGACTCGAAACAAGCTTGCCAAAGCTAAGCTCGAGCGTAGAAGACTCGGTCGCTCAGATTGACTAGTGTCAGTAAACTTTAACTAAAGTAGAATTTTTAAGTGAGTACAGTAATCTGACAGCTCCTGCCATACAAAGTCAAACCAGTTTTTATGGCAGGAGCTGTCAGATTATTGTACTCAATTAAAACCTACTACTTTAGTTCCTCTCACTTAGTTTACATTAGTTTCTCTTTACGCCCACCACCACTGTCAAAATATCAAGGTCAATAACTGGGGAAAATGGAATTATTTCAAAAACGCTAGCAGTTAAGTCCGTAACGATTTTTTTCCGTCAGGTGAGCTTGGTTTAAAAATATTATATGAATAAAAAGTATATGCCCGGTATGTTTGTCCTTACAAGACTGGCTTGTAAGAGCCAATCTGATTGGAATAGCCGCTCTTGTTTGCATTCTGTGCACGGAGTTTACGGCCTGTCGCCCCAGCTTGCCGCTCGAATTATTGGGCTCTGGACCGTGCTCTGCCAAAAAAACGTGCAAATAGATTTATTTATATTTATTTATTTATTTATAAATACTTTACACCGATTGGTGTAAAGTATTTATAACCGGGCGAAAAACATATTTTTTCTAAAAAAGTATTGCGCTGTTACGACCATTTTACTCTTTCTGTGCTAAGTAGTCTACTTTCTTTAATTTATACTTTTTATTTTAAAAGATTGAAGCATTAAGAAAAAAAGAGCAAGATAGTTAAGAAATACTTATGTTTACAAAAAGAATGACACTGTGTGATAGTTGGTGTACCTAATTTTTATCTTTTAACAAATGTGTGGAAAGTTGCGTTTTATCCTCTGGAGTGGAAAGTAATTTAGTACAAGTTGAGTTGTTTGTCATGTGTTAGCTTATTGGATAGACATATACATTTACGGGATGATTATGAATGCGATTAGTTTTGATCACATTTGTAATATTTTACAGCTTGTATTTTCCTCGCATTGTTGTATTGAAAAATGCTGTATTACACTCGGCAGCAATGTTTGTTCAACCTTTTGTGCCTTGAGGCCCTCTCTCACGCTCAAGATTCCACTTTTCAAACCGCCACTACACTCGTGGTTCAATTTTGGGATCATTCGCTGGCTTGGGTTTCCACGAGATGTTAAACAACAACTTTGCTCCCTTAATGTGTATACTATTTAAATCGATACAAAAAATGCGATGTGATGCAAAAAACCAGTATAATGGGAACTAGCTTAGTTCCCGAGCTGCAGGATTAAAGGGAAACAAACGAGATAGAGACCCCAGGGATAACGGATCTTTCTTTTATCAAACTTAGGTGCTTGATGATTACAGAATATTTGACAAAGTTAGCTTTATCGCGCTCTAGTAGCGTTTGTAGGAATTGCTTGTAAATAATATTTGCTTACTTACAATGATCAGCTACTTAATGTTGAAAATTTTGTTTCGTGTCGTAAATATCTTAAAAAGACTTCATTAAAAATAATTAGGTACGTACTAACTCAGCTCTCTAATGACGCTTCCAATTATAATTCGAGTATTCATTTCACAGTATCCTCAATTCCTCAGTTAGTAGCATTCTACGGAGTTGGCTAAAAAAAGAAAAACTTAAGTGCGCGCCAGCGCTGCAATTATTGATAACTACAGTACAGTATGTAGGTAGAGAAATAAAGGATGGCACATTTAGATTGGTCAGTATGGGAAAGTCTGAAACTATAAGACATATAAAGATCTCTTCTTAGGAACCATGTCATCGATTTTAGTAACAAGAAAAACTTGTACTCGACTCGGGAATCGAACCCGGACGATTTGAAAAATAAAACTAACACTATTTCTATTTATATATCGATTGTGTAGGTCTTAAGCAGTAAATATTACTATGAAACATGATGTCTAACATGAATACAATGTATTGTTTTCATATCCTTTATTGTAGTAAGTTTTCCAAATGTCCACCATTTTTTCAATACAACATTCAATTAGAGTCAATTTTAACGCAATTTCACCACCTGAAGATACAAAACGCAATAGTAAGATCGTTACCTAAGACTCGATCTTCGATTAAGCTCGGCCGCTCATGCCGTTAGGAGAATTAGACAATTAACGAACATTGACACAGCTCGCTTAGTTTATCACAGTTATTTGCATAGAGTAATGTCATATGGTATTCTGGTTTGGGGCAAAGCAGCTGACATACAGACTATATTTGTTTTCCAAAAAAGAGCCATTCGCTTTCTGTATAACTTAAAAGGGCAGGTACATCAGTTAGAGAACTATTTAAACAAATTAATATTTTAACTGTTGCTTCCCAATATATCTATGACAATATTATTTTTGTTGTCAAGAATATACATACATTCAAAAAAAAATCTGATATCCACAGCTATAACACTAGAAATAATAAAAACTTTTTACAAAAAAAGATAAAACGACTTCAAAAAGGACAAAATAAAATATTATATTATTTATACGAGTTACAAACTGATATGTTTGAAGTCGGTGCCAAGCCAAATTTGGAAGAGTTAATACGAACGAGGTTATGTGTTCAGTGAATTGTTATTCATACTATAGAACTATTCTAATACGGTATTGATTGCATGTAGGTATTAATTCAATTACAGAAAGAAAGTATAATCATGCATCTTATGATGTTTGTTAATTTAATACTGATCTTTCTATACTTTCTATCTGGGTGTGTGGGGCCCACCTTGTCAGTAGAAAAAGGCGCATTTTTTAAATTTTCTATGGAATGTCAACCCTGCCTCTTACATTTTATTAAATTTGCCGCCTCTGATTTTTGACAAAGTAGACGTGTATATACATAGGTAACACATTTCATCAAAATTGGATTAGTAGTTTAGACGTGAAAATGTAACAGATCCAATCACATTCACCTTTGCAATATAAGTATGTATAGATGTTTTGTGATTTTCAGACTTGAAGCTGATTTGACTGGTATTGTAACTTTTTGGCTTGGCACCGACTTCAAACATATCTGTTTGTAACTCATATAAATAATATAATATTTTATTTTGTCCTTTTTGAAGTCGGTTTATCTTTTTTTGTAAAAAGTTTTTATTTTTCACATTTTTAGGGTTCCGTACCTCGAAAGGAAAAAAACGGAACCCTTATAGGATCACTTTGTTGTCCGTCTGTCTGTCTGTCTGTCTGTCTGTGAAGAACATTTTTTCAGGAACGCGCGGAGGTATCAAGCTGAAATTTATATCAAATACTCAGGTCTATTGTCCCTTGGAGCTGTAAAAAATCAAACTGAAAAGCCAACGCAATCAAAAGATACAGTCGTTTATGGTGCAAATTTTAGAGTTTTTCGGCACTCGCAAAACCTACGGGGTACTTCCCGTGAACTCAGAAACTTGAAACTTCGCGCGAAGCAACGTCATACTCGTATAGCATATACAATGAAAAAATTACAAAAAGGAGACATTTTTAGTAAAATTATACAAAAAAATATTTTATTTTATTTTAAACTTACTACCTTTTCCCTCGTAAACGCGTGGAGGTATTAAATTGAAATTCATGTCAAATACTCAAGGTTATAGGACCTTTTAGATGTAGCAACACCAAACTTTTATGTCAACGCAATCAAAATAAATAGCAATTTAAGTCGCATATTTTGAAACTGAGTACTCGCAAAAAACTCAAAACCTAAAGGGTACTTCTCGTAAACTCAGAAACTTTAAACTTGGCACGAAGAAACTTCATATAGCACAGACAAAGGAAAAATTACGAAAAGTAGACATTTTCAGTAAAACATTAAAAAAATATTTCTTTAAATTTTAAACTTAAGTTACTACCTTTTTCCTCGTAAACGCGTAGAGGTATTAAATTGAATTAGTAATAAACATACTACAACTTTTGCTTGTTATAGGTTTGTACGGAACCCTCGGTGCGCGATTCCGACTCGCACTTGGCCGGTTTTTTAGTAGTTATATAATCGGATAACGGTTCTCGGAATAATCGGTAAAGATATATAAGAAAAAGTTCATAATACGGACTCAATCTAAGGAAAGTTCCACATATCATATGTGGTCTTCATCATTAGGTCCACTCCATCAAATTGGTAGTTTTTGAGAGGAAATGCCTGAGTTGCTTAAAAAACTAGCAAATCATCATACATGTGCCTTTAAAAATTGAGGAGTTCCCTCAATTCCTCATGGATCCCATAATCAGAACAGCGCCAGATTAATGTTGGACTATCTTCGAAGTAGTTTCTTTCAACCAATAAAATAATTGCTCAAATCGGACAATGGGTCTCGGACTAATCGCTGAACATCCTACATTAAAAAAAACATCATTATCATTAAAACAATCATAATCTTCATCATCAGGTCCACTCTATCAAATTGGTGTTTTTTCGAGAGGAAATGCTTGAGTTGCTTAAGAAAACACTCAAATCGCCATACATGTGCCTTTAAAGATTGAGGAGCTCCCTCAATTCCTCATGGATTCCATCATCAGAACAGCACCAGATTAATTTGGGACCACCTTGGAAGTACATTCTTTCAAACCTAAAAATAATTATTCAAATCGGACCACGGGTCTCGGAGTAATCGCCGAACATCCTACATTAAATAAATCATCGTCATTATCATCAAAACAATCATCATTATCAGGTCCACTTCATCAAATTGGTGGTTTTCGAGAGAAAATTCTCGAGTTGCTTAAGAAAACACCCAAATCACCATACATGTGCCTTTAAAAATTGAGGAGTTCCCTCAATTCCTCATAGATCCCATCATCAGAACAGCACCAGATTAATATGGGACCACCTTGGAAGTATATCCTTTCAAACAAAAAAAGAATTATTCAAATCGGACCACGCGTCTCGGAGTAATCGGTGAACATACATAAAAAAAACCGGCCAAGTGCGAGTCGGACTCGCGCACCGAGGGTTCTGTACAAACCTTTACAACAAAAGTATTTGATATGAATTTCAATTTAATACCTCAACGCGTTTACGAGGAAAAAGGTAGTAAGTTCAAAATTAAAAAAAAAAATTTTTGTATGATTTTACTAATAATGTCTACTTTTCGTAATTTTTCCTTTGCATTTGCTATATCAAGTTTCTTCGTGCCAAGTTTCAAGTTTCTGAGTTTACGGGAAGTACCCTTTAGGTTTTGAGTTTCTTGCGAGTACTCAGTTTCAAAATATGCGACTTAAATTGCTATTTCTTTTGATTGCATTGACATAAAAGTTTGGTTTTGCTACATCTGAAAGGTCCTATAGCCCTGAGTATTTGACATGAATTTCAATTTAATACCTCCACGCGTTTACGAGGAAAAAGGCAGTAAGTTTAAAATTTAAAAAAATATTTTTTTGTATGATTTTACTAAAAATGTCTACTTTTTGTAATTTTTCCATTGTCTATGTTATATGACGTTGCTTCGTGCCAAATTTCAAGTTTCTGAGTTCACGGGAAGTACCCCGTAGGTTTTGCGAGTGCCGAAAAACTCTAAAATTTGCAGCATAAACGACTGTATCTTTTGATTGCGTTGGCTTTTAAGTTTGATTTTTTCACAGCTCCAAGGGACAATAGACTTGAGTATTTGATATAAATTTCAGCTTGATACCTCCACGCATTCCTGAGAAAAATGGTCTTGACAGACAGACAGACAGACAGACAGACAGACAGACAAACAGACAGACAGACAGACAGACAGACAGACAGACGGATAACAAAGTGATCCTATAAGGGTTCCGTTTTTTCCTTTCGAGGTACGGAACCCTAAAAAAAGCCCAAACCGAATACAGAACTGAATCCTTCTATGAAATTGAAGTCGGTTAAAAACAAGCTTGCTATCAGAAGTAGTCGTATCCGCAAAGCATATAAGTCGTTTTTAGGGTTCCGTAGTCAACTAGGAACCCTTATAGTTTCGCCATGTCTGCCCGTCCGTCCGTCCGTCCGTCCGCGGATAATCTCAGTGACCGTTAGCACTAGAAAGATGAAATTTGGTACTAATATGTATATCAATCACGCCGACAAAGTGGTATAATAAAAAGTGGGAATTTTTTTTTTATTAGGGTACCTCCCCTATACGTAAAGTGGGGAGTGATTTTTTTTTCATTTCAACCCTAACGTGTGATATATTGTTGGATAGGTATTTAAAAATGAATAGGGGTTTGCTAAAATCATTTTTCGATAATGTAAATATTTTCGGAAATAATCGCTCCAGAAGTAAAAAAATATGCGTCCCCCCCCCCCTCTAACTTTTGAACCATAAGTTTTAAAAATATGAAAAAAATCTCAAAAGTAGAACTTTATAAAAATTTTCTAGGAAAATTATTTTGAACTTGATAGGATGAATAGTTTTTGAAAAAAAATTACAAAATAATTTCTGAATTAAGTTTGTAATTTAACCGTATAAGCAGGTGTTTATTGTACCTGTAATTTCTACAAAATTACAATGAAATGACGTGTTTTCAAATAAAGTAAAAACGGTGAAAATCGGTTCACGCAATAAAGAATTATTCCATAATAATCATCTTCCATACTTTAAGCTCGCGCGCAATAGTTTACTTAATTTGCCGATAGATGTCGCTGTACGTGGAACTCTCATATCATATCCTACATGGCGGTGTTATACTCTCAAGTGGGGACACTTACTGTGACGGACGGAAAACTACGGAACCCTACACTGAGCGTGGCCCGACACGCTCTTGGCCGGTTTTTTTAAGATTAGTAAAATCGTGCTATTTTTGGGAAACAATTTTAAAACTCGCCATTTTGGCTCTTATTATCTAAGTGTATCACTAATAATGGAAATTAATAGTATCATTTAATTTTTCCCTGATATAGCTAAAAGAAGATACATGGGCGAAATCGACCGTTATTTTTCTAATTCTAAAAAACGAGGTAGGTATCGTGGCACGCTCGTTTAATAATAACATCAAAATTTTAAACACGTATAAAATCAGTTTCCAGTGACTGTAATTAAATATTTTTTATCTACCTTAATAATATATTTAACTAGCTGACCCGGCGAACTTCGTACCGCCAACTTCCACAGACTCCCGTCGACCTCAAGTTCACTCCTACGCCAGTCCTACCGTCTCCCACCACTCTCCCACTGTCGTCCAACCATTTCCCACTCTTGTCCACCCTTCTCTCACTCTCTTCCACCACCCTTCTCTCACCGACTCCTACTTCACTCCCATCCCATCGACTCCATTCCCACTGATTCTTACACTACGTCAGTCTCATCGTCTCCACCTCCTCCCATTGTCTTCATCCACTCCTATTAACGGACTTACACTTTCTTAACTTCCATATAGGGTTGCCAGGTGTTAGCCGGACATGTTTGGCTTTTTACCAGTGTGTCCGGCCAAATAATTCCTCGTCCGGCCTGTCCTGCTTTTGTTAGGCTTCTGTCTGACTTACGCTACGCGCCAGTCACGCCAGTGGCACGATTCGAAAGACCAGCGTAGCGTATGCAAAAAATGCATGTCCGGCTTTTGTGATCAAATGTCCGGCTAAATTAAGCGGCTTTTTCATTTTTGGGCCTGGTAACCCTACTTCCATAGATTATGTTCCATTTCTTTTTAGTTTCTCCAATATTTTAATAGTTATTCTGTTATTCGGGGTGGAGATATGTACATCCAACAATTTTTTAAGAAAAAAAAACCCGACTTCAATGGGGAAAGCTGGTGAAAGATTATTATGTAGATGGTGTACTCTTAGACTCCATACAATGAAATAACTTGCTTAACAAACACAGCGAAGAGGACAAATCGCCAAACGTGAACTATGCGTCGTTGAAGAGTTCCGTTCTGATCATCATCAGCAGTTCCACTTTATCAAATGTCACTCTTTTGAATTAAAATCTTGATTTGTTGAAAAAAATACATAAATCATTATGTGTATGCCCTTAAGATTTGAGGAGTTCCCTCGATTCCTCATGGATCCCATAATCAGAACTTGAGGTTGACGAAAATTTGTCCTGACAATCAAAATTGCTTAACAAACACAGCGAAGAGGACAAATCGCCAAACGTGAACTATGCATCGTTGAAGAGTTCCATTCTGATCATCATCAGCAGATCTACTTCTTCAAATGATCTTCTTGAAAAATTGGTGAAATAAAAACTGAAGTTAACATTTTTTTTGGGTAAGGTTCACATGAAGTAGGGGTAAAAAAATTTTATCGGCTTCTAGTTTCTACCCTATTATATTTTAATACACAAATATGAAATTATAAAAGATGGTACAATTAATAATAAAACAGCTTTAGAAAATAAATATATAATTCTTGAAATGATTCACTGTTTTGAATGAAAATGATGGATTTCTTGATAAAAATATGTATATGTATGCCTTTAAAGTTTGAGGAGTTCCCTCGATTCCTCATGGATCCCATCATCTGAACTGCGTATTGACAAAAACGGGACCAATCTGTAATATATATATAAACTAAAAAAAAAACACACGCCGAATTGAGAACATCCTCTTTTGAAATCTTGAAGTCGGTTAAAAATCAAAGATCATGAAAATCGGTTCAGCCGTTCTTGAGTTATAAATGGTATATAGCGTTTTGTTATACCACGTTTTATGTCACGTTCCGCGGGAATGGGATAAAAAGTATCCTATGTCCGTCTTCTTGTTCTAAGCTACCGCCCCACCAATTTTCAGCCAAATTGGTTCAGCCGTTCTTGTGTTATAAATAGTGTAACTAACACGACTTTCTTTTATGTATATAATATAAAAGATTGTCTACGGACATAAGACATACAGCCTTGGCCAGAAGTGATGAGCACCCTTGCGATTTTCATACAAAACTCGAAGCTTTAGTCCAGCGTTTCTATATTTTTAATTCAAACTGAACAGGCATGTTTTGTTGAAGTTAGTAGTAACTGCATAGAATATTTGCAATTTATCCCACCGACCTAAAGTCGCATTTTTGTGACCTTAAGTTTTCATGTTTTATATTTACCTTGAAATTGTTATTAAGTGAAGTTTTCTAGATATATAAATGAAATGTAACATTTTACGTCACCGTACATTGTTATTATTGGGAAATAATACTTAACATCAAAACTGTAAACAAAAAACTGCTATGCTCAATACTTCTGGCCAAGGCTGTATACAGCGAAAGGACAACGTCGTTGCTGACGCTTTATCTAGAGTTGAGATAGTCGATTTTCAAAATATTGCAATAGACTTTTCTTTGATTGCGAAGGCACAACACAAATATGACGACTTGTAAACATTATTACAATTCACCATTAAATTATGACAGACAATGACAACAAACAGTCAAACACAAAAATAAAATAAAAGTTTATTTAAACTCGGTAAATAATGGTAATACAAACTCGGCTACCGGCGTTTATGTATTGATCTTGAACAGACTCGTCGTGCCAATGTTACGAATGCTTCAATTCAATTTTATAACTACCCTCATTTAAATATTGAGCTGCTACCCACTTTTAAATATTGAGCTCGAACAGGCTTGTCATATCAATGTCAATAAACAAAATGGCCGACATGGCCGGCTTTTAATTAAGGTCATATTTGTTCTTTGAAATCAAGGGTTTTGTGACTTTTTAATACTTAGTTAACCAGGGCTGTGACCATTCAAACTAATTTGAAATCATCTAAATCGGTTTAGCCGTTCTCGAGTTATAAACGGTCTTACTAACACCACTTTCTTTTATATATTTAGATAATTGACTGGAAAGTTAGGCAGATACTTTGATATTTTATACTCGTACAACACAATTAGATAATTTTTTTACAGTAAAGAAATGTATTGTAATTTGAAAAAGAATTAGGGCTATTAATTTAAAACCTTTATTTAGCAAAATTATGTTTCACTTTACAGTTTAAATTAATAAAAGGCCTTATCTATGTTGCCCACTGCTTTTCGATTATTCGGCCATAAATTAGAAATATATTAGTATTCAAATCAACTAAAATTTACAGGCTTCATATTTTTATCTAGAGAGATTTATAACTACAGTATTTGTATTCTATTTATTATATCTCAAGTGGCTTAGGGTTCAGCTTTGAATTTTAGTACCTACCTACGTTACAAAATAAATATTAAGTGTACTTCGACTTTAACAAAAGCCGCTACCTTGCCACGAAAGTTGTCATACCGCTCCATAAGATTACATGTTAACACTACACGGCGTAGCGTAATATTTTCTGAACGAATGTTGTAAAAACGTGAAAAGCGCAGCGGCCACCCTTAACAGCCCACTACGTCGGTATATGGCAACACCGAGCACCTTGTTAGTATCGCCACTGTGCCGGATTCTAATTTTAAAATACATTAACAATACAATAACAACACAACCTATCTCAAACATATGTACAACAAACAATCAACCAATATTGATGTTGTATTGGAGTTGCGTTGGAATATTTCTCAAGCAAATTCTGATATTTCTGATTCAGATGTTTATGCCGTAGCTGTATTGCGTTGTTAATGCATTGGAGTTGTATTGAAGTTGGATCGTGTTTATACCTACGTGTTTTAAAGTTAGAACACGGCCCACTGAAGCCCTTCCTCACATCGCCCTGTCAGCTAACAAGAATGTTACATTAATATACACGCTACTTTGAAACCTGCAATAGGCCTTCAGTTTATGCCATCCAATTTCACTGTTTTTATTTTTAAGTTGTATCGTATTGTAACTCGTTAGATTTCAAACAAGCGAAAGGCGCGCGGGAATCAATTAAAGCCTATATTATGAGTAGGTATACATAGTTATAAATTTAATATGCATGTTGGAAACATCAGTGATAATAACTATGGAAAATGTCGTATCACGGATATAATTTACGACCGAATGTGCCCCAGTTCCATAAAATTATCGAGTGTACGAGTTGGCGCAGTTTAGTTAAGTGCCCCATTATCCAAGCTGTGGTTTGGCAAGTAGACGGGCAAGTCGCGCTGTTTAATAGAGTCGCCGGTCAAAGGCAAAGCACACGAGCAACTTGCCAGTAACCGCACTTTTGTCTTTAATAGATAGTTGCAAAACTTGCAAACTCGTTCGAAAGTTAACTGTTAACCCGAACTCAAGTATGTACTAACATACATAAGTATATTACCAAGTTCCTTGGAGAAAAGGATCTCCAAACTATCGCAACATTAATTTAAGTTTGGCAATCCGTTTTTGTCAGTAATAAGTAAATAGGTATAAAAAAACTGCGTAAGTAAATACATTCATCCCTTTTCCGGCTGATAATACTTGCATAGAAAAAACCGGCCAAGAGCGTGTCGGGCCACGCTCAGTGTAGGGTTCCGTAGTTTTCCGTCCGTCAACTTTATTTGAAAGCACGTAATTTCATTGTGATTTTGTAGAAATTACAGGTACAATAAACACCTGCTTATACGGTTAAATTACAAACTTAGTTCAGAATTTTTTTTTTTTTTTTTTCAAAAACTATTCAACCTATCAAGTTCAAAATAATTTTCCTAGAAAGTTTTTATAAAGTTCTACTTTTGAGATTTGTTTCATATTTTTAAAACTTAGGGTTCAAAAGTTAGAGGGGGGGGGACACAATTTTTTTTACTTATGGAGCGATTATTTCCGAAAATATTTACATTATCAAAAAATGATTTTACTAAACCCCTATTCATTTTTAAATACCTATCCAACAATATATCACACGTTAGGGTTGAAATGAAAAAAAAAAATTACTCCCCACTTTACGTATAGGGCCCGGGCCGTACTTTTGGACCCGGGGTATGTCCTTAAACTACGTCCGGACCTGGGTATGTCCTTAAACTACGCCAAAAAGAGAGGTATGGGCACTGCGAATGGCATCTCGCTAAGTGTGGTAGGGCACGTTCAGCGAATGTCATCGCTCAAATCTGGAGCAGAGCCCGACTGGGGAAGTACCTCCATCTTACAGAAAACCACAGCCAAATAGCACTAGACCCTACTCATAGTGTTGTGTTCCTGCTGGCGAGTAAGGTTGCCAAAGAACTCAAAGAGGACCCAGTGTGTTGACGATGAGGGACCTTCTTGTTCCTTTAGTCGTCAACACAGTGAATCCTCCTTTTTGTAAAGGGTCGGCAACGCGCATGTGACTCCTTTGGAGTTGCAGGCGTCCATAGGTTACGGTAGCTGCTTACCATCAGGCGGGCCGTATGCTTGTTTGCCAGCGTCGTGGTATATAAAAAAAAAAAAAATAGGGGAGGTACCCTAATAAAAAAATTTTTTCCACTTTTTATTTTACCACTTTGTCGGCGTGATTGATATACATATTAGTACCAAATTTCAGCTTTCTAGTGCTAACGGTCACTGAGATTATCCGCGGACGGACGGACGGACGGACGGACGGGCAGACATGGCGAAACTATAGGGGTTCCTAGTTCACTACGGAACCCTAAAAAAGTCTAATACGAGTAAATATGGTATCTTAATTTATGCTCCACTGCAACCCTTATCATATTTTACTAGCTTACCTTACGTACCTTATATGTTATACTATATTACCTATTTTGGTTTATATATGCCTTCATGGCTATTGTATTTAGTTTGTTACACCAATTGAATCGTACGAGTACGTCTATTATAGGTTCTTAAAGGGTAGGCAACGCTCATGTGAATGCTCCGGGGTTGCAGGCGTCCATAGGCTACGGTTACTGATTACCACCAGGTGGGCCATATGCTTGTTTGCCACCGTCGTAGTATTTAAAAAATACTGGTGATCCGTTTAAGGGTATAATCGGTATCGTATTGAGTCTAAGAAAAATAAGTAAGTAGAAAAAAAATTTTGACGCAAAAATCATATTTTTTTGTATGGGGCACGTCCTCCCGGTCAACCCTCCATACAAAACCAATTTTTTTTGTATGGGACACGTCCTCCCGGTCAACCCTCCATACAAAACCAATTTTTTTTAACGTAAAAAAAATTTTTTTCTTAGTTTTTCATAATTATAATTTAGAATACGATACCTTATTCGTATTGTATTATACGATACTTAAACGGATCACTAGCATTGTTGTTACACCTTGTATATATAGTATAATTTAATTTGTTATTTCTGTTAATTACTTGACCCTTGATGCCCTTAAAATCGTCAGATGTGTAACGATGAATATTTATAATTTAAAAAATTAACAAATGACTTTAGCCAATTTACTCTACGAAATTCACAAGTAGGTACCTAGAATAAATCTTCCAAATCATCTATCGAGACAATATAATTTTTAAAAAATAAAGAAAAAATCTTATCTATCGGGAATGTTATCTAACTTATCTATAAATATCTATTCATATTCATATTCATAATTTTATTGGTATAAGTATAGTACACGTCAACTTAATATACATTATTAAGTACAATATGTAAACAATCCTACATTTTTACATCTGAAATGTAAAGTTTCCTAACATTAAAAAATCCAGTTCCCCAACTATACGTACCGTAACGTATAAATCCGAATCTCGGTCCGTTTGATAACAAAGAGCTCAATCATAAGATTGAGCTCAATATTTTCTTCCAAAATAACTCGGAGCTAAAGAAAATATCACTTTACGGATTTTATTGTCACAATAATACATTGCCGTAATATCTAGAAACATCTATCTTCGAGATTCGTGACGTTTGTCTGGATCAAAACTAAGCGGAGTGCCGGCCGCAAGGGAGTTTAATATTCATCTTAGTATTTACCGACGCCATTCATTTTCAGATAAGTAAGTTCTAAGTAAATGCCGAAGCAGTCTTAGTTAATGACAATAACAACATCTCTACGTTACTTTTAGTTTTTGTAGATGTATTGTCAAAACCCTAAATATGCAATTAAACCCCTTTTTAGGGTTCTTGTCCACGGTCTTCAGTGACCGTTAGTACTAGAGAACTGAAATTTGGTAAGTATGATTATGTGTATTAATCGCGCCGACAAAGTGGTAGAATAAAAATTGAAAAAATATTATTTTTAGGGTACCTCCCTTACACATGAAGGAGGGGGTGATTTTTTTTCGCTCCAACCCTATTGTGTGGGTTGTCATGTCGTTGGATAGGACCCTCAAAGAAGAGGGTCTTCTTCAACAATGTTTGGATCAGTCTAAATAATAGTTTTGTAAATAATAGCTCCTAAAGTATACAAAAGTGAAAATATTAGGTAACAGTATTTCGGTCTTACTAATCTAAACATTGCATATGATTTGTTTTACGGCTAGACTAAGATACACAATAATTTTTAATTCTTGATGTAGATATTCTACTTAAGTGTATGTAAGACATGCCGCTCCCTATTTTAATAATTGAAGAATAGTATTGCAATTATGAATATTAATCGGTAGGTTACTGAAACTTAGTAAATAATGTTGTTCCGCAAAATTAGAAGTGGATTGACATGTCTATAATATACTAGCACAGACATACCTTATATAATATATAAGGTATGTCTGTGCTAGTATATTATGTGCCTCCAGTGAATAACGGCATAATACGAGTTATTCCTTTTAGTTTATATTGTCCCTTCGATTCAGCTCGTCGAACTACATAACATATCAAAAGGGCATTACTCTAGCGTGCTCTAGCTGTTTCCTAACCTAGTTTTTGCATTGACCCAAAGGGCATAAATCCAGTGTGATTGAAGGCATAAGTTACTTTATCCGGCGTTACCGACAATCGCAAAGAAACAAGTGGTCTCAAGTCAAAATTACATATGAACTAAAAGACATATTCGTAGTTATATTTTGAAGAAACGTAATTATTGATTTTGGTCCAATATGTCCTGGTGATGTTTTGACATGAACGGATTTATACCATTATTTAATCGTGTTCATAAAGGAACATCTTGTTTTGCGTCATTGCTATAAAATTATTTGCGAAATAAAGAGAGGCTGATTCCATTTCCAGTTGATTATAAGTTGATTTCATTAAAGAATTTAAGTTATACCATGTTTGTTTTATTATATTTTCCTGAAATAACTCTTTATTCAGAACATTAAATGCTTCATAAATCATGTCATTCCTAAAATATAAAATATAAGAATGGCACAACTCGTGTTCTTCGTTTATGCACGATGTACTTAAGGCATAAGTCGTTTTAGTGCTAAAAACTTAATACATCTATAAGATTAAGCTGATATATGTCTTAAAGAATTCGTGAATAAGGGCATAATTAGAGGAAAAAGGGAAAAAAACATATTAACATGTTACAAATATTAATTATTTGTTATTCAATACAAAGCTAAACTCCATCACTTCTAAAAAAATGCATTTGAAGCTCAATTTATAAACGCTAGCGTCGCCAAGACAACGAAGTATTGTTTTTTGTCTCTCCTGAAAAGTGCCGATTTTGAATTATGCCGTTATTCACTGGAGGGACTGAATATCTCATGACTAGTCATGACGTCGCGCTCTACATGGTGTTGGCTGTTACCTATCTAACTGGACTAAGAGCTGGCCACGTCAGATATGACACAATAATGAGAGCAATTAAACCTGTCTAGTTAGATTGCTTTACCATCCTTATTGCTAGATCCGGGTATCTGGCAGCTTTTAATGGGTGGAGATCAGATTGACAGATCAAAAAAAATTTTTTGTTGGAAAAAGTAAAACCAAAATAGGCAATAACTGCCGAAGTTGTGTCATTTATAGAGGATAGGGTCTATATTTTAACATTACAACACAAAAAATTGTATATTATTGCGTAAACAAAAATAGTAGGCGACTAACTATAACTTGCATTCATTTGGCACTACTTTTCCCCCAACAGAAACTTCTGGCTATGATATATCTAATTAATTACATAATTTTCCATAATATTGCATCATTCCAGAACTCTAGGATCTGTTTCCTTCAAGTTATTTGCATTCTTTGACCTCCACCACTTTACATCCGGACATCTGGCGTCCGGATCTAGAAATAAGCATAGTATAGAAAACTAACTAGAGGAGTCTCGTTGCTCTCATTATTGTGTCATATCTGACGTGGCCCAGCTCTCCGTCTAAACCATCTATTTAAAGAAAAAAACAGCTTTATTAATTTATTGTACCGAGTAGTGGGGAGTAGTTTATGAGAATTCTACATAGTGCCTAATTATATACAGTTACATACATTACTTTATCTATACACATGATAAGTCCTCAATGACGTGTTTTGGGACCATTATAAAAATATTTCTACTGCCATAAAATAAAATTTACAATGATTTTTACTTCACTTTTACATACCAGCGGTTTGGGGTGTGCGTTGATATGTCAGTCAATCAGTCAGTTTCTTCTTTTATATATTTAGAATATAGAAGAGAAGATGATATTAACATGAAAAATTATAATATTTATGGCAAATTTTGGAAAAATGTAATGAGTAGTGTCACCTCCCGCTCACACCCTTTATAAACTAAACGTAAGGAGCGCGAAACCCCTTTAACATGGCCTTGGTGATCAATTGTCTAGTGGTATTGGGGACCCTCCGAAATGCTCCGTGTAACCCAAATTCTTTTAATGAAAGACTGGCGAATCTTCCGAACTCTCGAAACACAATCACAATTTTAAAAGATTAATTTTACAGAGGAGTTATCCGATGAAAGTTTAAAAGTTGAGTGGTTTCTAAGAAATAGAGTAGGATGAAGAGTAAACAGAGGAGTTACAGGTCTATTATAAAAAATAGTTGATTTTACAGATTGTAGAGTAGGCTATTGGCTGTGGTTAAAGATAGTTAGTAGACTTATAAAATATTATTTATTTAAAAAATAATATCTCCAACCGAATCCTACCGGAAACCGGGTAACATGGCAAGGAAAACCCTTGTAGTCTGCATAATTATTTCCCTTACTGAAACCCATATCTGACTAGCTAGCTAAAAGGGAAATGTATATAGTTTCTTTGGGTAAAATTATTCTTTTGTTCACAATACTAGCATAGCAGACGCCTTCTCATTGACATGCACGGATGGAGAATGGTCACGCTACCCTAATACCCAATTTATTTTGTATTATTGTTATTAGGTATTCCTAAACTCCACAACATAATTAATCAGCGTTTCATATCCTAGTTTTAAATGAGAAGAAACGCTAAAACAAACTAAATAATGTCAATCTTTTTTGACATGCCCAATATTTATTCTCAACATATTAAAAGCTGATATTTCTAGGTCTATCTAAAACAAAGGCAAAATACTAAAGTAGTGACCTAAACAGAAGAGTCAAACCAGTCATTTACAGCATCAGTTTGACTTATACCCAACGCTCTGCATCGTTTGGCGTCAGGAGCAAGTCAGTCGTCCATCTCAGACTAACTTACTATCCCAAGACATAAATGAAATTAAAATGAATGTAACCAGACACTATATTCCAGAGATACCTTGCCTTCGCAATAGGAACCTAGAAATATAGAAGTACAAAGATTTGCTTTTAGAACAATGATCTCATTTACTCAATACCAAAAGATTTTAAAGTCAAAAACCCACCATATAAGTAGCAAATATATTGCTTTAAAGAACCACCTGATTTCAATAAAATCATGAAAACCTGAGGAAGAAAAACCCTACCTTACTTTCTCAGAAAGTGTGTGTGACTCTACTCCAATCTATTGTTCCGAATCTAGTACATTCAAAATACCAGCCGTTCTCACCAGCAGCTTAGTACTTTGAAATATACATAATGTATCCCTATGGAATCTGTACAGTTTGATGAGCCAAGTCGAGATATATAAATATATAAACATATTTAACAAGACCTGGCACCAATTACTGCAGACATTAGCGGGTCCGGATATCCCGAATGGATATGATGTCTGGACAGTTTCTGGCTTATAAAATATAACAAAACACAAAGACTTTAAGTTTACATAAAAAGAATAAGAAACTAAGACCAATTACAAAATAATAAAATGCAACATTCCACATATATCTGATGTCAAAGTTCCCCGTCACAGAAGCCAAGCCGGTTCCTGAATCGGAGAACAGAGACACATCTCCAAATCACAGCATTACGACAATACAGTTATTGTACATAAAACCAAACACAGAGATAGAAAAATATAGCAGAATTTGGCACTTACTAATAGATTAGTAAACCAGAGTCACTTGTCGGTCCGAGCGTAGAGATTTGAATGAATCACGGACTAGATCTAGACACACGGCAGTGTGTCCGCCAAGTTCGAGCAAAAAAAAGCGACACACCGGCCGTGGCTTATTACACGAACCATTTTGGGCCAATTTCGACCACCCTATAACTCAAAACATATTTTATCTACGCATATGAAATTTCGAGTGTCTGTTGACATCCCCTTAATTGTCTAGAATACAAAATGTCATTATTCTAACTATAGCAGTTCTTGAGATATTGACGTCAGAAAATCGCTATTTTTACTATACACTCACTGACTCACTGACTCACTGACTCATCAAAAACCTAGACCACTTACAATGGTCGTACCGACCTGAAATTTGGCTCGAAGGTTTGTCTTTAGGTCGAAATAAAGTAAAAATCTGAAAACGGCCAAGTGTGAGTCAGTTTCGAAAACAACGAATGTGTAATTTTGTTCTACTATAAGTAGGTATGGAGTGGAAATGAGATAAGACTTATTTAAATTTAGATACATACCAATTTAAGACAATACATGTTTGTCTTAAAGACAAGAACAATAAAATTGTTCACCACTCTGTGTGTGTCTGTTGCGGGAACCGAACCCACGATTTACGAAGTGCAAAGCAGGTCACTAGGTACACTAGGTGCACTAAATCAGTCAAACAAAAATGAAAAGGCTATTTTTTCTCGCATAGTCTAAATAATTTCTAATTTTACAACTAATAAAATCGCAGATTCAAGAACATGGAAATCATATATACATATAAGATGGAATTATATATATACTACTGCCCATCTCACCCTCCGATACGCCACGGGATGAGATGGGATGGTGCACTTCTAGGGCTACATAATAGGCCACTAATTATAATACCTGCTGCCCCTGCCGGTAGGTAGGTATTACCAAGTTATTAATTATCTATGTAGGTAGCGTACTTACAAACAGAATAAAGTACGTTATTGATGTATGTAATTATATGTAAGTAGGTACATTTTATAGGTGTAGGGAGCCAGTTTATTTGTAAAAATCACCTATAAATAAATAGTAAAATGGAATTAGACGCTTAGTATAAAGGGTTATAGTATAAAGTACATACCTAAGTGGAATGAGACATTTCCTAAAGCAAAAGTGATAAAAAAATAATAAAGAACCTACACCTAACAAAAATAAATGAAATCCCATCAAAAACATAAATGTGAAAGGCTGCCAAGTTCGATACTATGGGAATGCTTCGCTTATAAAAGAAGTGAGATCTGAATAAGTACCAAGTTCCATAAAAATACCTCAAATCATAAATAGTTATAGGAATGCACACTTGATTTCCAGCAGTTTTTAAGGTACATTTTGAATAAGTATCACGTTACATAGAAATACCTAAAATTATAATAGTCAGAGAAACGCACACCGGTTTTTTTAGCAGTTTCCTGATAACATTTATTATTTTCAGTACTTTTTAATGATGTAACTTGGCAAGTTTTCATAGAAAATTATATACTTGACACATTGCAGTCCAAAGGTGTCGATTCATTGCATTGAAAAGGTGTGTGGTGTGTGAAAACTTGCCAAGTAACATCATTAAAAAGTACTGAAAATAATAAATGTTATCAGGAAACTGCTAAAAAAACCGGTGTGCGTTTCTCTGACTATTATAATTTTAGGTATTTCTATGTAACGTGATACTTATTCAAAATGTACCTTAAAAACTGCTGGAAATCAAGTGTGCATTCCTATAACTATTTATGATTTGAGGTATTTTTATGGAACTTGGTACTTATTCAGATCTCACTTCTTTTATAGGCGAAGCATTCCCATAGTATCGAACTTGGCAGCCTTTCACATTTATGTTTTTGATGGGATAAATACTAATGGACGCGGTACTAAGCCGGGCGCGCGTTACATGGTTTATGATCAGATGCGCATAAACTTGTCGAAACCTCATGCCGCGCGGTTCAGTCGTCGTTCGACCACGTGTGACGAATTTAGTGCCAAAAAACATGTAAAAATGCCGTGTTGTACAATTTTGTCGTGTCGTATACGAAGCAACGAATTAAAAGAGGTCCCTGGAGGGGTTACTTTCCACCGGTAAGTATAAAAACCGAGTATTTCACAATTTTTTCCAAAAATTGTAGGCTTTTATTACGACATTCACCCATTATCTAATGGTACAACAGTATTCATATCAATTGCTCGCTGGCTATTGCTGGCGGTCGCAGGATTACGCGAGTGACGCGCAATGTATTTGGAAATACGAACGTCGCTCGTCAGTCTCGTCACACGATCGGCAGCCACGTTGCTGGGCAACATGGCTGCCGCGCGCCTGCCGCCACGAGAGTGCGGCCCGTTATTTGTTATCGATAATTTCGAACACATTGTTTAAGGTGTAACTTTCTGTCCTATAGTAGAAACTAATTTTCTTTTTTTCGAAAACAAAATAACGTGATTACTTTATAATGGTACTTCTAACCATATTAATATTATTAATGCGAAAGTGTCTCTGTCTGTCTGTTACCTTTTTACACTTAAACTGCTGAACCGATTAAGATGAAATTTGGTATGAAGATAGTTTGAGTCACGATTATTTTTAGTATTTTAGCAGACACATAAATTAGATAGATAAGGGTATATCCACAAATTACGTCAAACAAATTTCAACAATAATGTTTAAAATTACTATTTCTTTATTTTCCCATTTTAAATAATATATTAAATGAAATCAAAGCAAGGAAAATAATAATAAGAAGACATAAAGAGTTCCTTTCCTTCAAAAAAAGTGTACACAGTACTGTACTATGTGTATATATGTACACGATATTTGTATTTGTGACGTCACAAGAAATAAAACTCCCCCTTCCCCTTATCAGAACTCGTCACACTTTGTTGATCCTTCCGTCCCCCTTAAAATCTGACGTAATTAATGGATGAACCCTAATTAGGGTAGATTTTTATCCAGCTATTAATAAAAATCGACATTGTTTTATTAATATGAGGTGTGGTGTGGTATTATGGAGTTAATTATCGATAATCGATATCGATAAAATATATATATCGAAGGGCCACATCCCTAATGTAGGCGGAGCCTACGAGCCAATGGTAGTGGTTACGTATTTTCGAGTGTACGCACACATCAACACAGCGAATAAGAGACTGACATTTCTTTGTGTGTATCACCTCGTGCGTACTTTAATGAGAATGTGTGCGTGTAAATGCCGGCTACGCTGGTTTTGGAACAAACTACGGCTGATACCGTCTCCATATACTCCGTGGAATGAATATATGACACCTGGCGTACCTGCGTACTGACTAGCAATAAAGACAAATGTGAATCCGGTTATATTTAGAAAAATTCACTGGCCTACGTAGCTATGGTGATTTAACCAACCAGTATAAGAGCGCTCCTCGACTACGCATAGTTGTCATAAAACTATAGTTCAAGTTACAATGGCTACTCGAAAACTTGACTCGGCTGTGCTCACAGATGTGATCACAATAACTGGGGCGCAGAATGGGACTCGGGACTTCGGGAGAGTCGATAGGCCCGCTTATAGGTGTCATACTTACTTTACGGTGTCATGCTACACACGACGGCAAGTCACAGTTGTAATGTAAGTAAGTAATCTACAGTAGTCAATTACCAATTACTCTTATGATTTTACCTAACTGAGTAAGTACCTAACTAACTTCAGGGCTAGAACCGTGAACCACTTCAAAGATAATAGATAAAAAGATGAATGATTCTACGTTCGTCGAATTGTCTATCTTTCGAATATGCAAGAGCGATAGAGACGGATTTGCGGTAGGCCCGCAGGCGTCAGGCGATAAGCTTGTATTTGAAAAGTGTTTAATTTTAATTACGTTTTCAGTGCTAGTTAATTATATTTATCTACACTCATACTGTAAGTACTCTAAAATGCGTTCAAAAACCGTAGACAATGACAAGCATTACAACAAACGATTTAACTATGATAAGTTTCTTATCTGCGGCAGTAACGTCATTTTAACTTTGCATGCTCAAATATTGTTAAGCAATGAGTTTCAAATTTGGAACATCGAATTTGATAACATAATGTTACCGCCATGGCCAACTCGATTGGTCCCGCGCGAGCCCCGACACAATCAAGTTGGCCACGCCGACACAATCGAGATGGCCGCGGCGGTGCAATGGCGGCCATTCTATGATTTCCGAATACGGCATTTATAATAAATAATATGAGTGTAGATAAAGCAGTGTATGCAACTGTACGTAATTAGGCCTTAAAACACTCGTGTGATCTTATTATGAATTTCGCCTGCGGCTCATTTCATAAAACCACACTCATGTTTTAAGGACCCTTATTACGTAACAGTTACATAAACTACTAATTTTGCATCGTGTTATAAATTCTCAGTTAATTTTATCAGATTATATTTTAAATTATGTATTTCGTTGTCTAGATAGGAACATATCTATTTGTAACGACACCAATAATTGAGAGTATAAAAGCACTATACTTATACTTCATTTAATTGAGATTAGAAAAAAGTTGACAGAACGATGTACAGGGTTCTTTATCAGGCAAGAAGATACATATCACAACTATCAAAGTGCCTACGCCGTCATTAAACATACTTAAATATATTTGTATTTATAGGAAAGCCATGCCTACGTATTTGTAAATGTTATATTGAGTATTTAACAATATTTTGATAGTAGTTATTTGCTCCAAATATTTTATTTTTAACATTTTTAATGTTCTTGTAAATGTTGCACAATAAAAAACCTATAGAAGAAGAGGTTCGAGACGGATGGTTAGATTTTTAAATATTTTCTCGCGTCATCTGTCATTCGTAGCCGAGGGCAATATGGATCTGAAAATCAATTAACGCCCAAGTGATCTAAATACATTGATTGTTCAAAACAATACGTCTTGGCTTTGAATGGTCCTTGATACAATATTGATTCAGGCTTATCAATTGATATAATTCTGACAAATAATACATGACGTAGATGAACTAAGTTTGAAAACATTATAGTAATGGAACATACCACGACTTGGAAACATATGTCCATTATAAATGAAAAAAACCGGCCAAGTGCGTGTCAGACCACGCATAGGAGGGTTCCGTACCTTCAATGTAATAAGAATCAAACTAATACCAAAAGGTCGTATCTGATGCCTATGGAAGAAGTTTTTTGGAGATAACTCAAAAATGGCTGAACCGATAATGTTCAAAATAATTTTCGTAGAAAGTATATGATAAGGCACATCGCCTCAAATTTTTTCATATTTTTTCGACTTACGGTTCAAAAGTTACAGGAGGGGGGACACAATTTTTCTGACTTTGGAAGCGATTATTTCAGAAAATATTCACTTAATCACAAAATGGTCAAAGAAACCACAATGTTATTTTTAAAGACCTATCGATTGATGTTTCACATGTTGATATTTGGTAAAAAAATATTTTTTTGAAATTTAGTTACATCTATGAAGCGCCCCCCTAAAAATATTTTTTTTTTTCAAATTTAACTACATACGTATAGTTTCCGAGTATAATGGCTGTGACATACGGACGGACAGACAGACAGACAGACATGACGAATCCATAAGGGTTCCGTTTTTTGCCATTTGGCTACGGAACCCTAAAAATGAACTGTGAAGGATAGTGGAATCCAGGATTTGAACCTGGCTCCTATGGATTAAACCACTCCACCGTGCTCCCAATAAAAAAAATGTAACATTTTTGAAACAGGCTAATTGTTATGCTCAATTTCTATTGAAATTTCATTCCTGAAAATTAAAATCCTGGAATATTCCCTAGTATACAATAGATACAAGCACTTGAATATTCTTCTCTACTTTTACAAGTTGTTAATTTGTAATGCGATAAATGAAATCTTTGAAGCAATTCTACACAAATAAAAAAAAATTGAGTAGTGTTTGTGCAAAAAGCAAAGAGACTTACAGAGTTACCTACTGCATAAAGTTTTTCTACGTCAATAGCTCTCCCGAAAGGCATTTTATTCTGTGGCACATATGAATGGACGCCGCCGGCGGAGTGTTTGCAGATCCACAGTTAATTAGCGGGGACTGAATGTGTTACATTCCCCGTATACAATGAGGCGCAAGACTGTAATTTTCTCGTCTAGTGACCGAATCTAAACAAATATACGATGGAAATGTGGAAATAGCTTTAAGTATATTGTGCAATATACATGCCATAGAATATAGTCAATAAATAGGTGTAACATTGTGATGACACTATTTTTAACAAAAACTTAGGAAGGTATAAGTAGACTTTTGAGCAAAGACTTTGAATGCCACGATTTTTTCTTATACTTTACAAATCTTCCTACCCCTTTACTAAACTACATATACTTAGGTATATCAAACCGTTTAATGTAATGGTACGGGAAACGTGCCAACATGCCATACAGTGGAATTGGTAGATTCCATTGATCTGTGAAAATGTTCGCTGCTCAATAGCCCTCTCTGCAATATGGTTACTTTTTGTGGAGTACGGGAATGCTTTTTTAACGTATAATAAAAACCGGCCAAGTGCGTGTCGGACCACGCATAATGGAGGATTCCGTACCTTCAATGAAATAAGAACCAAACTAATATGAAAAGGTCATATTCAGGCTCAGGCTAAGGAAGAAGTTTTAGGAGATAACTCAAAAATGGCTTAACCGATAATGTTCAAAACAAATTTTCGTAGAAAGTACGTGACTTGCGGTTCAAAAGTTACAGGGGGGACACAATTTCGAAACGATTATTTCTGAAAATATTCACTTAATCACAAAATGAAAATAGATGTCATATACTTCAGAAAAAGTGACCAAACCCCGGAGGGAGGGACACCGGAGTGTCCGAGGCCAGATTTGAACTGGCGTCTTCAGCTTTCGCGGCTGACGTCCTGACCACTAGACCACCCGGTCACGGCGGAACTTGACAAATTTTCTCATGTATATGCAATCTCTGAATTTGAAACGGCTAGGCGCCGTTGACCATACTCTAAGGGCATGCGCAGTACGTGCTTGCACCTCCTATCCGAATCTCTTACGTGATTCTGGTATAGCGAGAGAGATGGTGCTGCCATCTATGAACCTTGAAGCAAATCAAATTATTTTGTTCAATATTTTTTGATTTGCAATTTTTTAAGTAGTTACACTACTATATATAAACTGAAAATAGATGTCATATAACCGCCGTGACCGGGTGGTCTAGTGGTCAGGACGTCAGCCGCGAAAGCTGAAGACGCCAGTTCAAATCTGGCCTCGGACACCGGAGGGTTTGGTCACTTTTTCTGAAGTATATGACATCTATTTTCAGTTTATATATAGTAGTGTAACTACTTAAAAAATTGCAAATCAAAAAATATTGAACAAAATAATTTGATTTGCTTCAAGGTTTTTAATCACAAAATGTTTAAAGAAACCTCGATTTTATTTTTAAAGACCTATCGATTGATGTGCTACGTGTTAATATTTGGCAAAAAAAGTTTTGTAATGGAGTTACATGTATGGAGCGTCCCCCCTAAATATATTTTTTCTGCAATTTAACTACATAACTAAATAGTGGCACACAAAATACACCTTATGTCAAAATTTTATTAAGATGCGTCTTATAGTTTCCGAGTAAAATGGCTGTGACATACGACCGGACGGACGGACGGACAGACGGACATGACGAAACTATAAGGGTTCCGTTTTTGCAATTTTGGCTACGGAACCCTAAAAATGAGATAACTCACTAGTCCGATTTTATTTTTTGACCTGTTAGAATACGTTAGGTACTAATAATGAAAAATATTTTCTAACAATTGTTAGCATTCCGCTAGGTATAATATGTACATGTATTTGTTTGCTACAAAAAGAAAAGATTATGTAAGTTTTATTTTTCTCCGCCAGGCTATCGCTTTTTATTATTGCAATATAACTTCACATTTTATAACGGGTTTGTCAAGAGCATATGTCGTCTTAGCCATTTGTCATTCTTTTAAAATTCAAGGTCACTTTTACAAATTATTTTCGATTATGCTCACATAATCTATTGGCCAAACTGTTATAAAATGATAGATGATGCTGAAATAGTTGAGTGCAGTAGTAAATAAAAATATATCTTGTGTAATATTTTCTTCGTGTTAATAATAAATATCTATATAATACCTAGCGCAACGTCAAAAACTGTTAGAATATAGAATTTTTTTTTAATACAATTGCTCAAAAAGTTAAGTTTATGTAGCTGCAAATCGTGCGTAAAGTTTGATTTTATGCACTAGTGCTAAAAAGTAATCTGATTGATACTTTTTAAATAAATGAGTATTATGCGAGACCCGCTTATAAATGACCCACCTGAACTACGCGCGATTGGGCATAAAGGAGTATTATGCGAGACCCAAGAAAGGAGTATTACTTAAACAACGCGCGATTGAATGAAGCTGTCTTTCGTACACTGATAGAATATAAATATAATTTTATTTCATTGTAGTTTTTTCGCGATTGTATTAAAAAACGTTGTTCGACACACGTGCGGAAGTGTCATTTTCACTCGTCCCGAGTCTTGACCCGCGCCTCTCGGCTCGGGTCAAGTAACCTCGGTACTCGTGCAATATGACATACTTCTCGCACTTGTATCGAAAACTACTATTTACTATAAGTAATCAGATCATATTCTCTAACTAGAAAAGAAAATCGCACTTGTGAATTATCGAAGCCCCAAACTATGCAAATGTTTTGGAAGCAAAACTTGTTCTTCATGTTAAATATTCGTATTAAGTAGGTTTTATAAATTGGAATGATTCGATGGCATCGACGGTAGATATAGGACTGCTGTGGCCTCTTCATATCGCGAGTGACGCGACGATAGTAAATCGAAGTCACATTGTTATATTTGTTAGGTTCTCTTTGTACGTTACTGCTATAAACCACTTTGTGACAACTAATCCAATCATTGGGGAATCATCTCCATACATTGCCTTACTTAGATTTGAGACCTTGAGGGGGGGGCGCGGCCGCCATCTTGGTTTAAAGGTGCCAAAAGTCCGTTTTTTGAACCTTGGCGCTTAAACGGTTATCAGTATGCCTGAAATGTATATGGAACGTATGAAGAAGATAAAATTGTCCACAATATTTCCATACACAATACATCTGTAAGTCTTACAGATATAAAGATACAGGGGGTGAAAAAGTGTATATTTTCTTATATCATAAGAAATTTATTTATTAGCTTCAAAGTTGTGTGCTTCGAGATAAGGAAATGAAGTCTCTAACACAGTTTTGTCATATTCTAATGATTCTTTTAAAAGATATTCAAAAGTTGAATTCACCCCTGGAGCGCTTATAAAGGGGGTGAAAGTAGTAAGTCTCACACACAAAATCAATGTTCTATTACTCATCACATCATAAAATACTACTAGGCGTTGTCAGGTATAGCAATCGATCAATTCGGGTTAATGAATTCAGATTTGACAAAAAACGTATACGCTTTCATAGAAAAAAATAATTTTTTTTTAAGAAAGTGCTTGAAAATTATTTTTTTTTTTCAACTTTATATAACTGACAACTTATTATTTAAATATCGTATAGGCTTTAGCATATTTTACATAATGCCTGAACAGAAGATACAAAGTTACAGGAAGGAAAAAATTACTCATACTCATTGTCTTTATACTTCTCGTAGACATTTTTGTCATAAAGTCAACTGTTCAAGCATTATGTAAAAAATGCTAAAGCCTATACGATATTTTAATAATAACTTGACAGTTATATGAAGTTTAAAAAAATAAAAATATTTTCAAGCACTTTCTTTATAAAAAATTTTTTTTGTATGAAAGCATATATGTGTTTTGTCAAATTTAAATTAATTATACCCTAATTGATCCATACCTATACCTGACAACGCTTAGTAGTTTTTTATGATGAGTAATAGAACACTGATTTTGTGTGTGAGACTTACTACTTTCACCCCCTCTATAAGCGCTCTAGGGGTGAATTAAACTTTAGAATATCTTTTAAAAGAATCATTAGAAGGTGACAAATCTATGGTAGAGACTTCATTTCCTTATCTCGAAGCACAAAACTTTGAAGCTAATAAATAAAATTCTTATGATATAAGAAAATATACACTTTGTCACCCCCTGTATCTTTATATCTGTAAGACTTACAGATGTATTGTGTATGGAAATATTGTAGACAATTTAATGTTCTTCATACGTTGCATAGACATTTTAGGCATACTGATAACCGTTTAAGCGCCAAGGTTCAAAAACGGACTTATAGCACGTTTAAACCAAGATGGCGGCCAACGCTCCCCCCCCCCCCCCCAAGGTCTCAAATCTAGTATTTTAATAACCACCCTATAGCCTACCAATAACCATTAAAACATTTTCTACTCCACCTTTTGTAAGGCAAATGCTCCAATGATTGCGCTAAACACTGTAGGACAGGACGTTTATTTTTAATAGGCTCGATGAATTGTTTTCATGTATGTTATCAATCGATTCGTTTTGTTGTGAGGATCAAATGTATATATGGGGCCAATCGCGTTAAAGCAACACAAAAGTCAGAAATGAGATTCAAAATCTGACACTCGCTTTTGTTTCTCAAAACACTCCTAACAAAATGATATGCAACCGTGACGTCGCGATTGCATAGTCGCCCTGTTCAAAGTATGGAAAAATTATGAAATTGTTCTTTACACAGTGAAATATTGCGTTTATATTTGGTGTACAATTTCTTTTAGAGTAATATATGAGAAATCGAATGGTGTCAATGTTTTTTTTAATTTTGTACTTTAAAAAACTCGCTAAATTATGAAACTTTGAAGCCTGATATCTTTGAACTATTTCGATAGATTTCTTTCATTTTCAATATTGATCATTTTACATCCATTCAACTCAATTTTATTACAAAATTCAACATGTGTCATCATCCCTATTGTGTGGCATTTGCCATTTGTACACTCATTTGTTTATACACCCGATACGTAAGGTAGAATTTATAATTGTACGGAGTGACTTGACAAGTCAACAAACACAAATGTTGCCGCAATTCCGCCAGTGCTGTTCTTATCGATATTTTTATTTATTAAGACTTCTACAAACGCCGCGACTTATTGGTTGCGATATTGTCGCTGCAACTTGATTAATGCTTAAAGGCTGAAGAATGCTGCAACATGATGTGGAAAATACGTTACTTTTACGGAATGACTATTACTTGTTGATAAAACTATGCGGTACGCGACAAATTGAAGTCAATTTATAACTTCTGTACATCCTATTATTGGAGACAATAATAATTTCTAAAGGCAACTCATACACCTGCCGTTGGGTTAATTCCGGGCGCATGGCTTAGAGAATTCAACCAACCGGAGCGGCCATGTCCGTCATTTTCTATTCAAAAAAAGTCTGCTTATTTTTGCGGGGGAGGCGAGCGTCAAATGTATGGCTATTCGTACGTAACGTACAAATAGCCACGTCAGATAAACGTCAGTCCGTACAATAAATATGACCACTGGTTATATTAACTGGTTATATTAGTTACTAGACGGTCAAGCCACGACAGCTTAGTATTTTCTTTAGTAGGTATGTATTGTTACCTCAGTCTGCATGTTGGCAGTACACTGCTAGTTAGCCTGTGAGTTGCATTATGTTGATTATACCGCCGCAGCGCAGAGTATAGCCTCACATATGTACTTAACAGGGTTGTCTCATTACTTCATTAGTTTTTAAAAAGGTATTTTATATTTAATTTATCTCGTAATTTGAGAAAAGAGGCTCCGTTTTTGTTCTTAGCACTCCAAGAATTGGCGTGGGCATTTGTTTTTTACGAAGCGACTACCATCAGACCTTTCATCACCTAAGCCTTATTGGGATAAGACTGGTTTCCTCAAGATGTTTCCATGCACTGAAAAGTGATGGATAAATATCAAATGATATTTAGTAACTTGCAACCACCAGTTTAAGAGTGGCTTGCATTGGCGCACGGCCGGTTTTTAACCAAAAACCCGGTTATTTTAGTACCAAGAATAATCGGTTGGCATTCCTTACTACCAACGCTTAATTATGCCTACACATCAAAACAATAAATTAAGTTTAATACAAAATCGATTATAGTTAATTGTTTTCTTTAAATATATATTTTAATTATTCCAATAGTCTCTATTATACCGGACCAAAATGAAACATCAAATTATAATTGCGCCAGAGTAATTGGTTTTGTTCTGAAAATATTCAACAGAAACACAAATGAAAACTCACTTTACTTGTTTTCTGTTGAATGTTTTCAAATTAATATCCAATTGCGTAGGTACCTCGAGGCAAACCCATTGTCCTTAAAATTTGTAATTCTGTTAAGCCTGCCATGCAAAAAAAACCTTAACTAAAAACTGATATAAATGTAGAATAAATAAATGTTTCAACTGTAAATTGAAATTTGAATGTAACCTCAAAAGGAATATTTAGTAATGTAATGGATAACTAAATTATTTATCTGAGAATATTAAAGGATTTAAGGCGCAGCTTGACATATATGTTCAGAGCAATGACGCGTGGTTTCAGTGTCCGCGAGGAAACCGGTAGGCTCGCGTTATTTAAGCTCCCTACGTGTTGTGGAACCATCACCATGTGCAACATTGAATGAAACATAATTTGCTTTTTTCTACTCGTCGACTATAATGCTTGAATTGAAACTATGTAGACCAGACTACTAGCGCATACTTTTCGATTGAGCTTTTATGGTTGCAAATTTTAGCATCCTCGCGAATGCTGAAATGGATTTTCATTCAATATTATACACTGGTCGGGGAGGAGGACCGTCCTCCTCCCCGACCGCTGGTACGATCCGGCGGGAGATCGAAGTTACAAAATTATATAGAGAGAGCAGGTTGTGTAAGACATTCGTCGAACTTAATTCTTACCGGCTTGCCTATTTTGAGCACTCGTAGAAAAAATATTGTATACAATACTGACATAATTAAGCTTTTTGTACAGCTCAAAGAGCTCTTTATTATGTCACAATTGTATAAAATACTATTATTCAAACAAATGGCCATTATCGTGCATGTTCGAATGATTAGTGCCAATAAAAAAAAATCCATTGTTTCTTATGTTATTGCTTGTATGTAAATGCACGCTACATGACCTCTTTAGCTATTTGTATACCAACTGCCAAAAGGCGAAACATAGCAATGCATATTTGTTAAGACCTGTGTTCTACCTACCTATGTATTACAAATAAATAAATAATGATATTATGAATGAATTATGAATTCTTCCTCTGATCGGCAACTTCGTGCTATCTATTATAGCATTCTTATTAATTCTTTCGGTCAAGTAGTCTGTTGTAAAAAATAAACTTTTGTTGAGTCTAGTGTATGTTTTTAAGTGTACGCGAAGCAAAACTTAAGTTAGTTAGAGACATATTTATTATTTCTACAAAATTTAACAACATTTTTGTACATTTTTGTATTTTTTACACTGTAACAGAATTAATTGTACAAAAAGGTGACCAACGTTTTCAATACATGAAGACAACCGGCGTATTTACCATCCACGGCTGACGCCATAATCCTTAGGCCATCTATCTCCACCCTTTTATACTATTACTAAAAAAAACCGGCCAAGTGCGAGTCGGACTCGCGCACCGAGGGTTCCGTACAAATCTATAACAAGCAAAAGTTGTAGTATGTTTATTACTAATTGCAATTTAATACCTCTATGCGTTTACGAGGAAAAAGGTAGTAAGTTTAAAATTTAAAAAAATATTTTTTGTATGATTTTACTAAATATGTCTACTTTTCGTAATTTTTCCTTTGTTTGTGCTATATGAAGTTTCTTCGTGCCAAGTTTCAAGTTTCTGAGTTAACGGGAAGTACCCTTTAGGTTTTGAGTTTCTTGCGAGTACACAGTTTCAAAATATGCGACTTAAATTGCTATTTCTTTTGATTGCGTTAACATAAAAGTTTGGTTTTACTATATCTGAAAGGTCCTATAGCCCTGAGTATTTGACATGAATTTCAATATAATACCTCCACGCGTTTACGAGGAAAAAGGTAGTAAGTTTAAAATTTAAAAAAATATTTTTTTGTATGATTATACTAAAAATGTCTACTTTTTGTAATTTTTCCATTGTCTATGCTATATGACGTTGCTTCGTGCCAAATTTCAAGTTTCTGAGTTCACGGGAAGTACCCCGTAGGTTTTGCGAGTGCCGAAAAACTAAAATTTGCAGCATAAACGACTGTATCTTTTGATTGCGTTGGCTTTTAAGTTTGATTTTTTCACAGCTCCAAGGGACAATAGGCTTGAGTATTTGATATAAATTTCAGCTTGATACCTCCACGCGTTCCTGAGAAAAATTGTCTTGACAGACAGACAGACAGACAGACAGACAGACAGACAGACAGACAGACGGACAACAAAGTGATCCTATAAGGGTTCCGTTTTTTCCTTTCGAGGTACGGAACCCTAAAAATGGTATGCAGGAAAACTTTTGATGCACAACACAACCCTGGGCGAGTCATAAAGCAGCCGCGCTCGCGACCGCGGCAAGTGCCTGCAGAGGCGCTCATCCACCACTATACAACGTAATCCACGTATTTTACGATTGAATTACATTTGCTGTGGTTTCCTGTAGATTTCTACGTTGCCTCGCATAGCAAAGTGCAGTTATTTATTTATTGAAACTTTATTGCACATAAAGAAACTTAACGTACAAAAGGCGGATTTAATGCCATACGGCATTCTCTACCAGTCAACCTTTAGGGCAAAACAGAAAAGATTGTAGGCGGTGCATCTAGAGAAATTAATAACGAAAAGTTATTCTATTATCCTATTCATACACATCAAATATATAAACTAGAATACATAAAATACTTACATATAAAACTACTACATATAAAACTACTACATATATAGTAATATCCATAGACACAAATACTTATATATGTAATTTTATCACGCCAAAAAAGCACTTTTGGAGAAGATACTGAAAATTTTACTTTGAGCTACCAGCAAAGAAAGCTCGCACAGACCTTTTAAAAACGTAGCTCGACGGAGCTTTCCTAATTTCAGTGGGAAGACCGTTCCGAAGAATAGAACCTGAATAGAAAACGAATTAGAGATGAAACCTGTACGATGAAGCGTGATAGGGAGGGTTAGATTACTCGCGGAGCGCAATTGATGGTCACGGGAAGTATAAAGAAAGTGAAAGAAGGATTTGAGATATTCAGGGGCCTGCGGATTATTAAGCATGGAGAATAACGTACAAAGCATGCGGACATCACGCCGTTGACGTGTGGGGAACCAGCCAAGCTGCTTACGAAAAGAAGACACATGGTCATATTTCCAGAGACAGAAGATGAAACGTATGCAGTTATTCAGTAGTCGGTCCAACTTGCCAAGCAGCTCTTCGCTTAAGTCGCGTAAGTTATTACTTATTAGATAATTTTTAGGGTTCCGTAGTCAACTAGGAACCCTTATAGTTTCGCCATGTCTGCCCGTCCGTCCGTCCGTCCGCGGATAATATCAGTGACCGTTAGCACTAGAAAGCTGAAATTTGGTACTAATATGTATATCAATCACACCGACAAAGTAGTAAAATAATAATTTTAAACAAAAAAGAACCGACTTCACTTAGCATCCACCTTTCCAAAAGGAAATGCTCAAGCTGCTGTAAAAAATACTCAAATCACTATAGGTGTGCCTATAATAGTTGAAGAGTTCCCTCGATTTCTCCAGGATCCCATCATCAGATCCTAACCTGGTTACAATGGGACCAACTGTGAAGTATACTCTTTCAAACAAAAAAAGAATTTTCCAAATCGGTCCAGCCGTCTTCGAATAATCGGTGAACATACATAAAAAAAAAAAAAAAAAAAACAAGCAGAAACAAAGATCCCGACGAATTGATAACCTCCTCCTTCGAAATCTTGAAGTCGGTTGAAAAGTGGAAAAAAATGTTTTATTAGGGTACTATACGTAAAGTGGGGAGTGATTTTTTTTTAATTTCAACCCTAACGTGTGATATATTGTTGGATAGGTATTTAAAAATGAATACAGGTTTACTACAATCATTTTTTGATAATGGAAATATTTTCGGAAATAATCGCTCCAGAAGTAAAAAAAATATGTGTCCCCCCCCTCTAACTTTTGAACCATAAGTTTTAAAAATATGAAAAAAATCTCAAAAGTAGAACTTTATAAAACCTTTCTAGGAAAATTATTTTGAACTTGATAGGTTGAATAGTTTTTGAAAAAAAAAATACAAAATAATTTCTGAACTAAGTTTGTAAGTTAACCGTATAAGCAGGTGTTTATTGTACCTGTAATTTCTACAAAATCACAATGAAATGACGTGCTTTCAAATAAAGTAAAAACGGTAAAAATTGGTTAACGCAATAAATAATTATCCCATAAAAATCATCTTCCATACTTTAAGCTCGCGCGCAATAGTTTACTTAATTTGCCGATAGATGTCGCTGTACGTGGAACGCTCATATCATATCCTACATGGCGGTGTTATTTTAACTCTTAAGTGGGGACACTTACTGTGACGGACGGAAAACTACGGAACCCTACACTGAGCGTGGCCCGACACGCTCTTGGCCGGTTTTTTAATAGTGGAACTGGTTAATATGAATTCCACTATGAGGACTCGACCAATTCACAGTCAGATCGAGTCGATGCATACACTTACTTAAGTAATTCACTGAAAAAAAAGGACAAACGAACTACTTCGGCTATTTTATTAATAACCAAAATTCGGTAAGGAGTTAATAAAGTTTATTTGCTTATAACTCAAAGTTTACGTATAAAGAACAAAACATTTTGGCAAGTAATAAGCCTTAGTTTTGAAGTCCCAAAACTTAAGTTACTAGTAGATGAAGTTTGGTTGCTGGTATAAATTTTTTTTTTCAGTGTAAGTGCGAGCTAGCGAAAATGTAGTGTTAATAGGATAAACGGTGTAAATAAATAATTATTGTAATTATTGCGCACGACCGACGATGTTAAATGGTCACCTCAGAATATGGCGGTGTCCTCTTAATGTTACTTATGTAAAACAGAAGCATACAGCACACACGTACGCATTTGGCCCTAATGCGTTGTAATTAACCGCTGACACGGTCAGGATAGCTAATTTATCCGCATCTCGGTGTTTGTGATCTCCATTTTCCTGGTTGTTTAACCTAATTTTAACAAGGTTCCTGGTGGAATAATTACAAAGAGAAGTTAATCTCCTTTAATAACAAATTAACATGAACTACTTACGCCGCCAAATGGCTTTTTCAGGTCGCGAAAACATTTTTTAAATAAACTATTCCGAATTAATAAATCTATCTATATATATATAAAAGAAGAAACTGACTGACTGACTGAATGACTGACATATCAACGCACAGCCCAAACCGCTGGGTCTAGAGATATCAAATTTGGCACATAGGTTCCTTATAAGGTCTAGGGGAGCACTAAGAAAGGATTTTTCAAAATTCACCCCCTAAGGGGGTAAAATGGGGGTCCAAAGTTTGTATGGCGAAACAAGATTTGTTAGACTATTTTATTCGAAACTTCACAGGAGTATTCCTAACGATAAATGAGTAAACACGTGTTTCAGGTTTTTTGAAATTCAACCCCCAAAAGAGGCAAATGTGGTCACAAAGTCTGAATATCAACATGGGTATCGTATCCTTTTTGAGTACTTACAGTACGCGGCCGAAGCCGCGGGAAAAGGCTAGTTGTTTATATAGTAGAAGAGCCCATTAGGCCTAGCACATGAGTGTAGCGACAGTAGCTCGCGGTCGAGATAGACATCTGTCACTTTCTGATGAATACAGTTAGACAGTGACAGATGTCTATCTCGACCGCGAGATACTGTCGATACACTCATGTGCTAGGTCTACATACACACTAAAGCTAGTTCGATAAGGCTCCCAGATATCTGATGTCTGTCAGATGATTTAAATAATGCAGTTCTGCAAGCCCAAGTTGGCCTTATCAGTGGCAGGAGCATCGTACTCGTAAGATTCATAAGATTGTAGATGTACGCCAAAACCTAGCTCCTATTTTTAGGGTTCCGTAGTCAACTAGGAACCCTTATAGTTTCGCCATGTCTGCCCGTCCGTCCGTCCGTCCGCGGATAATCTCAGTGACCGTTAGCACTAGAAAGCTGAAATTTGGTACTAATATGTATATCAATCACGCCGACAAAGTGGTAAAATATAAAGTGGAAAAAAATGTCTTGGAAAAAAATACCTCCCCTATACGTAAAGTGGGGAGTGATTTTTTTTTTCGTTTCAACCCTAACGTGTGATATATTGTTGGATAGGTATTTAAAAATGAATAGGGGTTTACTAAAATCATGTTTTGATAATGTAAATATTTTCGGAAATAATCGCTCCAGAATTAAAATAATGTGTCCCCCCCCCCCCTCTAACTTTTGAACCATAACTTTTAAAAATATGAAAAAAATTAAAAGTAGAACTTTATAAAAACTTTCTAGGAAAATGGTTTTGAACTTGATAGGTTAAATAGTTTTTGAAAAAAATTACAAAATAATTTCTGAACTAAGTTTGTAATTTAACCGTATAAGCAGGTGTTTATTGTACATGTAAGTTCTAAAAAAACACAATGATATGACGTGCTTTCAAATAAAGTAATAACGGTGAAAATCGGTTCACGCAATAAAGAATTATCCCATAAAAATCATCTTCCATACTTTAAGCTCGCGCGCAATAGTTTACTTAATTTGCCGATAGATATCGCTGTACGTGGAACGCTCATATCATATCCTACATGGCGGTGTTATTTTAACTCTTTTTAAGTGGGGACACTTACTGTGACGGACGGAAAACTGCGGAACCCTACACTGAGCGTGGCCCGACACGCTCTTGGCCGGTTTTTATAATAGCAACGTGACGAAATTATAGGGATAGAGTACCCCTATTGCAAAAGGCACATCATGTGCGCGCATTATAATAAGAAATAAATAAATATTATAGGACAATCTTACACAAACCGTAGTCCCACAGTAAGTCCCTCAATAAGGCTTGTGTTGTGGTTACTATGCTTCAATATACATAATAGATATAGATAAATATTTAAATACATAGAAAACATCCATAACTCAGGTACAAATATCTGTGATAAACACACAAATAAATGCCCTTCCTTACCAGGATTGGAACCCGGGACCTCCTGCTTCGTAGGCAGGGTCACTACCAACTGGGCTAGGAGGTCGTTAAAACATAACATACGGTCGTTAAAAAATAATCATATTATTTGTCACGATTTCATGTTTTTTTTCTTCAAAGGTACGTTATATATACGATAGCTTCGGTAGCAACCCATTTCCACTCACACTCCCAGCGCTCCGTTACCAAAAGGGACGGTATAACATTATACGCTATATTTATTTTATTATGAATATTAAGATCCTTGTTTAGATTACGGCTGAAGTTATAAGGCAGATATTAAAATGTCGGCGGTCGGATAGATTAGATATTTTTTATTCTCAGTAACTTTGGCCAAACTTGCTTTGTGTAAAAATCAATTTCAAGCATGACCATTTATATATACACAGTCTGTAGTCAGTTGTATCCTTATGAAACTGAGTTACAAGTGTTTTGATCTATTCCTTAACGATGATAACGTCGCTTTCTACTTTTTTTAAGCATCAAAAAAAAGAGGCGCAAGCGATTTTTACAAAGGCGATCGCCATCTGATCTGACAAACCCAGAGGAAGTTTGATTGTGTCACGATGGTTCCTTCATCGAATAGAAACTAGTAAAAATAAATCCTACAATGCACACATACATAAGTTTCAAGAATTTCCTGCATACGAGATGTTGTTCCAAGGGTTTGAACCCGCGACCTTTGGTTTGAACGCCGCAAGCCAGGGGCGTATTTACCCTATGGCCAAAAGGGCCATGGCCCGGGGCGGCAGGCTGCCAGGGGCGGCGCGAGCCGCCCCGTGTGCTTGGTTCTGGGCGCCTTTTTCGATGTTGAACTTCACGTACCTAACTAAAGTTCAGCATTATAAGTCCTAAGAAAGAGTAATTTTAAATAAACAATTTCAAAACGCCACAATTTAAATAAACATGAAGAGCGTTATCTTGTACTTATGCCGCCTTTCCATCTCTGCCATTACCATGTATCACATAAAGTAAACTGCAATTTTTCCTAAAAGGGAGGACAATATATTTATGCCTGGTTATTTAACTAAGCACAGCTTTCAGTCAGTAAGCTTTATCAAGTCAGTAAAAGCTAATTGTTGAGAATCCGCGATACTAGTTTATAATCTTTCCTGGGTGCCGATTTTTGACAATTGAGCGCTCGAATTCAAAAAATTTAACCTCGGATGTAATCGCACACAAAAGTTTGTTGCAATTATTTACGCATGAAATTAATAGAATAAATAATCATGATTATAAATTACTCTCGCTGTTAGTTTTAAAATATCACTTCTTCGTTTTATTCACAGTTTTAAATGTCATATTCGAGCGCTCGAATCTCAAAAATCGCCCCCCTGATCTTAGCGTTCGTCCAATCTAGTATATTTTGCATTCTCCAGAAACTCAGTCGTCAAGTTACTGGGAATGGTAGTTTCAGTTTGGGTAATGGTTGGGAAAGATGGATAGGCTACGACTACAAGCCTATTGGACCGGGCGGCACCCGTATGATCACTTATTTCATCGAGGAGCAGTTTGGAACCTTATTCATCGACAAGAAAAAAAAATAGGTCACAAATCACATGGTCGGGCAGCTCTCAGCCTGGTCAGTTCCGTTTTGGGACACTTTTAGTGCTTCCATTTTTGGGGTGTTTTTACCTCATCGAGTAGCACGATGAAACTAATCTCATTTGATAGCTAAAGTGATGTTCTTTCAATATTCTTTTGTCAGACAGCCCTTGGCCTGGTCTATTCCGTTTTCAGACACTTATTGGTGCAATTTTTGGGGTGTTTTTTTCCTTCTTAAGCCGAAATTTACGGCCCTATATTAATAAAATTTGGTGTGTGAATGGCTTTTATAACCCGCCATATATTGGAGTACAATGATTATTTTTAAAAACGTTTTTAGGGGTTCACTCCATTCATGTAACTGTTGAATAAAACAAAAACGAATGCTGAAAAATAAATTAACAAATGTTTTTTTTTTTTTGATCCAATAAATACTTAATAAGATAATTGACTATAGTTTTATTCTCTTTCTAGCTTCTAAAATATGCAATTAAAAAATAAATCCAGGAGATAGTTCTTAATACATTCTTTCATGTAAAATTAATTTGAAACCAAAACCAATAGCGGCTAGGCTGAGGGCAGTCCGACCAAGTGATTTACCGACCTACAAAATGTTTACTTTTCGATTAATAAGGTTCCAAACTGCTCCTCGATGAGGTAGGTGATCATACTGTGGCCGCACGGTCCTTATACCACCTTGCCCTTACACATACACACGTTACCCGGGCCGCCATTACGCCTTTTGCACATCTTCGTAGTGGATCTATAACAATGGTACAGCGCAGCAAGTTTCGCCACGAAACCAAATCGAGAGCGAATCAAGAACGTAACCTAAACCGCGGAACCTCGTTACACGAATTCACACTCGTTTCGCTCTCGATCCGCTGAGGTTATGCGCCGAAACGTGTAGCGCTATACCGTGGTGTCCATCCCCCTACGCAGATGTGCAAAAGGCGTCAGCAGAGTGTTTTTTCAACGTTTGACTGTACACTAAT
The DNA here is from genome assembly GCA_947086415.1 of Pammene aurita. NCBI lineage: Eukaryota > Metazoa > Arthropoda > Insecta > Lepidoptera > Tortricidae > Pammene > Pammene aurita. Next base: position 20,640,580 of record OX352291.1, read on the forward strand.
AGTTCAGAGAGTCTCAAGAAAATATTGTAATATTCTGTCTGGTTAAGTAACAGGGGCGGCAATTTTTTCTGGCCCGGGGCGCCAAATTTCCAAATACGCCTCTGCCGCAAGCCATAGTTAGACTGCATATCTAATATCTGAGCTTCAAGCCTTGTCAATACCTAGCCATTATTGCAGAATTTAAATACAATAAACATTTAAATTACAAAAGAATGAAGTCGTGCTTTCATTCCAGATATAATAACATCATTTATGCTCGAAGCTTCACTTTGAGCAATGAGCGAGAGATTGCATCTTATATAAAACTTAATTTTGCTACACTGGCTAGTACGCTACGAGTGCTACGACCTGGCAGCGCTCCGAGCTACGATACCAGATACGAGTAGGTATGTGGTTGCTCGCAGAAATACAAATCTTAATTTGGAATACTGCGATTTCATTCTAGTTTCTTTAAATATTGAATCGATAATCGTTTGAGCTTCAAGATGGCTGTGCCGTCTTTAGAGTAGTTTTTTGTTTTTTGCTCATTTACGTAGTTCAGTGTGTAATATTGATAGCTTATTGTGCGGTGACCTAACGAACAAGTGTGCAGCTAATGAAAAATGTGTCTTAAAACGCGCATAAACCACCCTTTAGTCAATGAACAAACGGTTATCCTGGGTCTCGGCCACCCACGTGTTTGTAGGGAGGCTATCACCTTACAATCGGCAAGGCCTTTACCGAACAACGTTGCATATAATAGTTAACAATAAATTAGTGTGATTAACGTTTAACGTCGACATTGGCAAAATTCCCATTGCTCTGTGCAGAGGGAGAAAGCCATTAAATTTATTTATATATATATATATATTAATTTAATTAATAAAATCCTCCCTCCCACAGCACAGAGCAATGGGAATTTTGACAATGTCATATATATATATATATTGAATCAATTTAATAATGTACTTTTGACGTTAGCTGGCATGCATAACATTTTTGTGCCAATGAAACAATAGCTCGCCTAAGATTTATGCGTGGTTTTTGCTGCACACAATAAAACCGTTAATATCAGCCTCTACATGCAACTTCCTCGCCGTAATAGGTGTAAATAGATTTAACTTTTAATCTATTTGTCATAGGCACAACTACTTATAACAGTAAGGTGTGCAGAGAATCTATTGTATTCATACAATATAAAAAAACTCAATTGAAAAGTCTGTCAGTGTATATTATATGTCCTTATCCAATTTATCAGTTACTAGCCTTTTTCCGCGGCTTCGCCCGCGTACTATAAGTACTCAAAAAGGATACGATACCCATGTTGATTTTCAGACTTTGTGACCACATTTGCCCCTTTTTGGGGGTTGAATTTCAAAAAACCTGAAACACGTGTTTACTCATTTATCGTTAGGAATACTCTTGTGAAGTTTCGAATAAAACAGTCTAACAAATCTTGTTTCGCCATACAAACTTTGGACCCCCATTTTACCCCCTTAGGGGGTGAATTTTAAAAAATCCTTTCTTAGTGCTCCCCTAGACCTTATAAGGAACCTATGTGCCAAATATGAAATCTCTAGACCCAGCGGTTTGGGCTGTGCGTTGATATGTCAGTCAATCAGTCAGTCAGTCAGTCAGTCAGTTTCTTCTTTTATATATATAGATAACATTATATTATTTACAGTTTCGAACTTGTCACCCACGTTGTTAAGTGACAGTGAGTAGTAAAATTAATAATGCAGTGTCACGCGCAAACTTTAGCGGAGAGGAGAGTGACAGTAATTAGTTTAGGTAGTCGACGATAGGTGACGCCGTATACTGGAGTGTGTGTGACACGTTGAAGTAACATCGCAATTATTTCGAGTTAGCTCTTGACGATTGAATTTACTTTGGTATTTTATTATCTTCGATCTCAATTTTACAATTGTAATGTTTAACTTGGTACCCACGGGATATTTTTATTCTAAGGCTTTATGATTAATGTCGGCTTACGTAAAAAATAACAATCTACCAAATGTACGATATAATGTACCGACTGCCTTAAGTGACCCAATTCCGCAAAACTTTAAAAAAAAGAAACCGACTTCAAAAAGGATAAAATAAATCATTATATTATTTATAGGCATTACCAACTGATATGTTTTAAGTCGGTGCCAAGCCAAATTTGGAAGAGTTAATGTTAATACGAACGAAGGTGGTCAGTCCTTCATACTAAAGAACTAATCTAATACGGTATGGATTGCACATATTCATTCGTTTAGACCATGTGTTAACTGCTAGGCAAGTACAGAAAGTATAATCATGCGTCCTATGTTTGTTAATAAACTCTTTTACTAGCTTTCGGACTATCCATATCGCGAACGAAGCATATGCTTTGGTTTGAATTATATATCCTCCTTCATCAAAGGTTTAATATTCTTAGATGAAGGAGGATATAATAATATAATAGTACCTAACTATACCATATAAACAGTTTAGTACGAGGCTACTTTCGAGGTAACTCTTTATAAACAATAAAATAATTCATATTGTATTAAGCAGAACGTCTGCTAACGATACCAAAATGCTTCACAATAAAGGAAAAGTAGAAACCCCACCGGAGGAGAAATTCGCAGCCAGGTGAATCTCAGTAGCTCAGTTGGTCAGAGCGATGGGCATGTATCCCAGAATCGTGGGTTCAAGACTCACCTGAGGCAGTGGATTTATCTACTTCTCCTTTATTTCTAAGCATTGTAATAAAATAATTACCCGTTGTCCGATAACGGGTCTCGGAATAATTATTTTGTTTGTGTCCACGTGTCACAGTTTGACACTAGTTGTAGTTGTATGTCGAATAGGAGTCAAGCTTATCCAATTTTTATCCAAGTCAACTTCAGCAGCAATTGTGGCCCTAAAAGCAAACTTTAGTTGTATGCCAGACGGCATACAACAAGCCCCTCCGACAGAGCGACCTTGGACTGGACATACTGAAGACAGTTGTTGCCAGCAAAATTGTATGAACCACCTACCAAGGTCAGGGTGACATTGGACCGTTGGCAGCCTTGTTGGCAACCGTCTAATAGACGCTTTAGAAGTTTGAACTAGTCCAAAATATTAGTCGCGGTTTCCTTTCAAAATGTAATGCTGCTGCACGATCTGGTGCCGTATTCTGATTTTAAAATACACAATAGATTAAAACACAAACTATCTCAATCATAACTCCAACACACAACATACAATCAACCAATGTTGAAGTTGTATTGGAGTTGCATCGCAATATTTATCAAGCAAATTCTGATATTTCTGATTCAGGTGTTTATGCGCTAGCTGTATTGCGTAGTTAATATTAATTGGAGTTGTATTGAAGTTGGATCGTGTCTAAACGTGTTTTAAAGTAAGAATACGGCCCCTGGAATTTGCGGAAGACCCAGCTTCAGTTCAACTATAATCTAAAGAATCACGTCTGGCGTATAACTAGCAATGATTTTATTAGATGTTACTTATTAAAAATTCCCAAGGCCTTGCGAAGTGAAGTGGAAGAAATCTACTTTAGAGAGACAGAAGGGCTCCGCGGCTTTGGTGATCCTTTATCTCTCAAGGTAAAGAAAGTAATCTCAATAATCATGGCCCGATCATGCTATAATAAATTAAAATGTCTAGCGTATCAAATGCTACTAGTTCAAAAGTATAAAATATTGTTACAATAATAGTAGTTTATGTGACTGCTACATAATGAAGGGCATTAAAATATGAGTGTGGTTTTATGAAACGGACGAATTGAGTTTCATAATAATATCATACGAGTGTTTTAATGCCTAATTATGTACAGTTACATACACTGCTTTATCTACACGCAATAAATTCTCAATGACGTATTCGGGAACCATTAGAATGACCACCATTGCACCGCCATGGCCAACTGGATTGTGCGGGCGGTCGGGGAGGAAGGCTTTTCATACGACACTGGCACAGATAATACACTGATGTTACATTACTGGTTGCAATAATGGTGGTCATTATTATATGGTTTCCGAACGCAGTATAGAGGATTTAAGATATGGGCGGGGAGATAAATAATTATAAATCCCTAGATTTTGTATGTGTGTTTTGTCGTTTTTTTTAATAAATAAAAGCAAATTTCAAAAGCGACGGTGCTCCTAGGAACCGTAAAGCCGCTTTAAGTCGGCTGTAACTACAGATAGAGGCAAGTCAAACAAAGATGACGAGACTTTCAATATAGGGCTCTGGTCTTGAGCTGTACGGAGGGTACGGTCAGCAAACAAGATTATCGCTCAGAGCTTGGATTAATGCGTTATCCGCGCTCCAACACGCAATCTGGGACCGTGGCGATTTGATTGCTTGCTTTAGAGTCAGTAGTTTAAGTTAATTTAATTTGACTTCAAGAACTACATTGTGAAATTGTTGTGTAAGGCGAAAGGGACTTATTTGAAGGTAATGTAGGCAGAAGTGGCAGGACGTCCAAAGTACTTGATTCACACCGAATGCCTTATTTTCGCAAAGTCACGATACTACTTATATTATATTTTTGATTAAATATTGAAATGAAATGTTTATTTATTTTGTAAACACAGGTGGTACAAATATTAAATTTTTGATGCGTCGCGGCAGTTATCCAATATCCAATCGATCATCCATATCTAGACATTAGAGTGGATAGTTTTCGTGTTAGTGTAACGACTTCTTTAGCCCGCATAAGGACCTCATACTAGTACAGTACGCGAACTGTTTTGAGCTTCGATAACTCACAAGTGCGATTTTCTTTTTTAGTTAGAGAATATGATATGAATACTTATAGTAAAAAATATTTTCTAACAGTTTTAGACGTCGCGCTAGGTATTATATAGATATTTGTTAATCACTACAAGAAAACTACGGTACAGTAACCTGCAGTAACCTGCGGTTTTAAAATCACGTACTTGAGATAGTCCGGAACTGTTTGTATCGAATAAAAATTTTATATAACGTTCGTGATTTTCTAAGTGTTGATATGCGAGTGAGACTATGCGAGGCACTTATTTTGTCGAAATTAAATTACTGCATTACCGTATATGGCCCTCGCCTTTTGGCCCGCTCGCAGCGCTGCATTCAGAGGGTCCAAAATGCCTGTGCTAGATTCTGCTACAGGATTCCTCCCCGTACTCATGTTACACCTTATATAAATAACGGAAATTGGCTCAAAATGCTACCACGTCAGAAACTAATGATGGCTTGCTTACTGTTCGACACAATAAATACACAGACTCCAAGCTATTTATTTAAAAAACTTGTTTGGTCAGTAAACAGGAGCTGTCACTCAGTTAGGGTCCCACGCATTCTGATGTTGCAATCACTAAGACACAGCACTGCTGCCTTTCGCGGGAGTTTTAGGTACCAAGCCACAAAATGTTGGAACAATATTCTTCCTCCAATTCGAACATTAAAAAGTAAACCTCTATTTAAAATAAAATTGCGTAAACACTTATTAGAAATTCAAAAGCGAAGTACCTAAAATTCCATTATCTACTAGTATTACCCCACACCCCGCACAATTGTAAATTATATTTTAAGCCCCTCTTAAACTAACACTACATTCTCGCTCTCAGTTTTGGACTACTAAATCTCTAATTCTCTATCACTCAATATAATATGCACAAAACACTTATTATTATCTTGTAAAATATATTGTATTTTTTTTTTCTATGTATGTACTTACAATATTAAACTTATTTACTGACTTGCGCTGCACTGGTCGTTTTACACTAGTGTAGGTTGAAAGGTTCTGACGGAAGATCAGCGCTGCGGGCTCCACCAAGTCCGTGGCAAGCATGCTGAGTCAGCGCCAATTCTATACCACAACACATGACCCTTGACCAAGTTAGCTATGTATATACAATATGTAGCTATAAATAGTTCATCCAAGTTTAATGTAATTTTATTTGATCTGATTTGTTTGAATATTTTTCGTTATGCATGTAAGTTGTGGTTGAATAAAGATTTTATCTATCTATCTATCTTTTTTTTGCATTTATTTTTACATCGACTTTATAGCAGCCGTAAGCGACATCTAGGTGCCAACCACTAGAGTTAGATACCCTTCCCGCCGACCCTTTTACAAGTGTCACAACGGAAATAACAGATGGCGCCTGCTATCAACTCATAATTATTTTACATGTTTTAAAGTGGGTATTCCACTCATACATTAGTATGTTATTCAATCAAATACAAACATTGAAAACATTGAAAAAATAATCAACCCAGTTGGACTTGAACCAACATCGATACGCCTTACCGGGGCTCGATATCTATCTATCAAAAGATTATACAAGACGTATTTTCTTTTACCATGCTATTGCATTTAACTATTTTAACATCATCTGTCATTTTATAACAGTTTGGTCTAGATTATGTGAGCATAATCGAAAACAATTTGTCAAAATATAAGTGACCTTGAATTCTAAACGAATTACAAATGGCTAAGACGACATATGCTCTTGACAAAACCGTTATAAAATGTGAAATTATGTTGCAATAGTAAAAAGCGATAGCCTGGTGGAGAAAAATAAAACTTACATAATCTTTTATATGTGTAGCAAACATATACACCTAGCGCAATGCTAACAATTGTTAGAAAATATTTTTTATTTAGTACAGTACGCCAACAGTTTTGAGCTTCGATAACTCACAAGTGCGATTTTCTTTTTTAGTTAGAGAATATGATATGACTACTTATAGTAAAAAATATTTTCTAACAGTTTTTGACGTCGCGCTAGGTATTATATAGATATTTGTTAATAATAACAAGAAAAGATTATACAAGATATATTCTCCTTTACCATACTATTGCATTCAACTATTTCTACATCATCTGTCATTTTATAACAGTTTGGTCAATAGATTATGTGAGCATAATCGAAAACAATTTGTCAAAATATAAGTGACCTTGAATTCTAAACGAATTACAAATGGCTAAGACGACATATGCTCTTGACGAAACCGTTATTAAATGTGAAGTTATGTTGCAATAGTAAAAAGCGATAGCCTGGTGGAGAAAAATAAAACTTACATAATCTTTTCTATGTGTAGCAAACAAACACATGTATTATACCTAGCGCAATGCTAACAATTGTTAGAAAATAGTTTTTATTATTAGTACTTAACGTATACTATCACAAAATAAAATCGGACTTGTGATTTATGTCATTTCTATAGGTTAAAAAGGCGTTCCCGTACTCCACTATATTAGTACTTAACGTATTCTTACAGGTCACAAAATAAAATCGGACTTGTGATTTATGTCATTTTTATAGGTTAAAAAAGCGTTCCCGTACTCCACTATACGGACTGAGTAGGGTTAGGAAACGGCTCTCGTGGTAATCGTCTCTCTCTCGTCGTCGCCGTCTCTTGGGACACGGAACTCACGGAACCCTTAAAGTAGACGTATCTTTTCACTTGTAAGAAATTTGCCACTCACGCTCAATAGCTAATAACCGGCAAAATATATTAATATGCTTACGCATCATCCAAGTCGCTCTTCTATCTCGCACTCCTGGGCTTTCAACATGAGCGATTACTTCCGCCGCTGTCGTAGAGGCTCTATTGCCGATAAAAGACTTGATTGATTGATACTATAGATCAAATCGCTGTAGTGGATTTCTTTCGGAAAACGGCTGTGCACTGACCTTGTTAAACTACGATAGGACAAAAATCGCCAAGCTTAGGCGATGTATTTGTCTTTATCACGAATGACATTATGTCAAGTGAAAAGATACAGAATACAAAAAATACAAAATTCTTTATTTCATAAATTAGGTGTACAAAATGATCTAAGGGATGGAGCCGCCCGGTAAGCATGAACATGCCTGTGTCGGGAGACACCGCTCTTCCTTAGGCACTATGTTTAAAACTGAGTACTGCTAAAATTATATTATAACTAATTCTAATTCTAAGACATACTAGATAGGTAGGTACACTATACTAACACTAACACTATGCAATGCTATAAACTATGTAAATAAACTAATCTATACAAATAAAATATTAGATTTAAGTAAAACACGATTACGGGTGATTACAGGTATATAGGTATAAGTAGGTATATAATTTATATCACAATAAAATGAGAGATCTTATGTGTTTCTGTGTGTGTGTGTGTGTGTGTGTGTGTGTGTGTGTGTGTGTGTGTGTGTGTGTGTGTGTGTGTGTGTGTGTGTGCGTGTGTGTGTGTGTGTGAGCATGTATATGTTTTTGATATTTAACGTATTAAAATCTCTGTCTCATCATATGTCAAGTTGTCAGACTGACTGCATGTAAGAGCTGCCGTTGTAAAGTGATAGTTATATTATATCGATGTCTATTAAGACTATCTAATTAAATGTTAATCAAAACTTGTAACTACGGCTCAAGCAGGAAAATGAAAATAATAAGTATGTATACCTACAAACCTACTCGTACCTATAATGTAGCCTAACGCGGATCGGACCGCGCGATCTCGCCAGCTATTAAGACGATTGTCGCCAGAGTGTCCTTGAGCGTTTGGGCGCTGTGTACCCGCGCTACCCGCTTTACCCTCTCATTGCGATCGTACGTAAATCCGCCACACTGCACCGGAACGATGTTCAAAGAATATGACTTTACACAGAGGCGCGCGGGCAGCTTTATAATAATTATAATCCTTTTGCGGATATTTTTTGATTTGAATACTGTGATTAAGTACTGCAATGGTGATAATTTTAGGAATGCTACTTACCTATTAAACAAGATAAGTAATAACGATCTCAATTAGTAGATTTTTATGTAATAAAATAAAACCTAGATTTTGAATTTGAAGTACAGTCAGCGGCAAAATATTGGTAAAAATATTCTACATATCAGAAAAAAAAACTGAATGCACATCAAAGCGATGTTTTCATGTGAATTTAGTTTTTTTGCTGCGCAAGTGAGTTTAATAGATGGTTATTTTTTTGTAGCGATTTTGAATATCAACCGTAAAAATCACTTATATGATTACGAAAAATTTTAAAAGTTTCTTGAAACATGTCCGTCTGTCCGTCCGTCCATCCGTATGTCACAACCATTTTATTATCCATACTGATATTATGGGAAAGTGTATGTGTTTGTTTGTTTGTCCGTCTTTCACGGCAAAACGGGGCAACGAATTGACGTGATTTTTTAAATGGAGATATTTGAAGGGATGGAGAGTGACATAGGCTACTTTTTGTCTCTTTCTAACCCCCCACTTCCCTAAAATGGGGGGTGGAAGTTTGTATGGTTTATTTCCCCGAATTTTACGCGAGCGAAGCCGCGGGCAAAAGCTAGTAAAATATATATTGATGAAATTTTATCCAATATATATATTAGGTATAATTTAATAGGTGTGTCTTGTGCCGCTACTTAGTTTTTAGCTAAATTGCTGAAAAAAAAATTTCAAGGGGAGGCACTCCATACAATATATGCCGAACTAAATGTCAAAACAATTTTTTTTTTGCAAATACGAACATTGTGTACATCTATCGATACGGGTTTAAAAATATCTTAAGTATATATAGAGGACCTTTTTATTGAGTCAATATTTTTAGAAATAATCACTCCGATAGTCTAAATAATAGACCCCCCCGCCATCTAACTTTTAATCCGTAAGTCCAAAAAATATGAAAAAAATAAAGGAGATACGGCTTAGTACTTATTTATATGAAAACTATTTCACATATTATCGGTTGAGCCATTTTTGAGTTATCTCCGAGAAACTACTATGGAACCCTACATTATGCGTGGTCAGATACACTCTTGGCCGGTCTTTTAAAGATATTTGATATGTAGTATTAACCGTTAGTAGTAATTTATTTATTTACTTGTGTTGATAATTAATATAAATTTGTATTTCAGCGAGATAGTAAAGCTTTTTTTCCTTTATTCTTACTTACATTAAACTCTTAAATATCAGCAATTTTTAATTAGAATCTCGATCAGGCTTCGCTCAGTGATAGTTAGTACACTGAAATTTGTATGTGTTTTAATCACGCCGACAATATGGTAAATCAAATCAGAAAAATAAAATGAAGTGGAGGTGATTTTTTTTTCGCTCCAACCCACGCGATTAATACGATACACGATAGTGTGTATTGGACAGGTCTTCCAAAATTTGGATAAAACGCATATTTTCGTAAATAATAACTCCGAAAATTACTTATTAGTCCATTGTATTGTAGCAATAGCAGGTTTCCGCAACTCGACAACTAACGCCTGTTTTGCGTGACTCATCAGAATAAGTACTAATACATAATAATTGTAGTGTACTTACAAGACTACATTTGTTTTCAGGGCATTATAAGATGCATGAGTTCTGTTTTTTCTCCATTTTTATTTCATTTCTTTATTTAATTTGTAATATAGGTCATCTAAATAAAATACACTTTTTATAAGAACGTAAATACATGAACACACATACGGGTATATTATCTTAAAAGATAAAACGTCTATGCGCTATTGATTCCGACAAGACACGTTATGCCCGCACCGCATGAACCCTCTGCAGTTATTAAGTCTTTAGGCACAGTAAGTCCGATATTATTGCTCACGGGCCAAGCACAAGTATTTGTAGTACAAGGGAAGCACGGAGCGACGAGCGACACAGCCTCCTCGTCTCAAAGCTAGCTCACGACTGCCAGCAACGCCGTTTTCGAGCTACCAACGCACGAAATGTGGAATTATGATCAAGTTGTTTAAGAAAATTTAATCAATTTAAATATCCTACGTTGAGTTTGTGGTGTTTTGTAGAACACATTTTTTAGTTTGAACGGCCTCCTAGCCTAGTCGGTAGTGACCCTGCCTACGAAGCAGGAGGTCCCGGGTTCGAATCCTGGTCAGGGCATTTATTTGTGTGTTTATCACAGATATTTGTTCCTGAGTTATGGATGTTTTCTATGTATTTAAGTATTTATCCATATTTATCTATTATATATATCGTCGTCTAGTACCCATAACACAAGCCTTATTGAGCTTACTGTGGGCCTAGGTCGATTTGTGTAAGGTTGTCCTATAATATTTATTTATTTATTTATTTATTTATTTATTTATTTATTTATTTAGTTCAACAATATTTTAAATCTAATGAGCCGTTCAGTAGATATAAGCAAAATTAACCGTAAAACGACATTTCGTTACATTTAAATAACGGAGAAACTATACGTTACACGAGTTATTCAAACGTTGACAATGTTGTTCATGAAATGGTATTTAACATATATGTTTTTCAAAATTTTTGAATGACCCGTTATTGAGATATATCCCTTAGAAAGTAACAGTTTTTGGCCACAATTAGCGCCTAGCGCCTTAACTAAACCCCTGAAAAAAAAAAAGCAAATGAAGTTCTAGTATTAGATGGGTTTACTATATTGGCAATCAGTCTTTTCTTTTTGTAGTTTGGGTTGTATGGTAGAGTCCTGTGTCTTTTTAAGGTAGACTGCAGAATATACAATTTTCTAACGGACAGAAGTCCGCTGATTTCGTATAGTAATTCAGTGGGAAATTTGCTTTTTTTAAAGTACATGACTTTGATAAGTGCTCGTTGCGCTCGTTCAAGGTCTAGGAAGCGAGTTTTGGCGGCACCCCCCAGACAGATATGCAGTACACCAAGACAGATTGTGCCAGGGACGTGTATATTTCATTTAAAATGTTTCGACTTTTTGATTATTTCGTGATTATTGTACCGGGCACAATATGCCTTAGCGTCTTGAATATCCAGAGTAGCTTTCTGATTCTACATATTACCTGGTCAATGTGGGAGTACCAATTTAAATGCTCATCTAGTAGAACACCCAGATATTTAATTTTGTTAATTTTTTCGATAGAAGAGCAGCCACAAAGCAGAGAGCTCAAAGAGGACCCAGTGTGTTGACGATGAGGGACCCTATTGTTCCTTTAGCCGTCAACACAGTGAATCCTCCTTTTTGTAAAGGGTCGGCAACGCGCATGTGACTCCTGTGGAGTTACAGGCGTCCATAGGTTACGGTAGCTGCTTACCATCAGGCAGGCCGTATGCTTGTTTGCCACCGTCGTAGTATAAAAAAAAAAAAAAAAAAAAAAAAAGCCACAGTTAGTACCAACACAAGATTGATCGGAATGTATTTTTAGGTCTATACTCTGTGTGGGCTGCGTGACACTTGTAATACTGAAACACATGTATTTTGTTTTGTTGGTGTTTAGTGTCAATAAGTTCATTCTCAACCACTTAGAGATCTCTACCATTCCTAGTTCAGCGCTATGTTTCACTTCATTCCATGATTTGCCGGTATAGACAATAGCCGTATCATCAGCATACGAAAAAAGTTTTGCGTTAGGAATTATCATGTTACAAAGGTCATTGATGTAAATCAAAAAAAATGTAATGTAGGCCCTAAAACACTGCCCTGGGGTACACCGTAAGAGATATTCTCGTCCTCACTGGTATGTTGTGGTAGTTTGACCCTTTGCTTCCTGTTTGTGATGTAATTTTCAAGTAGCGAGAGTGGTGTACCTCTAACACCTATCTTCTCAAGTTTATGTAGAAGAATAGGGACGGAAACGGTGTCGAAAGTCTTTTTCAGGTCTAGGAAGACTGCTAGGCAATTATTTTTCTTGTCAAGGTTCTCAACTATAAGCGAGGTAAGACCAGTTATTTCATCTTCAGTGGAAATTCCATGCCTGAATCCATACTGTGCGGAAGACAGGAGGTTGTATTTGTTTAAAAAGCTTAGCAGTCTAGTATTGAGAAGTTTTTCTAGAATCTTAGATATTGTAGGCAGTACTGATATTGGCCTATAATTGCTGACGTCATCTTTGTCCCCACTCTTGTACACGGGTGTAATTAGCGATAGTTTAAATGATTCAGGGAATATTCCTTGGTTAAAGCTAAGATTGACTAAATGTGTTATGGTGGGGACTATTTCTGCGGATATGTATTTCAAAAAGCTACTTGAGATGTTGTCCCAGCCAGGTGCACTATTTGACTTAAGGTTTGTCAAAGTATTGTAGACTTCATCATCAGTAGCAGGTAATAATACAAATGATCCAGTTTGAGCAGGTAGGCGACTAAGGAACAGGTTAATATCGTCTTGGGGGTTGGGGACAATTTTTTACCAATATTGGCGAAGTACTTATTTATACAGTTTGCTGATTCCGCAACAGTGGCTTTGATATTTAATAGCTCTGAGTGAACTTTACTAGGTTTGTTAAACATAAATTTTTTTTTAAATTTTCCTTAGCAATTTATTATTGTTTACAGAATTAGTTAGGAGTTCCCTTTCAAATTTTCTCTTTGGTTTTTTTATAAGATTATTACAGAAATTTCTGTATCAGGTATACGTTTATTCTTATAATTTGGTTGTCAGGGTTTTTACGTGCTTTTTTTTGTAGCTGGTTACGGTTGCGTATGCATCGCAATATCCCGGGAGATATCCATGGTTTGATAATACGTTTTTTGCTAGGTATCATAACAGTTTTTGTGTTTTCAGTTATTGATTGGGTTAGCATGTATATTAAGCTGTCTGTAAGAGCGTTAGGGTCATTACAGAACATCAGTTCAGATATTTTATTTTTCTTCAGGTATTTTAATGCGTTTTCAAAATTAATAATCGTTTTAGTTTTACTTATAGGCGAGATATTTTTTATTTTGGATATTGAGAGAAAAGTAGTGTAGTGATCTGTTATCGTGGTTTTTATAATAGCTATAGTAGGGGAGTATTTAAAATTGTTGATTTTTAAAATGAAATGGTCGAGGCAGTTTTTATCCTTGGTTGGTTTAGTATGACCGGCTAATAGTCCATATGTCGATAAGGTGTTTAGATAATTTGTTATATTTTTAAGTTCATGTGAGGGCTCGTTTATTTTTGATTTAATATTAATATTAATATCACCCGCAATTATAATACCATTTCCTGTCTTTAATGTTTCTAGATGGGTGCTTAGTGAGTCAATAAAGCTATCTACGTTGTTATTTGCAGGAGATCGGTAGATACATAGTATAGTGTTGTTAAGTAAATTTAGCTGAAGACAAGATGCATGCGTTAACTTTATTTCTTTCACTTTCTGTTTTAATGTGTTCTTAATATAAACGACCACACCATCATTCTGGTTTAACTGACAAGTAGTAAAGTATGAATCATAGTCAATTAGTTGAGGTAAAGGCTTGTTTGAATTTAGTCGACACTCTGTAAGGACAATTACGTCAGGCTTAAAGGTAAAGCTGGATAATGTAATCGTGAAGTCATCGAAATTACAGTAAATACTCCTTATATTTTGCGAGATGATAGTAAGATCATTTTTTTTAATATGCACTTGCCTCAATAGTTCGTCCGTACTGTCACATTCTATAACCCGCGCTATGTTAATGTCGTCCAACTCTGTCATTGTTTGTAATGTGTTACACATTATTATTATGATGGAAAAAACGCGTAAATATTAGTAAATCGTATTGCAATTTATATACTAATCTAGTCATAAGTAGTGTGAAAAATAGTGACTTAATAAGTACACCTGCGCAGATGGGAGGCGGCAGAGTATGAGAAGAACAGAGAATAATGTTATTTTTAATATTTATTTTAGGGTTTTGAGTTTGTGAGTATATGATAAAGGTGAGTAAGTGTAAGTGTGTGTGAAGTGAGTGAAAACACAAGATATTAGCGAACGAGAACAAAAAAGGTAACGAGATCGTTATTATGATTGGGCCAATGGGTGAGTCACACAATAGGTAACACAAACCAAGTTTACATTTAGTTAGTCAATCTTGGAAGTGATGAGTATGATCGGTGATTCGTCAGTCTTTCTTAGATAAACTTGACCGTAGGATGTCCAGCAGTATTTATATTTTTTGGACTTCTGCAGGTCTCGTGCTAGGAAGTGTAATCGGGAGCCCTTTGAGGTCAGGTGCTCGGAGATATTAACTTGTGTCTCCTGGCTTGTAGTAAAGCCTAAATGCCTGGCACACAGTTTCGGCGCGTGCTTGCTGTTGAAAGTTTTAGCTGCCTTGATTAGTTCAAGCTTAAGTAGAGCAGAATTCGTTTCCACTATTATAGGCGTGTTCTGCTGGTCCTGTTTTTTTCCGCGCACCCTGTAAATGTCCCTTATGTCTGATTGTTTACCTTACACTGCAGGCTCTCGGACAGAGACATGACCATGCCGAGGAGGTCCTGCTAGTTTCATTGCTTTTCTTAGGTACGTTTAAAAGATATTTGCAACTTTCATATGAATGATAAAAAACCGGTCAAGTGCATGTAGAGGACCACGCATAATGGAGGGTTCCGTTACCTTGAATCGAATAAGAATTAAACTAATATCCAACAGGTCTTATCTGATGCCTATGGAAGAAGTTTTATGAAGATAACTCAAAAATGGCTGAACCGATAACGTTCAAAACAATTTTCGTTAAAAGTATATGATAAAGAGCATCTTCTAAAAAAACATATTTTGTAGACTTACGGTTCAAAGGTTACAGGGGGATACAATTTTCGAAGACTTTCGAAGCGATTATTTATGAAAATATTCACTTAATTACAAAATGTTCAAAAAAACCCCCATGGTGTAATTTTTAAGGACCTATTGATTGGTTTGCAACATGTCGATATTTGTTTTTTTATTTATTTAGTTATGTATAGCGCGCCCCACTTTGGCTACGGAACCCTAAAAATGGCTGCGGCTGTCGTTTTATACAAGCCTGTCTATATCACGCCTATAGGTATGATGGTCGTTATAATATGGACAGACAAAACAAGATAATAGAAACGATAAGTATATACGGTTTTTTGTTTTTTTTAAAGAGTCCGGTAACGATTACTTTCGATTTCGCTCATATTTCGACGCTATTTTACCGGATGCGAGACGTGCACTAATTTCTATCAGAAAAAGTCTGCCAATTTCGGCGCGGGGGACGAGGAAACGCACACAAATACTGTTAACACAAATGCATTTTCCATTGACGTCGCTACACACGCACACGATAAAATTATCAAACACTAGCATAAAATATACTCACACAAGTATAGACACAGACACAGACAACTTGTCCGTGAACGAGATAATGTCATCTTTAAGTAAACGTACACAGTGCGAGGAACGCGTCGATAATAATATACTTAAGTATCGATATTTGTGACGTTTTCAAGTCAAAGGTACATCATTGTCGGTTGTCAATAGAGTTAATTTCTAAATGACTTTTTATGGTAACGCCTTATTGCCAACCGATAATGATGTACCTTTGACTTGAAAATGTCACATTTTATCGTAGATTTATTTATCGTATGCCTACATGTCACTGGATATAGATATTTAGGCATTTCTTCCCTAGGGTAGTGGGGAAGCAGATGATGAAGAAAATCCAGTGAGTGCTGCGAGGTCCAGGTAGGACAGTAGAGCTGCCAAGTTTGTAACTCTTTTAGCACCACCCAGGTATTACGTGTAGGGTTGTCTAAGGTGTTTCCTACGGACGCAGAGAAACATTGATCGTAGGTTAGTTATATATTTTTGTGTCTTTACCAAGTATAAGATTTAGCTATTGATAAAATTATAATGTTAAGTTGTGATTAAATATCAAGTTTTTCTACCAGCATATTACTTACGATGTTAGTTTTCTATGTAAGTTAGTTTGTCTATTTGTTCAGGACAAATCTTGCAAGCTGATTTAGAATAACTTTTATATTATCAATTTAATATTTTTTTGTGTATTTGCTTTTAAATTTAGTGGAAAATACTACAAATCGGAAACAAATAACTATTACAATGAAACATTGAACTGCAAAGAACTCTGGAACATCACGGGATTCGAACCCACGTGTTTAGATTACCGTTCCAATGTGCTTCCAATTACACTAGACGTTCCTCTATCCACCTCAGTGAATTTTTCACTGTAATGAACAATGATGAATCAGTCACTAGCGACATCGTGATGTTCCAGAGTCCTTCGCAGTTGATATTTTGATTGTAATGGGCATCTGTTTCCAATTTGTGTTCTATTTCTATTATCTCTTCTTCATTTTCTATTATAAATAAAAAGTATAACATACTGCTAATGTTAATATCGACATTTATTTTTGTGCTGTCCCATCACTAAAACTTACCTGTTAGGTACAGTGATACCAGAGTCAGAAATTAAAAGTGCCTATTTAACCTTATAATAAATAAAGTATAATCCATACAAAATTAAAATGCTACATAAAATGTATGGTGAAAATAAAGGAACGAATTAATTTCTAAACAGGAATATCGTTATTTCAAGCATCTACAAGTAGCGCCACACATTAGAGCGGAATTCAGTGCGGAACTCAGCACACTAGCTGAACTTTGTCTATTTAAACAGAAATTTGTTTATGGTAGCTGTATTTTTGAGACCATAGACAAATTTCAGCTATTGTGCCGTACTACAAGCACACATACGCTGAATTTCTTACGCTGGTTCTTCTCAGTTGGGGCTCCTTTCCGAACCAGTAGTAGTTTATTGCCCTTCCCATAATACGGTTTTGAAAAGATTTGATTTCAATACAGTTGTTAAACCAGTGTTTATGTTTTATTTCATTACCGTGCATCCATGTGTAATGTGCTATAGGCTAGTTTATCCTGATAGTGTCAGTTTTTTGAGTTCCAAACCACCTTACAGCCCTGCCCTCGGCGGTCCTCGACGACATATATAATTTAAAAAAGCTATGCGTGTGAACGAGTGTAAAACTCACTTTGAAGTACTGACGTTAATCTTTTCATTTTTGTTGATGATTAAAAATAATATGTAATTTGAATAATTTAAAAGTCGATTAAAATATGTTTAGAAACAATTTAATAACAACACACACAGAGAGACACACTACTTTTTTAACAGAGCAATGCTTTACAATTATGGCTGTATGCCGAATGGGTCTCTGCCTAACCCTCGGAGTATCTTTTAAGTGTATTGCCTAACCTGTCATATCAATGACAATGAATGACATAATGGCGGACGTATTTCTGCCACACTGGAGTCGATTACTCTTGTTTGCAATATTTCAATTACCTCCCTCGATGTAATCGTGTTCATAATTGCATACCCAATTTATGAATGAATTCATTGATAAATTGGGTATGCAATTATGAACCCGATGGTACAATGTACTATGAAGAGTCAAGTTTAAAAATTACCCTAAAGCAGATGTAGTACCATGTACCATTAAGTGGCAACACTTTTTGATTGACAATATTTTTTAGTTTTTTGCTAATTTCGTGCACTATTTGATGATATTTAGATGTAATTATACTTACCGATGAAAAGAAACGTTATCCTTATGTAAACTAGATAATTCAGATCTTTTCTTACATGAAAACACGCAGCAATTCGGCCTTTTTACCTCAGATCGTTCCGGGCTGACTGACATTCATTGAATGGCGTTTGACGCGCGACAACTAGTTTTATATAACTGCTACGACCAGTGGTCTTGTACGTTTGGCAGAGGGGGACGCCTGACAATTACCACTCCATTGGTTTATTTCTCTAAGCTATTTTGCAGTAACTAACAAAACTTGTATAAGTATTTTTACATGTTTTTAAGATCGTTTCTTTTTAGACTGCATAAGTGGAACACTTTATTGATTTTTATGTTTAATTTATAAATCATTTACCGTAATCTAGCAGCTGTTTCACGATTTTTGCTTGGAAAGGTGAATAAAGTAAGATTTCTATTGTTTAAAATTATGTTAAACTAATAGTACGTAATACATACGTTGGAAAATGAGTTGTATTAGGAGTAAGTGGAACAGTTTTTTTCATTTTCATATATATTTTTTTAAGCAAGAGTACCTATGTTTACCGAGAGCAATTTTAAGAAAAAATAGATGTATTAAGTAGTATTTCATAAAAATAATATTGTAGAAATAAACTTGACTTCATGATTTACTCAGATAATATAAAACATATTAGAGGGCTTAAAAAAACGTAACAACATCAATCGACAAGTTTGCACGAATCAACGTCTTCACTAAACAAGCTCTGTAAGAACTGAGTTTTCGGGTATTAAATAATATATGGACCATAAGTGGTTTTTTTTTGCAATAACAAGACTTCAAACTATCTTATTGAATGCAATTTATTCGTGTTATTTCATTATTTAGCGATTTTCGTTTTAAAATCGTTACCGGACTCTTAATCTAAATTTCATGAAGCTAGCTCAAACGGTTATAAAGATATGAAGGTCAAAAAGTCGTAAATTTTAGCACTGACTGACTGACTGACATATAGTACCTAAATCTAACCTACTTCCAGATGACCTAGAAGGATGAAATTTGGAATAAAGTTAAGTCAAAAAATAAGTGGTGTTCTCATACAAAAAACTTGTAATACGCGCTAAACGACCGGCCAACGGTGTGTCGTCGGC
Organism: Pammene aurita; assembly: GCA_947086415.1. NCBI lineage: Eukaryota > Metazoa > Arthropoda > Insecta > Lepidoptera > Tortricidae > Pammene > Pammene aurita. The sequence goes on from OX352291.1 coordinate 20,659,899, forward strand.
GGCGCGCGGCACCACATACATACACAGAACAGAAGTAAATCAACATAAAAGCGCTCCCGAGCAAGTGCGCGAGTTATGTTGCGTAGGAATATATATGTTAGTAAAGGGCTAGTGAACGGCTCTATTGGAGTCATAGAGAAAATAAACTGGGATGTCGATAGAAACAATAGTGCACGTAAAATTATTATCAAATTTAATAATTTAACTTATGAACTACAACGTGTCAAGACTAAGTTTCAGATATTAAATAATGTATATGTTCACCGGGAACGGTTTCCTATTTGCTTGGCTTACGCTATTACTATCCACAAATCACAAGGACTTAGTCTGGACAGCGCTCTTCTCGACATAGGCACTTCGATATTTACCAGAGGACAGGCCTACGTTGCGTTCTCCAGAGTTAAAACACTAGACGGAGTACACCTTATTAATCTAGACCCTAGTCAAATTAAGGCACAAGATAGTTCTATAGTAGAATACAACCGCCTGAGATCGTTATATCGCCCGGACTTGGCTAATTTAAGCATAAACAGGAAGCGTATTAAAAAGGTAGCAGATAATGAATGGGCAATGCGCACTATTATCTCTAACATTCAAGAGAATGTAGACAATAGCATAAAAAAGAAAACCATGCAGCGGAAACGCAAGAAACAACATTAAATCTCAATACCTGCCTAGTTTTTTTTACAAAAAGTAATGATATCCCACCAAAAACATAAATGTAAAAAAGGAGAGCCAAGTTCAATACAAAAATTATGCTTGGCTGTGGGCTTCGCCGTAAAAAGAATGGAGATCTAAATAAGTGCCAAGTTCTATGCAAAATCCAAATATGCATTTATAGGAACAAAATAACATTATGAACAAATATTAAACTCTATTTCTTTGCTTTATTGGATACCTATAACAATTGCTGTTATTTAAAAATGTGAGATCTTAAAGTAGGTTAGATTTGACTTGGCCAGTTTTTATCAGAATTAAAAAAAGTAATGAAAACTGGCCAAGTTTCTAAAAAATAAGAGGTATTGTAGGCTCCGTCGGTATTGTAGCCTCTGGGCCGTAATTGAATTTTGACGGAACCGCGATCGCGACCAGGATCGGGATTAACCAGTCGTTAACTGACGCTCGTCGGTTTAAGCAATCCCATTTATTTCACTAATTACGAGAGATCGGTCCCAAATTAATACAGCTGAAAGTTATTAATCTAATCAGCAAATAGACCAACCGGTGACATAGATATGTCAAAAATAGATATTTTTGTGTGTAAAATAAAGTAAAAAACTAGCCAAGTGCGAGTCGGACCGCGGATAATGGAGGGTTCCATAAATATTAAGTAGTTTTTTGGAGATAACTCAAAAACAACTAAACCGATAATGTTCAAAATAAATTTCGTAGAAAGTAAATATTCAGGCGGGCCGTATGCTTGTTTACCAACGTCGTGGTATAAAATAAATTAAGCCGTATCTTCCTAATTATTTCATATTTTTTGGACTTATTGTTTAAAAATTAAACTATTTTTTAGAATTTGTAAGCGATTATTTCTGAAATTATTGACTTGACACCTGAATTGAACCCGTGATTAAAAATTCCAGATGGTCAAGTTCGGATTCATGTATTTTTTTCGATATTTCATATACTGAAATAGATATTAGGTAACTTCCGAACTCGAGTTGAAATTTCACGACAAAATACATTTACTGTAAATATTATTTTTGTTCCTTAGTGACTATCTTTCAAGAAACCGAGTAAATGAAATCGCAAAGCATAAAAATTATCGTGGTAAATACTTTTACCGAAACCTAAATCTCGATCTAATCCGTATAAAAGATGTCTTTACGGGTGTCTGAATAAACGGAAGAACAAGGAAGCAGAAATAGCATTTTTAAATTCCGGACGATATTGAAAGGTCCCGAAGTCCTTACTTAGTAATAGTTAAAATAAACATCCTTAATTTATTGAAAATTGGTTTCCCAGAAACAAAATTAGGAACTGACCGACATATTTTCAAAGAAATACGGCTGTGGCATACCTACTTCCGTGAGAATCAGACATAATCTATAAAAAAAAATATCTCCGGATAAAAATGTTATGTTTACAGAATCAACGTTTATAATCCTAGGTACATATTTATCTAAAAAAACCGGCCAAGTGCGAGTCGGACTCGCGCACCGAGGGTTCCGTACAAACCTGTAGGTATATAAGTAAAAGTTCACCCAATGCATTGACATTTGATTTTGTTACAGCTTAAAGGTATTATAGACCTGAGTATTTGATATGAATTTCAATTTAATACGCGTTTACGCGTCTACGCGTTTAAGAGGAAAAAGGTAGTAAGTTTAAAATTTAAAAAAATATTTTTTGTACGATTTTATTAAAAATGTCTACTTTTCGTAATTTTTTTTGTCTGTGCTATATGAAGTTTCTTCGTGTCAAGTTTCAAGTTTCTGAGTTTACGGGAAGTAACCTTTAGGTTTTGACTTTTGAGTTTCTTGCGAGTACTCAGTTTCAAAATATGAGACTTAAATTGCTATTTCTTTTGATTGCGTTGACATAAAAGTTTAGTTTTGCTACATCTGAAAGGTCCTATAGCCCTGAGTAATTGACATGAATTTCAATTTAATACCTCTACGCGTTTACGAGGAAAAAGGTAGTAAGTTTAAAATTTAAAAAAAATATTTTTTTTTATGATTTTACTAAAAATATCTACTTTTTGTAATTTTTCCATTGTCTATGCTATATGACGTTGCTTCGTGCCAAATTTCAAGTTTCTGAGTTCACGGGAAGTACCCCGTAGGTTTTGCGAGTGCCGCAAAACTCTAAAATTGCAGCATAAACGACTGTATCTTTTGATTGCGTTGGCTTTTAAGTTTGATTTTTTCACAGCTCCAAGGGACAATAGACCTGAGTATTTGATATAAATTTGAGCTTGATACCTCCACGCGTTCCTGAGAAAAATGGTCTTGACAGACAGACAGACAGACAGACAGACAGACAGACAGACAGACAGACAGACAGACGGACAACAAAGTGATCCTATAAGGGTTCCGTTTTTTCCTTTCGAGGTACGGAACCCTAAAAATAATAAATCAGTAGGTATAGGTACAGTCGAGGACAAAGAGATGTATACACTTTTGGACCTTATTGCGTTGTAATAAGGTCCAAAAGTGTATACATCTCTTTGTCCTCGACTGTACAAAAACTTGTCAAGTGACAACCCCGCCCCATGCCGACGCTCACAGCTCGGTCATAAAACTGCGGCGCGCAATCAGATTCACGGTTCGTGCGCGGTTATAAGTTTAATTTTGCTTGCAGGCGTCGAGTATAGGTATAATTTTATACCTAAATCTGACTTTTGTGAAGGAGTGAATTTTCTGTACGGTAGTACTATTAGTTATTCTGTGGTAGGGTATAGAAACTAAAATACTTCTGGATTAATAGTTAAATAATAATATTACTTGTTAGTTTTTGTTCCCGGAAAAGTAAAATATTGGATGTCAGATACCGGGTGGCGAGGCTGATCGAGACTTTAATTAAAAATAAAGCCTGCTGGCTACAACTGGCTGAAACTTGTTTTAAAACTGGTTATTGGAATGCCAGTCAAGTACAGTGTGTCAACGTTGATATTATTACGCCTCCACTTGCAGCTCTTAAAAATCAATCAGTTGCTTATCGCTACCAGACATAACAAAATCATGAGCTGACATCATTTTATGATAACGATGCCGTTAATATATCTTACTATCAAGGTCGAAGGTCAAACACATTTCTCTTTCTATAATCTCAGATGCTGTTGGAAATGTGTCTCTCTCTTCCTTGGCCAGCTGTTTTAACGTTCTAATCGCCAAATATGGAGCTGATGCTGTACCAAAGGTGACAGTTAGCATTCTGTAGTCTTGAATTTCTTCTTTTGGATCGAATCTGTACAAAATTCTTTGATAGTCAGTATCTTCCTCTCGAACCTTGATCTGTCGATACATCTTTACGATGTCTGCTACGAAACATATCTTGTTTTGTCTCCATCTCATGATGACATCTCTGAGCTCATCAAGTAGATTCGGTCCAACTAGCAACTATGGTCCACAACTTCAATACGTATTTCCCAATCTTCTTTTTGGTTTTGACTAAGTTTTCTCATTACTTTATGAACATATTTTTCAAATGAAATGCGTCATTTACATAAAAGTAATATCTAAATGAAGTTATTCGTGCTAAGCGATTACGGATTATCACACGGGCGTCGCAACCCCATGCGGCGACGGTGTGCAAGCGTGGCAGCTCTACATCGCTCGCGCACTGGCGGTGAATGCGGAAACCGCAGCAGTGTGGAAGACGCACCAGTTGGTTTTGGACTAAGTTGGCTCGTTTTACGACACCATATTGCTATGATAAGGTGAACAATGTTTTCCGTAGAAACAATATATGTATATATTTAGTTTCACGGGAGTCAGGTCAGTTTATGGAAATCAGGCGATATCTACATAACAATTACTAAGAAAGCAGGTACACCATGAGCATTTGTAAATGATCTATGAAGTAGGTACTTGTCAGGCAATAATGAGATCCTTTAGACTCACAAGGATGCTGCTTGTCTTCGTCTATTCGTGAAATATCAGTCTTAGAACGTTTAGTTAATAATTAAATAAATAATAAATAAATAAATATTTGGGGACAATCTCACGCAAATCAACCTAGTCCCAAACTAAGCAAAGCTTGTCCTATGGGTACTTGGGGACGATATACATACTTATATAGATAAATATATACTTAGATACATAGAAAACACCCATAACTCAGGAACAAATATTCGTGATAAACACACAAATAAATACCCTTACCAGGATTTGAACCCGGGACCTCCTGCTTCGTAGGCAGGGTCACTACCGACTGGGCTAGGAGGCCGTTTGTTAATTAATTTCAAACAGCCGTGTTATGTAATTGTATTCTCCGATTTCACAAGTAAAGCTCTTCAAAGTCGAATTTTAGAATGGAACTTAATTTTAAGGAAATTTAAGTTATACCCCTTATATAAGTATATATTTGGAACTGTTGTCTTGTCAATCGTAATGCGGGCTCGGATTTTATCAGATTGCTTGGTAGAATTTTGTGTATTCATATTCATATTCATTTATTTTGTATTAAACATACATTGTCAAATTACAAATTAGATCGATGTCAATATTTACATTGGATAAAAAACAAGAATAATACTTACATTCAGCAAGTTATAGTGATTTTACAATAAACAAACAATAACATACATTTTAAAGCTCTTCAAGAAGAAATTCAGTTACAGAATAATAGGCCTTTTGGATTAAGAAAGATTTTAGTTTCAAAATAAACCCACGAGAAGAGGGAGCGTTTTTTATATTTAAGGGAATTTTATTGTAAATAGTTGGTCCCAAGACGTGTAATGAGTGTCCAGTTTTTGTTGTTTGTGCGTTGGCCACTCCAGATCATGCTTTCTCTGCTCTTGAAGGCGATTACTGTTCCAAGTTCTCTTAGGAAACAGATCTAAATGCTGCCTTACATATTTGCCTACCTCCAAAATTAGCATGGAAGGCAGCGTTAGTATACGAAAGTACAAATAACTGACGAGCCGGCGCGTCATATGCGACTCGCGCCATTCTCCTGATAATTTTTTTCTGTATGAGAAACGGTCTGTCTCTGTCAGCGGCCAAGCCCCATAAGTCTATTCCGTATGACAAAACAGAATGACAGTATGCATTGTAGGCTAGGATTAGATTTTCCATAGACAGGATAGGCATGAGTCGATATATTACGTAGTAGGCTGAGTTGAGTTTGGCATATATCCCGTCTATTTGTTCCAGCCATTTAAGCCCAGAATCCAGAGTGAACCCTAAAAATTTGGCGTGCGTAACAAATGAAACAGCAGTGTTTTGTACGAGTACCGAGTTAGAGTTGACAGTGTTGGATTTAAGATTATTTCATCTAATATTTGTAACATTTTAAGGTATTTACTTGACTCAATCACTAATCATTTTATGAATGTGGGTAAGCGAATAAAACGGGTCGATCAGACCACCTGCGGCACTTGCCGGAGCCAGGTATAAAAGGGACCGCTCACTGAGGAGCAGTCACTTGTTGTGCTACCAGCGACACGAACAGAGCTAAGTACCTTAATCTGATTGTTGGACCATATTGTGTACATTTTGTAATTATTTGAGTTACATTTAAAAAATAAACTATGTATATAAAAATATATAAGTGTTTGTTCACAATCAATTGCACTACTTTAATTGTCATTAAAAGTAAATTAAAATGATAAGAGTATATTTACTTTATAACAATAAATACCCTTTAGATAAATGAAATAGCTTTATTATTTATTTCTTGCCTATTTTAATTAAGAAAACACAATTATTTCCTAAAAGAAATATATTTATTTATATTATCAGTATGTACTTATGTATACTAAACGTAATGGCAATTATTCATTAATGGCAATAATTTATAAATTCGTCCCATATTTAAAGGGGATATTTTATGCACTATAATAATAGTAAATAGCTATATACACATATCAAAATTAAGTTCAGAAGTGGGATACGTTTTACCTACACGTTTTTTTACACTGAATAAATTATAATTTCAGAAACATGGATTGAAATCCGCTGAACAGTCTGGTGACTGCCATCCAAGATGCACTTACTTGGAACCGTCGGCAGGAGATCAACGTCGCGCTGCCAACGTCCGATCCTGCCACTAGCGACAACGGAGCAGAGCCATAGTGCAGCAGCATCGAGACGCAAAGAACTTGGATAGAACGGCGTTGTCATGGTCGCCAAGGTTGGTCAGACTGGCCGAGCTCTTTATGAAAGGTTCAGCAGACACTAAAGTGTCCAAAAATTCACTACACTTACTAAGGAATATGAGACATTTAAGATAATTCCAATATTGACTTACAAGCAGATATACAACTCCATTTAATTACATAATAATAAAAAAATTGATTGCTGAGATAAGATTTATGTATTATTAGATTTTTAGTGAGTTAGGTCTATAAAAAAAAATACATCTCATTTGTTACTGTCTCATCTGTGTCAGCGCTTTCTAGAATTCCACTGAAATAATTGATTACGAGTTTAACATACGTACATTGCTTTGGTTATTAAAGTATGCTGCGAACCACTATTGTTTTGCCGGTAGGCGTACGAAATTTTCTTATATCTGCGAGTACTTGCATATATTTATATATTCATGCATTATATTGGTCTTGGTCAAAATAATTCCTAGATTGTTTTTACTAAACCACAATATTTTGTTATTCAGTAGATTATTAATGTCATTTTCATAATTATTCTGATTAATACATTTAATAATTAAATATAGGTGCTGTCATCAGCAAATAAGATCATAGGATGGTGTATGGCTTTGGGCAGGTCATTTACATTCCCCTGTGGTACACCATACCTTACGGATATTTGATCTGATGCAAACACCTTGTCTGTTTTTGTTTTAGCACAGCTTCTAGTAATTTCGGTATATGGCATCCTATTAGTTAGATATGATTTAATGAGATTTCGTACATTCCCTCTAACACCATATCGGTTAAGTTTACTTAGCAGTATTTTATGATCTACATGATCAAATGCATAGGTCATATCGGTAAAAAGACAAAATAAGTGTATTTTATTATTAACACTTTCCATTATCATATTTATGAAATTATAAATACCCATATTAATGCTAATATTTTTCCTAAACCCTTTCTGTTCCTTACAGAATAAATTAAAAGTTTCCATGTAGTTATACAGCGACTGATGAATAAACTTCTCAAAGATTTTGAAGGATACTCGTATAAGTGATATGGGTCGGTAGTTCTGAGGATTTTCTTTGTCATCCTTTTTATCTAAGGGCTTGATAATATATTTTTTAATTTATCCGGATAGATACCCGTACTGATACACATATTAATGATGTGGCTAAGGTGTGTGGCCATTCTGTAATTTACATATTTTATTACAACTCTACAAATTTTGTCAAATCCCACACTCCTGGTATTTCTTAATGACTTAATAATCAGTTTTATATTATTCGCTGTAGATGGGGCTATAAACATGGATTGGTATTATTGTTGATTTGACAGTTAAAATATAATTATTCTTTGGCGAGTCTTGTATGCATTATTTGTATGTATGTATGTATGTATGTATGTATGTAAACACTTTATTGTACATAAAAAGTAACAAAACAAACATGATAAAAGAAAAACAAACAAAGTACAAAGGCTAACTTATCCCTTTAAGGAGCCACTCTTGATTTATTTTCTCCAGATGCATTTTTATAGTCATTCTGAGCTTTTTGGGCTAGCTTTACTATCTTTTTTTTTATATCTAACAGTGTAATTTAACGAGAGGCCCTTATTTGCTGCATTTATTGAACATCTATATTGCCATAAGAGTTGCTGCTGTTTTTCACTACAAGCTTTTGTACTTCGTGATATCCAATTTACTTTATTGTCAATCCTTTTGGTACTTAATCATCTTCAGAACAAAGCATAAGAAACTGGAGAATGTCAAAAAAGCTATTGTATTCACTATAGGGAAGATGCAGCTATAGAATTTACCATTATTTTGTGATCAAAGTGTTGAAGAAACTTAAAATAATAGCTATTGAAACGTTTTTACTTTAGTTTAGTTATACTAATTTCAAAAAATAATTACGATTTGAAGTAATCTGAAACGGAACGTATTTTAATCCACCAATCAGCGTCTGAGGACGTCACACCTGTTAAGACAACTAATGGGGTTGGCAACTGCCTATGGGTTTCGACTTAAAGGGCTAGCATCCGGGTGAAAAACAGAAACAAGGATTTAACACTGTGGGCGAACAAATATGGCGAGTGACACACAGAGTGACGCCAAAGTAACTGTAGATCCGTTTAGGCGCGAACATTTTAATTGTTGGTTTGTAACAGAAATTTTTGGCTATATATAGTATTTTCATTTTTTAATACACTCGTGGTCTATTCTACGCGCAGTCCTTTCAAATGAAAACATAAATAAAAACATTGCATCTTGCCTATTCAGATCTTTTGGTAGTGTAGTGCCTGAGAAGGACAGGCACTTTAGATACTTTTAAAATATTTGTAGACCTTCACGTTCACCTGAATATTTGCGCTTATCAACTTGCCAAGACTTAATATTATCTTATTTCCTGGATATTTGAAAACTTGCGCAATGTGGTCTGAAATATCAAAGTCATATACATATGTGCCTTGACCTCGTTTCAAGTTATGCGCAAAATTATCAATACATGTATTGCTAGGAAGTCTTTCTAAGTTAAAACCTAAGAGAAAATAGTCAAATTATAACGAAATAGGAGTTTTCTTCATAATGTCAATATTAAAATCTCCACGGATGTTTTTATTACTTAAATTGCATTTTTTAAGGATTATGTCAAGTTTTTCATAAAATAAACTAAGGTTTCTAAAACTAGGTGTTCTGTATACACGAGCTATAACAGATTTTCTTGGGCAGTCAGTTCTATGGCACTGCACTCTAAACTTCCTTCAATGGGATTTTTTTTTGTGGTATCTGGTAATTCCTTGAATTCATGATTCCTTTTCCGTTTTTCTGATAGGAAATCTCAATGGAAATAATAATATTTTTAGTAAAATTCAATCTTTCTAGCTTAGCCGTGTTGGATATAGATATATGTATATGATTAGTATATATGCATGACCAAAAGAAAACATTCATGTCAAGCTATAGCTTAGCTATATCTACAAATGTGATTAAAAAAAAATGTTAATGATAAAAAGGAAATGTGTGTAATAAATTTAAGAAGATAATGTAATAATGCTGGTCTGTCAATAAAATAACTAATAAAGCTGTTGCGGCCAATTGTCTGTTCTTTGCCCTTAACTTCACGAGCAACAGGTGAAGGGGCTTAGATGGGGATAATCGGCTACAAAAAAAAAAAAAGAAATACTGTTGAGGTCGATTGTCTGTTCTTTGCCCTTAACTTCACGGGCGACAGGTGAAGGGGCTTAGATGGGGACAATCGGCTACTAAAAAAAAAAAAGGAATACTGTTGAGGTCGATTGTCTGTTCTTTGCCCTTAACTTCACGGGCGACAGGTGAAGGGGCTTAGATGGGGACAATCGGCTACTAAAAAAAAAAAAAGGAATACTGTTGAGGTCGATTGTCTGTTCTTTGCCCTTAACTTCACGGGCGACGGGCGGGTGAAGGGGCTTAGATGGGGACAATCGGCTACAAAAAAAAAAAAAAAGAAAATGATGTAATACTGTTGGTCGGTCGATTGTCTGTTCTTTTCCCTTAACTTCACAGGTGCAGGGGTTTAGATGGGGACAATCGGCTATGGAATAAAATAAAATAAAATATGTGATCTAATATAAGTAAATTAAATTAGCATTTTAAAGGGAATGTAAAGTAATGTTATATATTTGTACTTCGAGATCGAAGTACTTGTCAGTATGGCCGTGTTGGATTTAAGATTATTTCATCTAATATTTGTAACATTTTAAGGTATTTACTTGACTCAATCACTAATCATTTTATGAATGTGGGTAAGCGAATAAAACGGGTCGATCAGACCACCTGCGGCACTTGCCGGAGCCAGGTATAAAAGGGACCGCTCACTGAGGAGCAGTCACTTGTTGTGCTACCAGCGACACGAACAGAGCTAAGTACCTTAATCTGATTGTTTGACCATATTGTGTACATTTTGTAATTATTTGAGTTACATTTAAAAAATAAACTATGTATATAAAAATATATAAGTGTTTGTTCACAATCAATTGCACTACTTTAATTGTCATTAAAAGTAAATTAAAATGATAAGAGTATATTTACTTTATAACAATAAATACCCTTTAGATAAATGAAATAGCTTTATTATTTATTTCTTGCCTATTTTAATTAAGAAAACACAATTATTTCCTAAAAGAAATATATTTATTTATATTATCAGTATGTACTTATGTATACTAAACGTAATGGCAATTATTCATTTTATTGACAATTTTTAATAAAACCTGTTTCCAAATCAATTCAGTTTTATAAATTGAAATTGACGTTACATAGAATAACAACCGAAATAATTTATAAATTCGTCCCATATTTAAAGGGGATATTTTATGCACTATAATAATAGTAAATAGCTATATACACATATCAAAATTAAGTACAGCAACATCCGGATCTTGCCTCAAGTAAAATTCTGTTACACTTGTTTTCTCAAGGTTTAATATCATTCCGTTATCTGAGAACCAGTTGGAAAGACGGTGAATGATAGACTGAATATTGATTAACAGTTGGTCCCTGCTGTCAGCATTTACAATGGCGCAAATATCGTCTGCATACATTACAAAATCGATAATTACAAAGGGCATACATTACAAAGGGCGAGTCAAAGGGGAGATCGTTCATTAATATGAGAAATATAATATTTCCTACATTCGATCCCTGAGGCACTGACCTGTCACCTATTTGGTTAAGATTCGACCTTTCATTATTAACATTCGTAGACTGCTCTCTGTCACTCAGAAACGACATAATAAGGTTTAAAGCAGTTCCACGAATGCCGTAATGGTCAAGTTTGCTCGCGACGAGATTGTGGTCGACCAAATCAAACGCGCGTGATAGATCAAAGAATACAGCAGCTACGCGCTTCCATTTTTCCAGTTTGTCCAACACCGTTCGAATCAAGAGACGAGCGGCGCCAGTAGTAGATTTACCAATTTGATAGGCGTACTGCTGTTTACAGAGTGAGTTATTAATCATTAAAAATTTTAATAATCGATTGCACAATCACATCTCGAACATCTTCGACACAGCCGGGACGATCGATATAGGCCTATAACATTTATGCTCTTTTTTAGAACCTTTTCCTTTACCTATATAAACAGGTGTTACCTTTATCTTCTTGAGAGAGACCGGATAATAACCGTTACACGCGGACTCATTGAATAAATAGCACAATGTATGCAAGAAGTTGTCTGGAAGGTTTCACAGTATGTATGTCGGCAGACCATAGATATCTTTTGTGCCCTTGGGTTTAATTTTTTTCATTATTTCTTCTAGTTCCCTCATTGTAAATGGTGCGATAAACATAGTTTACGCAATTCCTGGAACGTTTGTTCGCAGATGGTTCATAGCATTTTTAATATTGGGTCTTTGTGGCGTATCACGCACCACAGAGAAGTAATAGTAGGCATTGAGTGAGTCAGCGAGTTGTGCCTATGTATAATGTGATGTGATAGGTCATTTTTTTACAAATTGCTCATTGCTTTGATATGTATAAAGTAATTATACTCTTATTTATTTATAAATTTCAGATTCGAAGAAGTTCAGACCATAGATTACGATGTCAAGAGGAGGATGCTATGGCTAGTATTGAAAAGTAATAAAATAATGAAACATAAAACGTCATATTCCATAGTTTAAAAAAAATATTACTTATTTCCATTTAACTTTCCATGTGCAGGACGCAATGATTTTTATTTCGCAGCGCTGGCTCGGGTCACGTCAAATGCAAAATGAAATGTTCAACATAAACATTTTCTGAAAATGAACAACACAACCTTCATCAGTAAAAGTGAATAATTTCTGCCTTTCGTATGGGAGTTCATTTCGCGTTTTCGGATTAATTCATTTAAACGACATGCCAGATTATAATATTATGTGAGATTAAAAGGTACCTTCTGCGTAAAGGTATGGATCGCATCTTTTTATGAGTCAGCCATACAATCACGGCTTGCTTTTAGATTTTGTACATATAAGTAGTAGTTAGATCCAGTCCAGGCATTTAACTCATATAATTTATATAAAATATAATTTATTTTAAAGTAAATTCCTCAAATAATTTTAATAAACGATCCGACCCAAAGGCACCTCTTTTTATAAAATAAATATTTCGCATAAGTCTCGGCCGCTGAATTTTATATGATCCACTCAGGCTAAAAACAAAGCCTAAGCAGACGTTGTTTTAAAAGTTAATAAGGAAACCCACCGCCAAAAAGGTGGGTAAATTTTTAAAACGAATAAGCAGGTCGATAGGTATTTAAAACGAGTATGTAAATAAATACATACCTTCTTTATTCATACGTATTTTTTTATTTTGTAAAATAAAAGCAATCTAATTTTGACGCTTCAGAGCCTTTACTCGTCCAAATCTTAAAACTCGTATTATATATTACTTTTTCTGTCATTTTCGATCTTTTACCTGTAATGTATTATTAACCATGTAGACTATGCATCTCTGTTGTATTGTAATGTTATTTTTAGTTATAAGATTATTTCAATGATTTTTTTGTTGTTCTAGGTAACGTGTCAAAGAAAAACTTGACTGGATTTGTACCTAAATACTTGGTATTGGTACTAGGTATGTACACATTCTTAAGGTGAATACTTATTAGGCCTATTTTACTCTTCCATTTACGCCCATAGTACGCGTAGGTATGTTAATTAGACTTGTATAAATATACCATGAGGAATTCTAGACGGAGAGCTGGCCACGTCAGATATGACACAATAATGAGAGCAACGAAACCCCTCCAGTTAGTTTGCTATACTATGCTTATTTCTAGATCCGGACATCTGGCAGCTGTAAAGTGGTGGAGGTCAAAGAATGCAAATAACTCGAAGAAAACAAATCCTAGAGTTCTGGGTTTGATGCAATATTATGGTAAATTATGTAATTAATTAGACTATATCATATCCAGAAGTTTCTGTTGGGGGAAAGTAGTGCCAAATGATGTATAATGCATTTTTTAGTTAGTCGCCTGCTGTTTTTGTTTCCGCAATAATAGACGATGGTTTTTAATCTAATGTTGAAATATAGGCCCTGTCCTCTATAAATAACACAACTTTGGCAGTTTTTACCTATTTTAGTATTACTTTTTTCCAACTTAAAAACTTTGTTGGTCTGTCACTCTGACCTCCACCCATTAAAAGCTGCCAGATGCCCAGATCTAGCAATAAGGGTGGTAAAGCAGTCTAACTAGACAGGTTTCATTGCTCTCATTATTGTGTCATATCTGACGTGGCCAGCTCTTAGACCATTCGTGCATGACATGGCGACAACTAATTATTAATCAGGTATTACCGAGTCAATACACCAAACTAGTGCCTACGCCAATTTATAGGATTAGGTTGCCAAGCGGACCCCAAGCTTATAGAACCGTGCCAAAAAACCGGCACAAACGCTAGGAGGATGATGACAGAGTTAACGCAAGAATGAAATTACATATATGTGATTTTAAGATTACAGTAGGTATATTTTACTAGATAACACACTTGTTATTTTTTATTTAAATACGAAATCACTTTGCAAAGCCATTTCTAAGACGCACTGAACGCGTAAGCTTCTCTTTGATGTGGCTCGTTTAATTTTCTGCCGGCTCGATGATTTTCAACGTTAGCGTGATAGGTAGGTAATTATCTTTTCTTATATTTTCTCCGCGTCTTTTAACTCCAAATTACCCATTATGCTTCAATGTTTGACTTAAATGGTTGTTAAATATGTCCTTTTGCTAAATAACTACGAGTGCATAATTACGTGGCGTGTAAGTCAAGTGTAGCGGTTCGCGTTTTTTTATACCACGACCATGGCAAACAAGCATACGGCCCGTTTGATGGTAAGCAGCTACCATAAAGCTAGCCTATGGACACCTGCTTCTCCAGAAATGTAACATGCGCGTTGCGGTCCTCTAATATAAAGGTGACTCCTGTCACTGTGTTGACCGCTCACGGGACAAGCGAGGATCCTCCGTCGTCAACGCACAGTTGTCCCATAATATTTATTTATTGTTTGTACCCGGGTCTTTTACATCCTAAACTACCTACTAAGCCGCTAGTTATAAGCACAAATTTACCAGAGAGGAAAAAACGTAGGCAATACCAGATGATCTATACATATAATATATAATAAACGCGTAAGAAGAAAAAAAATGTACATTAAAGATATTTGTGAAAAACCAATTCAGGGAGTCTTAGAAACTTTAAGTTAGTACATTTCAACGATTTTTGGAATTATTGTCTGTATGTCTGTGAATTTGTCCGCGCACTACGCAAAAACTACTACAAAGAATTTTATGAAATTTTGTACAGTAGCAGTTTATACCCCGGAGCAACATCTAAAGTAGTTTTTATCCTGCTTATTTAAAAACAATATTTTAATATATATTTAGTTTTTCAAAGTGATAACAGATGGCGCCTGTATACTGTGTATGGGTAGGACGTAGGTACCCAACAACACACGATCCTAATCCTTTTAATGTGCAGTCACGTCTGATAATATGGATACATTTAATGTGTCAAAAATATGTAGCCACGATTCTATTACCAAGGCGTAAAGTCTTGGATACATGTTATTGTCACATTAGTACGAGTATACCTATACTTAAAAACTGATAAAACAGGTAGTTAAGATTTACCGATTTGGGTTTGCCCAACAGCATAAAATAATAATCAGACCGATCGCGAGAGCAACATGTTTTATCTCGCTTTATCAGCCCAATATAATATAAAGGGTAGTCATGAATCCATCAGCAATAAATTTTATTATTTTTTTAAGACACTTGATCATTGAGTTTTGTCCGGTTCTGTCATACTGCTGAAGCCATTCACGCTGCGATGTTCTGATCTTGGGCCCTACGCAATACTCGGCCTAAGCTTTCGCATACCATGCCCGCTCACCCTTGGGACTTCAGTCCTCGGGATCGCTAAGACAGTTGACAATGACTATTGCCCGGTCACTATCAAGCTGCTGCTGAAGTAATTCTCGCTACAACGTTCCGGGCCTGGGCTCCACGCGGTACTCGGCCTTTTACCTTCGAATACAGCCTCAATAGTTTGGCCCGGTCTCTGTCATGCTGCTGCTGGTGAAGCAATTCTCGCTGCAACGTTCCGAGCCTGGGCCCTACGTGGTATTCGGCCTTTGGCCTTCGTATATCGTTGCCGCACATCCTTGGGCCTTCAGCCTTCGGGTTCGCTTTTAAAATAATTATCCCTTGCGTTTTATCCGGTCCCTGTCATACTGCTGCTACTGAAGCAATTCTAGCTGCGACGCTCCGCGCCTGAGACCTACGCGGTACTTGGCGGCCTTTGGCCTTCGCATACATTACCGCTCACTCTCGGGCCTTCGGCCTTTGGGTTCGCTCTTCAGATAATTACCCTTTGAGTTTTGTCCGGTCCCTGTCATACTGCTGCTAATGACGCAATTCTCGCTGCGACGCTCCGTGCCTGAGTCCTACGCGGTACTCGGTCTTTGGCCTTCGAATACATTGCCGCTCACTCTCTGGCCTTCAGCCATTGGGTTCAGGCGCGGATCCAGGATTTCGTTCAGGGGGGGGCACTTTCCTTCACAAAAAATCTCGCGGTCCGCACCTATAGGCCCCGTAGTATACCAGGTTTGCGTTTCAGGGGGGGGGGGGGGGGGCAATTGCCCCTGTTGCCCCCCCCCCTGTATCAGCGCCTGATTGGGTTCGCTTTTCAGATAATTATCCCTTGAGGTTTGTCCGGTCCCTGTTTTACTGTTGCGTCAGCCTTCAGCCCGAAGCATATACTACTGTAGGAACTCGGCCATTAGCATTCGCAAGTCTCGACGCTTGCCTTTAAGTCAGTTATCTTAACACGGATGAACTTATCTATTTTGAATTAGTAACCACTGGATTGCCATAGACAGAGACACGTGGAAGAAAAAGAGGGAGGCCTTTGCCCGGCAGTGGGAAACTACAGGCTAATAAATAAAAAACCAGCCAAGAGCGTGTCGGGCCACGCTCACTGTAGGGTTCCGTAGTTTTCCGTCCGTCACAGTAAGTGTCCCCACTTAAGAGTTAATAACACCGCCATGTAGGATATGATATGAGAGTTCCACGTACAGCGACATCTATCGGCAAATTAAGTAAACTATTGCGCGCGAGCATAAAGTATGGAAGATGATTTTTATGGGATAATTCTTTATTGCGTGAACCGATTTTCACCGTTTTTACTTTATTTGAAAGCACGTCATTTCATTGTAATTTTGTAGAAATTACAGGTACAATAAACACCTGCTTATACGGTTAAATTACAAACTTAGTTCAGAAATTATTTAGTATTTTTTTTTCAAAAACTATTTATCCTATCAAGTTCAAAATAATTTTCCTAGAAAGTTTTTATAAAGTTCTACTTTTGAGATTTTTTTCATATTTTTAAAACTTATGGTTCAAAAGTTAGAGGGGGGGGGACGCATATTTTTTTACTTCTGGAGCGATTATTTCCGAAAATATTTACATTATCGAAAAATGATTTTAGGAAACCCCTGTTTATTTTTAAATACCTATCCAATAATATATCACACGTTAGGGTTGAAATTAAAAAAAAAATCACTCCCCACTTTACGTATAGGGGAGGTACCCTAATAAAAAAAAAAATCCACTTTTATTTTACCACTTTGTCGGCGTGATTGATATACATATTAGTACCAAATTTCAGCTTTCTAGTGCTAACGGTCACTGAGATTGTCCGCGGACGGACGGACGGACGGACGGGCAGACATGGCGAAACTATAAGGGTTCCTAGTTGACTACGGAACCCTAAAAATAAATAACCAATATGATGGACATTGACATGTAGAAAGTGTAAGTTTAACATTTAAGGCCCGGTAAAGTAAATTAAAATAACAAAACCTCCCAAACACACGCGGGCGAAGCCGCGGGTACAGCTAGTACTAAATATTATATTAAATATTGGTTCCCCGCAGGTTTGCTTTTCTATCTGTTTTGCCTGATGGTTGACTGGTAGAGAATGCCTTCTGGCATTAAGTCCGCTCTATTCACAACTATGCAATAAAGTTTAAATAAAAAAATATAACAATACTTATTAATTTAGTTTCATTGCATTTGTTTAGGTTGACATAAAAGATGTTGTTGCCTAGGGACCCAACCGACGATTCTTAAATTTGATCAGTGATCTGATCACACTGATCATCACTAAGTCTTTAATAGTACGGTACATAATTAAATATTATGTAATGTCTTAGCTCCTTCACAGATACTTTTCAAGATGTAGTTTAGGTTTGCCAAATCCACTTCGGTCTACTAGTAGTACGACATTGATTTTGCAGCACCGGTCGTAGTTATAGTCAGCCTAGCTGTTTCTATAACAACTATAACAAGTGCTTGGAGAACGAGTTACTAAATTAGATGTCTGAAAGAGAAATACCATATGTCCCACTACTGTACTCTCTTAGCCCTACCTATCGATCCGATCCATTATGATCATTCCATGTGACCAGAATGTTTTTATTGAAACAAGATTTTTTGAGATATGTTTGAACCGCGAGCCATCGAGTGGCGGTAGCAAATAATGGAGTTTGTTCACTAATTGATATTTCAATTAATCAATTATACCCGGACCATTACTGTGGAGTTCATACCGTCATTAGTATCGTAATCGAAGCTATTAAGCTGAGGATATTTCATGAATTAATGTTTGTATAAACCTACTACGTGGATGCTTCTTTCTTACCTTTGTTTATGGTACATGGTAACTGTACTAAGATGGTTGACTCTGTCTGCATAGAAATCTGTACGCAGGAACTATGTAAACTAATTCAAACCTACTTGATCAAAATCTCAGATTTAATGTTCGCCAAAATTTAAATCTGTGACAAGTCGAGAAATTATTTGATTGAGACGAGATTAATCCAGATGCCACTGCAGCGTGTCATTTCACTGAATCCGGTAATTGGATATCGATCTACGTACTGAGTCTGCAATGGGACAACAAACAAAACTATATGTATAATTATCTATACACGAGACGAAAAAACGAGTTAATGTTCTAAGTCAATTTTAAACCCCATTTTAATTTAACCACATTAGGGAGAGATTTCAAAAACCGATCATTTAGAAGTCTGCATGCTTACAAAATTCAAACTGCTTAATTTAAATTAAGTGTGATACGATACAGTGCTTAAATAAACATTTTACCCGTGACGAGTTTTCAAATCACATCTTATTGCTGGTAGATCCATATTATAAAAGTAACCTGTATTTTTTTTTCTAAAAGTAATGGACTCAATTCAATGCAGCCTAAAGTCGAGGACAAGTACCTAAATAATATGTATATAGTAAGTAGGAAAAAATCTTCCTATATTTTAATTTATTCAATAGCTAACTTCGTTCTATATTAAAAATCATTTAACTGAATAAAACATATCAAACGAGTCATATGAACTTGCCACTCAGATACCTGCATTAGCCAGAATTTAATGACTTATTCAGTGCCGCAGCCTCGCTTTCCTAAAATTAATAATTCAAAGAGAGTTCTAATGCCAGTCATTAGTACAATTGAATACCAGTGGCTGCAGAATTAGGAAGACTTCTTTTTTCCTAACTATAATTCACAAACGGTACGTGGTATTATTGAGACGGTTTTGCAACAAGTTTGGTCAAATAAAGTACAGCCTAGCAAATAAATTTGAAGCTCTACAAAAGCCGATCTATTGCACGCTGGAAAATTGGATCATAATCTTGCGAAGGGACATAAAAACGTTTACCCCGCACTAAACACGCGTTATGAGTAACACATTGATTGCTTTCCTGCTCTAGAGAAAATGAATTATGTATCTATCAACTTGAAATATAATAAACTGAGGTAACTACATTATAATGCTAACGAAAACTAAGACAGGTAACTTTGAGTTATATACTAGATAACCCAATTTCGAGTTTATGAAACTTCTGCGTATTAGAACATCTATTTGAAGTAATCAACCTAAAAACTTCATAACTACGTAAATTACTTATTATTAAACACATAAGGTTAATTTACTTAGCGTATTTTTAGGGCTCCGTACCCCGAAAGGAAAAAACGGAACCCTTATAGGATCACTTTGTTGTCTGTCCTTCCGTCCGTCCATCTGTCAAGACCCTATTTCTCAGGAACGCGTGGAGGTCAAGCTGAAATTTATATCAAATACTCAGGTCTACTGTCCCTTGGAGCTGTAAAAAAAATCATACTTCTAAGCCAACGCAATCAAAAGATACAGCCGTTTATGCCGCAAATTTTCGGAACTCGCAAGGGAATCAAAACCTACTTCCCGTGAACTCAGAATCTTGAAATTTGGTACGAAGCAACGTCTTATAGCAGAGATAAAGGAAAAATTGCGAAACCCGTACATTTTAGTTACATCATATAATAAAAATATTTTTAATAATTTTAAAGTTACTACCCAGATACCTACAGGTTTGTACGGAACCCTCGGTGCGCGAGTCCGAATCTTAAATATTCCGAATCGCACTTGGCCGGTTTTTTTATACTCCGAGAGTGGAAAGTTAATTATTTTGTTCTAGTAAAGTCGGTCAAAGGGTGCATAAAATAATCACAACCATGATTATAATTCTACGCAAATTGAATAGATGGGAACAGCTATTATTACAATACAATACCTTATAGAGATGTAAATGGGCAAAGTCGTTTTTCTGGCACGATCTGGCCTTTGCCGAAATAGCCTGGTGGTTTTAATGACATTACCGCACGTTACGACCGACCGTGTGATTGTTTTCGCTAAACGCGCCAAATTGACTCTTTTTACGACCGAGGTTTTGTCGCAACAATGTGGAATGCAGGTTAGGTCGTCGTTTTTGCTACGTTTTGTATGTGGCCTTTATCACCTATATATTTTTTGTATGAAGTTAATAACGTGTATGCATGGGTATTTCATTTATAATCGTCAAAATATATCAATATTTTATAAATTTCAGTTAAACATTTAAACTAATGATGAAGCTTAAACGCACTATAGTTACGTCTATTGGCATGAACTTCCCTTTAGTTCCATCAAGTTATCACAAAATTACGGAACCTGACATCTATATATATATAAACGTAAAAGTCCTGACTGACTGACTGACTCACTTAAATCAACGCCCAGCCCGAACCGTTGAATTAAAATAAAAAACAATAAAAGTAATTTCAGCGTTTTTTAAAATTCAACCTCTAACAGGGTAAAAAAGGGGTTGAAAGTTTGTATAGCTATAAGTATAAATAGATTAAAAAGATGGTTCGGGGATTAACAAAAGTTAATTAAGAAGATAAAATTGGAACTCTGTATGAGGAACCGTATTATACGCGGACGAAGTCGTGGGCGGAAAGCTAGTATGACATATAACCAATTCACATTAGTGTTACCGACTCACTTAGAGCCAGCGCGAAAAATATAACTCAATAAATATATTAGCATCGAAACTCCAAAAAAACCGGGAATCTGGCAGCTACATATTTATCGGTGGAGGTCAGAGTAACAAGACAGCAATTTTTTCAGTTGGATAAAAACGAATACCAAAGTACGTAATAACTGCCGAAGGCCCCTCATTTATAAAGGGCATCCCTGTATCCCTATTTTTTAACAGTAGGCCAAAACATTGCGTATTATTACGCAAATAAAAGCAGTACCTCGGCAACAAACTATGAATAAAGTGGTTATCACACTGATGCGGTTTCCGCATGCGGCGATGGTGTGTGAGCGAGATAGAGCTCTGCATGTGTATAGCGCTGTCTCGTTCACCGGAGCTGGACGCGGCGCCAATGTGAAAGCCACCTAAGATTTACATTGCAAAAATGCCTGACACTTTAATACGTAAAAAAATGTAACACGGGCTCATTTTGACTTGTTTTGCCATGTCTGTCCGTCCGTCCGTCCGTCCGCGGATAATCTCAGTGACCGTTAGCACTAGAAAGCTGAAATTTGGTACTAATATGTATATTAATCACGCCGACAAAGTGGTAAAATAAAAAGTGGAAAAAAATGTCTTATTAGGGTACCTCCCCTATACTTAATAAAGTGGGGAGTGATTTTTTTTTTTCATTTTAACTCTAACGTGTGATATATTGTTGGATAGGTATTTAAAAATGAATAAGGGTTTAGTATAATCATTTTTTGATAATGTAAATATTTTCGGAAATAATCGCTCCAGAAGTAAAAAAAATGTGTCCCCCCCCCCTCTAACTTTTGAACCATAAGTTTTAAAAATATGAAAAAAATCTCAAAAGTAGAACTTTATAAAAACTTTCTAGTAAAATTATTTTGAACTTGATAGGTTGAATAGTTTTTGAAAAAATTACGGAACCCTACACTGAGCGTGGCCCGACACGATCTTGGCCGGTTTTTTTCTAAAGAAACTGAGCCTGAACTAAAGAAAAAAATAAACAATAAGTCACCGGTAGCCACCGCCTCGCACTTGCTATTTTTTCGCGGTACTCTATTCAGATAAATTCAAAGACATCTAGATTCCAACTGCCTAACTACTATTCAAAATGGGGTATTTACCATGTTTATGAGTTTCCAAGTGTCATGTGAATGATCATTAGCTTGACATCATAAAATGACATTCTGCGGTGGAGCAAAGGCTACTAATTGAAGCTTAAATATTCTTAGGGAAACTTTAACTGTTCTATCGTAGGTAATGTACCTAACAAGTTATAGTATATTTTGCTTCGAAATTTAAGTACCTAAGTAGTCGCCATTAAGCACGTGTAGTTATTACTTACAGTACGACACCTTATTACCTTACCTTGCCATTGTTCCCCAAGCATCAAAAGTATAAAATTTACAAAATACATAATTATTATTATCGTCTCTGCAAAGAAGTAGGGATGCAGTTTCAGAAATTTAATACCCAGAGGAAATGCGAGCGACAAAAGTTGCGAAACTATTCCATTTCATCATTCCTGAAGTTTGCTTCTATAAAATATTGGACGGAAGAGGAGTAGTAATATTTAAGTTTTAAAACGGCTAGTAGACATGGCAATTTGTAGGGCCCAACATGTTGTGTTGGGAGGTGTAATAGGAGGTTGGACCTGTAGGGAGCTGAAGGAGGGTGAGGGAGAGGCAGGGTACACAACATGTTGGGCCCTACAAATTGCCATGTCTAATAGCTGTTTAA
The DNA here is from genome assembly GCA_947086415.1 of Pammene aurita. Lineage (NCBI taxonomy): Eukaryota > Metazoa > Arthropoda > Insecta > Lepidoptera > Tortricidae > Pammene > Pammene aurita. Next base: position 20,682,814 of record OX352291.1, read on the forward strand.
ACAAGTACACCACCAAAGATTAAGTTTTAGTAATGAATTATTTCCAGAAGCAGCAAACTGATCTCGATTTTTGACATGCAATTGATTGATATCATCTGCAAGTGATCTTGCAGTGCATCATTATCTCTATACCTACTGTACAGTGCGTAAACTTCTTCACGGGAAGTCCTAAATAATTAACAACAATAAAATGAAGGCTTATTAGCCTTGTGATGATTTAACATAACATGTAACAATTGTTTTGGATAGTATACGTTTATATTTTGAACTGTAGCTATAGCTTGTTGTTGTTCTATGTTTTATTTATTTAGGTTATAAATAAGTGTACGGTAAATACGTTTCTAAGCAGCAATACGTTCTTATTACGTTATTAGAACATCTTAAAAAAATGGCTAAAATAGTCAGGGCATTTATTTGTGTGTTTATCACGGATACCTATTTGTTCCTGAGTAATGGATGTTTTCTATGTATTATATTTAAGTATTTATTTATATCTATTTATTATACACGGTGCCCGTGAGCATTGCGAGAGATTCTAACCACGCATTTCTGAAGTCAAAAGAAGGAAAAAACATTATATGACTTTTGATGTAAAACGCCAGATTTTTTTTTTTCCATTTTTGGAATGTTGTTCTACATAAAAAGTAAATGTCATTAGAAAAGAGTAACAGAAAAAGTAAATTACTACATTTTTTCTCGTAAAAACTAGTTCATGCAAAGTGTTTCTTAGATCTTTGATATCAGTCAATAAGAGATGTCTAGACTATGCCCCATACTGGTGAGATCGCCATCAAAAAAGCATTTTACACTGAGAAACAATTCAAAATGCAATTTTCTGTAAGTAGTATTTACTCTGAAACTATGGCGAGATTCGGAAATCTCGTCGTCTAGTTTCCACAACACAAGCTCTATTGAGCTTACCGGTGGGACTAGGTTAATATGTGTAAGATTGCCCCATAATATTTATTTATTTATTTCACTATAGTTGATAAAGTTGGTCGCCCGTACAATATTACACTTATAAATTAAGTTTGACGTTTTTAGTTTCAATATATTTTTGGGTCCATCAGTGAACACCTACCTCGCAAAATGCCTACGCGGGGCAACATAAATAAATATATATCATTAATTAATTCATTCATTACTTTCTTTGTAAATTGAATAACAGGTCTAATATGCTTCTACAGCTATACAGCTCCAATAAATACGTAGTCGTAAAACTTCAAAATTGACATAATCATAAAAAACCTTAAACAAAGTACATATGTAAATTAACTAAGCTTAACTCATCTTAAAATACATAAACTGGAAATATCGTAACTTATGGGCACCATGGTTGCATATGTAATTAAAATAATAAGTTGCAGTTGCGTTATTAAAGAACCATTTTTATAAAATTTAAGAAACGTGACATTTACATGAACGACATAATATATATTATATAATTTATACGTAATAACAAGTACCTATCTATATTCAGTTTGATTAACATTAATGTAGGGATAGAAATGTAACAAGAATTTACTCGAACAGCCCGCTCCCTGCTGTTCCCGGTGCATAGGTGCCCATCATGTTTACATCATTTCCACACTGGATAAATTTAAATAGTGTCGGGAAAATAAGATAATGTATTAAGTTCAAATTTGAAGTAGATACCGTTACTTTGTTTCCTTAATTAGCGTTAATAAAAACGGTGTTACTTGTATATCGGCCGTTTAGTTTATTTCGATTAGAGAGCACCAGGACACCAGCAGACGACAGGACCTCTGTTTATTCTTATCAATTAATTATTTTCTAGCTAACCGACAACGCAAAAAGGACTCTGTGCCTCAGCTTTAAAGTCCAAGGAAGCTCGACCGGTTCTTAAAAAAGCAAGGACTTCATTACGTCGCCGGTTTAAGAGACCATTTTGTTTGATCCACCTCTTGGACCGTTATCATGATGATAATAGCCACAGGCGCGGGGGTGCTAAATAGGTCTTCCTTTACTGGGCAAGCTATGAAGTAATCGGTGAGAGAATAACTCTAGAGGGGAACACTCGTTTTATAACGTTTTTTGTGATATATTTTTAAGGAGGTACTTGAGAATGGTTAAATACAGGGAATGCCAACTATAATGTTACACAATTAAATTAAGAATGACCCATGTACATGTTGCTACGTGTCGAGCAGCTAGCATGATGGTATTGATTGATGGTAGATGATGACTCACTTCGGGGTTTATACGGGGTAATCGAGATGCACACCGGACACCAGACACCAGGCTCTCCGGTGCCTATATACATTTGCCTATATATAACATCTATATACATTTATAATTTATATAGCAGTGTTTCTACTTAAAAATAAACAAATCAAAATATTTATTAAAATAATTTGATTTGTGCTTCAGTTCTAATCGAGATTGTTATTTACCTCTTTAATAATGTCAAACACAAGTAACGGCGCGTAACGAAATAACAAATCGCAAAGTGAGTTTCTTTAACAAGCAGGTAGCAAGTTGCGTATCTAGAATTATTCAAAGGAGATCGTCAATTCTGGGCCACCTGATAACGGTATACAGTTTGTACTGCAATGTAAAATAAATACTCATTTTATTACTAAAGTTGACATAATATTGCAAAAAAATGATACGGGAATTAGAAATACTAAATAAATAAACATTATGTTGATTTTTCCGCGATTAAAATACAGCAAGACAAGGCGTTAGCGTCCTTATGGCATTGACATAAAGTTTAACTTCACCCTGGCCTGAAACGGGATTTTGTTTTGGTTTGACACTGTCAATGTGTACCGTTACATAATCTGCGTTTTGATACTGTTCGGTAAGTTAGAACATTGTAATATTAAAATAATATCTACGAATACGGAAGTTTAAATTAGAAATCGACTGTATTAAAACGCCTAAAGATTGAAAATGCGTATTTTTGTATGTTTGATCGGAGTTTGAATATAAAAAGTGGGTTTCATAATGGCAAAATATCATGCTCCTTCGATAACGAAACGCATCTTTTTTCAATTTTGAAATGTCAAATACTAGTGCTATCGCACTTAACGGTGGTAAACCTTATCCCTTCGCAATAGGTGTTAGGAATGTTCAGTTAATAGTATCAACGATGGTTTGACAGCCGTCTTTGTTTACCGAAATACAGGAACTATAAATACGATCAAAATGTGACTTTTTATTATTTCATCATGATTCCCGTTTTGTTTTCAAGTCCGCTTTTGTACATTATCTTTAAAAAATCGGTACTTTTTATACATTAATATATAAATCATAGGCAAGCACGCTTTCAAATATTGTCCTTGTCAGATTCAAGTTTTAAATGCATGATTTTTCAGTTTTCCCATTAGATTTCGCAATATTTTTACCACCATCCTGATCTAGAAATTATGACGATTCTTTAAAGGTAAGAAACATTCCTAAATGGTCCTAATTAATCTGGGCCAGATCACCTAACAAAAATTGACGATCTCCTTTGGTGTTTCGCAGAGATCTTATTTAATTCTCTTTCTATTGCTTTTTGATCTACTGGAAAACCTTTATGGTGTCGTTTTTGATGTTTTGTCAAATTGTCCTTTTGTAAAGGCAAATCATATTTTGTATGGAGGTAATCACTAATTAATCAAGAAGATTATCATAAATATCTGTAGCATAAAATTTACTTATATTGGGTAGTTTTATGCAAGATAAAGCTCAATCTATCTGCTTTGCCTAAAAGTTACCTAACTAGTTAAAAATGCTTTAAGGTATGGAGTCCACCTTAGGGATTTTCTTTTGTGTAATAAAAGTTAAATAATGTCTCCTTCGTCAATGTCATGTCTATAGTCAATGATATACGTTTTAAATGAACCCTCCCACAGCGACATGCAGTGTAGCGCTTTTTAGGGTTCCGTAGTCAACTAGGAACCCTTATAGTTTCGCCATGTCTGCCCGTCCGTCCGTCCGTCCGTCCGCGGATAATCTCAGTGACCGTTAGCACTAGAAAGCTGAAATTTGGTACTAATATGTATATCAATCACGCCGACAAAGTGGTAAAATAAAAAGTGAATTTTTTTTTTTTATTAGGGTACCTCCCCTATACGTAAAGTGGGGAGTGATTTTTTTTTTCATTTCAACCCTAACGTGTGATATATTATTGGATAGGTATTTAAAAATGAATTGGGGTTTACTAAAATCATTTTTCGATAATGTAAATATTTTCGGAAATAATCGCTCCAGAAGTAAAAAAATATGCGTCCCCCCCCCCCTCTAACTTTTGAACCATAAGTTTTAAAAATATGAAAAAAATCTCAAATGTAGAACTTTATAAAAACTTTCTTGGAAAATTATTTTGAACTTGATAGGATGAATAGTTTTTGAAAAAAAAATACAAAATAATTTCTGAACTAAGTTTGTAATTTAACCGTATAAGCAGGTGTTTATTGTACCTGTAATTTCTACAAAATTACAATGAAATGACGTGCTTTCAAATAATGTAAAAACGGTGAAAATCGGTTCACGCAATAAAGAATTATCCCATAAAAATCATCTTCCATACTTTATGCTCGCGCGCAATAGTTTACTCAATTTGCCGATAGATGTCGCTGTACATGGAACTCTCATATCATATCCTACATGGCGGTGTTATTAACTCTTAAGTGGGGACACTTACTGTGACGGACGGAAAACTACGGAACCCTACAGTGAGCGTGGCCCGACACGCTCTTGGCCGGTTTTTTGCTAATGGTTACGGCGTAGCGTTCGTAGCGAAGCTGCACCTCCTTAACACTTTCCGTACGGCAGTTCGCTACGCGCTACGCTTGTATTTTATTCTAATTATTGTAGAAATACATTCTTAATTTATTAAAGCGTTGGTAGCCTGGCGATAAGACATCGGACTTTCAATCTAAAGGTCTCGGGTTCAAACTCCGGCTCGTACCAATGAGTTTTTCGGAACCTATGCATGCAGCTATGTACGAAATATATTTTGATATTTACCAATCGTTATATTCGTGGAGGAAAACATCGTGACGAAACATGCATGCATCCGCGGAAAAACTCAAAGGTGTATGTGAAGTCCCCAACCCAATCCACTTTGGGCCACCGTGGAAACTATAGCCCGATCCATCTTGTGTATGAGAGGAGGCCTGTGTCCAGCAGTGGGACGTATAATAAGCTAACATATTATATTATATTATCCATCCATACTAATAATATAAATGGGAAAGTGTATGTGTGTGTTTGTTTGTTTGTTTGTTTGTTTGTCCGTCTTTCACGGCAAAACGGGGCGACGAATTGACGTGATTTTTTAAGTGGAGATAGTTACAAAAAAAATACAAAAAATACAAAATACAAATAATTTATTGAGAAAAGTGTAGTACAGTGTTTGCTCTTACGGACTAAGATTTTTTTAACGACAAGTGGTTAACAAATGCCTGAACTAGGATTCCCTCTGTTTCAAGCAGCGAAGGACAATATTAGTTAATTTTTAATTATTCACTTAATTATAAACTATAAGTATTACACAATAAAACTCTTATCACCTTAACAAAATAAGTAGGTTCTTAAGTATTAAATATATAGGACAGTATATAGGTAGTTATTTTATGACTAATAGTAATTTCTCTGTATCATCGTACGTCATTTTCTGAAGGGCGCGTCGTAGAGTATTCTTACAACAGGCATAGCTAAGCGGGTATATGTCTAGTGTTGCATTTAACCTGTTGTACAAAAATGGGCCCGCAAAGACAAAGAATCTAGATAAAAATACGTGTTTTTTTTGTACTGTTTTAATACCTACAATATCTTTGCGTCTCTTATTTCTATATTCAGGGTTAAGGGAAGTTCTGGCGTGCTGCTTTAGCGTTGTGCTTAATATATATAATTGACGAACAGTTACACGACGAATACTTCACATGATTTATAAAGGAGGTCAGTAGGGTATAAGAATGGGCGGGAAGTAGCTACCTTTAGTACCGCTCTCTGAGCTCTTTCTAGGGTTAGAAGTGTAGTTTTTGCTGTGCCACCCCAAGAAGAAATGCAGTACGTTAGTATCGATTGACATAGTGCAAGGTATACTTGCTTGATTAAATTTGGGTCAGCGATTGAACGAAGTTTTTGAATACAAACATTAACTTTCGAACTCTATTGCACAATGCTTCAATGTGATTTTTAAAGGTGAGGGTTTCGTCTATCATGACTCCTAAATACTTAATTTTGTCAGTAATAGCTATGTATTGACATGAACAAAGATTATTTGATTTTTCTTTACAGTTATGTACGTAGAGTTTGAGGTTATGTGCGTCCGGATCTGTTTTCCGCATAGAAAAACTTATAAAATTCGTTTTGTCGGAGTTAAGTGTTAATAGATGAAGTTTTAGCCAGTTAGTTACAACATTAAATCCGCGTTGTGCGTACTCGTAGACCTCGTTTGTTGACTTTGCGGAAAAAAGGAGGACAGTGTCATCTGCGTAGGAAATGATTTTGCCACTATCTATTTTTAGATTGCATAGGTCATTAATATAAATTAAAAATAGGGTTGAGGCCAAAACGCTTCCTTGTGGCAAGCCAAAAGATGTGTTTTCTAAATCAGAACTGATAATGTTATCTATTTTTACGCATTGCGTACGTCCGTCTAGGTAGCTCGCGATTAATTTGTGCTGTGTGCCTCTAATGCCTAGTGATTCAAGCTTGTGCAGTAAAATGGAAGTAGAAACAGTGTCAAAAGCTTTGGCAAGGTCCAGGAAGATTCCTATTGTCTTGTTACCCTTGTCTAATTCCTGAGCTAAATAGTCAGTCAGTTCATGTACAGCATCTCCGGTTGATAATTTGGACCTAAAGCCAAACTGCGTTTTTGCCAAAAGCGAATGCTTCTCCAGATATTGAACAAGTCTATTGTTAATAATTTTTTCCAGAAATTTTGATGTCGCTGGTAACAGAGAAATCGGCCTATAATTTGTTACTTGAACTTTGCTACCAGATTTATAGACAGGGATTACAACGGATTTTTTCAGACATTTCGGAAATATTCCTTCAGAGATGCACTTTTTGAATATGTGTGTTAGCGGTGGAACCAGGATGTGTCTGAAAGTCTTTATTATTTTGTTCGAGATGCCATCCCAACCAACCGCGGAGTCATCTTTTAGGCTCATAATAATTCTTTCAACTTCAGTTTCATCCGTGTTTAATAACACAAATGATTTGGAAGATTTGTTTGTATACAATAAAATCCATTGTTGAAGAGGGTGACGACGAATCACCCTGGACTTTTTCAGCCAGGTTTTTGCCTATGTTGACGAAAAACTCATTTGTGCTATTTGCGGCCAGCAATTCGTATGAACCTGCTTGCAACAAACTTGCAGATGACTCATGTTGTTTTGCTGTGTATGTTACGTTTTTAAGATATTTCCAAACTAATTAACTGTTTTTTCCAGCTATTTCCAGCTGTTTTTTGTCGTAGTTTGTTTTTACTTTTTTCAGTAAGTTGGTACAAAAGTTACGATATCTTTTATATGATAATTGCAATATATTATTGTCTGGATTTGCTTTAGCTTTCAAGTGTAATTTATCCCTATGTCTCATAGATCGAAGAAGTCCTGGGGTAATCCATGGTTTTTTATTAAAATTCTTGTTATTTAGACGTGTCTTATTTGTGTTAGATAATATTGCATGTTGGACATTTTTAATCCAGTACATCATACTATTTTCTGCGTCAGCATAATTATAAATGGGGCCGAAGTCAATATTGCATAAATCACCTCCAAGTTTGTTTATATTTAATTTGTTGACAAATTGCGTGCGCGTGCATGTATTACGTGATTTACGATAGAGGGTTAGTAGGGCAGCTTTGTGGTCGGTCACTGTAGAGTTAGTAACAAGTGCTAATGCCGAATAATTAGATTTTACCATAATATGATCTAAGCATGATCCGTTTTGGTGCGTAGGAAGCGTGTGAGCTGGGAGTAAGCCATGAAAAGAACATAGGTTAAGGTAGCTTTGGGCTGTCAAAGTTGATTCGCTGCTTTCAGATAGAATGTTAATATAAATATCTCCTATCAATACTATATTTTTAAAGGATGTTAATTTACTTAAATTCTCATCAAGAGACTTGATAAAATTACTGATATCTCTAAAGGAAGGGGGTCTATACAAGGCTAGTATGGCAGTATCTGAACCGACTTTAATTAAAAGCCGATTGCAATCTAAGATCTGGGGTTCCTCAACTGTGATATTTAAATTATTTTTAACATAAACTACTACCCCGTCATTTTGGTTATAATTAATCTTAGTGCTATACGATAAGTAGCCGGGCATATTTGGTAGATTGGTATTGGTACCAAGCCAACATTCAGTCAAGACAATGATGTCACAAGTAATATCTAGTCTATGTTGAAATACATTAAAATTCTCAAAATTTTTGGAAATACTGCGTATGTTTTGTGTTATAATGGACTTCGACAGATTCGAATATGTTGTTTGCAAGTTTCGACATCGCATGCTTTAGACTCTGACCCGGAGATGCTGTCTAGGTCAGAGAGTATGCTATTATTCATAGGTAGTTAAACTAAAGAAACAAGAAGTGCTATAAAAAAATGTGAAAGTTAGCGCTCTTAGGCGCCTTCATAGTCTATGGAGTTTAAATACCTATTTTCAGCCATTCATCTAGCTGGGCACTCGGTGTCGCCTGTTTGGTGGTTGCATGGTTTGTTGTAGTGCGAGCATGTTGCACATTTTGGTGCTTCGTCCTTTTTTGTGCATTCCTTGAATGAGTGACCCGCTTCGCTGCAGTGGCCGCAGATGTTAGTCTCCATTTTGCAGGTCTTCGCTGCATGATTGTAGAGCTGACATTTGAAACAGCGCGTAACCAAGGTGAAATCCTTTACAGGGCACGATGACCAGTTCACAAAAAGTCTGTCGTTCGTAATTAAGGCCTTGCGTATCACTCCAGAAACTTCAATTACATAATTACAGGTCTCGGCGCCCTTTTTTCCGGATTTGTGGCTTAACTTAGTGGAGGCATAAATTTTTCAAGCGACCAATCTTGTAATTTATTGGCTAAGTTTTGTTGGTATATGCACTTCAGGACCTCAGGTTCCTGCATGTCCACGGGAACTCCGATGACTACAATTCTGGGCTTGCGTTTTTGTGGCTCGTCAACGGTGAGTCCAGAGGTCGTAAGCTGCGCCGATTGCTTGAGTTTTATGACGTCTTCTTTTGAGTCAGTGCTTATCACTACACCGCCGTTTTTGACCTTGCGCAACCCTCTCACGTGCAGGTTTATTTCGTTGGGCCGGATAATCTTTTGTACGAGAGATTTTGTCTCCTCACTCGATTTCAACTTGTCGACCGGGTAAATTGCGACTGAGCTGATGTTAGAAGGTTGAACATACTTCGTTCCATTTTTCTTAAGGGCGTCGGCAAACGAAAAAGATCGCGAAACTTGTCGGCTGGATTCCTCTATCGAGTCCTTTCGTTCTTGGATGCGTTGTACGAGGTTAATTTTTTCCTGATGAGCTTGACGGGACTGGTATGCTTGGATTGCGTGTTTTTTTAGGGATTGATAATCAATGGCCATACGTGAGGCTAAGTGGGTCACGTTGCGACACATGTTGTTAATTCTGATCTTCTGGTCAGTGTTAAGTTTACCTTCTGAAGAAATAGCGCATACTTCTTGCAGGTTCACTTCAATCTTTTTCAGCCAGGTATGGATGTCACTTGTGGGGATTACCTGCGGGGGCTCTTCTTCCCGTTGCATGTTTGCTGGAGCGGGTCCGGGCTGCGGTGTGGGCGTTGATGGCGGGCTGCGGCGTGTTAGTCCACTCCTGTTAAATGGACTATTCTCCGACATTTTCAATTACACTTGTCTACTCCAGTTATGCATTATACCTACTATAGTCGTAGGTCGCGATAGATGACTAATGACCTAGATAATGTACGATTGGAAGTGCAGACAATCACGAATTATGCGCGCGAATAATTAATTATTTTAATAAACACGTCCGATCTCATTGACGGTCAGATAATGAGAATCCAAGTTGAAGGGATGGAGAGTGACATAGGCTACTTTTTGTCTCTTTCTAACCCCCCACTTCCCTAAAATGGGGGGTGGAAGTTTGTATGGTTTGTTACCCCGAATTTAACGCGAGCGAAGCCGCGGGCAAAAGCTAGTATTACATAAAAATAAAATAGCGAGGCTTAACAAATGACTAGCCCTTGAACATATGAAGTTATAGAAAACATCATTCTAATATGTAAGGAAAGTCGAGATTCAAGATATAGTATGTCTGAAATTTCTCAAACTTACAAGCCAATTGTTCACGTCCCACGCTGTCACGCCGGCACGCTTGTTAGTCGGTAAATAAGATATATCTGGGTGTAGAAGGTTCTCTCGTAAATCACGTGATACACGGGCGATACACGCATAGGGCAACGATATAGTGACATCGTGACGATATCAAGGTACCGCGTAGAAACCAATAGTTAAGATATCAGCTCTAGCTAGGGTACTAGTCAGGCAAAGTAAAACTTACACGAAAATAAATCAATTTAAAAAAAGTTTCATTTACAGATTGTAGATTCTGTCATTCACTAATACTTAATCCCACGTGGTATAACTTACAAATTAGACGAAACAAAACTGCTGCTTAACCAGCAATATTCCAAGAAAATATACAAACGACAAGACGTAAACAAAAAAACACAATATAAGCCTCATTTCTTCTCTTCCTTAACAAGAGTGGGATATTTCATTGCCTTGTTAAAATAATAAATATAGAAATGAAAAAAATAATGCGTTCATATATCAAAACGCTCGCTGTGCCTAATGGCGCTAGGAGGGATGTTAATTTGTATTCTACTTGTCTGCTTGCACAGCTGTGTGCGAGCCAGCTTACAAAACAAAGGTTTCTAGCATAGATTATATAATTCTCAGATGGAGTGCGGCTAACAAAATTTTGTGATTCCATAAAGAGCCAGTGTCCTTGTCGTTACGCACTACACACACATACGCACAGCAATAATGAGCCGCTCCCCCGCCATTCGTGTCCAAACGTCTATGCAGTCAAGAGCAGTTAAAAAATAATAAAAATATGCCGTCGTGCGTTGTCAAATGCTGCAGAAATGCCACCGGTCGAAAGAAAAAAACGGATGGGATAACTTTTCACCGTTAAGTAAACAATTCATTGCGTAATCACATTAAAAATCAGTAATTTCGTAAACTATTAACTTCATGGTAGCGGTGTTGCCAGGTGGTTGAATAGGGAAACTTCCCGAACGTAAGGGGGTCAATAATCGCCGCGATATGTTGTCAATACGACATTGACGTCCACACTACTAACTATACGTTTTATTTCACGCACGTTTTCAACGAATATTAAAACGTTACCTAATAGTTAATTACTTTTATGCTTTTGTGAGCAAATTATTCTTTATTACTTTTTGAATAAAATTTATAATTAAACCTAATTATATATTTCTTAAAATTATTCCAAAAACTTCTTAAAACAAAAAGCCCATATCTAATCGTAGATTGAACGCGCGAAGTTATGTCACCACTACTGATCCGTCAAACTTTCGTCCCATTCCAACCATCGCTCCCTCCCACTCTGAGCGGCTTCAGTAATCGACTGGTCAAGCGATTAGAACGAGATGGAACTATAGTTAGAATGAGAGGTCAGCTCTTAAGTCAAACCGATTGTGTTGATCGATCGAGGAGCATTTTTAACCAACTTCAAAAAAAGGAGGTTCTCAATTTGACCTGTATGTTTGAATGTTTGTTAGCGATTATCTCGCGCTTGGCTGAACCGATTTTAATGCAGTTTTCAAAAAGTATTTGTTACATTCCAATTTTTTTAAATTTTACCTTTTAGTCGCCTCTTCAGAAATATATTTCATCAAATTTATTAAAACAGGTGCTTATTAATTCTATTTAAATATATATATTAATAATCTATTTTTTTTATTCAAAAATACTGTATTCTTAATCGGGAAAATTTGTATTACATGGCAACACTCGTCTGAACACACACATTCAAACCAGCCGCCATCTTGCGTCACAGTTTGTTGTACAGCCATGCTCCGTCCTTTAATTTATTCGTCCAAGGTTTCTAGAGACTCTTTCTAAAGGCTGATACTGTTTATTAAATCGATTCTCAATCGTAAATCCGTTCTATATACTTTTTTTTACATTTCTACCCTATCCTCACACTATAGGTAGCTATTGGCCGGCAGATTTTATATAAGTACTTACACGACTAAACTAGTCTAGTCTAACTAAACTACAGCACACCGACCGCGCGTCGCCGTACAGTCGTGTTCGGAGTTCACAATAGAGATCAAATTATTTTAGAGACTTTTACGAGTACCACAGACCATGTGTTTGACATATCCACCAAGATTATTCTTTACGGTTGTTTATCCTTATCCTCATTTTTTACGATTTTTTTAAATGAATAGATAAGAGATATAGTCTGGCCAGCCAACGAACGCAGTAACAATGTACAGCGCCCAAAAGTATGACAACACTAAGAATCAGTGAAAAAGCAGCAATGATCATCATTTTGTATATTTTTAATTTTAGTTGGTATTTCCGCCCCTTTCATTGGGTGACATTTACGGCGTGTAAAAAGGAGACGGATATTTTTCGTCTGATCTGTCATCAACTGTAACAGATAATCTGGTTGAGGCAATTGACATATGCCTTAAAAATGAATTTAAATTCTATGTAGAACGTTGCAGGAGTTCTATTTCACTCGCGCTTAAGATGAGAGAGTGAAATGCACTACTGTACAATTTTTCTAACAACCAATATTTGACGGCTGTCATCCACATACATATTTTGCGTTTTAGGTTATAAATTGTATGGAAATGACAGCCGTCAAATATTGGTTGTTAGAAAAATTGTACAGTAGAAACAAAATCAATGTAAAAGAAATGTTTGTCACGAACACGGTGTCTCATCACAAAGGTTTGCCACATGTACGTATATTGAATTTGCCGCACTTTTCTACTGACAAAAATGGTATGCCAGACTATAAACACATATTCATAAATAGATGTTTTTTTTGTACCATAACAAACCAAAAAGGAGATCGTCAATTTTTGTTAGGCGATTTGCCCCAGCTCATTAAGGTGCGTATAATTATGAAGTAGGTATCAAAACATTCGCCTTGATTTCTAGATCAGGACGGTCATAAAATAATCATGAAATCTAACGGGAAAATTGAGAAATCAGGGATGAAAAAACATGTATGTGATAAGGACAATATTTAAAAGCGTACATGTTTATGATTTACAGTATAACACAAAATAACTACCGGTTTTTTAAATCTGACATGATAATGAAACGAAAATCATAATAAAATAATAAAAAGTCATATTTTGATCCTGCCGCTGATTTCTTGTGTTTGGGTAAACAAAGATAATGACTGTCAAACCATCATTGCTACTATTAACTAAACAATCGTAGAACTTATTACAAAGAGATAAGGTTTAGCTCTGTTAGTGCTCTACTACTAGTATCCATGAAGTTATAATTTTAAGCTGGAGTATACTCTTGGGCCACAAAGTGAGGCCGAAAGAGAGTAATACAGGGAGCTGCGTATCGTTTTGACTTAGGGAGTTATGTCGTCATTAGACAATAATGCCAGCATGACAACAAGTCAAAATATCAATGTGTGTCAATTTTGTGACGAGTGCGAGTGAGGCACCGCCCCCATAATTAAAAAATAGAAATAGAAATAGAAAACATTTATTCGCGACAACAACAACATGCATATAAACATATTTAATCTAAGGATAATTATCCCCTCTATCGGACCGTTTTTTTTCTAATCACCTATGAACGACTGTTTTGCACGGTAATAAGGTTCATCTGTGGTTAGGGAAAAAGTGCAACAATTACATCCACTTTTTATAAATCCATACGAGTATCAGACATTACTAAATTGAAAAAAATGCGTTTCGTTATCGAAAGAGCATGATATAATGCCGTCATAACGCCCTAAGTCAAACTGAGACGCAGCTCCCTTACTAAGAGTATACTCCAGTTTAAAATTATAACTTCATGCGGCAGACTTGGATGACGGTGACGTCATACATTGACAGTGTCAAACTAGATTAGCAAAGTAAACGTAACTCCTTTCTAAAAATGTCTGTTTCGTCTCAGTCCAGGTAAAGTTAACCTTATGTCAATGCTGTAAAGACATTAACAACTTATTAAGCACTATATGGATCGCGGAAGGATCAACAGAATTACTTTTTATTTTGTATTTCTACTTCCCGTTTCATTTTCATGAAATATTTTGTCTAGTTTCGTAATAAAATGGGTATTTGCTTAAAATTGCAGAACAAACCTTATACGAGACTATTATCGCTAGTGGGCCCGGAATTGACGGTCTCCTTTACATAATTATTTTATTATTTACTTGCCCTTTATCCATTACACATTAACAATTCAATTATGAATGCATTTTATTAAACGATTTCCGGTGGTTTGCCAAAATATTAGCCAACGGAGTATTTTTACAGCTCATGAAGAAAAAAAAGTCGTAATGCTTATGAACATTTTTGACGCGCCACCACTGGTAGCTAATGATAATGGTCTTTTGAGGCAGCTCTAATGAGCGTTGGCGATCAACGCTTAATTCTTAATGCTACAATGAATAATCACATAACTAAAGGAGCTTACATGGCCGCGGTCGAATTTCGATATCTATATACCTACACAGATATAGGTATTAAAACTCCCTACCCACGGATCTTCAAAAAATTGAACAAGTTGTTATACCTACCTTCATGGTTACGAGGCGAGGGGTCATTAAACATTAACGGGTTGTAGCCCGTTACCCGGAATTTACTGCCCGCGCTGGTCACACATTCTCATCGCTTACGCGAGCGCGGATGACTCGACTTACCACTTAACATCATCCCATCCTATCATCACATCTGTAAGTAATTGAAGAGCCCTCCTATACTGACTCAACTAGGAGATCAGTTTACCTTCCCATGGCAAGCTAATGGAATGCCAGCCCTTCCCTGTCCCTGGACCCAGTTATCGCACCCCGCACACGGAATCGATAACTTTTCGCCATATTTTGTTAGCAACGATGTCATTACAGTTTAATTTGACTGCAAATTGACCTTTCTACTTTTCTACATACAGATCCCGACCAAAAGAGAGGTATGTATGGTACTGCGAATGTCCTCTCGCTTCGTGTTGTAGGGCACAGCACAGCGAATGTCATCTCGCTCAAATCTGGAGCAGAGCCCGACTGGGGAAGTACCTCCACCTTACAGAAAACCACAGCCAAATAACACTAGACCCTACTCATAGTGTTGTGTTCCCGCTGGTAAGTAAGGTTTCTAAAGAGCTCAAAGAGGACCCAGTGTGTTGACGACGAGGGACCCTTTTGTTCCTTTAGTGACAACACGGTGAATCCTCCTTTTTGTAAAGGGTCGGCAACGCGCATGTGACACCTCTGGAGTTGCAGGCGTCCATAGGCTACGGTAGCTGCTTACCATCAGGCGGGCCGTATGCTTGTTTGCCACCGTCGTGGTATAAAATAAAAAAGAGATATGTATTTCACATTCAGTTTTGATACATTTATTCCGCAAGAGTTTAATCTTCAATATGACATAATTATGTTATACCACCAATAGGTAGGTACTACGACTGAAGAGGTCTTTCCAAGGAACTTCAGAATGACCCTTTCGGTTCCAATTAATTTTCTCCATTGATGATGTAGTCCTCGTTATTAATAAGTAACACAAATCAGAGCGTAAAATTTATAATGTTCTATTTTCTCTTTCTGCTACGAATTATGCTTAATTGGACTGTGAACTGTGGCGCTGATGGAACAGATTATTAATAATAGGTAACTGAAGCTAAATAGAATATATTTATGTCCAACTATAAAAATAAGAAATCCCACACATAAAAGCAATCTATTCACTCCAGAGCGATCCAATCGAAGTAAATAAAATAGGTACCTAACAATGACTAAATTGCCTAGGGATGTCGCACCGAGGTAGGTTTAAGTGAAACGACTTAACTAACAAATATAATGTCATACAGGAAAGTGTTATGAGGATGAAACATATACATACCTCAAATGTAAGTACATAAGCTACAATTTTCGTGCTTAACACTGTGCTGTAAATGTATTAGGTAAGGGAACGGATTGTGGTATTTTTAGTGTAAAACTATTAGGTTTTCTAATTGTAAATACCTCTAATCTAGACACACGGCAGTGTGTCCGCCAAGTTCGAGCAAAAAAAAGCGACACACCGGCCGTGGGTTATATTCAGGGCTTGAAATACCGGTATTTTTCGGAACCGGTACCGTGGCTTCGAACCAGGAACCGGTATATGAATTGGCACCGGTTCCGTGGTACCGGTATCCAGGGATCGAATTACAGGTATTTTTCGGAACCGGTATCGTGGCTTCGAACCAGGAACCGGTATATGACTTGGTACCGGTTCCGTGGTACCGGTATCCAGGGATCGAATTACAGGTATTTTCCGGAACCGGTATTGAGGCTTTGAACTATAAACCGGTATAAGACTTGGTACCGGTTCCGAGGTACCGGTATTCAGGGCTTGAATTACAGGTATTTAATGGGAACCGGTATTGTGGCCTTGAACCGTAAACCTTGGTACCGGTTCCGTATCACGCATAGGTACCGGTATTACTTGTCGGCGCGTATTAAAGGATTTGTTCTCTCTCTCTGACTCGTGGCGTCGACTTTGTCCGCTCGGCGCTCGCTCACTCGCTGCGTTCATTTGTTTCGTTCGTCAGTTAGTGATCGAACTTATGTTTATTTGTACGTGCGGAAAACCTGGACTCCCATATTGGACCCCCCAAATAACAGGGATTAGTATGTTTTTAAAGGTTTTTATTTAGTTTCACCTGTCCGTTGCCCATGGTCCAAATGACCAACTTCCCGATTTCCGATTGAGCAGAAATTTTTCACGCATATGTATATCGAGTGACAATGCAATATTTTGATAATATAAAATAATGTCCATTTAGAAATCCAAGATGGCGGTCAAACACTTTTTTGGTAAAAATCGTTATGGTAGTCATTTTCGATTAATTCAGGGGTGTAGATTTCGAAAGTAATATCCGTTTTAAAATCAAAGATGGCGGAAATGGACAATTTTGTCAAAATCGTCATGGTAGTAATTTTCGACTAATTTGGGTGTGCAGATTTCGAAAATAATGTCTATTTTGAAATTCAAGAGGGCGGTTATACACTTTTTTGGTAAAAATCGTTAAATTGAAAATAAAGACCGTTTTAAAATCCAAGATGGCGGAAATGGATAATTTTGTCAAAATCGTCATGGTAGTCATTTTCGACTAATTAGGGTGTGCAGATTTCGAAAATGATGTCTATTTTGAAATCCAAGACCGCGGTCATACACTTTTTTGGTAAAAGTCATCATGTTAGTCGTTTCCGGTTAATTCAGGGGTGTAGATTTCGAAAATAAGGACCGTTTTAAAATCAAAGATGGCGGAAACGGGCAAAATTTTCAAAATCGTCATGGTAGTCATTTCCGACTAATTCGGGTGTGCAGATTTCGAAAATAATGTCTATTTTTAAATCCAAGATGGCGGTCATACACATTTTTAGTAAAAATCGTCATGGTAGTCATTTTCTATTAATTCAGGGATGTAAATTTCGAAAATAAAGACAATTTTAAAATCCAAGATGGCGGAAATGGATAATTTTGTCAAAATTGTCATGGTAGTCATTTTCGACTAATTAGGGTGTGCAGATTTCGAAAATGATGTCTATTTTGAAATCCAAGACCGCGGTCATACACTTTTTTGGTAAAAGTCATAATGTTAGTCGTTTCTGATTAATTCAGGGGTGTAGATTTCGAAAATAAAGGACCGTTTTAAAATCAAAGATGGCGGAAACGGGCAAAATTTTCAAAATCGTCATGGCTGTCATTTCCGACTAATTCGGGTGTGCAGATTTCGAAAATAATGTCTATTTTTAAATCCAAGATGGCGGTCATACACATTTTTAGTAAAAATCGTCATGGTAGTCATTTTCTATTAATTCAGGGATGTAGATTTCGAAAATAAAGACCGTTTTAAAATCAAAGATGGCGGAAACGGGCAAAATTTTCAAAATCGTCATGGTAGTCATTTTCGACTAATTCGGGTGTGCAGATTTCGAAAATAATGTCTATTTTTAAATCCAAGATGGCGGTCATACACATTTTTAGTAAAAATCGTCATGGTAGTCATTTTCTATTAATTCAGGGATGTAGATTTCGAAAATAAAGACCGTTTTAAAATCAAAGATGGCGGAAACGGGCAAAATTTTCAAAATCGTCATGGTAGTCATTTTCGACTAATTCGGGTGTGCAGATTTCGAAAATAATGTCTATTTTTAAATCCAAGATAGCGGTCATACACATTTTTAGTAAAAATCGTCATGGTAGTAATTTTCTATTAATTCAGGGATGTAGATTTCGAAAATAAAGTCAATTTTAAAATCCAAGATGGCGTAAATGGATAATTTTGTCAAAATCGTCATGGTAGTCATTTTCGACTAATTAAGGTGTGCAGATTTCGAAAATGATGTCTATTTTGAAATCCAAGACCGCGGTCATACACTTTATTGGTAAAACTCATTATGTTAGTCGTTTCCGATTAATTCAGGGGTGTAGATGTCGAAAATAAGGACCGTTTTAAAATCAAAGATGGCGGAAACAGGCAAAATTTTCAAAATCGTCATGGTAGTCATTTCCGACTAATTCGGGTGTGCAGATTTCGAAAATAATGTCTATTTTTAAATCCAAGATGGCGGTCATACACATTTTTAGTAAAAATCGTCATGGTAGTCATTTTCTATTAATTCAGGGATGTAGATTTCGAAAATAAAGACCGTTTTAAAATCAAAGATGGCGGAAACGGGCAAAATTTTCAAAATCGTCATGGTAGTCATTTCCGACTAATTCGGGTGTGCAGATTTCGAAAATAATGTCTATTTTTAAATCCCAAGATGGCGGTCATACACATTTTTAGTAAAAATTGTCATGGTAGTCATTTTCTATTAATTCAGGGATGTAGATTTCGAAAATAAAGTCAATTTTAAAATCCAAGATGGCGGAAATGGATAATTTTGTCAAACTCGTCATGGTAGTCATTTTCGACTAATTAGGGTGTGCAGATTTCGAAAATGATGTCTATTTTGAAATCCAAGACCGCGGTCATACACTTTTTTGGTAAAAGTCATCATGTTAGTCGTTTCCGGTTAATTCAGGGGTGTAGTTTTCGAAAATAAGGACCGTTTTAAAATCAAAGATGGCGGAAACGGGCAAAATTTTCAAAATCGTCATGGTAGTTATTTCCGACTAATTCGGGTGTGCAGATTTCGAAAATAATGTCTATTTTTAAATCCAAGATGGCGGTCATACACATTTTTAGTAAAAATCGTCATGGTAGTCATTTTCTATTAATTCAGGGATGTATATTTCGAAAATAAAGACAATTTTAAAATCCAAGATGGCGGAAATGGATACTTTTGTCAAAATTGTCATGGTAGTCATTTTCGACTAATTAGGGTGTGCAGATTTCGAAAATGATGTCTATTTTGAAATCCAAGACCGCGGTCATACACTTTTTTGGTAAAAGTCATAATGTTAGTCGTTTCTGATTAATTCAGGGGTGTAGATTTCGAAAATATTTAAAATCAAAGATGGCGGAAACGGGCAAAATTTTCAAAATCGTCATGGTAGTCATTTCCGACTAATTCGGGTGTGCAGATTTCGAAAATAATGTCTATTTTTAAATCCAAGATGGCGGTCTTACACATTTTTAGTAAAAATCGTCATGGTAATCATTTCCTATTAATTCAGGGATGTAGATTACGAAAATAAGGGCCGTTTAAAAATCAAAGATGGCGGAAATGGATAATTTTGTCAAAATCGTCATGGTAGTCATTTTCGACTAATTAGGGTGTGCAGATTTCGAAAATGATGTCCATTTTGAAATCCAAGACCGCGGTCATACACTTTATTGGTAAAACTCATTATGTTAGTCGTTTCCGATTAATTCAGGGGTGTAGATTACGAAAATAAGGGCCGTTTAAAAATCAAAGATGGCGGAAACGGGCAAAATTTTCAAAATCGTCATGGTAGTCATTTCCGACTAATTCGGGTGTGCGGACTTCGAAAATAATGTCTATTTTTAAATCCAAGATGGCGGTCATACACATTTTTATTAAAAATCGTCATGGTAGTCATTTCCTATTAATTCAGGGATGTAGATTTCGAAAATAAAGACCGTTTTAAAATCAAAGATGGCGGATACGGGCAAAATTTTCAAAATCGTCATGGTAGTCATTCCCGACTAATTCGGGTGTGCAGATTTCGAAAATAATGTCTATTTTTAAATCCAAGATGGCGGTCATACACATTTTTAGTAAAAATCGTCATGGTAGTCATTTTCTATTAATTCAGGGATGTAGATTTCGAAAATAAAGTCAATTTTAAAATCCAAGATGGCGGAAATGGATAATTTTGTCAAACTCGTCATGGTAGTTATTTTCGACTAATTAGGGTGTGCAGATTTCGAAAATGATGTCCATTTTGAAATCCAAGACCGCGGTCATACACTTTATTGGTAAAACTCATTATGTTAGTCGTTTCCGATTAATTCAGGGGTGTAGATTACGAAAATAAGGGCCGTTTAAAAATCAAAGATGGCGGAAACGGGCAAAATTTTCAAAATCGTCATGGTAGTCATTTCCGACTAATTCGGGTGTGCAGACTTCGAAAATAATGTCTATTTTTAAATCCAAGATGGCGGTCATACACATTTTTATTAAAAATCGTCATGGTAGTCATTTCCTATTAATTCAGGGATGTAGATTTCGAAAATAAAGACCGTTTTAAAATCAAAGATGGCGGATACGGGCAAAATTTTCAAAATCGTCATGGTAGTCATTTCCGACTAATTCGGGTGTGCAGATTTCGAAAATAATGTCTATTTTTAAATCCAAGATGGCGGTCTTACACATTTTTAGTAAAAATCGTCATGGTAGTCATTTTCTATTAATCCAGGGATGTAGATTTCGAAAATAAAGACAATTTTAAAATCCAAGATGGCGGAAATGGATAATTTTGTCAAAATCGTCATGGTAGTCATTTTCAACTAATTAGGGTGTGCAGATTTCGAAAATGATGTCTATTTTGAAATCCAAGACCGCGGTCATACACTGTTTGGTAAAAGTCATCATGTTAGTCGTTTCCGATTAATTTAGGGGTTTAGATTTCGAAAATAAGGACCGTTTTAAAATCAAAGTTGGCGGAAACGGGCAAAATTTTCAAAATCGTCATGGTAGTCATTTCCGACTAATTCGGGTGTGCAGATTTCGAAAATAATGTCAATTTTTAAATCCAAGATGGCGGTCATACACATTTTTAGTAAAAATCGTCATGGTAGTCATTTTCTATTAATTCAGGGATGTAGATTTCGAAAATAAAGACAATTTTAAAATCCAAGATGGCGGAAATGGATAATTTTGTCAAAATCGTCATGGTAGTCGTTTTCGACCAACTAGGGTGTGCAGTTTTCGAAAATCATGTCTATTTTGAAATCCAAGACCGCGGTCATACACTTTTTTGGTAAAACTCATTATGTTAGTCGTTTCCCATTAATTCAGGGGTGTAGATTTCGAAAATAAGGGCCGTTTTAAAATCCAAGATGGCGGTACACATTTTTAGAAAAATCGTCATGGTAGTCATTTTCTATTAATTAAGGGATGAAGACTTCGAAAATAAGGACTGTTTTAAAATCGAAGATGGCGGAAATGAAAAAAATTGTATATAATATTTTAAAACAAAAATTATTTTCTAAATCTACACACGTGAATTAGTAAAAATAATAATAATAAATAATAAGAAAAGCTTTATTGTACATATAGACATCTTGTTACGTAATAGTTACACGACAGGATTTTTGTACAGACAAGTCGGTGTGGAGTGGTCAAACTTTCGACCCCTAGACTAGGTAAAAAACCTGTGCCTTAGGGGGTTGAGTTCTTCGAGGTTCAATGTCATAACACTCATAACAATTTGAGTTTGGTGGAAAATGACTACTATGACCATTTTTACAATAATTGTCCTTTAACACCCATCTTGGATCTCAAATCGGTCCTTATATCGAAATCTACACCCCTCAATTAATCACAAGCGACTACCATAAAATTGTTTTCGAAAAAAGTGTATGGCCGCCATCTTGGATTTTAAAACATACAATATTTTCGAAATCTACACAGTACACATCCAAATGAGACAAAAAAGACTATCATGACGATTTTAATAAAATTGTCCATTTCAGACATCTTCAATTTTAAAACGGTATTTATTTTCGAAATTTAAATCCCCAAATTAATCTAAAACGACACTCATTAGATTTTCACCAAATAAGTGTGCGAGAGCTAACTTGGACAAAATTATCCATTTTCACCATCTTGGATTTTAAAACGGTCTTTATTTTCGAAATCTACTTCCCTGAATTAATCGAAAATGACTACCATAACGATTTTTACTAGTGATGCGCCGAATATACACTTTACCGAATACCAATATTCGGCCGAACATTCGGTTCAGATCTTACCGAACCGAATATTCGGCCGAATTATTCGGTAAAACTAAACAGGTTTATGCACGTCCGCGCGGCTCGCTGAGCGCGAATTCGACCCCTCCCGCTCGCCCATATTGCTAGTAAAATAATATGTGTATGCGACCTTGGCATTGTCAATGTCAACATTTGCAATAGTTATTAATAGTGAATTGATGATAGACGTTGATATGGTGATGAACTGAATAATTAAGCTTACTAAAATCAAGTATCCTTATTTTATTATATGCCTAATAAAATCTATACTAATATTATAAATGGGAAAGTGTGTGTGTTTGTTTGTTTGTTTGTCCGTGTTTCACGGCAAAACGGGGCGACGAATTGACGTTTTAAGTGGAGATAGTTGAAGGGATGGAGAGTGACATAGGCTACTTTTTGTCTCTTTCTAACCCCCCACTTCCCTAAAATGGGGGGTGGAAGTTTGAATGGAGCATTACGGGGGGCAAAGGGGAACCGTGTTACCCCGAATTTAACGCGAGCGAAGCTGTGGGCAAAAGCTAGTAAATAATAGCAGTAAATATATACCTTAACTTTTAAGAGCGATAAATACTATGAATGATTTATTTATTATTAGATAAATATCATGTTTATTCGGTAAATATTCGGCAGTTTTACCGAATAATTCGGCCGAATACCGAGCATTGAAAAACATGCCGAATATGCCGAATACCGAATAATTACCGAATATTCGGCGCATCTCTAATTTTTACCAAAAAACTGTTTGACCGCCATCTTGGATTTCTAAAGAGACATTATTTTCGAAATCTGCACACCAGAATTAGTCGAAAATGACTACCATGACGATTTTGACAAAATTATCCATTTCCGCCATCTTGGATTTTAAAATTGTCTTTATTTTCGAAATCTACATCCCTGAATTAATAGAAAATGACTACCATGACGATTTTTACTAAAATGTGTATGACCGCCATCTTGGATTTAAATATAGACATTATTTTCGAAATCTGCACACCCGAATTAGTCGGAAATGACTACCATGACGATTTTGAAAATTTTGCCCGTTTCCGCCAACTTTGATTTTAAAACGGTCCTTATTTTCGAAATCTACACCCCTGAATTAATCGGAAACGACTAACATGATGACTTTTACCAAAAAAGTGTATGACCGCGGTCTTGGATTTCAAAATAGACATCATTTTCGAAATCTGCACACCCTAATTAGTCGAAAATGACTACCATGACGATTTTGACAAAATTATGCATTTCCGCCATCTTGGATTTTCAAATTGTCTTTATTTTCGAAATCTACATCCCTGAATTTATAGAAAATGACTACCATGACGATTTTTACTAAAATGTGTATGACCGCCATCTTGGATTTAAATATAGACATTATTTTCGAAATCTGCACACCCGAATTAGTCGGAAATGACTACCATGACGATTTTGAAAATTTTGCCCGTTTCCGCCAACTTTGATTTTAAAACGGTCCTTATTTTCGAAATCTACACCCCTGAATTAATCGGAAACGACTAACATGATGACTTTTACCAAAAAAGTGTATGACCGCGGTCTTGGATTTTAAAATAGACATCATTTTCGAAATCTGCACACCCTAATTAGTCGAAAATGACTACCATGACGATTTTGACAAAATTATCCATTTCCGCCATCTTGGATTTTAAAATTGTCTTTATTTTCGAAATCTACATCCCTGAATTAATAGAAAATGACTACCATGACGATTTTTACTAAAATGTGTATGACCGCCATTTTGGATTTAAAAATAGACATTATTTTCAAAATCTGCACACCCGAATTAGTCGGAAATGACTACCATGACGATTTTGAAAATTTTGTCCGTTTCCGCCATCTTTGATTTTAAAACGGTCCTTATTTTCGAAATCTACACCCCTGAATTAATCGGAAACGACTAACATGATGACTTTTACCAAAAAAGTGTATGACCGCGGTCTTGGATTTCAAAATAGACATCATTTTCGAAATCTGCACACCCTAATTAGTCGAAAATGACTACCATGACGATTTTGACAAAATTATCCATTTCCGCCATCTTGGATTTTAAAATTGTCTTTATTTTCGAAATCTACATCCCTGAATTAATAGAAAATGACTACCATGACGATTTTTACTAAAATGTGTATGACCGCCATCTTGGATTTAAAAATAGACATTATTTTCGAAATCTGCACACCCGAATTAGTCGGAAATGACTACCATGACGATTTTGAAAATTTTGCCCGTTTCCGCCGTCTTTGATTTTAAAACGGTCCTTATTTTCGAAATCTACACCCCTGAATTAATCGGAAACGACTAACATGATGACTTTTACCAAAAAAGTGTATGACCGCGGTCTTGGATTTCAAAATAGACATCATTTTCGAAATCTGCACACCCTAATTAGTCGAAAATGACTACCATGACGATTTTGACAAAATTATCCATTTCCGCCATCTTGGATTTTAAAATTGTGTTTATTTTCGAAATCTACATCCCTGAATTAATAAAAAATGACTACCATGACGATTTTTACTAAAAATGTGTATGGCCGCCATCTTAGATTTAAAAATAGACATTGTTTTCGAAATCTGCACACCCTAATTAGTCGAAAATGACTACCATGACGATTTTGACAAAATTATCCATTTCCGCCATCTTGCATTTTAAAATTGTCTTTATTTTCGAAATCTACATCCCTGAATTAATGGAAAATGATTACCATGACGATTTTTACTAAAAATGTGTATGACCGCCATCTTGGATTTAAAAATAGACATTATTTTCGAAATCTGCACACCCGAATTAGTTGGAAATGACTACCATGACGATTTCGACAAAATTTTTCGTTTCCGCCATCTTTAATTTTAAAACGGTCCTTATTTTCGAAATCTACACACCCCAATTAGTCGAAAATGACTACAATGATGATTTTGACAAAATTGTCCATTTCCGCCATCTTTGATTTTTAAAACGGATATTATTTTCGAAATCTACACCCCTGAATTAATAAAAAATTGATAACCTCCCCCTTCGAAATCTTGAAGTCGGTTGAAAAGGAAATGCGCGAACTACTGTAAATAATATTTAAATCACTATAACACTGTGCCTATAATATTTGAAGAGTTCCCTCGATTCCTCCAGGTTCCCATCTTCAGGTCCTGACGTGGTCACAATGGGACCAAATGTGAAGTATACTCTTTCAAACAAAAAAATAATTTTTCAAATCGGTCCAGCCATCTTCGAATAATTGGTGAACATACAAAAAAAAACCAAGATCCCGACGAATTGAGAACCTCCTCCTTCGAAATCTTGAAGTCGGTTGATAAATACACAACAATGAACTTCCACTTTCCGCCGTGTGTTCAATTCGAACTGAATCACCGCGCATCGCTGATTCGCCTGGCATGCTGGCAACGCGCAGCGCAGCGCCGCGTTCGTTTGTAGTGTAGGTATGTTACGCACCGAATATGCGTACCGCACTAAACGACAACGTCGCGTACACGTGGAAGAACCTTTATAGAGAACCGGTATTTTTTGGTGCTAATTCCGGTATTTGTTCTTTACCGGTTCTGCGGAACCGAAATGAAAAAAACTCATAAATATGGAACAGGTACCTTCGGTACCGGTTTCAAGCCAGGAACCTTTATAGAGAACCGATATTTTTCACTGCTAGTACCGGTATTTTTTCTTTACCGGTACTCTGGAACCGAAATGAAAAGAACCTATAAATACCGGTATGTAACCGGTATTTTTGGTACCGGTTCCAAGCCCTGGTTATATTACACGAACCATTTCGGGCCAATTTCGACCACCCTATAACTCAAAACATATTTTATCTACGCATATGAAATTTCGAGTGTCTGTTGACATCCCCTTAATTGTCTAGAATACAAAATTTCATTATTCTACCTATAGCAGTTCTTGAGATATTGACGTCAGAAAATCGCTATTTTTACTATACACTCACTGACTCACTGACTCACTCACTGATTCACTGACTCATCAAAAACCTAGACCACTTCCAATGGTCGTACTGACTTGAAATTTGGCATGGAGATAGGTCTTAAGGTCAAAGTAAAGGGAAAAATCTAAAAACGGCCAAGTGTGAGTCAGTTTTAAAAATAGCGAAGGTGTAACTTTGTTCTACTATGAAGTCATAATGAACTAAATGGGTATATCTTCCAATGGTCGTACCGAACTGAAATTTGGCTCGAAGGTTTGTCTTTAGGTCGCAATAAAGTAAAAATCTGAAAACGGCCAAGTGTGAGTCAGTTTCGAAAACAACGAATGTGTAATTTTGTTCTACTATAAGTAGGTATGGAGTGGAAATGAGATAAGACTTATTTAAATTTAGATACATACCAATTTAAGACAATACATGTTTGTTATTCAATCAAATACAAACACTGAAAACATTGAAAAAAAAAACCTAGTAGTTAGCACCTAGATGTCGCTTACGGCTGCTATAAAGTCGATGTAAAAATAAATGCAAAAAGATGATTGAAGGCATTGAGAATTTCGTCAACTCAGTAACTGAACCCATAGCTTAATTGGTAAAGCGATCGAGCCCCGGTAAGGCGTATCGATGCGAGGTTCAAATCCTGCTGGGTTGATTATTTTTTCAATGTTTTCAGTGTTTGTATTTGATTGAATAACATACTATTGTATGAGTGGAATGCCCCACTTTAAAAAAACATGTAAAATAATTACAATACATGTTTGTCTTAAAGACAAGAACAATAAAATTGTTCACCACTCTGTGTGTGTCTGTTGCGGGAACCGAACCGAAAAGACTATTTTTTCTCGCATAGTCTAAATAATTTCAAATTTTACAACTAATAAAATCGCAGATTCAAGAACATGGAAATCATATATACTCTAAGATGGAATTATATATACTACTGCCCATCTCACCCTCCGATACGCCACGGGATGAGATGGGATGGTCCACTTCTAGGGCTACATAATAGGCCACCAATTATAATACCTACTGGTAGGTAGGTATTACCAAGTTATTAATTATCTATGTAGGTAGCGTACTTATAAACAGTATAAAGTACGTTATTGATGTATGTAATTATATGTAAGTAGGTACATTTTATAGGTGTAGGGAGCCAGTTTATTTGTAAAAATCACCTATAAATAAATAGTAAAATAGGATTTATCATAGATTATAGGTACTCGCAATGCCCGATCGATCCCGAAATCCCGATATATGTATGTATAGTGATACTAGATAAAAATTCCGTTCCCCGCCTCGCGCACCCTCCGTCGCTGCCTACACTCGTCCGCCGCGCTCGCGCCGTCCGTGATAAAAAAATAATAAAGAACCTACACCTAACAAAAATAAATGAAATTCCATCAAAAACATAAATGTGAAAGGCTGCCAAGTTCGATACTATGGGAATGCTTCGCCTATAAAAGAAGAGAGATCTGAATAAGTACCAAGTTCCATAAAAATACCTCAAATCATAAATAGTTATAGGAATGCACACTTGATTTCCAGCAGTTTTTAAGGTACATTTTGAATAAGTATCACGTTACATAGAAATACCTAAAATTATAATAGTCAGAGAAACGCACACCGGTTTTTTTAGCAGTTTCCTGATAACATTTATTATTTTCAGTACTTTTTAATGATGTTACTTGGCAAGTTTTCACACACCACCCACCTTTTCAATGCAATGAATCGACACCTTTGGACTGCAATGTGTCAAGTATATAATTTTCTATTAAAACTTGCCAAGTTACATCATTAAAAAGTACTGAAAATAATAAATGTTATCAGGAAACTGCTAAAAAAACCGGTGTGCGTTTCTCTGACTATTATAATTTTAGGTATTTCTATGTAACGTGATACTTATTCAAAATGTACCTTAAAAACTGCTGGAAATCAAGTGTGCATTCCTATAACTATTTATGATGTGAGGTATTTTTATGGAACTTGGTACTTATTCAGATCTCACTTTTATAGGCGAAGCATTCCCATAGTATCGAACTTGGCAGCCTTTCACATTTATGTTTTTGATGGGTCATAATTATTCTAATTGTAATTGCAAATGGACTTACTGTCTCTTGGAATTAAGTCCGCCTTTTGTTACTGTATGGTTACTGTATATTTTACTGTGCAATTAAGTATTAATATAATAAAATAATAAATACTTAAATAAAAAGTTGACGTCATACAGTGGCCGATACCTTCCCTCGTGTCAACCCTAAGGATCACAAAGCACTGCTTCCCTGTTAGCCTACGTTGCCGAAATATGCTAATGTGTTTTTCTAGTATAGGTGCCTCGCTCGTTGGAATTACAAATTTTCTGAGTTGTTTTACATTTTAACACTATAGGCTTAGACTGTCATCACTGTTAGACACGGCTTTAAAAATAAGAGGATTTGGTAAATTGAACTTCATAAGATGGATTAGGCCTTGGCAGCAGGCACATGTTGAGAACTTTGCCCGGTCACGCTTTTAGAAAAGGGTTAATGCATTCAAACGAAAAAGCTTATAGTGTTATTTTTTTAAAGCTTTCTATATTAATCCTATACGAAATCAGCTATCCAAAGTATCCAAACTGACAAACAAGCTGTCAAGTGATCATTTAAAGCCTGTACCGATTGTATTTTTACAAGAACACATTTGGATAAAAAACTGTTAAAATTACCAAATGATTTCATCTGTAGCTATTTTACTTATACAACCCTTGCCTAATGATTTATATCGAAATCACCAAAATTTTACACGTACATATTAAACATACCCACCCTAATGCAAAAATTAAGACAATATTTTTTGTGCAACTCGCAGTCGATTTGCATCTGGTATTTTGTATTTGCATGAGAATTTGTCAAAACATATTGAGATGGAACTATAGTTAGAATGAGAGGTCAGCTCTTAAGTCAAAACGATTGTGTTGATCGATCGAGGAGCATTTTTAACCTACTTCAAAAAAAGGAGGTTCTCAGTTTGACCCGTATGTTTGTATGTATGTTTGTTCGCGATTATCTCGCGCTTTGCTGAACCGATTTTAATGCAGTTTTCAAAAAGTTTTTGTTACATTCTAAACAAGGTTTAGTATAAAATAAGGCGTTGTTCATTGATTACGTAAGACTTTTTTTCCAGAGACACCCTTCCGCCCCTACGTAAGAAAAATAATAATAATAATGCTCTCTGCAGTAGAAGTAAGACATGGTCAATTCCCCTCCCCCCCTAAATCGTGTTACTTAATAAATGAATACGTAATTACACTTTTAGTTGTCTTTGTCTTAGCGAGGGCACTGCCGTGCCTCCAGATTAAAAAAGTATAAAGTATGCTTAAAATAATAGTATTGGGACGACAAGAGAGGCCACCTCAGCAGTAGTCGTGTAATTTTAATAAATAGTAAATTTAGATTTTTTTTAATTTTACCTTTTAGTCCACAGAAATATATTTCATCAAATTTATTAAAACAGGTGCTTATTAATTCTATTTAACCATATATATTAAAAATCTATTTTTTTAATTAAAAAATACTGTATTCTTAATCGGGAAAATTTGTATTACATGGCAACACTCGTCTGGACACACACATTCAAACCAGCCGCCATCTTGCGTCACAGTTTGTTGTACAGCCATGCTCCGTCCTTTTAATTTATTCGTCCAAGCTTGTACGACTACTAGGTACTCAATTTTACATTTTATGTAACAATAAATTTTCGCTCTCCTCTTTGGCTATTGCTAGGGTTGCCATAATTATTGGGAACTGATACGTGAATTATTAGTGCCAAACAAATAAAAACTGAAAATTGAGGTAATAACGGTTTACTATAATAAATAAAATTCACTTGCTCCCTTCATCCCCCTAAATTCAAAATTAGCGGTTAAGGACTGAGACGACTGAGTACATTGTTAAAACCGACATTTTTTATACTTATTCCGAAAAGCTTTCTACGGATGTGTTTCCAAGAAAGACACGTTTTCCTCATTTCGACGACCGAGGTGATCCCACAAGTGTTCCGTAAACCAAGATTGGTACAAAATACAAATGTGCAAAATACAGTGAAAAACTATAACAAAAAAAATACTCCAATCATAAGAGACAAATAGGAAACCAGTTTAATTACTGTTGAGTAGAACCACCAGGAAGAGGTTTCTTCGCCCAGTCTTATTTTGACGTACATTTTACTTATTGATTACAGTTATGTTTTTTTTTTGTAAATTTAGTCAGTAGTCAGTTCGACTTCTATTACCAACTCAAGGATTCATTTTAGAGACATCCAGCTGACGGCATCGAATTTTTGTAATGATTGTTACTATTTCATCATTGTGGCACTCTTTGGGGGAGGCCTATGTTCAGCAGTGGACGTCTTTCGGCTGATATGATGATGATGATGATGATGTAACTATTTATGTATGTATTTCTACAGCTGCATTGAAAAAACGGGACAAGTAACAATACGGGACGCGATACTAAAATACGGTGACGGTCCCGTATATACGGGACGTATGGCAACCCTAGCTATTGCAGATATTTCATCAACAATAATATAAGTTTCACCCTATAAAACCCTGTATTTCAAACATATTAACACAAACATATGCAGTCGTCATTTAATCAAATATTCGTAATACTTATAAACTATTAGGTAAAATACTAAAAAAAAATTAACGGAAAAATGGTATTCAGGGAAAATTTAATTATGCGAACCTCTTACTTATTTCAAAGTTCGTTTATCTGCGTCTCTTTCACACCAATGAAGAAAGAGAGACAAAGAGCAATAAAGAGATTTTCGATGTTTGCTGTTTTCCTTCCTGACCGCGCGGCAAAAGTAACTTGTCAGTGGTTAACTTTTTAATTAGTTTTTAGTGTTTCGTACCAATACTTGGTTTACGAAACACTTATGGAATCACTCCGGTCGCCGAAATCGGTAAAACGCGTCTTTCTCGGAAACGGTTTAACGTAGAAAGCTGAAATTTGGAATAGATATAGAAAATGTCGACTGTAACAAGGTACCGAGGCTTAAACTGCTTAAATTTAATTTTATTAGGAATTTTAGGGGGATAAAGGGGGAAAGTGAATTTTATTTTTCATTTGTAAGAATCGTGTGGGGTACCAATAGAAAACCTGCAAAAAGTTAGGACAGCTGACTGATTTTGACTTCATTTTACGAGCAGTAGTTTTGATAAAAAACGTATTTGAATAAGTATGCAGTTTTTCAAACAAAAATTACGGCTCTGTCCCCGCATTTTTTTCAGAAACTATAGCTAACTAGGAACTGAGAACTGAACAGTCCACTAAACAGACCCTGCAGTAGACCTATCTTTAATAGTTTTCAGACCACGGATTGACCTTAGGTTACTATAGGACTCGATATGTACCTACAGTCAATTTACAGTGGTAATTTCCTATGATTTATATATTAAAAGCATAAGATAAAAATAGTACATACAAAATTAAACTTTACTCAACGGTCAAGTGTAAATATCGAACGAGCCTTCCTACCCAACAAGGATGATATAGATATGGATGGACAATACCCATACAAAATCGCGTTCTCTTTTCAGGTTAAAGCACTAGCGTCATCTATCGGTCACACCAGACACTAAATCCTAGTTTCTAATACTTTGTTCGTCGCTTAACGCTGACAGAATAACTCGACACCAGACTCGACAGATGGCGCTGTGGCACTTCGTACCGAAAACAGACGTATAGACTGAAGGTTCAAGGAACGCGATTTTGTATAGGCATCAAGGATGATTAAGACATGGATTGACAATGCCTATACAAAATCGCGTTCAGGTTATACGTCTGTTTTCGGTACACAGTGCTGCTAGTGCCTTAACCTCAAAAGAGAACGCGATTTTGTATGGGTATTGTCCATCCATATCTATTTCATCCTTGCTACCCAAGGAAAATTATTTTGAAGTTTGTCGAACAAATTTAAATATAGAACTCCATACTTCGTCGCTGTTTTCTTGTTTTTATGAGATAGTAGATAACATAAGTTTAAATTTCGAACAGCAAGCAACGCACGGCGTCGGCACAGATATCTCAAAGAACAGATCAGCAGTAATAAGCCAGACGTTTTTTCATATAGTTGTCTCTTTGGTTATTTATGGTTAACCAAGATGAGTTAGAATGGGACAGATAGTACGAGCTTTTTCGGCTGTTAACGAATTGTCTCGATTTAAAACTTAACCAAACTGTCAAATTAACCTAGACGTCAAACACAAAATTGTAGCAAAAGACGGTTTCTTGCAAGTTATCGTGCTATTTCTGAAAATTAAGCTGTATAAATTGAATATTCATTATTTATGTGTAGGCAGAAATGTCGTGCATAGTTCCATACCGCCGGAGGTGGTTCAAATCAGCGAAGAAGTCCGGAGAAAATACCAGTTTTCATCGGTAAGAAACTATTGTTTTTATTTCAAAATTTTCAAACACATTATTGTAATATAATAGTCTCGGATAACTGCACATGCTGGATACTATAAAATAAGAACCCTTTGCGTAGTTCCAAGTTGATTTTATTGAGATTTATTGGTAAAATTCAATTTTAGTAAACAACGCTAGTGTTTTAACTAAATGGAAATAATTATGTCGATATTTTATCGATATTAAATATTTATATAGGCATACACAAAATATTATTATATTAAATTATTGTTTACATAATTAATTGTCAATTGTTCAGGTTTCCGGAATATAATATATTGCGTCTAAAATGGATTGACGCCGTAGGGCTTAATAATTAGACGCCGAACAAACATCAAAGGATTTGCTCGTAACATTTTAAAAATGACTGTTTTTTTACTACTTGCAATGGACAAATATTGTTGCCAAATGCAATACCTACAATATTTCAGAGGCCTCTCGAGGTAAGTTGAGAAAGCGCTTGTTTAAACCGGTGTTAGACAACGCAATATTTGCAATTTCTTGGCCCCACTTTGTCATGTACCCTGTCTCTCTCCATCCCTCCCTCAACTTTTATTACACGTCGCAATCTGACAGATTGTGCCCTTTCCGTAGAAATTGCAATGTTTTATATCGGTTTTATTTATTTTGCGACTACAGATCTCAGCAATCTCCTATGAGGCGGTGCCAGACATAGGAACATGATGCCGACCGCCGCGCTCGGTCGACCGTCTACAGTTCTGCATGCTTCAGCGCAGCGGACGGCAGAGTAGTACGACGCTATAAAATAGAACGAGACGAAGTTGATATGACCTTGGTTTCACATACCTATCTGAGTTAACGCAATAAAAATATATTTATGACATACTTTGACACACTTAAGGGAATCAAAATCATGAAATTGGGCACGAAGCAATGTCTTATAGCACAAGTATAAGAAACCCAGACTTTCCAACCCAGAGAGGAAACTAGGCCTTATTAGGATTAGGTCTGGCTTCCTCACGATGTTTTAAAAAAATTGAGAAAATATATCGTTGTATTTTTTTTTACGAAAATTGTGTTGAAGAAAGTTATCTCCAAAAACTTGTTTCATAGGCAGATAAAAGTTTTTGATGTATTTTTTTCGATAGTAGGTACGGAACCCTCCATAATGCGTGGTCCGACACGCACTTGTTAATTTTTTATAACATTGGAATACCTCTTACGGATATCAACAGTAAATATCGATGTCGATATTTAGTAGAAAATTATCTTTCACTGCACTAGCTCTCGTCACGAAGTCATGAAAGGCTGAGACAATGACAGTTGAAGACCTGTCAGATAGCATGGTGTCTATATTTTTCTTACTTACTGATAAGTACATTAGTGAGAGCAGATCGGGAATATAGAAAAGTTCAACTTATAATTTCAGATCTGCTTTTCTCTGATATCTGTGGGCGTCGGTGACAAACGAATTCACTAATTATAGCCGTAATGAACCGTATTGGTAACAAAACAAGGCGGAGTTTAGTTTACTTATTTTTTTTGCAATTTATGAGATTTAGTTGTCAACTGACAGTATAGAGTATACCCTTAGAGAATTCAACCAACCGGAGTCACCATTGATAGGCGTTCCCCTCTGCCAAAAACATATGACCAGTGGTCATACACTTGTGTGATAGGCAGACACTCATATGGGCACGTCTGTGCATATTGAGTGATCAGCACATCGATTAGATCTTGCGCCTCCACTTGATAAGGGATTTCCTCTCCTAAACACGTATTGGAATTATATATATAGCGTAAGAAACTTAGACATGAGGTCAGAGATTGTACGTACGTCCTACAACATTAAACACGTGGAAACCAAGAGTCCGAGTTTCTTCACCAAACCCCCATCCCGGCGCTCTGCCTATTTCATGGCGACCGTGACAGTGTGACAAAGGCGGAATGAAGTTCGGACCTAACGAGGCAAGCTGAGGAAGACGATCGTGGGTGGAGGATAGCAGTGTCAAGGGTCCGTGGACATCAGTAAGTTAAATTTTGAAATCTGATTGACTACTGAAGCAAGCTGGTTAATCTGTTGTTTGGAAATGGGAGGTCAGCAGTCCAAGGACAATGTCATCGTGACCGCGCCTAATAATAATACCGCATCTCTGGCGTCGTCGGCGAGCTGGGAGTTGACGGAGGTGCTAATGATTGCCGTTGTGGTGTATATGACTGCATACGCTTTATCCCGGGTGTGCGAGCGACTGAGGGCCCATCTGTACAGCAGCTGGGAGCAACAAGCGGCACGACGAGCCATTAGGGGTGAAGATGTTTGATTGGCTGTGTGGGCGTGTTTTTAGGTATTAATTTTATTAGTGTTATGACTGTGTTATTTTTATTATTGTGTATATTTTATGGCTAGCCTTGTCAGTTTATTAGATGAGTTACGGGTTGTAAGAGACAGTATCGTTAAATTAAGTAAGGTTGCACGTCGGACTGTGCAGGGTAACAACGAGTTATTGTTAGCGCGGAATATTAAAACTAAGTGTGATCTATTCGTTGAGGAGATATGTAAAAAAGATGTTGCAGCTGTGGATCTCGATATTGCTTTGAAGACTGCAGAAGATTTTGAGTGTTTATTTCTGGAAGTTCAGAGGCTAGTCACCTCGGAAGTAATATCAAAAAACCGGCCAAGTGCGAGTCGGACTCGCGCACCGAGGGTTCCGTACAAACCTGTAGGTATATAAGTAAAAGTTCACCCAATGCATTGACATTTGATTTTGTTACAGCTTAAAGGTATTATAGACCTGAGTATTTGATATGAATTTCAATTTAATACCTCTACGCGTTTAAGAGGAAAAAGGTAGTAAGTTTAAAATTTAAAAAAATATTTTTTGTACGATTTTATTAAAAATGTCTACTTTTCGTAATTTTTTTTGTCTGTGCTATATGAAGTTTCTTCGTGTCAAGTTTCAAGTTTCTGAGTTTACGGGAAGTAACCTTTAGGTTTTGACTTTTGAGTTTCTTGCGAGTACTCAGTTTCAAAATATGAGACTTAAATTGCTATTTCTTTTGATTGCGTTGACATAAAAGTTTAGTTTTGCTACATCTGAAAGGTCCTATAGCCCTGAGTAATTGACATGAATTTCAATTTAATACCTCTACGCGTTTACGAGGAAAAAGGTAGTAAGTTTAAAATTTAAAAAAAATAATTTTTTTTATGATTTTACTAAAAATATCTACTTTTTGTAATTTTTCCATTGTCTATGCTATATGACGTTGCTTCGTGCCAAATTTCAAGTTTCTGAGTTCACGGGAAGTACCCCGTAGGTTTTGCGAGTGCCGCAAAACTCTAAAATTGCAGCATAAACGACTGTATCTTTTGATTGCGTTGGCTTTTAAGTTTGATTTTTTCACAGCTCCAAGGGACAATAGACCTGAGTATTTGATATAAATTTGAGCTTGATACCTCCACGCGTTCCTGAGAAAAATGGTCTTGACAGACAGACAGACAGACAGACAGACAGACAGACAGACGGACAACAAAGTGATCCTATAAGGGTTCCGTTTTTTCCTTTCGAGGTACGGAACCCTAAAAATGGCGGATTTTGATTTAAAGACGGCTCTTTCGCTATTGCCTGTGGTAGATGTGGAGGAAGGTCAAATTAACCAATTAATCGATGGATTGCAATTTTATAGTAGTACATTGAAGGAAAAAGATCATCCCGTTTTAATAAATTTTGTTGTAAAAACGCGGTTGTCGAGTAAAGCGAAATTAAAGATTAAAAACCGGCCAAGAGCGTGTCGGGCCACGCTCAGTGTAGGGTTCCGTAGTTTTCCGTCCGTCACAGTAAGTGTCCCCACTTAAGAGTTAATAACACCGCCATGTAGGATATGATATGAGAGTTCCACTTACAGCGACATATATCGGCAAATTAAGTAAACTATTGCGCGCGAGCTTATAGTATGGAAGATGATTTTTATGGAATAATTCTTTATTGCGTGAACCGATTTTCACCGTTTTTACTTTATTTGAAAGCACGTCATTTCATTGTAATTTTGTACAAATTACAGGTACAATAAACACCTGCTTATACGGTTAAATTACAAACTTAGTTCAGAAATTATTTTGTAATTTTTTTTCAAAAACTATTCATCCTATCAAGTTCAAAATAATTTTCCTAGAAAGTTTTTATGAAGTTCTACTTTTGAGATTTTTTTCATATTTTTAAAACTTATGGTTCAAAAGTTAGAGGGGGGGGGGACGCATATTTTATTACTTCTGGAGCGATTATTTCCGAAAATATTTACATTATCGAAAAATGATTTTAGTAAACCCCTATTCATTTTTAAATACCTATCCAACAATCTATCACACGTTAGGGTTGAAATGAAAAAAAAATCACTCCCCACTTTACGTATAGGGGAGGTACCCTAATAGAAAAAAAAATTTCCACTTTTTATTTTACCACTTTGTCGGTGTGATTGATATACATATTAGTACCAAATTTCAGCTTTCTAGTGCTAACGGTCACTGAGATTATCCGCGGACGGACGGACGGACGGACGGGCAGACATGGCGAAACTATAAGGGTTCCTAGTTGACTACGGAACCCTAAAAATGAGTACTCGACCGTGCCGGATTTGGTTGGCGATATTAGGAAGTACTTGTTACCTAAAAAATCATATACTCTCATCCTGTCGCAGCTACAAAGGTGTACCCAGGGAAATAGGAGTATAGAAGTTTTTGGGAGTGAAATAGAGCAGTTATTTACTAATTTAACTATAGCTCAGGCAGATGGGAATTCGGTAGCGCACGATATTCTTAGGCCGATAAATGAAAAAACTGCAATTAGGCGTTTTGCGGAAGGCTTAAACAGTGACAGGATAGGGATAATTATAGCGTCCCGGGCTATTGAGTCGATTAGGGAAGCGATAACGGTAGCGGTGGATGAATCAGAGGTGATCCAAAAACCGGCGGCAAATTGTTTACAATTCTCCAGGCGGTTTTACAATCAAAATAGGGGTTATTCGGGTAATAATTATAGGGCGCGTTACGGTCACCGACCGGCGTATGTCAATAATAGCAACTATAAACATAATTCCGCACACCTCAGCTATAGTCGCAATACGGCTGGGCAAGGTCGGGGTCGGATAAATTTCCCGAGTCAGCGCGGAGCGGGCAATTTTGCTGAGTCGAACGCACGGAATGTCAATGTTGTTCAATCAACAGATGTAGCGAGTGACTCAGATAATCTTCATAACGAATCAGAGTTTTTTCGAGACTAACGGTGGATGTGTGGAAATATTGTCTTATGGGGCGAATAATCATGTAATTGTAAATTGTTTAGATAAGGAATTATCGTTACTGGTGGATACCGGGGCTAATGTGTCGATAATAAAATATAGTAGTATTGAGGGTTTTGGCTTACATATAATTCCGAATAGGTTAAGAATAAGAGGTGTATGTGGGAATTTGGTTTCCTTGGGATATGTGGAGTTAGAGTTGTTAGTAAGGGGTTATAGATTTTGTCATAGGTTTCATGTGTTTGTAGGACTTAAGTGTAAGAACGACGGTATTTTAGGTGAGGATTTTTTAATAAGGCATAAGTGTAATATTAATTATGAGGAACGTATTTTGAGCATGCAGCATATGTCGGGTATTAAATTGTCGTGTGGGTTAGGGCTAGGAACGGTACGCTCAATAGTTATTCCTAGCAGGTGTGAGATGGTTAAGTGGGTTTCGACGGATATGCAAGGGGAATGTGTTATTCCTTCGCAGGAAATTACTCCTGGTGTTTTTGTAGCCGGCTCAGTGGTGTCGGTCGAGAATGGGAGAATTCCAGTTCGGTTTTTGAATACACGGGATAGTGAGGTAGAGTTGAGTAGTTATTGTCCAAAGGTCGGTAGGTTGATGGATTATTTTGTGTGTTCTTTTGACTCACAGTAATCAAAGACAGTGAGCAGGGTTAAAGAACTTTTTGGGTTATTAAAACTTCGGTCTTACCTCGATGACGACAGTAGCGGAACATTGGAAAGAGTTTGTGCAAAGTATGCAGATATTTTTCACATGCCGGGGGATAAATTGTCAGTTTCCAATTTGTTCGATTATGAAATTAAATTGAAGAATGATGCTTCTCCTGTGTATGTTAAGCCATATAGGATTCCATTTGCACAGAAAAAGGAGGTGGAAAAACAAGTTGCGAAGTTATTGGATGAGGATATTATCGAGGAGTGTACAAGTGAATGGTCTTCCCCTCTATTGCTGTTACCGAAGAAGTTAGACAGTAGTGGTGAAAAGAAGTGGCGGATTGTCATTGATTATAGATTGTTAAATAAGAAAATAGTCGATGAGAAGTTTCCTTTACCGAACATGCAGGAGATTTTGGATTCGTTGTCGGGTTGTGTTTATTTTTCACACTTGGATTTAAGCTCGGGGTATTATCAAATGAGGTTGTCGCCAGATTGCAGAAAGTTCACGGCTTTTACAACAGATAAACAATATATGCTTAAAAGACTTCCCATGGGGTTGCGAAGTAGTCCTAGTGCATTTTCCAGGCTTATGGCTGTAGCGTTGTCAGGATTAACTTATGACGCGTGTTTTTTGTATTTAGATGACGTAATTGTTTTCGGGAAAAGTCTGCGTGAGCATAACGCTAACTTAGTTAAGGTTTTTGAGAGGTTTAGGGAAGTAAATTTAAAGCTAAATCCGTGTAAGTGTGTTTTCCTCAAAAAGGAGTTAAATTATTTAGGGCATGTAATAACACCTAGCGAGGTCCTGCCGGATAGTAGTAAAATTGAGGTGGTAAAAAAGTTCCCGGTGCCTAAAAATGCGGATGAGGTGCGGCAGTTTGTAGCTTTTGCTAATTTTTATAGAAGGTTCATTAGAAATTTCGGAGAGGTTGCGTATCCTTTAAACCGGTTGTGTAAAAAAGATGCTGAATTTGAGTGGTCAGTAGAGTGTGATAAGGCGTTTCAGAAATTAAAGACTTTGTTGGCATCTCCCCCCGTTTTGGATTATCCAGATATGTCAGATGAGAATGTGTTTCGTCTTCAAACGGATGCGTCGGGGGTAGCAATAGGGGCGATATTGTCGAATGGGAATAACAAGCCGGTAGCTTTCGCAAGTAGGCAGTTGAACAAGTCAGAAATTAATTATCCTACTATCCATAAAGAGCTATTGAGCATTGTATGGTCAATTAGGCATTTTCGTCCTTATTTGTACGGTAGGAGGTTTAAAATTTTAACAGACCATAAACCTTTGGTACATTTATTTAGCATGACGGACCCAAGTAGTAGGTTGACGAAGTTTAGGTTAACTTTGGAGGAGTATGATTTTGAGATTGAATACATTAAGGGCTCAGAAAATGTTACAGCAGATGCATTATCGAGGATCATCATAACATCGGATGAGTTGAAATCTTTGAATTCGGCGTTCGTTGGGGTAGTGACGCGTTCAATGACTCGAGGAGCGAACGTGTCGGACGGAATACGGGATTCAGGTTGTACGTCGTTAGAGCTGTGTCAGCCTAGGGTGGTAGATATCATAAAAGGGGCGGAAGGAGATACGGAATTAAAGATATGCTCCAGTAAGGAATTTAGGCAGGTGTCACAATTGAGTAAGGCATCGAAGAGAATCGATACCAGTTCTACTTCAGATAATGTTGTTTATAGGAACTCTACACTTTGCATAAACCAGGATTCTCTATTAACGAAGGCACGCATAGACGTATCGTTACGGGACTTGGTTGCACTGTGCAAAAATTTGAATTTAGTAGAGTTAGTGCTAATAAAAAATGACCTTAATAAAAAATATGTAAAAGTATTAACAGAAGTCTTCCGCGCGGGACAAGGAGAGTTACCAAGGTTATGCATAATACAAGGGAAGACTAGAGTAACCGATCGGGAGATGATTCGAGTCATTCTCAATGACTACCATATGTTACCGACTAGTGGGCTCGCTGGTGGTACGAGGATGGTTAACAGTATAAAAAAAAAGTACTATTGCCAGAACATGCGTAAAGATATAGACGACTATGTGAAACGGTGTAAGGACTGTCAAAGACAAAAGTTTAGTAACAGGAATACGCGAGATCATATGGTAATAACCACCACAGCTACAACATCTTTTGAGAAAGTATATTTGGACATAGTCGGACCACTGGATGTCGATGACGCAGGGCATAAGTATATTTTGACTTTGCAATGAGAACTGTCGAAATATGTAGAGGCATATCCATTAGAAAATAAGGAGGCTCAGACTGTAGCTAGGGCATTTGTTGAGAATTTTGTTCTGAGGTTTGGGATTCCCCAAACTATAGCAACAGATTGTGGGACTGAATTCATAAATTCCACTTTGAGTGAGGTTTGTAAATTGTTGAAAGTTGAGAAAGTAAATTCGACACCATATCATCATGAAAGTATAGGTTCATTAGAGAATTGGCATAAACATTTAGGCAGTTATCTAAGAATACAAACCAAGAATTTGTCATCAAATTGGAGCTCATGGGTACAGTACTGGTGCTTTGCTTACAATACTTCGGTAAATACAAGTACAAAATATTCACCCTACGAATTAGTGTTCGGGAAACCTTGTAAACAAACAATCAAACAATCTTGTCAGCAGAGTAGAACCACTGTATGTATATAATAATTATCCGTTAGAACTAAAATATAGACTGCAAAGAGCACATTTGGATGCCAGGGACAATTTGATACAGTGCAAAAATATAAGGAAATTAAAATATGACTGTAAATCTAATGTTGTCGATTTTAAGATAGGAGAATTAGTATTGCTTAAGAATGAATGTTACAGTAAATTGAATGATTTGTATTTAGGGCCGTATAAAATAAAAGATATCCAAGGATCAAATTTAAAATTAAGTAAAGATGGTAAAGATTACTTAGTACATAAGAATAGAGTTAAGTTATTTTACAAATAGTGTTCTCTTTCAGGGGGAGGAAACCCCTACCTTTTCAGGGGAGGTGTGATAGGCAGACACTCATATGGGCACGTCTGTGCATATTGAGTGATCAGCACATCGATTAGATCTTGCGCCTCCACTTGATAAGGGATTTCCTCTCCTAAACACGTATTGGAATTATATATATAGCGTAAGAAACTTAGACATGAGGTCAGAGATTGTACGTACGTCCTACAACATTAAACACGTGGAAACCAAGAGTCCGAGTTTCTTCACCAACCCCCCATCCCGGCGCTCTGCCTATTTCACTTGTATGCACTTACGTTTATCTGATGTAGCTATTTGTACGTAACGTACGTATAGCCATACATTTGACGTCCCCCTCTCCCACAAAAATCAGTAGACTTTTTTGTGTAGAAAATGACAGACATGGCTACTCCATCCGGGTTGAATTCTCTAAGAGTTTACCCCATGTCTATCCGGAAAGAGGAATGTAGTAAATAGTATTATGAGTTCCAGTTACACTTCTCTTTCCGAACAGACTTTAGTAAGACTCATTATTTAATATTTGAGTTTATACGACCACATTTAAATAATTTGACACAACCGCCTAACACCTATGTATCTATCTATCTATTTTATACATATAATAAAGCAAAGGAGAGTAGAAAATCTGTACATCGGAGATA
The DNA here is from genome assembly GCA_947086415.1 of Pammene aurita. Lineage (NCBI taxonomy): Eukaryota > Metazoa > Arthropoda > Insecta > Lepidoptera > Tortricidae > Pammene > Pammene aurita. The sequence continues at coordinate 20,725,410 of OX352291.1, forward strand.
TTAGCAAAAATATTAATAAGTAGCTCTTAAAATCGATAACAGATCAGTATTCGACGATTTTTAGAACTTTTGTCTGTTTGTGTTTTTGTCTGTTTGTCCGTTTATATATTACCAGTTGGCATAAAAACGGCTAAACGGATTTCTATAAATAATATTGACTTTATGGTTTTAGCGGGTAGAACATTGTATGGTAAATGCAATTATTATAACGCTGAGTTCAAATCACAAATTGATATTGGTTTATTTGAAGACATTATACATAAATAATGTAGTAGGTTTTTTCATATTCTTAATAAAAAGTATTTAAACATGGTAAATATGGAACCCTAAAAACGGAAATCGAAAAAATGCCCACAGCTAAATAAACCACAACGCTATCTCGCGCAGGATTGTCTTACTAACTAAGACGTCACTGAGCAGCAGTTAGTTATCTGACAACAAAGTTCCGAGTTTAATTTAGGCACAAAAAAAAACCACGTGATAGGTGGCAAAAAAGAGGCTCAGGCAAAGAAAAGACTCACTAAACGAATTCTATTCATACCATGGTTAAATAAACGATTTGTATTCATACCATAAATGTGTGATACGATACGGGAGTTAAACGAGTATCGATAAAGTTAACTGAGTGACGAGTGCAAGAGGGGGGGCAGAGCCCCCCGCACAAAGAAAAACTACACTGAACGATATTAATTCTTACAAAAAATGGTAAGGTTGAATGTTTAAGACGGGAGAAAAAGAATATTGACAGAGTTTACTACATGGTAGGAGGTAAAAGGGGGGTTCGGGAGCTGAGCCCCCCGCACAAAGAAAAGACACATTACTCCATTTGTATTCATACCATAAATGGTTAGCTTAAATGTTTAAGACGGGAGAAAACCGAGTATCGATAAAGTTAACTGAGTGACAAGTATAAGAGGGGGGCTCGGGGGGCAGAGCCCCCCACATAAAGAAAAAATACACTGAACGATATTAATTCATACCAAAAATGGTTAGGTTGCATGTTTAAGACGGGAGAAAAAGAGTGTTTATAGAGTTTGCTACATTATAGGCGGTAAAAGGCCTATAATGTAGCATGAAAATACACACTAAACGATGTCGATTCATACCATAAATGGTTAGGTTAAATGTTTAAGACGGGAGCAAAACGAATATCGATAAAGTTAACTGTGTGACTAGTTCAAGAGAGGGGCTCGGGGGGCGGGCTGTTATTTAAGTGCCTTATACCGGTACCGGTTCGCATATAAGGCACTTAAATAACAGATAATAGATGTCATATACTTCAGAAAAAGTGACCAAACCCTCCGTTGTCCGAGGCCAGATCAGGACTCATTAGTAGCCACTTTTTAAATCGAGACTGGTAAAACACTCATTTCCTTGTAACCTATCTACTAAATCCTCAATCCGGGGCATAGGATATTTGTTTTTGACTGTAACCTTGTTTAGAGTGCAGTAGTCTATGCAGAGTCGCTTTTCTCCATTTTTCTTGTTGACCAAAAGCGCGGGACTCGCATATGGAGACTCGCTATATCGCACTATATCGTTAGCTAACAGCTCATCGACCATATCGCGAATAACTTGCCTGTCTGATTGAGATGATCTAAGCGGTCTACAATGAATCGGACGCGGGTCCGTTACATTTATTACCATCTCATGATTATTAACTTTACCTAATTCCTTGACATAGTATATGACATCTATTTTCAGTTTATATATAGTAGTGTAACTACTTACAAAAAAAAATGCAAATCAAAAAATATTGAACAAAATAATTTGATTTGCTTCAAGATTCACTTAAATAACAGTTAGTAAAAGCCTCCGTCCGCCGAGCCCGCCGCATAAAGAAAAAACACACTGGACCATTTCTTTTCATACCAAAAATAGTGAGGTTGAATGTTTAAGACGGGAGCAAAAAGAGTATTAATATAGTTAACCACGGGATAGGCGGGATTAAGTTGTGTTCGATCTCTCACCTGCAACTGCAGAAGCTCTTTTGACTTGGGATGCTTGGGGCCTTCGACATTAAGTCGAGCTCAGCTGTCGGCCTTACCACTAAGGCTGCCTTTCTTTTAATGCGGAGATGATCGTAGATAAGTGTGAGCATGCGGAAATCGACCAATAGCAATGCATTGTTCACGGTCACGTGTCTTAGTTAGGCTGCGTTTGCACCAGAGGTGAGGGAAGATGCGTTGCGAGAAATGTGTTTGTGAAGCACCAATAGAATCGCTTCATTTGTTTATCCTCGTACAGCGCAGCTCTAGGGTTGGTTCTTTGCAAACACATTCTTCGCAACGCATCCTCGCTCATCTCTGGTGGAAACACAGCCTTAAAAGCGTTAAAGTACAAAACTATTGGTTGGTTCTCGCACGTTTCCTCTCATCTCCGCCTCAGTGAAAATGCTGCCTTATTGTCGGGCTTTCCACGCTCCGGTTCACTTGATGACATTAATCATTAATTTGTGTTCGATCTCTATCCAGCTACTGCATACGCATTTTCTACTACGACGCTTCGGGCGTTTGGCTCTAAGGGAAGCTCTGCCTTCAGCTCGCGCAGATTTTCCCGCTCATACGCTTCCCTTGATCATTGATTTCGCTCTTAGTCTCTGCTACTGCTGCGTTAGTAACCTGCTGCACTGACTTTTTGACATGTTGAATGTGTAGGCAACTTTTAGCAATGGACTGTTGAGGGTAACGTAAAGTGGTAAAGCCTACTAAAACGCACGTGAGCGAAGCCTCGGGTACAGCTAGTATAACATTAAAACCCTCTTAAGGTCACACGGTGAGGATTATTTGTTAACCTTGTGGTACGAAACACTTGGTGTCCCGAGTCCCGACTCGGACTTGGCCAGATTTTTTTTAATGTTTCTTTTCTAAAACGCTGCGTTTATTTAGGTTTTTTAAGTTGTCAATAATTTACTTTGTCAGAATTGTTTGATCGCGATATTAATTTGGCGATTTTGTAGAACAAGTGCTATTTTGGGGAATAGACTATATAGACTTATCTACAAGCATATTAGATAGGTTTTTATATAGGTGTTGACGAATCATACTTTTTTAATACAGTTAGTGTTCAACCTCAATTAACACTGTTAAGGAAACTCGGCGTCAAAAAGGTAATCATGAATGCAAGAACAGTATCGGGCAGACTGACGTGCTAGCCGGACGTGATGCATGGGCTTATATAGTTCTCATTAATGTGGGACGGCGAAATTGCTGGCTTACTCCGGGCATCGCCAAATTACGGAACAGGCTCCTTACGTCTTTACACTTCGTATTACTAGCTAGGTAATTATTTTATGTCGTTAACACTAGGCGTTCCGGTGGTTCCGTTCCGTTGTTCCGGCAATCGATCCGTCTTTTGCCTACCCACGAGACGGATTGAAAATAAAAATTGAATGAATGAATTTCCTGACAGTTCAGTCATTGGTCACACATTGGTCTTACATTGGTACAATGTGTGACCAAAGTGTGACCAATGTGAGACCAATGTGAGACCAATGTTGAATGAAAATCTGTTCGAATAGCAATGTCGTTATAGCGTTAAGTTGAGTTGGGTTGGAGCTGTGTCTGTCCAGGGCCGCGATTCGAAAAATAAACACACATACTGGACAGACACAGCTCCAACCCAACTCAACTCAACACTATAACGACATTGACATTTGCTATTCGAACAGATTTTCATTCAACATTGGTCTCACATTGGTCACACATTGGTCATACATTGGACCAATGTCAGGCCAATGTGAGACCAATGTTGAATGAAAATCTGTTCGAATAGCAAATGTCAATGTCGTTATAGTGTTGAGTTGAGTTGGGTTGGAGCTGTGTCTGTCCAGTGTGTGTGTTTATTTTTCGAATCGCGGCCCAGGATTCCATTCGATTGATTTGCTCTGTGCTACGCTTCGTAGCATGTTCGTAGCACTAAGTAGCTCGTAGCAGTTTCGAAATCGTTGGTTGGTTAGCAGTTTCTAAAACTATTAATTATTTTATTGTTATTTATTGCCGTTATGTACAGCCAGGTATGTCTACCAGTTCTAATTCTCCCTCAACTGCTCAAAGGTTGACTGGGAGAGATCCCGTAAGGTATAAGTCCACCTTTGTACAAATATTATGTATTCTTTCTGTTGTATTTTTCTTTGTTGTACAATAAAGTACTTTACATATGTTATTTGTACTGTGTTTCCTTATTTTATCTGTACATTAAATTGAATTTTGCATCCTCTGTCATAAATTATAACACATTCAACGAGCAAAGTTAAAATATAAAATAAAATTACACAAAATCGCTTTATTTCAGACAAAAGTCCATAAGAAAAATACAGTAAAAATAAAATAAAAATAATAATTAAATTAAAGTAAATTTCGTTCAGTTCAAGTGGTTCAAGGTGTTTTATAAATAAAAAATACTGAGTCTAATATTTATAACTAGAATACGTTAAACAAATTAATGAACAATAATTGAAGAAAGAAATAAACATAAATTGTGAATCTTTTTACTTTAATCTGATTTCCCACGATGTTTACGCCATGGTGTTATTGCGAATATCAAGGAGAGCTCCTAGTTTCGTTGTTTGTTTGATTTTCAAGTATTATCCACCTCAATTAAATGGAAACAAGTCGATAACAAATTGCCTTTACGGAAACTCTTTGTAATAGAAGCAGTGTCAGCAGAAGAAGTAGCTAAGCGGGTCAGATGTTCAAAATGAGATCGACACGGTTTTATTGTTACGAGAATAAGAGTGTGTCGTGATCAACACTCGCCCGCCAAACTACTTCTGCCACTGACTGTACCTAACGTCGGGGGCCACTCTAAACAAAAGGGGTTTTCAGGAGTTCATATACTTATTTCGAGTAGGTAAGTACCTAACGTACAAGTTACAAAAATGGCATGAAGAAGGTACAGTTAGAGAATATGTTATGTCCGTTTCGTTCTATTTTACCGCTCTTAGTAAAATATTACTGCAATAGGTATCTATGGTCAAAATTGTTAAGGAGAGTTATGGAAACCCGATACCTCAAGTTGTGTGCTTGTTATTCACTACATTTTCATTTCACACGATCATAAAATAAATAAGTACGGTTTACCAAATACAATTTAATTTAATGACATAATGGTCTGTCGTTAAATTTAAATCTTTTTAAAGCTTGGAGCCTGTGAAAACAAACTTCTATTTTTACAGAAACTTTGATTATTCGACGAAAAAAATAAGTATTAGATAAGTACGAAGCTTAAACTTAAACAGCGTTGAACTTAGTTTGACGTTGATTAAATTAATTGCCCACACCCAGTGCTATCTTGATTACAATCTTCTCTTCTTCTTCTTCTTCTCAGCATATTTGCGTCCACTGCTGGACATATGCCTCTTCCATGGATTTCCATGTTGTCCTTGACGCGGCGGTTCTGTGCCAGGTCGGCCCTGCCGTCTTTTTAATGTCGTCCGACCATCTGGCTCGTGGCTTCCCGTCGTCTCGTCTTCTTGGTTAAAATAAATATTTTAAACTCGACTTAAGAATAAAAAATATACCTACCTAATGGTTTTGCCTTAATGGATTTATCGGGATCTAAGGATCTTGCTTGCCCTAATAGGCCCGTGAAATTAAACAATCAAAATTGCTAAAATAACAAATCGTGATGTAGTTTTTGATATGTTGTTGGGACTAGTTAATGCTATTTACGTCATTATTTGCTACAACTAGTTATTTTTCTGGCAGAGCAATACATTAAATACTACAGACTAAAAAATATTATTATTAACTTGCGCGCTAACTCCCAGAAACTGCAGATATACATTGACGAGAAACTACAGAAAAATAAATTTTAATGCCAGAGACTCAAATGGCTCTATTTTATGAAATAATGTTCCATCTATTCACAAACAAAGGTGACTCATGAAATACAATGCGATTTCGAATCTCGAAGTGAATGTGAGCATATAAGTTGCGACTCTCTTACGTGAAGTATATTGAACTAGATAAATAGGTGGCGATATGGAAATAGTAGTAGTAGTAGTAAATAAAAACACTTTATTGCACAAAACAAATACTTACATGACCAACAAAAATATAGTGAGTGTGTACAAAGGCGAACTTATCCCTTTAAGGGATCTCTTCCAGCTAACTTAACCTAACTAAACTAAGTGATGCTATCAGAATATAGTGACTCAACTAGTCTAGTTTTAAAATGTACTTTACGTCACACCTGGCCATAATGTGAGTTTTATCGCACGCTACGCGTACGGTAAAACTCGCATTATGGCCAGGTGGAGACGTAAAACTGTGTACTCACCACGGGCAGTAAAAAAGAAAGCCCTCTATCGCATATTTACAACCCTCGCCTGTGGCTCGGGTTACAAATATCTACGATTTCGGGCTTTCTTTATTTTACAGTCCTTGGTAAGTAATGTACTATTTCAACACACCTGCTCGTTATGAGGTTCTTATTCCACCGCTTTTATGCTCATAATCCTAGATATTAAACACGCGTGCATTTCACAATAATTATCCAACTAGTGGAATAATTTAATAATCCGATCAAGTGACGTTTGTACCCTAGCACCAAGTTGTACGTACGTCAGCTGCAGAGAAAAGGTACCACCCGCCATACAAGTTTGTAGGGCACGGTGGTACCTTTTCTCTGCAGCTGACCGTACGCACACGAATCGTTGTAATTTAGTCGGGTATTACCTTTACTTTTTTTTAACTCTTTATGAGTTTACATTCTAAAAAAGTAAAAAAAAAGTAAATATATTAAAAATATACACATTTACGATAGAATACAAATTATACAATCCTGATTGTGAATAAGAATAATTTTAACTTATTATATTACTCGTAATATACAATAAATTACGTTTTAAACACGAATTGTCTGTTTTAATATTGGCTGTTTGGCATTATACGTCCGCGCCTTTGCCTCAAGCTGCACGCACATCCAAAAAAGAAAATTGCGCGCCATTTATAAGTTAACCTCAAATCATTGTTTATTTGTTAGATATTTCTCGTCGTTTTTTTATTAATTTAAACAAATTATATTTTCAATGAATAAGAAGACAACTTTAGCGTTAATTTAACCTCTGGATATATTTCAAAATTGTGATACATACATACATACTAGTAAAATGTCATCATAAAAATCTAGAAAAAAATACTATAATGTATTGCACAATAAATGTGAAGTCTTTAATTTTATGAAATGATGTGAAAAAGAGTTCCAGATACTCAATAACATCACAAAAAAGGTTAGTTAAATTTAATTATCTTAGGTTCGTAAGTACCTCTATCCTGTAAACATACTGACAATTAATGTATTTATCAAAAGTTATTAATTATACTATTCTGTTATTTCCTCGCAAGTGTGTTGAAAAACGTCGTATGAAACGCGTGTGCTTGATCATTTCATAAGCTCAGCTTCCTTATGCGCACTCACATGCGTTCGTGCGCACAATATCGCTTCGTATGTAATGATCAACTTAGCACACTTGTATCATAATGTACTAATATTGTATTGCATGTATCTTTTGCGACTGAGAGCTGATAGATAATGTAAACCACTTCTCAATGTACGGACATCATAAAATGTACTGTGTAGGTATATAAATAATTCTAGTTTGTTGTTCGAAGAACAATTACACAGTGGTCGATATACCTTTGCTAAAAGTTTATCTGACAGACCTCTTGCAGATATTATTAATTTATTAAATCAGAATGTTCAGATCCGGTAACATTATGTAACAAAGTGTGGCAAATGAGGCTCCATCCAGCCCACCGCAGACGCAGGCGATTAATCTCGTGCAGACGACACCCTCGATTTATTTACATTTTCTCTTCTAATCTATTCTCACCGAGTTCTTGTAGCACTTTTTCGTTGTATAATTGACCAAGCGACTAAAGCGAGGAAAGCGTATCAAGCGTCTCCGTTTCAGCTTCCATAAGTCCGGCATTTCTAATCTAGGTCGCATTTCTTAACCGATTCTCGCAAAATTTTGTGGGGATATATATTTTTTTTATTTTGATGATACAGTTTTCCGACATTATTGGTAATAGCGTAGCTATAATACATGGGCGTTGCGTTGCGTTGGCGTTTAGTTTAGATAAACGCCATTGTGGTTCTGGTTCTTAGTACCTTAGTGAGTTCGCTGTGATGATAGCCCCGGAAAATGTGTCACAATAACGAAAGCAACGAAACTGCTCTAGTTTACTATATCGTACATATATCATCCTTAGCAAAACTTTTCAGTTGAAAAAAGGAACACCGAGTCAAGTAGGTACAGTCACCGGCAATAGTATCTTCCTACACGAAGGCCGCAAAAATATGTGACACGCTCTTATGGCCCTACAGATACGAGCGTGTCACATACTATTACCGGTGACTGTACGTAAAAACCGTAGAAGTTGTCTCAAATATAGAGAGCAGAGACTATATTTTTATATGATAGTAAAACAACTATAAAACTTTCGTGAGACTCTTAACATATTAAAAATATTTATAGCGGTTTACTTACGTAATTTAAGTCGATTTTTCTTGACATGTGTCGATCAATTTACGATGATAATTCTCACGAGCGGCACGAGCAAAAGTAGACTTAAATTACGTGAGTAACCCGCTATAAATATTTTTAATAGTAAAAACGTTGCGTATTATTGCGGGAACAAAAATAGAAGGCGACAAACTATTAATAACATTTTACGTCACTTTTTACTTTCTCCCAACAGAAGCACCTGTCAATGATATATTCTAATTAATGACATAATCACCCACAATACTACATGAAACCCTGAACACTAGGAATTATATTCTTCAAGTGGTTTGCAATTTCTGACCTCCATTGATAAACAGTTGCCAGATGCCCGGATGTACAAAAGGATAGTATAACAAACTAACTAATTGGTTTTCATGCTCGCATAATTGTGTCATATATCCTTCTATAATGATAGAAGAAAGGAAGTGTAAGTATATTTTTTTTTCAATTTAATCATTTTAATCGTTGAATACTATTTATAGGCCAAGCAAATAAGATCTATAAAAAGTGTTTTGAAGAATTAATTCCCAGCAGGCTGGAAATCGCTTTAATACCTTCATGTGATCCTAAATGCATGTAATCCGAGTTTGCCCAATCCCAAGAGGTGTGCATAACTTTTTAGCGAAATTTTTGCTCTTCGTCAAGTTTTTGCTTGTAGCTCGAAAACAATACGTCCGACGGAAAATGTCATGTATTTCAATATTAAAGAGGGTTAAATTATGCGTCGAATGAGTAACTTAAGTTCTAATTCGGTACAGCGGTACAGCCGAAATCAAAAGTTATAAATCGGGAAAATGTCTCATTTAATTGAAAAACTCGTATTTTGACTTCCATACCACATATCTTTGAAACAGATGACTCCTGTTGAAAAACCTATACAATAAAAGTTGTAGAGAATACAATTTTAAGTTATATCGACATATCAATTTTCAAGTAGAGTCATTTTGAAAGACTAAATTTGGCATGAATTCATAATCAGTTTTTTCTAAATCCTTCTGAGTTGCATATTTTCCATAAAATATGAGGTGTGAGGCGTACATTTAATGCATCGTTACAACTAAAAACATTTAATTGCATATTTCTAAAACGTATCTGATCAGAAAACTATTTATACACCGTGTTTTATTTTCATTTCCGGTAATTCCAAGGGTACATTCCTGAGCTTAACTTAAGTAGTGTCCTAATTTGCTCCAGTTCTGAGGTAATCGATAGTTCTTTTTCGTCTTTCTGATTGTGTATATTTTTCTTTCTGAGAACCCGCTATAAAGTCATGTAACCATGTGGTCTGTTCGTTAAGTGAATACAATATTAATTTTGTACTAAGCAGAAACGTCTGCAATCGAAATTTCAATTTTATAATTGAAATAAAAATGGGAAAATTGGGACCGGTGTTCCGAAAGGTCGCAAGTTCGGATCTTGCTCGTCACGGTGATTTTTTCCATTTGTCTTTCAATTATAAAATTTTCAATATAATATGTTCCCTTTGTATCTCGGATTGTTTAAGTTCGAAATTTCATTGACATGTCATAATGTTCAATTGTTTGGTTGTGTTAATATTTATACAGATTGGGGAATCAATCAATAACTACTGAACCTATTTGACTTAACACACAGGTGCATCATTTTGTAGTAGGTTCTCAGAGTAAAAAAAATAATTAAATGTAGGTTTACACAAGTCATTAAAATATCGATTACCTCAGAACTGGAGCTAAGTAGGACACTGGCGTCTTCGAGAAATTAACCTAAGTTAAGCTCAGGAATATACTCTTGAAATTACCGGAAATAAAATAAAACACGGTGTATAAATAGTTTTCTGATTAGATACGTTTTAGAAATATGCAATTAAATGTTTTTAGTTGTAACGATGCATTAAATGTACGCCTCACACCTCATATTTTATGGAAAATATGCAACTCAGAAGGATTTAGAAAAAACTGACTATGAATTCATGCCAAATTTAGTCTTTCAAAATGACTCTACTTGAAAATTGATATGTCGATATAACTTAAAATTGTATTCTCTACAACTTTTATTCTATAGGTTTTTCAACAGGAGTCATCTGTTTCAAAGGTATGTGCTATGGAAGTCAAAATACGAGTTTTTCAATTAAATGAGACATTTTCCCGGTTTATAACTTTTGATTTCGGCTGTAACGCTGAACCGAATTAGAAGTTAAGTTACTCATTCGAACTTTCTTTAATATTGACATATATGACATTTTCCGTTGGACGTACTGTTTTCGAGCTACAAGCAAAAACCTGACAAAAAGCAAAAATTTCGCTAAAAAGTTATGCACACCTCTTGGGATTGGGCAAACTCGGATTACATGCATTTAGGACCACATGAAGGTATTAAAGCGATTTCCAGCCTGCTGGGAATTAATTCTTCGAAAAAATCTAATTTTCTTGGCCTATTAGTAGCAGACACGAGTAGGCTTTTGTTTTATCTGCCGTATATATTGAGGCTAGAGTCCGCTCGGCACCTTGAACAACGACGTTTAGTTGAAACGCGTAATGGTGGTCTCACACTAGCTATTATATAACGTTATATAACAATAACTATCTTTCTTTAATAACATAGTGCTACTTAGCCTTATCCTTGTTACACTTTGTTATATAACATTTATAACAGCTGGTGTGGGAGCACCATAAGCATACGTTCAGCTTTCGGCATGCCCACGTATCTCATATTAAACAGCCATTTTCAACAGACGAAATGATACCACCCAGAACCGGGGACCTCCGAATTGAAGGTCTGGTGAAGGAAGGAAATGTAATTTCCCAATAAAACTGAATAATTGCTGCCATAAAACGAATTACGTTTATAAAAAGAAAAATCTCAAGTTATGGAAGCCCTTTAAGATAACGGTCGCGTTTTTGATAAGAACAACTTAATTAAAGGCAGAAGGGTCTTAACTGCAAAGACAATTGTTCCGCAACCTTATCTGGGCTTCATCCCACCTCACCGTCGCGCTCTTACACAGCCTGTAAACATAATATCTACCCAATTTACGATATATATATTTTTGTCGTTTGGGAATGTAAGTATATATATATATATATATATATATATAGATATAAGGATATTTCAGAATTAAACATTCTGTTTATTTCTCGAATATTGGCTTTAGATTAAGTACGAGTAGACGACCTTTTTCTAGCCAGAACAGGCTGTCCAGAATTGTCCGGAAAGAGAAGTGTCGTAGAATGTATCAGCTCCGATTAAAGCCACGACACTTTTCTGTCCGGAAAAAGTCTATCCACTTTTTTAAAAAAGCTTTTTGAATCATTTCGACACGGCACTTTTGAAAATATAAGTTTTGACAGAAAATACGTAGTTAGAACTAGGTTTTGCCAAGGCAAAGCTAATTTCAACAAGAAATTGCGTAAATTATAGGTTATTAACAGACATAGAAGTTTTAGTGGCAGGAATGAAAATGTCATAGGGACTTCCCAACGATATTAATTTATCGATAAATCGTTACGACAGTTATGACTTATGATGTACATATAATATGAATTTGGAAGTTGAATATATTATTATATAATATACAGCATAAACTTATTATAAAATCGTTTATGAAAATAGTTGTCATTCGATTTGTTTTAGTTGTTAACATGATTTCTTGGTTTAACTACAATAATAGTGCCCGGAATATCAAAGCAATATTATTGTAGTTAATAATATAGATTTCCGCAAAGTATCGCCTGAGTCCATAAATTATTTCCTGCTTTTTTTTGTAAATTTCTAATAAGTGTTAAAATATAACATATCACCATTACATAACGTCGATAGGTAGTTATCAGCATTACAGGTTAATTTATACTTTACTCGGTAAACTTAGTATGTGCTATGAAATGTCACTTCGAAAGTTATCGATAAATTTATTATTGGAAGGAATTCCCTAGTTTTTGCCACAGAAACTTCTATGTCTGGTTATTAACATAACTATTACGACAACATATCTTCATTGTAGTTAGGTACCAACCCTTGCAACGGCTACATTAAACTTTTATTTGAGACTTATGGTTATGAGTATAGTATGACACTTGCTCGCTTATTTGATTTAATAATTTCGTTACATATATTACTTGTTACACGTGGTCAAGAAAGAACTTATCCCATCAAAAACATAAATGTGAAAGGCTGCCAAGTTCGATACTATGGGAATGCTTCGCCTATAAAAGAAGTGAGATCTGAATAAGTACCAAGTTCCATAAAAATACCTCAAATCATAAATAGTTATAGGAATGCACACTTGATTTCCAGCAGTTTTTAAGGTACATTTTGAATAAGTATCACGTTACATAGAAATACCTAAAATTATAATAGTCAGAGAAACGCACACCGGTTTTTTTAGCAGTTTCCTGATAACATTTATTATTTTCAGTACTTTTTAATGATGTTACTTGGCAAGTTTTCACACACCACACACCTTTTCAATGCAATGAATCGACACCTTTGGACTGCAATGTGTCAAGTATATAATTTTCTATTAAAACTTGCCAAGTTACATCATTAAAAAGTACTGAAAATAATAAATGTTATCAGGAAACTGCTAAAAAAACCGGTGTGCGTTTCTCTGACTATTATAATTTTAGGTATTTCTATGTAACGTGATACTTATTCAAAATGTACCTTAAAAACTGCTGGAAATCAAGTGTGCATTCCTATAACTATTTATGATTTGAGGTATTTTTTTGGAACTTGGTACTTATTCAGATCTCACTTCTTTTATAGGCGAAGCATTCCCATAGTATCGAACTTGGCAGCCTTTCACATTTATGTTTTTGATGGGATTTCATTTATTTTTTTTAGGTGTAGGTTCTTTATTATTTTTTTATCACTTTTGCTTTAGGAAATGTCTCATTCCACTTTGGTATGTACTTTATACTATAACCCTTTATACTAAGTGTCTAATTCTATTTTACTATTTATTTATAGGTGATTTTTACAAATAAACTGGCTCCCTACACCTATAAAATGTACCTACTTACATATAATTACATACATCAATAACGTACTTTATTCTGTTTGTAAGTAAGCTACCTACATAGATAATTAATAACTTGGTAATAGGCCACCAATTATAATACCTACTGGTAGGTAGGCCTACCAGTAGGTATTATAATTGGTGGCCTATTATGTAGCCCTAGAAGTGCACCATCCCATCTCATCCCGTGGCGTATCGGAGGGTGAGATGGGCAGTATATATAATTCCATCTTAGAGTATATATGATTTCCATGTTCTTGAATCTGCGATTTTATTAGTTGTAAAATTAGAAATTATTTAGACTATGCGAGAAAAAATTGTCTTTTCATTTTTGTTTGACTGATTTAGCGCACCTAGTGTACCTAGTGACCTGCTTTGCACTTCGTAAATCGTGGGTTCGGTTCCCGCAACAGACACACACAGAGCGGTGAACAATTTTATTGTTCTTGTCTTTAAGACAAACATGTATTGTCTTAAATTGGTATGTATCTAAATTTAAATAAGTCTTATATATATCTCATTTCCACTCCATACCTACTTATAGTAGAACAAAATTACACATTTGTTGTTTTCGAAACTGACTCACACTTGGCCGTTTTCAGATTTTTACTTTATTTCGACCTAAAGACAAACCTTCGAGCCAAATTTCAGGTCGGTACGACCATTGGAAGATAGACCCATTTAGTTTATTATGACTTCATGGTAGAACAAAGTTACACCTTCGCTATTTTTAAAACTGACTCACACTTGGCCGTTTTCAGATTTTTCCCTTTACTTTGACCTTAAGACTTATCTCCATGCCAAATTTCATGTCAGTACGACCATTGGAAGTGGTCTAGGTTTTTGATGAGTCAGTGAGTCAGTGAGTGAGTGTATAGTAAAAATAGCGATTTTCTGACGTCAATATCTCAATATCATAGGTAGAATAATGAAATTTTGTATTCTAGACAATTAAGGGGATGTCAACAGACACTCGAAATTTCATATGCGTAGATAAAATATGTTTTGAGTTATAGGGTGGTCGAAATTGGCCCGAAATGGTTCGTGTAATATAACCCACGGCCGGTGTGTCGCTTTTTTTTGCTTGAACTTGGCGGACACACTGCTGTGTGTCTAGATCAGGAATAAAAATATTAACATTCATATCACGGAACCCTAAATTGACACCGAAGCAAACAAACTTATCGATGCAGATGGGAAAATGTAACCTAACACTATTCGCTTTATTACATGCCTGGCAACGACATCCTTGGAGCATTTGGGGATGTAAACTTAAGGTTGTCGGAATATATACAAAAACTACTGGGGTGTGAAGGGGTTGAATTTGTTCTTTGATACCATTAAAGAACGAATTCAACTTTCTATTGGAGCGTAAGAAAATCATACGACCATTTTTTTTTTTTTTAAATCAAGCTTTATGGTGAAAGTACTTTTGACTTGATCATTACGAGTAGTTACTTCACTGCTACGGTCGTAGCGTTACGTCGGTCGTACCCAATTACATGGAACTCTAGGTATGTAGCGAGACTAGCGAGTAGGCTTCGTAGTAGCACAACTACAAATGTGTTGTGATAAGCGCTTAATAAAGAGCTTAACCCAAAAGATCAAACATTAGAATAAAAATGGAAATACGGTCGCAAAGAAAATGGCGCCGGGCTCAATGAAATATTAGATTCCAATATTTGGCCGAGCAAAGCAATAGGTAGAAGCAAACATTATTTGTTGTATGTTTGTAAACTGGATTAAAGAAGAAAACTTCTGATTTGTCACTTTCTCAAAACTGCTGCAAGGGTGGAGCCCGTGGAAATTCTCTTATTTTTTTTTTAATAATAGATTGTAATTGTACCAAGTTAGTTTTCAATGGAAGTTGTTTTTCGTTGTCGTTGACGTGTGTTTCGGTTCAGAACAGGCTTCCTGCAAAACCTATCTGGAAGGCTCACCTTCGAGGACGATAACAATGTGGTGAAAGCACAGAAACGTACCTAATTGCTTACGGCGCATGTAGTGCTCCCTAGCTGGCTGGCTCCGTTGGGCTTAAAGGGCGACATAATCTCAAGTACTCAGTTATCAGTTATTTATTGCTTTCATAGGTACAATATGGTGGTACATTACATAAAAAGTTCAGTTATGAACCCTGTTAGGGCACTTCAAAATTACAATTATATAGGTAAGTACAGAACATAAATTCTACAGCTAAGCGCATTTCAAAAAGTATACAGCGTTTTACTTGAATATGCGTATTGGGCAGAGAGTTCTAAACCAGGAGAGGCCCTGAGTATCATTTCCCCTCTGTCAAAAGTATTGGCGGAAAATCTAGTACATCTATAAAAACTATTTCAATAATCGATGTCACGCATTTTCGTCATCGCTGTCAATGGATAACAAGCTCCGTGAAAATGCCCTGATGCGCTGTTTTTGGATGTAAAAAAATGTTATATTTCGTCTAGTTTACAAAAAGATGAAATACCATTTCAGATGTAAGTACAGTTTTACTTTATTTATCATTACTTTCGTAATAAAAGATTTAACCTAAATCGAAAATCAAGCTTCGTTTACAGAATCGATTCAAAGACAATCGTTTTCTTTCTGACGGGCAGTAACTATTTGACGTTTGACACTTCTCCATATTTAACGCGCTTAAGGATTGCTGTCTTCTACATTTTGTTTGAAAATACAATCAAAAATGATCCTTGGCTTTTTTGTTTGACATTTCCAAAGACTGCATCCAATAATGAACCATATGTTAACGTATGTACAGTCGACTATCTATTGCTCCATTTAGTGTTATGAAGTATAAAAAGAATATGTCAAATATGTTTGGTGTTTTCAAGTCAAAGGTACATCTTTGTCGGTTGTCAATAAAGC
Organism: Pammene aurita; assembly: GCA_947086415.1. NCBI lineage: Eukaryota > Metazoa > Arthropoda > Insecta > Lepidoptera > Tortricidae > Pammene > Pammene aurita. The sequence goes on from OX352291.1 coordinate 20,741,783, forward strand.
GTTGCTGTCATAAAAATCATTTAGAAATAAACTGTATTAACAACCGTCAATGATGTACCTTTGACTTGAAAACTTCACATGCGTGCTACCTCGCCCCCCTCAGATTTTGGCAGACTTTTTTGTTTGGAAAGATGAGGCGAAGCGTACTCCATTTATAGAGCTTTATGGTATTGGGCAATGAAAAACACACAGAAAAACAAAAACTAGCATCCTAAGACGTAGCCCTACCTCCATAGTATCTCGCTTACTCTTACTAAGACTTCGCAAGTGTAAGAGAGAAGAATATTGACGAAGATTTGCGACATCTGTTGTAGAGTTGCTGAACTGGTAATACTATAGTCAAGCTACTCGACGCTAGATGACGCTACTTTGTATTAAATAAGTATTGCGAATACGATTTCGACTATGTCTCATTAGTAATAAAGTTCATATTGTCGTAACCGGTCATGGATCATATTACTTTTTAAACAAGATAATTTAGCCAATCATCTTTCAAAATACTGTTGTGTTTGAGTTTAAAGTAGTGTGCGTTTTGGCGACATTGGTTCTCATAGTAATCACGGCGTAAGCCTCTTCTACCGTTTTTCCTGTTTTCTGTTTCTACTTTTAGCGCGAGCATCAAGGAGCTGATGACAATCTATAAATGCCTAAGTACTTCTTTATCACCGATATGTTATTGATATCCATGTATCATGCCCGCACTTTTATGTAAGTTGTTGGACAATGGGACACTCAAATTTCAAACCTTCCTATCTCTGTCGTCTTCAAAGTTACGAGTGTGATATTTGTTTTTTTACGCTAAAATATGAGCTCATATTCATATCACGACGGTGGTGTTTGTATTGTTTTCAGAAAGTCAAAACTTGGAACACTTTTAGAATGATCGTCTATTTCTTTCGCACTCGTGGAATGTTCATATACCTACCTATATGTGGATCGTGTTAGCGAGATGTACTTACAACGAGTGATGTCAAACAAGGAAATCAATTTGCCAATTTGTAAAGGTCGATACTGACCGAAAATTCCTGTACACGTATCGTCACAACAATATTGTATTTTGCAAAATGTATACGAATTCAATGTTCAATAATGTTATTATATAAGACGTAAAAATAGAAAGCTAAAAATCTAAATACATTACTCGAGTTCTCTGTAGTAAAATATACTTTACACAATATTATTCTATGGCATATATAAAATAACCGAAATGCAAATGTGTATGTAAACTTAGAACATAATAATTTTAAACAGAACAGAACTGACTTCACTTAGCCTCCACCTTTCCAAAAGGAAATGCTCAAGCTGCTGTAAAAAATACTCAAATCACTATAGGTGTGCCTATGATAGTTGAAGAGTTCCCTCGATTTCTCCAGGATCCCATCATCAGATCCTGACCTGGTTACAATGGGACCAACTGTGAAGTACACTCTTTCAAACAAAAAAAGATTTTTCCAAATCGGTCCAGCCGTCTTCGAATAATTGGTGAACATACATATAAAAAAAAAGCAAAAACAAGACGAATTGATAACCTCCTCCTTCGAAATCTTGAAGTCGGTTGAAAAGTGAACTTAAAACTACTCTGTTTACAAAAAGAACACACAACTTAATAGAACACAAACCTATATAAAATAATGAAATGTAAAATTCAACAGTAATGACTGTTGTTGTGATGTTGAAGTGTTTTTTTATACATTACTTAACTATTAATATACATACTTATATATATGGCATATTAGTTAAAGTTTATTCCTAAAACTGCCACTCCTAAGCATGTCGAGCCCGATTCGAACCGCGTGCATAGCCGTCCCAGGAGCCGTCATGACACCGTAGCCGCCGTGGCCGTAACAGTGGACGACCTTCACACCGTCCACAGTTTCGGGCTCCACACGCACCGGCATACGATGTGGCCGAAGCCCGACGCGATGCGCCAGCACCTCGGCCTTACGCAGACCCGGCACCAGATCGCAGCACCTGTCCAGGATACCCGCCGCGTCGTACTTGCAAACATCCAGATTGTAACTATCGTATTGTCGCGTCCCACCGAGCGTAGCAATTCCGTTAAAACCGGGAATAATATAAGTATCATAATCCCCATAGAAAGCTGATTTTAACCATGGAGCTTTGACTTTTATCACTTGACCACGTAGGGGAACCAAATCGTTATCTTTGCAAAGGTATTTAGCGCCTAACCCGGTGCAATTATAAACTAAGTCGTAATGCGACAATGAAGCAAAATTGTCAATTTTGCCACTTATTATTTTACCGCCTCTCTTAGTTATCATCCGTTCCAGCCACGGCAAGTGAGCACCGCATTCTGTTTTTATCGTTGAAAAGTATGAACCGTACTTCCATCCCTCGCCACATATGCTTAATTCGTTATCTTCAGCCGGTCGGTATATTGGCACCAAATGTTCAATTAGATGGTTTCGCGTTACATGATAGTTATTTTTTGAAAATATATATGATGAAACCGTCATTATGCCGGCGCCCGCAGCTTCAGACGTTTTTAAAATATCTTGAAAATAATTCCACGAGTCGTCAATCCATTTCTGTGTAATCTCTTTGTTTGAGCCTCGGAAGCTGGTGCCGGGTCGGAAGATGCCAGCAGCTATGGCGCTGAGTGTATCATCTTTGAAAGTGTCAGCAATGACAGTGACCTTTGAGTGCCTGAGTTCGTCCTGAATCAGCCTAGCCACTGTCATTCCCACCACACCAGCACCCGAGACTGCAATTTTCGGCGAGCTGGGATCCATGATTTTCTGCAAAAAAATAACAAAAGTACCTACAAAATTAAAAAAGAAATCTACATTTCTACGGTATCGACCGTAGAAACTTATTTAGTTTGAACATCAACATGGATTTCCTAATATCGTCTTCGTGTCTCCAAGGAATTTTCCGAAATAAGTAGGTACCTATTTAGTAGGCAGTAGGTAGTATATCAAATAAAATCGGGCAAGTGCGAGTCTGACTCGCGCACCGAGGGTTCCGTACGAACATGCCATAAACATATCGTTAGATACATTAGTTACCTAAGTACTAGTTTAGTAAGAATGAACATTGCTATGCCCTAACAGGGTTCATGTGAACGTTAGCAGTACCTAAGCTTTTTTGTAAGACCTTATGTAACACATGATTATGACGCAATAAATGAATTATGAATTATGAATTAAACGCTTGCAACTAATAGTTTGATGCAATAACGAATATAAATACCAACGTAAAATTTTAAACAAAAAACTATTTAGTAATAGTAGCTAGTGTCGTCCGCTACGCCTATTCAGATGGGTGCAGGCAGGGGCTGGTAAAATAGTAGTTTTCGATACAAGTGCGAGAAGTATGTCATTTTGCACGAGCACCGAGGTTACTTGACCCGAGCCAAGAGGCGAGGGTCAAGACTCGGGACGAGTGAAAATGACACTTCCGCACGTGTGTCGAACAACGTTTTTTAATACAATTGCGAAAAAACTACAATGAAATAAAATTACATTTATATTCTGTCAGTGTACGAAAGACAGCTTCATTCAATCGCGCGTTGTTCAAGTAATACTATTGGGTCTCGCATAATACTCCTTTATGCCCAATCGCGCGTAGTTCAGGTGGGTCATTTATAAGCGGGTCTCGCATAATACTCATTTATTTAAAATTCTGATCTACAAATCGTGCGTAAAATCAAACATTACGCACGATTTGCAATTACATAAAGTATTTTTTTTGAGCAATTGTATTAAAAAAACTATTTATAGTGATTTGAGTAATTATTACGCAGCTCGAGCATTTGCTTTTGGAAAGGTGGAGGCTAAGTGAAGTCGGTTCTTTTCAACCGACTTCAAGATTTCGAAGGAGGAGGTTATCAATTCGTCGGGATCTTTGTTTTTGCTATTTTTTTTTTTTTTTATGTATGTTCACCGATTATTCGAAGACGGCTGGACCGATTTGGAAAATTATTTTTTTGTTTGAAAGAGTATACTTCAGAGTTGGTCCCATTGTAACCAGGTCAGGATCTGATGATGGGATCCTGGAGAAATCGAGGGAACTCTTCAACTATTATAGGCACACCTATAGTGATTAGAGTATTTTTTACAGCAGCTCGAGATTTTGCTGTTGGAAAGGTGGATGCTAAGTGAAGTCGGTTCTTTTTTGTTTAAAATTATTTGTTTAATTTATTTAAAATTATTTATATTATCGGTCCAGGAGTTTCCGATTGCTGGGGGGGCAATGGTCAATTTTCACCTTTTTTTAATAACTTTAAAGCTGTTAAAATTATACAGAAAATATTTTTGAAATTTTCACATTAAGTCCTTTTCAACCGACTTCAAGATTTCGAAGGAGGAGGTTATCAATTCGTCGGGATCTTTGTTTTTTGTTTTTTTTTTCAATGTATGCTCATCGATTATTCGAAGACGGCTGGACCGATTTGGAAAATTCTTTTTTTGTTTGAAAGAGTATACTTCACAGTTGGTCCCATAGTAACCAGGTCAGGATCTGATGATGGGATCCTGGAGAAATCTAGGGAACTCTTCAACTATTATAGGCACACCTATAGTGATTTGAGTATTTTTTACAGCAGCTCGAGCATATGCTTTTGGAAAGGTGGGTGCTAAGTGAAGTCGGTTCTGTTTTATTTAAAATCATTTATACCACACAATATATTTAGCAACCCTTTTTGTTCTCATTTGTCTCCTCACAAATGCACCCCACGTTTAAAATTTATAGGTTGGCCTTTGGGTCGCTGATTTACATATGTGTACAAAATTTCAGCTAAATCGGTCCAGTAGTTTCGGAGAAAATTGGCTTTGTGACAGACATACAGACAGACAGAGTCGCACCATAAGGGTTACTTTTTTACCATTTTGATACGGAACCCGATAAAAAGAGATCATACTGATGCATAATAGGACGATTCCTAAACAAACAAACATGGTGAAAGTAAGTACCCGCTCTTTATGCAAATATTTAATGAGAGTTAAAATTTGGTTTGATAAATTCCTGACACCTAACTTTGGTGTGACAACATTTGGAAGGAATTTGGTTTGATACATTTTGGTAATCTTAAATTTCTATAATAACTGCAAAATCCATAAAGATATCTAGGGAATAATAAAAAAATCATGAAAACAATGGTAACAGTCACATTCCTTACAGTGGAAATAGGAAGATAATGTAAATGTATAAATATTATTAGAAATGCTTATAGTAGATACCTACCTACAAGTAAATACCTATATTGTAACAATGAACTAATTTTTCTAGCCAAATGACAAATACAACTCGACTCGACAAATGCGTGAATAAGGTAGGTTAATTCATTTATCTACACTCACACTGTAAGTCCTCTAAAACGTGTTCAAAAACGGTAGGCAATGGCTAGCATTACTACAATCGATTTTACTATGATAAGCTTTTTATCTGTGGCAGTAACGTAATTTTAACTTTACATGCTCATATATTGATACCTACGTTATGAGTTTAAAATTCCGAACATCGAATTTGATATGATAACATAATGTAAATCCTGTGCTCCTTCCTGACCAACGGCACGCGCCCGCGCGACCGCCGGCACAATCGAGTTGGCCATGGCGGTGCAATGGCGGTCATTCTATGGTTTCCGAACACTTAATTTAATATATATAATATGAGTCTGGATAAAGCAGTGTATGCAACTGTACGTAATTAGGCCTTATTACGTAACAGTTACATAAACTACTATTACAGTATGGCTGGCTCAAGCAATCATAAGACATAACAATGGCCGCGAAGTTTAGTAGGTACCTACTTACCTAATGCAATGCCTGAATATTTAAGTGCTATAATTTTACAATAGTTTTTTTTTCTAACTGCTAGTATTCTGTATTCTGTTTAATGAATGATGCAATTAACGATTGAAATCTGGTTTTTCAAGTCATGTTTTTTGTCATTAAGTTGAAGTCGAGCCCCTACACATACTAATATTTGCAGAATCTATCCGGACATACCTAAGTAAGTATCTTATCTACTCGTAACATGCCCACTGATTAATAAGAGTAACAGTACTAACAGTGCTGAATAAATAAACCGAAATAGCGGCGACGATTACGGACAATTGTTAATTGCATCATTCATTTACTCGGAGTATCATTTAGATAAATGTGCCCGTGACTTTGCCCTCGTGGTCTAATCTATTGTTAATGTACTCGTATTGAATGTTGGGGTGAGATCGGACTGGAAAGGAGGACGGGACAATTCAAAATTATCTAAAAAACTACTGATGATCTGATGTTCTGAGTTCACGCTATTTGAGGGGGTGTCAATTTGAAATTGGTTCGAAAAAACAACTGCAAATGGGTAGTCGCTATTATCTATAGGGTAAAATTGGATTTATACTTTATCTTGGATGTGGACATATTTAATAACTTTTAGTAGCAGGAATAAAAATGTCATAGGAGTAGAGGAAGTCTCCCAACGATTTTAATTTATCGTAAAGCCTTATGACAGTTATGATGTACATCTAATATGAATTTGCAAGTTTAAGTTTATTATACTTACCCAATATACAGTATAAAGTTCTTAAGATCGCTTACGAAAACTCTTTTCACCCGTTTTATTATGGTTGTTTAATTATTTTTTGTTTTAATTTTAAAATTTCTAATATGTGCTAAAATATAACGTACAGAGCCATCGTAGGGCAGATGCCCCGGTTATGGCTACTTTACGGAGAGTTTGTTGAGTTTGCGGTATTATCTAAAATTGTATTGTCAAATATTTCATTTTGGTTAAAATTAAACCGTTATTTTAGTTGGCCAAAAGACCAAAAGTAAATTTTGTACCCATGCAATGTTGTACCACAAAACTTTGTATCACGAAAAAATACTGTTGCGGAATTACATTTAATCCATAATATTATTGTTATGGATGAGTTTCATCATAAAAACATGTCAATTACTTATATTTACATTGAATGGTTTATGTACTTCTTGCGTTTTAAATTTGTCCTTATAATTATCCACGCAATGCCAGTCACACGGACGTCACCGTTAATTCATTGTTGAATCAAAATATAAATTGGGTAGTAACTGAAATGACAACAAGCTTGATATTTTTAGCATTCAGGAAGGGTAGCCCGCCACTTTGATTTCTGAGCAAGTGATTGTTGTAACAAAAATTGAAGTCTAGTTTATTTAAAAATAAGTTTCCAGGGGACAGGGTAGATTTGGGTTGGTAAGTTTTTTTAAGGCAAATGCACTAAATTATTCAGAAACAACGCTGCTCGATAAATAATCATAAATAAGAGAAAATTATCTTTTAAATAAAGTACTTAAATATGGAAAATTAGACAAAAAAAATAAAATCCAATATTTCACCATGTGCATATGGTGGGCATTTAAAAGTTGATTCACGCAATTTGAAAAAGTCACCCTCATCATCTCCGCACGCAGGGCGCGGTCCACTGGTATCTACTCATAATTGTTAATCGTTAATACGATTAGGCTGCTTTCACAATGCTGCGGTTTCCGCATGCGGTGCCGGTGCGCGAGCGAGATAGCGCTCTGCTGGCTCTCTTCGGCGCCAGTGTGATATTCGCCGTACCGAGCTAATTGAAATATAACGGAAATCCAATATTTTTTTGAGTTTACTTAAATGTTAATCCGTTAATCGAAATGTTAACTTAATTAATAAACGGATTAATGGTCTTCGGTACAAACTTAGCGTGGTCGGACTTTGTGGATTTGTTTTATCAAATCAAATATCCGTATTCATACTAATATAAATATGAAAGTGTATCTGTCTGTCTGTTACCTCTTCACGCTTAAACCGGTGAATTTTATGTAATTTGGTATGGAGATACTTAGTTTGAGTCCCGAGAAAAGGCATCCTGCCCTTTTTTGAAGTTTTAATTTAAGAAACCGTCCTTTAAGGGGGCTGAAAGTTTGTATTGGGAATTACTAAACGCCCTGTTACACTATACTTTTTTTAGTGTCCTAACTAGCATCCTAATTAGGATCCTAACTTTTTTCAATAGTACATTTACTTGCTAAATGACACTTAACTAATTTTGAAACTAAATCATTTAGAAAGCTAACTAGGACAAGTATAACAGGGCTTTAATTCCTTGCAGACGAAGTCACGGGCAAAAGCTAGCAAGTAGATAATAAATAGGTACTTACCTATATTACCAAGCATCACCGTAAACATTTTAAAAGCATTGCTTTATTCATAAAACTAAATATCTCCAATAAAAACATTCTGAGCGTATCGTCGTAGCAGCGACGTAATTTCATAATAAAGTTTGTGAAGGGCACAAATAAACAAAATGAAGCTTACCAGCGACTATGTTTTGTTGCAGAATCCCGACCGCCGAGGAAGAATTATAATCAACTCTCGTCCAATGAAAAGTTAGATAATCGACAAATTGATAATATTCATATTGAAGAAGCTGCAGTCGATTCAGATGCTAGCAGCACAGACTTAGAAGAGCGGGACATGCGTGGAGTGTGTCCACCCTGCGCACATGACCGATACAACAACAATATCCGCCGACACGACCACGACGATTTCAGCGATGACACAGATTACGGTACGTAATTTATATATTTTGACTGTTATTTAAACAACCTATTAAATATTTTCCTACTATATTACATTTGTGATAAGATAAATCTGCCTTGGTGTGTCCTTTGGTAAAACCGGTAATTCGATCGATTTGCAACGGTACATGCGCACCACTAGTAACACTCGCGTGAAACGTCATTGGTCTGTCAAATCAAATCAAATACCAAATTTCTCAATTTTATTGTAGTGTTGAGTTTCTTTATAGTTTTTATTTGTAGTTGTCGTTGTTCTTGGTGATTTTATACAACTCAGTTGGTGTATTTTAACACTAATTAAGTACAAGACCGCCATGGCGAATCTGAAGTCGGACTTGGACGAATATTTGCTTCAAAACGAGAACCGTCGAAGTTACAAAATTAGTTTACCATTCTCTACTCCTAGTTTCTTCTCCCGAAACAATGAAGAAACGCCTTCGAGTAGTTCTAGTAGTGGAAGCTGGTTCCAGGAAATGCAAAAAGAGTATTTCACATTAGTAAGTATATGACACATTTAATTAGTTTGCGTACATCTCATTATTGTGACTCATCAAACATTTCAACTCGGTGACCTGGTCAATAATGTTCAGACATTTTTTTATGTGTAATAAATACATTACATATACCATAGTGGGTTAACCATTACATAGACACTCATTAGTTTATCAATAACCTTCAGTTACCTAATTTGTTTTGTGGATTTCTCATAATATTAAAAATACAAGTATAAGAATATATAAGAGTATATTTCAATATAGTAGTAAAGTATGTAAAAACAAATAATATACTTATGTATAAAATTTTCAGAGTCGCACACAAAGGTTCATGGGTTTTGGGGTGTGCCTATTCTTCGGCATATTGTGCTTCATCCTCTCCTTCCTCTACATCCCCATCCTGATCCTGCAGGCGAGGAAGTTTGCTCTTCTCTTCACACTTGGAAGCCTGTTCTTCATACTAAGGTAATTCTTTTATTCTTATGCTATTTATATTCTTATGCTGTCTTGTTATCAATATAAAGTCATTATTCTTGCAAAACAGTTAATTGTCAAATAGAGGGTTCAATATTTCTTTAATGGCCTCTTGTTATAGTTGTTATCAACTTTGTTAAATAATTTATAAAAAATATGTGAAATGTGCACTGGATCATTCTTGGTATTAAGATTATGAATAGTTATAAATATTATATTATATTCTCGATCCTCTTACTAGAAACAAGTTGTTAAAAGTTCTGTGTTTTGTGTGTAACCTAATAAACAATTGCTATTCTATTCTTAAACCTCTGTCTGTTTAATTCCAGCTTCAGCTTCCTCTACGGCCCCTGGTCACACCTGAAGTCGCTCTTCTCCAAGGAGCGAGCACTCACTACCCTCCTGTATGGGTCTTCACTAATAGCAACACTGTACTGTGCACTGCATCTACAAAGCACCCCACTAACTATTGTGTGTGCAGTGCTGCAAGTCATCGCTCTGATCTGGATGATGATGGGATCTATTCCCGGAGGCTCCACTGGTGCCCGGTTCTTCGGAAGCATGTTCAAGTCGTCAGTGTCCAGTACATTACCAATATAACAAATGATTGATATGTGGTTGTGTTTTAGCGGTGTTGACTGCTAACTTCGATAAACATAATGTCTTTGTGCTTTCTATTAAGCTATTCTGTCCTGAAGGGGTGAATATTGAAATTCTTTAACTGAATAATGGATTTATGGACAGTGACATATCTCTTATGTTTTTTACTAATGTATAATATTCACTATCATAAGTCATTTATTATTTTAAGTGAAGACTTAACACATTCACCGGTGATATGGCTATAGCCGTACTTGCCAATTGAATTTGTACTTTAAGATTTTGCATTACGGCTACCATCGTAAATATCGCCGGCGAACGTGTTAAGGCATGTAAACTAGGTAAATACCACCCAGTTATGGTAGGATACTGGCGGTTAAATGGCCCTAGCACAATATAAGGTGATAATTCTGCATTCAATTTTGAGGGTTGGGTACTGTAACAGAGCCATAGTCTGTGGTTTCCAAACTTGGATGGTATAGAACTGTCCTTGATGTCTTAAGATTTTTTATACAACTCTTTCATAATTTTCGAAACTTTTGACTTAGAAAATGCTCAAGCAGCTAGTAGCTAGGTTTGTATACACTATTGTGATAAGATAATTATATTAATTATGTAACCAATGATTAAATTTTAGTAATTGCACAGTCGTAACCTTTTATAACGACATCAATTATAACGAAATATCGGATATTACGTCCAATAAATAAATCCCTGGGCAAACTTTTATATTAAAGTAGGTTATTACGAAATATCGGATTTGACGCCAAAAATGGTCGTCCCTTTGATGTCGTTATAAAAGGTTACAAATGTATTTTAGTAATTAAGGTACTTTGGCTTAATTATTTATTATTCTTGCCTATTGCTGTGTGAGATTCTTTTAAAGCTAGAGTCGTCATTAATAAATTTGTTCCTTTTAAAGTTAAATACAATACAAATATTATTTATAGTCTGGCCAGCCAACGAACGCAGTAGCAATGTACAGCGAACAAAAGTATGACAACACTAAGAATCAATGAAAAAAGCAGCAATGATCATCAAATTTTATGTTTTTAATTTTAGTTGGTATTTCCGCCCCTTTCATTAGGTGACATTTACGGTGTGTAAAAAGGAGACGGATATATTTCGTCTGATCTGTCATCAACTGCAACAGATAATCTGGTTGAGGCAATTGACATATGGCTTAAAAATGAATTTAAATTGAATTGGGAACGTTGCAGGAGTTCTATCTCACTCGCGCTTAAGATGAGAGAGTGAAATGCACTAGAAACAAATTCAATGTGAATTGAAATGTTTGTCATGCATGAAATAAGGTGTCTCATCACAAAGGGTTGCCACATGTACGTTTTTTGAATTTGCCTCGGATTTCTACTGACAGAAATGGTTTGCCAGACTATATTGCACACTTCGATAAAATAGAACAGGGATATATTCTCATTTTAATTTGTAATTAATACTGCATTGACCGTCCAGACCCAGAGGCGCTCTCATTGGGGGGATTGTATTTCCTAATAAACGAATCAATTCCTGTATAATCCCTCAGTGCTGTGACAAAGATCAAAAGTTGCGTAATCAGTAGGACAACACTTAACACTGAGAGATTATACATAAATTGATTCGTTTATTAGGAAATACAATCTCCCCAATGAGGGCGCCACTGGACGGTCGACACAGTCTTGAAGCATCTACTTCAATGTGATCATTTGATCAGGGTGCAAAACTTTGTCTAATGACAATATCAATTTTGTTTGTATATTCATGAGAAAAATACAAAATTACATGCATTTATCAAGTACTAGCCGATCCATTGAAGTACCGATGCAGCTAATATCACAGAAAAATTAATAATACTACCGTACAGAAAATTCACTCCTTCACAAAAGTCAGATTTAGGTATAAAATTATACCTATACTCGCCGTCTGCAAGCAAAATTGAAACATAACCGCGCACGAACCGTGAATCTTCATTGCGCGCCGCAGTTTTATGACCGAGCTGTGAGCGTCGGCACGGGGCTGTCACTTGACAAGCTTTTGTACCTATACCTACTGATTTATTATTTTTAAGATAAATGCGTAGGAGTTCCAAACGTTGATACTGTAAACATGAAATTTTTATCCGGAGATAGAAATTTTTATACTTAGAGATTATGTCTGATTTTCACGGAAGTAGTCATGCCCATCGACATATAAAGGGTATGCCACAGCCGTATTCCTTTGAAAATATGTCGGTCAGTTCCTAATATTATTTCTGGGCAACCAATTTTCAATACATTAAGGATGTTTATTTTAACTATTACTAAGTAAGGACTTCGGGACCTTTCAATATCGTCCGGAATTTAAAAATGTTATTTCTGCTTCCTTGTTCTTCCGTTTATTCAGACATCCGTAAAGACATCTTTTATACGGATTAGATCGAGATTTAGGTTTCGAAGCCATTGTGTATTTTCAATTTTGCGCGAGCGCCACGTGACACGACTATCGTGCGAGCCGAGCGGCAGCCCACTGCCATACGCCTGCCCGGGAGGCGCGCCGGCCAAATGTACCTAAACTGCGTAGTGAAACCCCCCTGCTAATATACAGAACTAACAGTACCCATTTTAATAAATAGTCAGATGACAACCCAAGCTCCCTAACTGCAAAAAGTAATGAGGGTTTCAGCGATCGAGTTTATCACCAGATGACAGCACTGTGGCGAGAGATCTAGCTGTCATAATTCACCAATTATGTTTAATCATATTTTTTTTATTAGTGGTTGTTTTGTATTAATTGCTGCTGTCAAAAAGGCCTCTCGTCACAGCCCTCATTAAATGAAAATCAATCTGTTTTTTTTACTAGTACGGTTAATGAACCGTAATAATGATGTCTATGAACTTGTGGTAGCAGTTACTGAGTTTTAGTTGTCAGTAACACTTATAGGAGATTTCGGTACTCTATAGACTACTAGGCTCTACTAAAATAAATAATATAAACCGTATGTACAGTCAGCAGCAAAAGTTGCTAAGCGGTTGGAGTGTTTTAAATGACCTACGCGCTCTTATTCTCTTAACAATAAAGTCGTGTCCAGCTAATTTTAAACACCTCACCCGCTTAGCTTCTTCTGCTGCTGACTGTACAGGATTCAATAAACCTGTGCTCTACATGCTTAAATAGTGTAAAAACTATTCTGTGCACAATTTCATTAAAAACGTTTTGTAATTCTTAAACTTTTTTGTATATTTCTATTCGAAGCTCGTGTCTTAAAATAGGTGTTATGTAAAAAATGAAATTTATGTGATATTGGGGAAAAGTTGGATTCATATCGAATTTTGTTAAATAAACGATTTATGGATAGCGGGACTTTTCTTTGAATACCTAGCCTATGAATCCCCCTTAATCCGCCCTTAACAAGTCGATACAACACAAGAACAATATATTCGGCTATTGTATACCCATTGCAGTCTGAAGCGAAGCAAACTGACCAAGGGTTAGGGACATAAAGGTCTATGTTAGGGGACGTTAATGTAGTGCCAAAATACTCTAACCACAGAAATAGACAGTGACATAGATGGCGCTGTTTCACTTTTTGTAGCGCTTGATAATATAATAACTTATTAGGTACCAAATTTAATTACAATAGCTAATTTTTAGGGTTCCGTGCCTCGAAAGGAAAAAACGGAACCCTTATAGGATCACTTTGTTGTCCGTCCGTCTGTCAAGACCCTTTTTCTCAGGAACGCGTGGAGGTATCAAGCTGAAATTTATATCAAATATTCAGGAGTGCGATTTTTGAATCTCACCAAGTGACTAATTCTCACCGATGTGAGTGATTTACTTTCGGAAATCACTCACATCGGTGAGAATTAGTCACTTGGTGAGATTCAAAAATCGCACTCCTGGTCTACTGTCCCTTGGAGCTGTGAAATCAAACTTCTAAGCCAACACAATCAAAAGATACAGCCGTTTATGCCGCAAATTTTCGAAACTCTAAAGGGAATCAAAACCTACAGGGTACTCGTGAACTCAGAATCTTGAAATTTGGTACGAAGCAACGTCTTATAGGCCTTATAGCACAGATAAAGGAAAAATTGCGAAAACCCTATTTTTTTAGTTATATCATATAATAAAAATATTTTAACCCTTTGACCGACAAAGCCGTTCAAACACGTCAACGAAAAGTCGTGCCCTCAGCGCCATGACGTGTTAAAACATCCAAAATGAGAGATCAAAATACTCCTTAATAAACAACCTTTATAGAAATATTTTTGTATATTTATTATAGCTCTATTCACCTATCTTTTTAGTTAAAATTTCATTCAAAATAACCCGTAACTCAAGAAAAAATTAGAAAATACTTCAAAGCTATTTTAAAAGAACAAAAAGACACTGCCTTCCTCGCCGTTGACGGGTAAACACGTCAAGCGGCGTGACGTCACTTCGAAATAGTGTTGTTCGTTTGAAAGCATAGTGGTCGATGTTGATTATTGTATGAACATTAACCAAACACTGTAATTATGAATGTTTTTCGCTAATTAAGGTTTATTATATAATAAAACTAATTATTAAACTGTGATTCGTGTAGAAGATTAGTTCTAGGAACTACTATCGTAATGTTAAAAAAGGTATATATTTTAAAATTATATGCATTTTTTGTTTAAAATTATACTTTATAAGAAAACGTCATGCATGTACAATCAAATATATCGGAGCTGCCTAGGTACTCCAAAATATCTGAACATGCACTTTTATCGCCTTGACAATAGAGGCGTTGCTCAGATATTTGTGACCACCTTGGCCGCTCCGATATATCTGATAGCGACTGTACGTATTGTACGTACCCAAAGTGCCTTTTCTTCTGCTGGTGGTCGCTGAGCTGGCGGCGCGTGGGAAACGATATGCATTATTAAAAAAGAAAGGGTTCTATTTAAGTCGCAATGGAATAAATACAATGCGTGTTATAAGGGCCGTATTTAAAACCTAACAATGTGTATGTCGTTTCTTTTAGTCTTATTGCTTCGCCGCATTCTTGTTAATCCTTAAACAATGATAAATACCACGTCACGTGGGCTTTCAGTCCATTTCATTCATACCAAATAAGTAAAAATAATGAAATGGTATTTTAGATAAAATGTCAACCAATATTAATGTTATCGGTGAGAGACCGAGTTTAAGTGAACAAAGAATATGTCATTATTAGGGATATACCAAGTTTCTTTAGGTACAAAAGAAGGAAATGTGCGCAAGGTGTTTTTTACCTACACACCCGTTCTGTCGGATGTTCATTAGTTTTTATCATAAAATTTATTTATTTGATGCAGGCGCGGATACAGGGGGGGGGGGGGGGGGCAACAGGGGCAATTGCCCCCCCCTGAAACGCAAACCTCGTATACTACGGGGCCCATAGGTGCGGACCGCGAGATTTTTTGTGAAGGAAAGTGCCCCCCCCCTGAACGAAATCCTGGAAAGTGCCCCCCCCTGAACGATATCCTGGATCCGCGCCTGATTTGATGGTATTGCTAAAAAATGTTTTACTCAACTAAACACTTAAAAAACCTAACGTATTTTCCTTCATACAGTTACACCACGGAAATATCGATACAGAAATGAATGAATATCTCTCACCCCCAACTCTAACATTCATAATAAGTTACGGTGCCACCAGCGCCAAAACCGTCATAACACGTCAGCGCGTGACGTTATCACTTAAGTAGTGCTGTGGCTATATTGACAATTAAATTAAATTGTATATTAATTTTCATATTTTTGTAGTTGATTTTAGGTGTATAAGAAAAATACGAAATTAGTATTCTTTACTATTATGATTTCTAAATATCTAAAGTGATTTTGCCTTAACTAAATCCACTATTAGGCGGAAAGAAATGTTTCGTCGATATGTTGTTTTCCAATCACTACGGTATCTGAGTGCGCTCGTGAAAATTTCGCTCTGGCGCTGGTGGCACGATTTTTCTGTCCGATGCGTGGCATTCAAAAGGTTAAATAATTTTAACGTTACTACCCCTATATATCTACAGGTTTGTGCGGAACCCTCCGTGCGCGAGTCCGACTCGCACTTGGCCGGTTTTTTAGGGTTCCATAGCCTAAATGGCAACAACGGAACCCTTATGGTTTCGTCATGTCCATATGTCATAGCCATTTTACACGGAAACTATAAGACGATCTTAATAAAATTTAGATGTAAGGTGTATTTTGTATGCCACTCTAAGAACTTTTTGAGGCTCAGTCTGAAGCGCCATCTGAACGAGACAGACCAACCCAAAGTTTCCATGGTAATACCGTAATAATAGTAATACTATTAATTACTAGATGGCGCTAAGGGGCAAAGAGTACTCTGCCCTACATTATACGGCAGCTTTGGTTGGTCTCGTTCAGATGGCGCTTCAGACTTAGAGCCTCAAAAAGTTCTTAGACTGTGGCTGTCTATATTATGTAGTCTCTGATAATATTAAAGCACATTCGTGATAGACTCTATAAATAAGATAGTTCGTTTATTTGCGCCTAACAAAGTAACGGACGTATGTATTTATAACTTTACAGACGAGGCGCTAACGTGCAACGTGTGCGACCGCTCGTTTCCCACGCGCCGCCAGCTCAGCGACCACCAACAGAAGAAAAGGCACTTTGGGTACGTACAATACGTACAGTCGCTATCAGATATATCGGAGCGGCCAAGGTGGTCACAAATATCTGAGCAACGCCTCTACTATTGTCAAGGCGATAAAAGTGCATGTTCAGATATTTTGGAGTACCTAGGCAGCTCCGATATATTTGATTGTACATGCATGACGTTTTCTTATAAAGTATAATTTTAAACAAAAAAATAGAACTGACTTCACTTAGGCTCCATCTTTCCAAGAGCAAATTACCAGAGTTGCAGTAATGATTTCTCCGGGATCCCATCATCACATCCTGACCTGATGACAATGGGACCAACTGTCAAATATTCCAAACAAAACAGAAATTTCCAAATCGGTTCAGCAGCCTTCGAATAATCAAGTCAAGTCGGTTGAAAACGACTAACTAATCAATAACTCTAAGACTCTGTATGGCACTGCGGAACCGGGTAATTCTGGTATTCGGATTGCAATACCGAATAGGGCGCTCTACGTGTCGCGTTTGCATTACTCCACCGTGGTCGACGATGTGGTGGAGTACGTTCACCGGAAGACTGGCTTAACGTTGAGGGTGCACCAGCTACAGTCTCGGCACTACGTGCACTTCAGCTCGTTTGTGGTGCGCGTGCCGCGGCCGCTGCAGGACACCATCGCGAGTGCAGATTTCTGGCCGAAGGGTGTCGTGTTTCGGCGATTCCGGGGCAATCTGCCGAATCCTACGCCCGATCAGACGACGCAACGGAGCCACGCAGTTACGTCGCCTAAATCAACCTAGTATTAAGTCATTTTATATGTTTATTTTGTAGTTCGCAGTGCCTTGGTTTTTACTGTAATGCTGTGTAACTGTTTTGAATAATAAAAAATAATAAAATAAAATAATAAAAATAACCAACGCCAGGGCAAATATAAGCGTTTTGTTTTTACGTCATTACCCTCAAAAAATCAAAATAGACTAAAATTTTGCATCGGAAAATTGTATAAAATTTTGAGATTAACGAAACCTCTTTAGTTACACTATTAGGTATATATAGTCTGGCCAGCCAACGAACGCAGTAGCAATGTACAGCGAACAAAAGTATGACAACACTAAGAATCAGTGAAAAAAGCAGCAATGATCATCAAATTTTATGTTTTTAATTTTAGTTGTTATTTCCGCCCCTTTCATAAGGTGACTATTACGGTGTATAAAAAGGAGACGGATATATTTCGTCTGATCAGTCATCAACTGTAAGAGATAATCTGGGCGAGGCAATTGACATATGCCTTAAAAATGAATTTAAATTTAATTGGCAACGTTGCAAGAGTTCTATCTCACTCGCGCTTAAGATGAGAGAGTGAAATGCACTAGAAACAAATTCAATGTGAATTGAAATGTTTGTCATTAATGAATACGGTGTCTCATCACAAAGGGTCGCCACATGTACAGTCAAGTGCAAAAATACGTATCGAAAAAATCGTCTCATAAATATGGTACTACGCACTTATTACAACGGAATAAGATACTATGGGACATATTTTTGAGTAAGATGAGTACACCCATATTTTTACACTTGACTGTACGTATTTTGAATTTGCCGCGCGTTTCTACTGACAGAAATGGTTTGCCAGACTATAGGTACTATCGGGTTCAGAATTGCATGGCCAATTTATGAATGAATTCATTGATAAATTGACCATGCAATTTTGAACCCGATGGTACCTATCCTTAAATAAGTTTACATATTCCAGATGCGTGGCATGCGACAGCCTGTTCCCATCACTGATGGCGCTGGAGCACCACAAGGAAGAGTTCCAGCACTGGAGCGACTCGTCCTGTTGCTCGCGCTCCGACTCTGAGGACTCCGACGAGTGCCACGAGGATCGCCACCGGCTTCTCTAATGCCACCACCTCATTATTGCCGGGGACAACGCATCCAAGCTCGGGACCTTCGTGTGATGGCGAGGGCTTTGGGATAAACTCTGTTTGCAGACCGATTTCGAAGGTGTAAAAGGGTTTTAAGTGCCAAGAACAGAGTACGCTGTTCAGTGTCAGAATGAAAGTAACCATAAAATAGTACGTATAGGTAGGTAGGCAGTTTCGCAGTTGACGAGATTTTCTATCTCTCTATACACAAAGATTGATGCCAAAAATAGACTTTTAACCTATTGACCGCCACAGTCGGCTGTGGCCGACATCAAAAATTGTGCCATGGACGCTAACGACGGCTACAGCCGACAGGCTTTGTAATGGGGACCTACGCGGGCTTCCGCAAAGTTCAATTTCGCTTGACAAAACGCGATTACGTGGCGTCGGTGGCGCGTCATTTTTGTTCAATGCTTGGCGGTCAAAAGGTTAAGCTTAGAACTATACGAGCTCTCTATCCTTTCGTCTGTCAAAAATCTTAAAAGAATAGGGGTTGGTTAGGTACTTCTTAAGATTGCTTTCATTCTGGAGCCATTAAACTAAACTATGACACAACCACTGACATCAGAAAAAATGTTATTGAAGTTTCATATGCCGGCTTATAAATATAAACGATAAGAAATTGTCCTTGTCTCAACAATTTGAGATAAACAGAATTTATTCAATATTGAGTTGAACTCATCGTCAGCATAAATGGCTGCTCCTCTTAACCCTTTGACCGCCAAAGACGTCAAATCACGCGCACGGAAAGACGTCAAATCACGCGCACGGAAAGTCGTGCCCTCAGCGCCAGCACGTGATATCACGTCCATTATATAACCGATTTGCCTTGCGCACGCTGAGGACATGATTTTTTCCGTCCGATGCTTGGCGGTCAAAGGGTTAGTCTATGTGAAAAATTACACGCACATAAGCCTTAATTTCATTTTATTTTACGTTCATTTCAGATAGTTAAGAGTACGACAAATGTCCCTATCAATGTATGTATTTGCCCCAGAACATTGTACTTAATTTTCTAAAATATGCACTCTACTTTTACATTATTGTAAACATATCGGCGAAATTTATACAAAGACGTGAATCCTGAGACTAGCTGAAAGTGTACATCTTTGTAAATAATATTTCCTAGTGATATCCCGGCAATAATGCATATCACGTTTGTATTATATTGACTGATCCTATAGTATTTCTAGCTGTAAATATGATAGAGAACAAATCAAATTATTTTAATAAATATTTTGATTTGTTTTTATTTTAAGTAGACACACTACTATATAAATTATAAACTTAAATAGATGTCATATACAAAGAAAAATGTGACCACGGTCTCCAGTGCTGGGGGCTAAAATCGAATCGGCGTTCACTTTTTCCTGTGTGTATGACATTTAATGAAGTTTGTAAATATGATCGTTATAGTCGTACACGTTTAGTATCAAGCTCCTGTGTCACAGATCAGTGTTCCCCGATCCCAACGACTCTTCCATTCACAGTATTACTAAATGTACCTACATCGCTGTAACGTTCCACTATAGTTGTAGTATTTTTTTATAAAATGTGACATTACTTTGCTAAAGGTATTATATTATTTGGCGAACGGCGCTTACGTCGTACATTTTCAATGTATTCAAGCATTAACATTTTAAGCACCGACCGCCAGGTGGTATCTTTAGCAAACAATTGCCCCAAATATTGTCTGCAGCGTGGGTCACGCGGCGCGGGCTCGGCGGCGGCGGCGGCGGCGCCGGCGCCGGCGCGCTCTCGAGCCCGCGCTTCCGTGGATATTTATTTATATACAAATAAAAATACTATTGAAAATATGTACAGAAATGTTTTATTTTATAGGAAATCACATAACCACAGAGTACAGGGCTACGACACACGTATGTACTGCTGATCCGATCTCCCATAAAGGTACCGAAAGGCCGCGATCGGCGCGAATCGTCCGGGGAGCGACGTACACATCATTAATTTTCCATATTATCGATAACCAGGAGTACAAATCACGAATCTCTTATAAAAGCATAATACGAGTAAGTCTAGTGCCGGCCTCGCCGCGGCCTCCGGCCCCTCGTGGCCTCCCGGGGGCCGGGGGGCCGCGGGGCCGGCGGCCGCGGGGGCGCGCGACTCCGGCGGCGCGCGACTCCGGCGGTCGCGCTCACACATAAATACACGCGCAGGCGTCAAAAAAACATACAAAGTGCGCTGCGGCGCTACTCTATCGATTAAATACGAGTCGAGCGGGCGTCCGGGGACGGCACGCGGACAAACTAAACCGTGCGGCTCGCGGAGCCGGGGCTCGCGGGGTCTCGGCACGATACAAGTTACGTTACGTTACGTTAGGTTACGTTAGGATATAATATCTCGCGTCAGAGCGTCGGCGTCAAGTCAGGGCAGTCGGGTCCAGGCCGCGGCTCGGGGCGCGCGGAGAGCGGAGCGGGCGCTCGGCTCGGAACAGACGAGGGCGCCGGGCGCCAAGCCGGAGCCGGGGGGGCGCCTACGCGGTGCCGTTGAGCACGGGCTCGAGCTTGGCCTCCAGCTTGGGCTTGGCCAGCGGCGAGCGCCGCTTGCCGTTGCTGGCCGCGCCCCCCCCGCCCACTCCCGCGCCCCCCCCGCCCACTCCCGCGCCCGCGCCCGCGCCCGCCGGCGCCGCGCCCGACCCGTTCTTCCACCCGCCTCCTGCGAACACAACGTCCAGAGTTACGGTACTGCAACATAGCGAAATCACATACTCCGGTATAGTAATCAAAAGGATCCGAAGACGGGCCCCTTGCAGATCGTCGAATACGACTTATGATTACTCCCGGTCGGGACGGGTGTACTGCCCGGGCTCGTTTTACGAGCTGCGTATTTACACCAGTCAAATTGTCAACGAAATTTTCCTAAAAAACAAAGCGCATCATTTTTGGTATGTGAGTTTAGTATAGTTGTGCTTCCCGCAACTTTCTTTTGCTTTCCTGCGCAAAAATCTGCGAAATGTTCGCACTTTTTAGTTTATCGAGTTTCATTAAAAAACTGCAATTTTTCTGGAATTAGTTGCTTAGCAATGATAAATAAGTTAATAAAATTAGGAACAGTTTTAAGTTCACTCACAGTACCCTGGTATAATAGTTAATGATCTCATCATTCACACCTATGAATCTTTATAAAATGTAACTTTTTTCAAAACACTCGAAGTTTTGAGTTCTGTTTAAGTTTACAGTTAAATATCGTCACAACCGTTCGAGCTACGATAAAAATAAAATAATCATAAATGTTGAGTGCATTTAATAACCTTTCATTTAGGCCCAAAACGGGGTTGATAAACCTTTTCGTCCTCTAGTAATCGTAAAAAAAAAGAATTGCTATAATTGATGTCATGAAATATGGGCCTAATCTATCATCAAAAAATATAATAATTATTCATCTGTGAACGAAACTCAAATAAAGTATGAAGTTTCTAATTCAATTTATTTAGTGCCAAAGCAAAAAAATGTGCAATACCATAAGAAAAAGAAATTTGACAAATCTGTGTAAAAACTTAAAGTACTGTGAATGGGCTCAAATTGTTCCTAATTTTATAAACTTTAATCATTGCTAAGCAAGTAATTACAAACAACTTAGTTTTTTAAAGAAACTCGACAAACTATAAAAAAGTGCGAGTATTTCGCAGTCTTTTGTGTACTACGCGGGGAGCACAACTTTTTTTACTTGTAAAACACTGGTTCATACTTCCCTAAGGAACCCAAATAACAAACCAAAAATGCAGCCGCGCTTTATTTTTTTAATATACAATTTGACTGCTGTATGTATTCGGCGATGATCAAAATGCAGTTAAATTTGGTCTGCGTCCTTCCGATCCCTTTTCGAAACTGGTTTAGTTCCAACACACTTCTTCCTAATGCACATTCCACATAGTAGGAACATCTGAAAGCATTAATACGCAATACATTTTATATTTAGGAAATGAGTAACAGTATTTACAGTGTTCATACAAAGCTGCGTGTCGACGACTTAGTGACCTTAACGCGTATGTCATTTTGATCAAATAAAAAGGCTACAATCCTACAATTAAATCTGAAAATTTTACGTCATGTGAAGATTAAATAATAAACATGCTGAAGCTACAGTAATACCTCTAAGATTAAGTCAAACAAGTAACACATTTATACTAAATTGTAACCCAACGATTATTATGTTAGCGGTCATTACAATTAGAAAGATGGAACAATATGACCATTATTCCATAAAAAAACGTTTTTAATTAGGTTTAATCCAGACACGCAAATCAATTGCAATTATAGTTGTAATTTTTTAAGATGTCCGAATCTTACTAAGGAGTTCTACCGACAATTCCGACATCTTAAAAAAATCGTACTATACTAGTCATAGCAAGTGTAAATGTGCCATTATTTTGGTAAAGGTACCATTTGGAGGCCGGCACTTACAGAATACAATACTGAATCTGTACAAAGTACGACGTAAATGCAGGCCTCCAGATACCTCTACCGCAATAATGGCACAAATATATTACAGTAAATATATTGATATGGAGTTACAGATTAGAATTATACACCGTACACTACACGAGTCAGTTTAGTTAGCAGGCATTGGGCAAACTACTTATAAATGAAGAAGATACAAAAAGGCAAGCTCAAGCTAGATTCGTTCAGTTCGATGCAGGCGTATCGATGCAGGTTCAAGTCCCGCTGGGTTGATTTTTTTAAATGTTTTCAATGTTTGTATTTGATTTAATAAAAAAACTATTCATTCAGTTAGTTCAGTTTTATTTGTGGGGGTATACCAGGTTTAACATAAAATATCGTGGAAATAATTTAAATGCCACATTCACAAGTACATATAAGCCATATTACAAAATAGAAGTAACTCATTTACGGATATAAGGAAAGACAAGTGTGATCGTCACCGCGGAATTTGAAATATACTAAATATTCTGACAACATTAATTAGTTACTAATTGCTAGCACGTTTTAAATTAAATATACGCCAAAATAACAGAGAAAAATAAACTCTCACATTTGATGTTACTTCAAAGATAAATCATAAAGAGACTGGTCACGAAAACCACCAGACTAATAAATATGATAATACGTTTTAACCTTTTAACCACCGTACGTCAAAAACTGAACTGTCAATTTTGAACTCTGTCATAATTCACGAAATTGTCACTGTGTCATTTACGTTGTCATTTTGTCCCATATATCAGACTATGGCGGTTAATGGACTAAGAGTTGGCGACGTGATATATGACATGACACAACAATGAGAGCAACAAAACCCGTCTGGTTAGATATCTACACTATCCTTATTGCTATATCCGGGCATCTGGCAGCTTTTAATGGGTGGAGGTTAGAGTGACAGAGTAGCCAATTTTTTGAATTAGAAAATAGTAATACCAAAATAGGTAAAAACTGCCGAAGTTGTCTTGGTTATAAAGGACAGGCCCTATATTTTAACATTAGAACAAAAAACATTGCGTATTATTGCGGAAACAAAAAACAATAGGCGACAAACTACGAATTACATTAAACCTTGTTTGGCACTACTTTTCCCAATGATATAATCCAATTGTTTATATAATTTCTCATGAAACCCAGAACTCTAGAATTTGTTTTTTTAAAGTGGTTTGCATTTTTTAACCTCCACCACTTTACAGCTGCCAGATGTTTAGATCTAGAAATAAGCATAGTACAGCAAAACGACTAGAGGGACTTCGTTGTTCTCATTATTTTGTCGTATCTGACGTGGCTAGCTTCTATAAAAGGTTAATAGCGCGGATCGTCTAGTGTAGTCAGTAGGTAGTCGTGTAAACACACACACAGGTCAAATCTAGTCCTACCTAGGAAGCCGAGAGCCGTCGGGTTGAACGCCCGGTACGGGCATACGTGTGTAAAATTGTCCGGCGCCATCATCCCGGTATGATCCTGGAGCATATAGACTGCCGCCTAAGAACTAGCTGTAGGCTATGTGAAAGCCTTTTCCGGTATGATAAGTGCTACAAATAAGCTGAGAAGTCTCGTCGTCAGAAATGGGGACGACAACGCGGGATGCATCCCGGGAAGATGGCACAGGGGAGTGATAAAAAACAATACCGGACCAATTTCTTCGAGTTTAAAGTTCTGCGAGTCTTTTATTTGATCCGTCACCGGGACGTCATTTATGAAGCGTAACAACTCTTACTTGACACCAAGAAAGTCATCCTCGGCAATGATTAATCGGGCAGTATGGTTTTACAAGGAGCCTACGGCGTGGGTACTGGGCACGCCGGGCACGCCGGCCCCGGCAGTACGTGTACCTGTCCTCCTCCTCCGGCGGCGGCGCGCCTCGGCGCCGGCGCCGCGCTCCTCCGACGACGCCGACTCTGCACACAACCCCACTGTTGTACACCCTACCCCGCCCCACCCCACAGCTGGCTGCCGAGTGCTGTGTACGCGCGGCCACGACGCAGGGCCGGCCCTAGGGTAGAGCGGTCACGAGGGACACCAAACGGCGACCGATTCCTAGAAAGGTTTCTCGCCGAAGTCCCGTCCCCCCCTCAAAAGCACAAAAAAAGTCGCCAAATTTCAAACGCTCTTCTCAGATCGAGGGCTAGGGCCGGCACTGCCCCGAGAAGTGGGACTTTTTACGCGTCAGCATGTTACGACCGCCATGTTCTCGTGCCGTGAAATAATATTATCGAACCCGAAAGCGCAAATATTACAAATCTCGGGCACCGAACGTACCTAAACGCGACCTCGAATTAGATATGTAAATATAAATGCGACGGAAAGTATTATCTCTGTTTTGACTGCACGTCTTGCTTTGATACATAATTCTAATTACCGCGGCGTCCTATTTACTCTTTGTTATCATCAACACAAAAAAAATGACGACATTCAAAATAAAACCGATAATCTACTACAAATTTAAACCACCACCGAAACTAAGAGACTACATACTACTACTAGAAGCGAGACTCAAAACAAACAAGTTGTCAACCGCTGGCCGAAATAAGTAAATAAAAAAATCACATTCCTCTACCAGAGAGTTTAATATACTAATTAAAATGTGCACGAAATAAACATAATAATATAAACAGTACAATGCATAGATAATATCAATAATAGTCTTACCAGGCACTACCATAGGTCATACAATTCATAAACCATACATTTTAACTAGCACATTGAGTAATATTTTCAGATTTCTTGAAACTTGACATGTTGTAACATAACAACAGTACCATTTAATTGATTTGGTCATAGAAATAATTATGTACTGTTTAACTGAGATTGTTTGCTATATAACTTCGCGCGCTACATCTCGCAAGATAAAGTTTACGTCATGTTGAAGAGAAAGCATTTTTTTGCCGCACCTAGCATCTCAGTTAGACAGTATTGAGGTTAACCATTCCTCACATAATATGATAATGTCATACCTAGTTTAATCAGGTTACTTTCCTGCCGTGTGCCAAATGACGAAACTAGCTAGTTAAAGAAAGTAAAAAACATTTTTTTCCAACAGAGCTTACATTTGAAATTAAGTTGAAGTGTTTATACCTGTTGGTGATGACCAACACCGGTGAGGTATACGATCTTTCGAACTTTGTAGTTAGTTACGACTACAACCAATAGATTGATAGATAGGTGTTCTTAATTACACAGGGGCTCGAATATCTATAGACTGCCGTTGATATTGAAGACCGTCTACGTAGACATTGTTAGCGAGCTTATATGCAGGTTTGCACATCAATGGTAGAAAAGCAGCCTAATGTTTATTGAACATATTCCGCGACGCAACTTGGTTTAGCACAACTGATCGATTGGGACGTTGCTTTTCTTTCTAATGATTTAGTGTGCGAGAGATGGACTGTGTCGTGTCAATGGTCGGTTGTGCTAGGGCCGTGTGAGTGATGCGTGTGGTGTGTGTGTGCATGCGTGTGTGTGTGTGGTGGGTACCTCTATCAGCGCTGGACACGTCCTGCGAGTCCAGCACGGAGCTCTCGTCGTCCGTCTGTCGCCGCCGGTCGTCGCGCCGCCGGCCGCTCTGAAAATGTTTGCAATTAAATTGATGAGATATAACAGTGAGGCGTGGATACAGGCGGGGGGGGAGCAACAGGGGCAATTGCGCCCACTACGGGGCCCGTAGGTGCAGACCGCGAGATTTTTTGTGAAGGAAAGTGCCCTGCACGAAATCCTGGATCCGCGCCTGATAACAGTGCAACGTGGGAGTAATGACTCGAGGTTACATAGCCTCCGAGTAACACACAATCTTATAATCAGTAATTACACATGCGGAGAGAAAAAAAGAAGAGTTTAAACGAAATAAATGTTTATATGCCATCTTGTTTATTCTTTATTTGTAAATATTGAAGTCACCTAACATACAGTCAACCAATATGATTCTTAGGCTACTCTATAGTACCGCTGCCGCGTGATTTGACGCGCGGCGCCCCATTCCACCGCCGCAATACATCTGAATCTGGTGGTGTCCGGAAAGTAGAAAAAAACACATTTTAATTTTTTCGTTTATTTCTAGTTCCTCCTATGGAAACTCCAAATAGGGAACGATACATAATTAAGAAATTCAGGCTCAATTTCTTAATTATGTATGGTTCCCTATTCGGAGTTTCCATAGGAGGAAATAAAAATATTGGAAAAAATAAAAATGTGTTTTTTTCTACTTTTCGATTCTAAATTACAAAAAAACCGTAAATGCTAAGTACATCATATGTTACGCTAATTCGTAAAAAAATTCAAGGAGTACTTTATGTATTAATCATGTGCCCCTCCCCATGATCGACATCAACTTCTCCACATTCTACTAAGGCATGTTCACGTAATAAAGTAGCCATATGAAAACGTAAATAAATCGTTTACTTTTAACGCTACAGATAACAAAAACAGGTTATTATATAAGAAAACATTCAAAAAATAAAATACAATGCATTTTTTTGCGGAATCCTCAGGAACTGGAGAATTGTTTTACTTTCTTTCGAACGCCTGCCATTAGTGTAGTTATTGACGTGTTAGTGAACTGATGAGCGGCTGCGTTCCATATTCTTTTGAAGTCAGCATCACTGTCCGCTACTGCACCTTTCTTGAGCAGGTATCGCTTGATGTTCGCTCAATACCTTTCTGTCGGGCGAAGTTCCGCGCAATAAATACATTCTGATTATCGAGCAAATTTAAGGTTGTTTGAGCGTAATGAGCTGAAGCTAAATCAGGCCAAAATATAGGTGGACGTTCATGTTTCCTATATAAGGGCAGAATTCGCTTCTTAATACACTCCTGTCGGTAGACATCTCCGTTGATTGTGCCAGTAGTAAAAAAGCTCGAACTCTTCAGCCCGCATGAGCAAATAGCATGCCATACCATGATTTTAGGGGCGAATTTTTCAAAAGCGATGGACTTATGCTCTTCCGAAACATCCTGGCCAGCCACACACGTATAAAATTGAGGCCCCGGTAAAGTTCTCAGGTCTTTTTTTACATATGTTTCGTCATCCATTAATATGCATCGGTCGCGATTTTGATTGAAAAACTTGCTCAAAGTTTTAGCACGACATTTTGCTCTTTCGATCTGAGCAGGGGTCCTTTTCGGGATTTTTTGTTTCTTTTTGGTCACAAGATTACTTCTCTTCTTAGCGTTTTGTACATTTCCAACCGATGTCTTTACCTTTTTGGCGATATCTCGAACAGAGGCCGATGGATTATGGCGGAACGAGGAAGCTATTGCGGTGTCCAATTTAGGCTTCACGCAGCCTTTTTTTCGACCGCGACCTGGTAGATCATGTAGAGTATGAAATTGCCCAAATTTACTGATCACTTTTCGCACACCGTCCTTAGATATTTTATATCGTTTTGCTAATTGTCGCATCGAGATACCCTTTTTGGTGCAATAGGCGACAATAATTAATTTACGAATATTTTCATTTATTCTCGGCATTTTGATTCTATTTACTCAATGACATCTATTTTATACTTTTTTATAACTTGATTATATATTTTTTGGAATGTCACATACTAGCATTCAAAAAAAATTCTATATTCCTGTGAAGGCTTAGTTCTAGGTGGCTACTTTATTACGTGAACAAGCCTTAAAATGCTATTATTGGGACAGTTTTGTACCTAAGTGTATGTATGTATGTCCATATCAGATATGCATCGAGCGACCCGGAGTCACGGTAGAGACGGGGGCAAACGTCAAGTTGATTTCTGCCATGTTGATTGTGTTTCAAATCACGATCACAGCGTTCAGACCGCCAATGACCAGTCCGAAACAAAACACCACTTACGCGGCCTTGAGCGCGCTACCTGATTCGGACCGGCCTCTAGCATTGTAATCGTTGTGAGCGTTGTTAGCGTGACTCGGAGCACAGCCCTGGAGGCCAATTCTCGGGGCGATCGAGATGATCTCTATTAGACATATCTCGAAAAAAAATGGCGGATGTCGAACGAAAACTAATTTGCGTATTCTCGAAATCTCACACTCGAGATATGTCTACTCCCAGCGTTCGAGATGCAACGAGTGGTCGTAGTGATCGAGATGGTGTTATCACTGATTTTTTTGACATTTGATCTGCGATAGCGGGAAATTTTGAGAGGTTATTAGTTGGCCGAAAGTGAAATTACAACCAAAATAACACAACAAACAAACAAACAACAAAATTACAAATTATTTAAAGCATTTTTATTTACTTTAAGCAATAGGTACTTAGTTTTAAGTGTATAGTGAATAAGATTTTTATTTTCTACTTTTTGTAACTTATGTGGTGCTGTATGTGGATGGTTTCTGCAATAAACGTTTTTCTTTCTTTCTTTTTTTCACATTAAGCTACGCAAAATAAATATTTTATTATAATATGTCGCTCTACGCAATGGAGTTAGTTGAAAAAGTTATAAACGTCGCCCAAGTTTAGACGAATAGACGCACTTTTTGAGCTGCGGAGGGATATGTCCTTTTTTTTGCCACTTCCATGAGTATTATTTTCACATACTAATAAGTAATAACTCAGACACTAACTACGTTTTCGTTTGGCAAGCCAAGCTGTCAAGTCAAAATAGGCGCGATTTTGCGTTCCATTTCTCGTAGGTGTATTAGCAAAACACTTAAATATTTTTGATGTCATTGATGCACTTGAATGTTGATTGATGGGTTTGATGTGTTAACACACCATAACAATGCATTATATTGTTGTAAATTAATAGCACTTTTGATTTTGGTATAAGAAATATTTAATTTAACAGAATGTTTTAAACAAACACAATCGAGAAAAACGGAACGCGTTTTGTAATAGACATTGAGATCGCCATTCGACATTAATGTCTATTGTGCCCCAGAATACGAAATTTTGCATCCTTCGAGATTTTGGTGATATTTTCAATAGACATTACGTCCTTCGAGATCATCTCGAAGAGTGATAATCTCGAACGGCTCGAGAATTGGCCTCCTGGCCCTCCCTGTAGCCAAGATGACATTCGTTTGCAGAAAACGAAACGAAACGCTACACGCTCTCGCTCTCTCTTTATTACTGCGATAGAGAGACGGATAGCGTTTCGATTAGTTTTCTGCAAACGATTGTCATCTTGGCTAAGCCCCCTGGTGTCATCAGTAGATGGTACTCACGTTAGCGTTGGGCGCGCGCGGCGGGTGCGCGCGGCCGTTCTCGAGCGGCGCGCGGCGCTCGTCACGCTCGGGCCGCTCGCCGCGCTCGGGCCGCTCGCCGCGCTCGGGCCGCTCGCCTCGCTCGGGCCGCTCGCCCCGTTCCGGCCGCTCGCCCCGCTCCGGCCGCTCGCCGCGCCGGGCGTCGCCGCGCTCGCTCGATCTGCGACACAATACGATAACTATTAACAATCTCGATTTACATATGTCACCTGCTTTAATATCGTCAGGTTGCAACTACTACCACAAGTTCCATTTCGTTCAGCCATAATGTACCGTATTAATAACAAAACAAGGTTAATTTTCGTTTAATTATTTTTTGAAAGTAGTGAATTTTGGTTGTCACCTGACGATATACAGTAAAATAATATGATTATTAGATTTGCAAACAGACCATGCCATAGCATTGTTATATACATATGTCTTAAGGAGATCGTCAATTTCGTTAGACGATTTGCCCCAGATCATAAAGGAGCATATAATTACGGAATGTACATCAAAACACTCGTCTTAATTTCTAGATCAAGGCGGTAATAAAAAAATCATCTAGCGGGAAAATTTAGAAATAGTGGATGAGAAAACATGAATGTGATAAGGACAATCTTTTTCTCAAACATGCTCGGAAATGGCCGCATTTTATTCGTAAATCGAACACAGAAAGTGCCTAATATTGTTATTACCAATTTAAATAGTAGTTTATGTAACTGTTACGTAATAAGGGTCCTTAAAACATGAGTGTGGTTTTATGAAATGAGCCGCAGGCGAATTTCATAATAAGATCACACGAGTGTTTTAAGGCCTAATTACGTACAGTTGCATACACTGCTTTATCTACACTCATATTATTTATTATAAATGCCGTATTCGGAAATCATAGAATGGCCGCCATTGCACCGCCGCGGCCATCTCGATTGTGTCGGCGTGGCCAACTCGATTGTGTCGGCGCTCGCGCGGGACCAATCGAGTTGGCCATGGCGGTAACATTATGTTATCAAATTCGATGTTCCAAATTTGAAACTCATTGCTTAACAATATTTGAGCATGCAAAGTTAAAATTACGTTACTGCCGCAGATAAGAAACTTATCATAGTTAAATCGTTTGTTGTAATGCTTGTCATTGTCTACGGTTTTTGAACGCATTTTAGAGTACTTACAGTATGAGTGTAGATAAAAGTTAAAGCTCTATGAAAACAACCTGCGTTAACTTAACTCAAGATTAAACACAGTATCAACACAAATTATCCAGAATAAATGACATGTATTTTTTCCTATTTTTTTCGTTATTTCCTTACATATTTGAGAAAAGCACTATATACACCTCAGCGGAAACAGGAATTTTCTGACTCGGAACTAGTGCCAGGCCATGGCATGCTTTGCCCTGCCACTCAAGTCTTATCAGAAAAGTCCTTTCCGTACCAACTTCACTTAGATTCCACCTTTCCAAAAACAAATGCTTGAATTGCTGTAAAAAACACTCAAATCACTATAGGTGTGCCGTGCCTATAATAGTTAGTCGGAAAGTCCAATCGGAACTTCCAACTTAGTTTCAATCCAAGACTTATCGCTTCTTAACCGATCTCCACAACATGAGTGATGTGATGTCCAGAGCAAGGTGTAGGTGTAGGTTATGTCTCACCGGTTGGAGCGCGCGCCGCGACCTCCTCGGCCGCCCCGGTAGCTGCCCTCGCCGCGCTCGTCGCCCAGCTCGGGCGTCATACGGCGACCACCTGTCAATATTCATATATTTACTTTAAATTAATACTGTGTATGGAGAAAATCCTCTAGTCCATACGCTCACTCCAAAATTGCCTACGTCATATGACATCATAAAATATATGGTACACGGTCGGAAAACTTGTGCTGAACGAGGATTAATAGATTATCCCAAATAAAATTGGCCTGAATCGAGGAAACGCAGCAAGTGTCCTGGGGACGATGTCCCGGGCAATGTTAGGTTTTACAGAAGAAAACTATATGTTTAACAACATAGCAATATTAAAAATTAGATTTAGACGCCCGCCAGCGGACAAAGAACTGATGAGTTCTGGATCGAGCTTGATGAAGTGCAAAAACACGGCGGCGCGCGCGCGAGGCGGGGTGTCCGCGCGGGGGCGGGTAGTGACAGTGTGTACTCACCCGGCGGGTAGCGCTGCGGCGGCGGGCGGCGGCGCGCGCGCGAGGCGGGGTGTCCGCGCGGGGGCGGGTAGTGACAGTGTGTACTCACCCGGCGGGAGCGCTGCGGCGGCGGGCGGCGGCGCGCGCGCGAGGCGGGGTGTCCGCGCGGGGGCGGGTAGTGACAGTGTGTACTCACCCGGCGGGAGCGCTGCGGCGGCGGGCGGCGGCACGCGCGCGAGGCGGGGTGTCCGCGCGGGGGCGGGTAGTGACAGTGTGTACTCACCCGGCGGGTAGCGCTGCGGCGGCGGGCGGCGGCGCGCGCGCGAGGCGGGGTGTCCGCGCGGGGGCGGGTAGTGACAGTGTGTACTCACCCGGCGGGTAGCGCTGCGGCGGCGGGCGGCGGCGCGCGCGCGAGGCGGGGTGTCCGCGCGGGGGCGGGTAGTGACAGTGTGTACTCACCCGGCGGGTAGCGCTGCGGCGGCGGGCGGCGGCGCGCGCGCGAGGCGGGGTGTCCGCGCGGGGGCGGGTAGTGACAGTGTGTACTCACCCGGCGGGAGCGCTGCGGCGGCGGGCGGCGGCGCGCGCGCGAGGCGGGGTGTCCGCGCGGGGGCGGGTAGTGACAGTGTGTACTCACCCGGCGGGAGCGCTGCGGCGGCGGGCGGCGGCGCGCGCGCGAGGCGGGGTGTCCGCGCGGGGGCGGGTAGTGACAGTGTGTACTCACCCGGCGGGTAGCGCTGCGGCGGCGGGCGGCGGCGCGCGCGCGAGGCGGGGTGTCCGCGCGGGGGCGGGTAGTGACAGTGTGTACTCACCCGGCGGGTAGCGCTGCGGCGGCGGGCGGCGGCGCGCGCGCGAGGCGGGGTGTCCGCGCGGGGGCGGGTAGTGACAGTGTGTACTCACCCGGCGGGTAGCGCTGCGGCGGCGGGCGGCGGCGCGCGCGCGAGGCGGGGTGTCCGCGCGGGGGCGGGTAGTGACAGTGTGTACTCACCCGGCGGGTAGCGCTGCGGCGGCGGGCGGCGGCGCGCGCGCGAGGCGGGGTGTCCGCGCGGGGCGGGTAGTGACAGTGTGTACTCACCCGGCGGGTAGCGCTGCGGCGGCGGGCGGCGGCGCGCGCGCGAGGCGGGGTGTCCGCGCGGGGGCGGGTAGTGACAGTGTGTACTCACCCGGCGGGTAGCGCTGCGGCGACGGGCGGCGGCGCGCGCGCGAGGCGGGGTGTCCGCGCGGGGGCGGGTAGTGACAGTGTGTACTCACCCGGCGGGTAGCGCTGCGGCGGCGGGCGGCGGCGCGCGCGCGAGGCGGGGTGTCCGCGCGGGGGCGGGTAGTGACAGTGTGTACTCACCCGGCGGGTAGCGCTGCGGCGGCGGGCGGCGGCGCGCGCGCGAGGCGGGGTGTCCGCGCGGGGGCGGGTAGTGACAGTGTGTACTCACCCGGCGGGTAGCGCTGCGGCGGCGGGCGGCGGCGCGCGCGCGAGGCGGGGTGTCCGCGCGGGGGCGGGTAGTGACAGTGTGTACTCACCCGGCGGGTAGCGCTGCGGCGGCGGGCGGCGGCGCGCGCGCGAGGCGGGGTGTCCGCGCGGGGGCGGGTAGTGACAGTGTGTACTCACCCGGCGGGTAGCGCTGCGGCGGCGGGCGGCGGCGCGCGCGCGAGGCGGGGTGTCCGCGCGGGGGCGGGTAGTGACAGTGTGTACTCACCCGGCGGGTAGCGCTGCGGCGGCGGGCGGCGGCGCGCGCGCGAGGCGGGGTGTCCGCGCGGGGGCGGGTAGTGACAGTGTGTACTCACCCGGCGGGTAGCGCTGCGGCGGCGGGCGGCGGCGCGCGCGCGAGGCGGGGTGTCCGCGCGGGGGCGGGTAGTGACAGTGTGTACTCACCCGGCGGGTAGCGCTGCGGCGGCGGGCGGCGGCGCGCGCGCGAGGCGGGGTGTCCGCGCGGGGGCGGGTAGTGACAGTGTGTACTCACCCGGCGGGAGCGCTGCGGCGGCGGGCGGCGGCGCGCGCGCGAGGCGGGGTGTCCGCGCGGGGGCGGGTAGTGACAGTGTGTACTCACCCGGCGGGAGCGCTGCGGCGGCGGGCGGCGGCGCGCGCGCGAGGCGGGGTGTCCGCGCGGGGGCGGGTAGTGACAGTGTGTACTCACCCGGCGGGTAGCGCTGCGGCGGCGGGCGGCGGCGCGCGCGCGAGGCGGGGTGTCCGCGCGGGGGCGGGTAGTGACAGTGTGTACTCACCCGGCGGGTAGCGCTGCGGCGGCGGGCGGCGGCGCGCGCGCGAGGCGGGGTGTCCGCGCGGGGGCGGGTAGTGACAGTGTGTACTCACCCGGCGGGTAGCGCTGCGGCGGCGGGCGGCGGCGCGCGCGCGAGGCGGGGTGTCCGCGCGGGGGCGGGTAGTGACAGTGTGTACTCACCCGGCGGGTAGCGCTGCGGCGGCGGGCGGCGGCGCGCGCGCGAGGCGGGGTGTCCGCGCGGGGCGGGTAGTGACAGTGTGTACTCACCCGGCGGGTAGCGCTGCGGCGGCGGGCGGCGGCGCGCGCGCGAGGCGGGGTGTCCGCGCGGGGGCGGGTAGTGACAGTGTGTACTCACCCGGCGGGTAGCGCTGCGGCGACGGGCGGCGGCGCGCGCGCGAGGCGGGGTGTCCGCGCGGGGGCGGGTAGTGACAGTGTGTACTCACCCGGCGGGTAGCGCTGCGGCGGCGGGCGGCGGCGCGCGCGCGAGGCGGGGTGTCCGCGCGGGGGCGGGTAGTGACAGTGTGTACTCACCCGGCGGGTAGCGCTGCGGCGGCGGGCGGCGGCGCGCGCGCGAGGCGGGGTGTCCGCGCGGGGGCGGGTAGTGACAGTGTGTACTCACCCGGCGGGTAGCGCTGCGGCGGCGGGCGGCGGCGCGCGCGCGAGGCGGGGTGTCCGCGCGGGGGCGGGTAGTGACAGTGTGTACTCACCCGGCGGGTAGCGCTGCGGCGGCGGGCGGCGGCGCGCGCGCGAGGCGGGGTGTCCGCGCGGGGGCGGGTAGTGACAGTGTGTACTCACCCGGCGGGTAGCGCTGCGGCGGCGGGCGGCGGCGCGCGCGCGAGGCGGGGTGTCCGCGCGGGGGCGGGTAGTGACAGTGTGTACTCACCCGGCGGGTAGCGCTGCGGCGGCGGGCGGCGGCGCGCGCGCGAGGCGGGGTGTCCGCGCGGGGGCGGGTAGTGACAGTGTGTACTCACCCGGCGGGTAGCGCTGCGGCGGCGGGCGGCGGCGCGCGCGCGAGGCGGGGTGTCCGCGCGGGGGCGGGTAGTGACAGTGTGTACTCACCCGGCGGGTAGCGCTGCGGCGGCGGGCGGCGGCGCGCGCGCGAGGCGGGGTGTCCGCGCGGGGGCGGGTAGTGACAGTGTGTACTCACCCGGCGGGTAGCGCTGCGGCGGCGGGCGGCGGCGCGCGCGCGAGGCGGGGTGTCCGCGCGGGGGCGGGTAGTGACAGTGTGTACTCACCCGGCGAGTAGCGCTGCGGCGGCGGGCGGCGGCGCGCGCGCGAGGCGGGGTGTCCGCGCGGGGGCGGGTAGTGACAGTGTGTACTCACCCGGCGGGTAGCGCTGCGGCGGCGGGCGGCGGCGCGCGCGCGAGGCGGGGTGTCCGCGCGGGGGCGGGTAGTGACAGTGTGTACTCACCCGGCGGGTAGCGCTGCGGCGGCGGGCGGCGGCGCGCGCGCGAGGCGGGGTGTCCGCGCGGGGGCGGGTAGTGACAGTGTGTACTCACCCGGCGGGTAGCGCTGCGGCGGCGGGCGGCGGCGCGCGCGCGAGGCGGGGTGTCCGCGCGGGGGCGGGTAGTGACAGTGTGTACTCACCCGGCGGGTAGCGCTGCGGCGGCGGGCGGCGGCGCGCGCGCGAGGCGGGGTGTCCGCGCGGGGGCGGGTAGTGACAGTGTGTACTCACCCGGCGAGTAGCGCTGCGGCGGCGGGCGGCGGCGCGCGCGCGAGGCGGGGTGTCCGCGCGGGGGCGGGTAGTGACAGTGTGTACTCACCCGGCGGGTAGCGCTGCGGCGGCGGGCGGCGGCGCGCGCGCGAGGCGGGGTGTCCGCGCGGGGGCGGGTAGGAGGTGGAGGAGCCGCCCATCACCGAGCGCAGCTGCTGGTCGATCTCTTGCTTCTCCGCGCGCAGCTGTTCCACCTCCTGCGACCGATTAACCACAATTATACAACAAAATAATGAAGGGGCGAACAGAAACCGGCTTGATATCTACTTTGATTACTTCGAATGAATTTATCGTAAGGTTAGCTTTGCCAACGCTTAAAATCCCGTTTGACAAAGAGGTATTTCCCTTTAAACGTTTTTGTAGTCATATCCTACTTATGATATAACATCCAATTAAATTTGATGTTATGACACTACAATTGGACCAATTTGCAAAACTTCATTCCCTTGTCATTTCTTATAAGATCCAGTTTAAGAGGTAAGTCAGTTTTATATGTTATTAAATAATCTTAGGTGAACCTTCCAGTGACCAACTATAATTGCAGTGCAGAAGTCCAGTGAATTTTTAACTATCTAACCAAGCCATGTCACCTGTTAAGAAAATTCGGGCGCAGACATGTATGTGTATTATGTATTGTGTATTGTGTATGTACCTTGAGGTGCGCCACGTGGTACTCGACGAGCACCTGCGCGTTGGCGATGTTCTCGCGCGTGCCCACGAACACGAACGGCACCACGCCCTCCTCGCGCGGCCCCACCGGCGCCGGCTCGTTGTCGCCCTCCACCTTCACCTGCACCCGTGCACAGACAAACACACACTTAGGGTGGGTTGCACCACGCACAATTAACGGACTCTTCAACGTTCAATATGGCGACGGACCTGTCATCCCATACAAAACTGTCTAACTTTTCATACAAGATTTTTTTAACGATGATGTTAACGTTAACAGACCGTTTGGTGCAACCGGCCTTTAGACATGACACATATATTTTTTATAACATCCAACAGCTATGACTTTAAACCAGGGATCGAATACCGGTATTATTTTCATACAAATTAACCGGTATTCAATTTCGGTATCTCGGGTGTTAATATTTTTGAATATTTTTCGGATAATCTGATAATTTATGACGTTTACCTAAATTACATTTCATAATATCAGGTAAATATTGCGAAAGTCGGGCGTTAGTTTGACTTTAAGGAATACCGGTAACGATCCCTGCTTTAAACATTATATATACACATTGTAGTTAATACAAGAAGCCAATGGGGAAAGCAACTGTAAATTTGTTTGTCTATGGTATATGCCAAATCTCGTACAATAAAAGGATAATCGTACGCAGCGCCATCTATAATGACTTTTCACCAGCCTTCCCCATTATAGGAACTCACAGGTAGTGAGTGATACTTAACTAATAAGTACTAAGGTTACGCACTATCGCAACCACATATGTATTAGTCTCAGTCTATTTCTCGCACTTTAGTCTATAAATTAGATCAATCTAAAAATAACAAAGATGAGTCAAGTTCGGAAGTGGGAGCCCGAAGTCACGCCGTAATTTTAATAAGCTATAATTCTTTACAACAAAAATAATTTAATAAAAGGAAAAATACGTGACCAATATTTTTCGATAATCTAACTGAAGGACTAATTATTACCATATTATAGGTTTAATAGTACATTACTGCAGAGACCAGTAAGTAAGCTTTCCTGGCTGAGTATTTAGTAGCCGTCCGAGTCGAAGACGAGGACGGCTACAATACGAAGCCAGGTAAGCTGATT
Source organism: Pammene aurita (assembly GCA_947086415.1). Classification (NCBI taxonomy): domain Eukaryota; kingdom Metazoa; phylum Arthropoda; class Insecta; order Lepidoptera; family Tortricidae; genus Pammene; species Pammene aurita. The sequence goes on from OX352291.1 coordinate 20,779,884, forward strand.
ACGGTCGAAGCATGTATAGTGCTTTTCTCAAACATGTAAGGAAATAAAATTACTTGTTTAGTGCTTCAGTTACTGGCTGAGTGATTTAATGTTGTATGAAAATCCTTTACGTACGTCGCGCTGAACCTGCCTTGGAATAGAGTGCCTACTGGTCTCTAATTACTAACGTAACAGGAACATTTCCGAGCATGTTTGAGAAAAAGATATTTATTCTCAAAAAAGACATTCAAGTCACTTTACATGAGAACAGCGTTTTGGACAGAAAAAATATTATTGTTAAATCGGTATCAACACGCATCGTCCGATAGGTACACACTCGCACAATTTTTTTATCAGGGTGGGTAGTGGTTTAAAATGTAGTCGGCTAACTCAGTCTTAAATGTATTGTGTGAGCCTATTCCTTTCAAAACAGACGGTAAGTTATTATAAAGCTGCACCTTCATAAGTAAACATTTTTTTCCCCAATTTAGTTCTTGTATTCGGTAATACAATAAAACTAGCCCAACGGGTACTTCGTTTGGTTATCTGTTTCTTCGTCACAAAGGCTAAGTTAGTATTAAGGACCTATTAGAAAACGGTATGTGTATTATTTTTGATATTCAGTTTCAGTGGTGATTTTGAGTCAACAAATCATCAGCTAGCTACAAAATAACTGGCACTCAACTTGCAAGCATTCTTTACCAAAAAATAGTAAAACTACTTCTTGGCGTCGCCAAAGCGCAAGCAGGGCCCTTGAATTTAGCCAAGAAAGCAACCAATTTGGCCGTCATCCATTATTTACCAATTTATCGACGTGTGACGTATCATATGTGACGGTGCATTGTACGCAGGATATACAGCAACACACTTTACGTCCATCTTGTACGACTTCCATTCGATAAACTACTACAGACAATTGTGTGGACGCTTGCACGATTATTATGCCAATTCATTTAAAGACAACCTGTTCTGTACAACCTATTCAACGCCGTTCTATACGTTATGTGTAATGTATAGAACAGCCATTAGATGTGGGCAGTGTGCAGGGGGCAGGCAGGGGACACTCACGCGCACGACGCCGCTCTTGTCGACGATCTCCTGGATGACCTTGCCGTTCTTGCCGATGACCTTGCCCACGAGCGCGCGCGGCACCTTGATGGACTCCTCCGCGTACTCCAGCAGCGCGCGCGCGCCGCGCACCGCCTCCATAGTCTGTAGCAAAATAATCATTTCACACCACCTAGTCGTATACGGGCTTTTTCTTCCCTGCTAGGAGGGAACAAAGTGGCACTTTTCTGTTCTAGGACATTCGTTTTTTTTTCAGCCAGTCCGTCATCACAATCAAATTTCTTATTAAATTAATAGATTCATTATAATCAAGAAGCACACTAAGCACATATAAAGTTAAAATAAATATAATTCAACAATAAAAAAATATTTTCTCCTAAGGTGGTGTGAAAAGCAGTATGTGTCACATAGGAGCAAAACTATTTTCACCTTGGGCGTTAACACTTGAATCCCTCACTACGCTCAGGAGTCTACTTTAGAATCCCTCGCTACGCTCTGGATTCTATTATAGACTCCATCGCTTCGTTTGGGATACAATGCACGCCCTCGCCGTAAATATTTCATTTTGCTCCCTTGTTACACAATCTACTATTCTTGACTGTACAGTCAACGCCAAAAATATATATTCATTTTTTTAACCTTATTACAAAGGAGTAAGTTGCAGAAGTGTAATAGATATTTGTACAACAAGAGAAGAAAGTATCACGAGCACGCGATCACGAGCGTAGCGAGTGATTCTAATTTAGAATCTTGAGCGTAGAGAGGGACTCTCACGATCACGAGCGTAGCGAGTGATTCTAATTTAGAATCTTGAGCGTAGAGACTCTGAAGCACAAGATGTAAATAACTTTATTCTCATGTTGAACATACTATTTTTCACCTCAGCAGTGAGAAGACATGGAAAAATACAACCTGGGTGATGCTTAATCCTTCTTTGTCACTTTTTTCACTTGTATTTATTATAATATTCTTACATTTGAGTTCAAAAACCTCAATTATAAGTTAATAACACAAAAAATTATCAAAATAAATTAAATATTTTTAAAATATCTATACCGCCATTTTGACTTTTGTCAACTTTTTTTTATCTGCGTTCCGTAACTACTGTTTGATCACAATACGAAAGATTGTTGTAAGTAATAATATTTTTCACATGATAATCTTGTAATTTTTCCGTTTATACTTATTTGATCTTGAAATAAAGAACGTAAATTATTTTAGGTGTTGTATGGTTAAACATTTCAAAATTAAAATTTGTTTAAATTATATTTACAAATTAGTACTTCTGCGCATTTCGGAACGTTTCGTTCTGACTCTGTTTCAGGGGTCGAATCGAAAGTTCAGAATACGAATTATTAAATAAAATTTGATTGAATGACGTTTAAAATATTTCTGTCTCTTTCTATTTACTAATGACGTGAAAAAGACAACACGAATAGCTTCCGAGTATTTCGAATTTGTATTAGACCTCGCGCGCGGATTGACATTGTAATTCCAAGGTCACCAAGGTCATTTTGTCTCACGCTCGCAGCAAAATTGAGTTTTGCTCACTGTTTTTAGGTATCAAAGAACCCTCGTTCCTGCTGCTGAGGTGAAAACATATTTTTGGCGATGACTGTACAATCACGTAGCAATAGATCTTCCGCTGGGGCGTGGTTCCTTCCGCTGCCTTACGTAGCGAACACGCAGTAGTTACTGAAGTATGGAACTGCAATGTGATGTGATGTGCTTTCTCAAACGCGCACCTATGTATGAACTCACGTCAAGCAAATAGCTTAATTTAGGTATTTTTATATCAACCGTCACATTTTCTGACAGTGAACCTTTCGTGTAGGTAATAATAATAAAAATAGGTCTCCAATAGATATTAAAAACGAAAAAAAAATCAATGTCAAAATCAAAACAAACGACACAATGACGTCCAAACTTAACGTCACAGCAGCATTATCTATTTGCATACATATCAGAACACAATACTAGGCCATATTCCATAAGCATTGAAATATCACACAACTATTTAATTTTACCCACAATGGCAAGTAAACTAGTGGAGGGGGAAGAGTAATTTTAAACTGACATAAAACTAGCATACCCAATTACAAGAAATTTTTTGAATGTTGAACATTTAAGGTTGCCAAAGAGCTCAAAGAGGACCCAGTGTGTTGACGATGAGGGACCTTCTTGTTCCTTTAGTCGTCAACACAGTGAATCCTCCTTTTTGTAAAGGGTCGGCAACGCGCATGTGACGCCTTTGGAGTTGCAGGCGTCCATAGGTTACGGTAGCTGCTTACCATCAGGCGGGCCGTATGCTTGTTTGCCACCGTCGTGGTATAAAAAAAAAAAAAAAAAAAAAATTTAAGCCTCTGTTTAAGTTGGAGTTGCTTTACTTATGGACCGTAAGCCAGGAACAAATTTCATGACCAATCGCGTCCCAGGCGATAACTTGTTAAGTGGTTAAGGGCGATGTATAATGCAGCCTCGTGAAGGTCAGCTGCCGCTCCGTTGGTGGGTTGAGGAACGGCAGTTATTTAATCAATTAAAAAAAAAACGGTCATCGCGTCATGATTGAAAATTTGTCAGATGATAGTTTATATGCTCTTACAAACATGAAAAATCGTCAGCCGGCTGTAGCTAGGTGGAAAGACCGTCAGCTGATGCCCTGAAGATCGTATGTTCACGTGACCAGCTGACGGTCTTTTCACTGCGATACAGCTGACTGACGATTTTTTATGTTTATAATAGGATATAAACTATCATGTGACAAAGTATCAATCGGGCCGTGATGACCATTTTTTTTTAAATCGATTAAATGTCTGCCGTTCTTCAACCCACCAACGGAGAGGCAGCTGACCTTCACGAGGCTTCATTACACATCACAAGTTGTCGCCTGGGACGCGATGACCAACGAAATTTGTTCCTGGCTTACGGTCTATTAGAAAAGCGAAACAACAGACATATTTTTTTGAGTTACAATAGAAGAGCTATATGATGCATAGTACTGACTGACCTCGCCACAGATCTTGAAGGTGCAGGAGCACTCCTCCAGCTCGATGTTGGACACGCCGGCCACCTTGCGCGCCAGCTGGATGTTGGCGCCGTGCGTGCCGATGGCGAGCCCCATGAGGTCCTCGCGCACGCTGAACTCATCCGAGTACCTGCCGCCCGCCAAGCTACTATCAATTGGGGCCGACATCAGTTATCATTAATAATCATTTTGGATATTTTTTATAAATAGATCAGTCAGTATGTTGTATTGGCTGGATTCCAGTTCCACAGTGTTGCAAATACCACAAAGATATGTAGAAAACGTTCTATCGCTTATTATTTGTTGATATCCATGTAACATTTGAAAATGAAACAAGAATAATTGCTTACTAGCAAACGAAAGATGCAATTCCGTGTTAGTAAAATCCCAGAAATTACAGAAATATACTTTTGTAAAAAAAGGAGTCATATGTGAAATCTTTTTGAATGACCAGGCGAGAGATTTCTAAATATACACGGTGTAACACGAGGAAACCGAATAATTTTAACAGCGCATTCCTGATCATAATTGGAGACTAAAATGTCGTATAAACTTTTCTGGAATTCGTCTAGTTTCAGAGTTACTACCAATTAAATAAAAAAACAATTTTTATTGTGACTCAGTGCAAAACGCTTTTTTGATGGCGATTTCACCCTTTATGGGGTCTAGTCTAGACATTCTTATTGACAGATATCAAAGTGCCAAGGAATACCTTACGTAAACTATTTTTTACAAAAAAAACCGGCCAAGAGCGTGTCGGGCCACGCTCAGTGTAGGGTTCCGTAGTTTTCCGTCCGTCACAGAAAGTGTCCCCACTTAAGAGTTAAAATAACACCGCCATGTAGGATATGATATGAGCGTTCCACCTACAGCGACATTTATCGGCAAATTAAGTAAACTATTGCGCGCGAGCTTAAAGTATGAAAGATGATTTTTATGGGATAATTCTTTATTGCGTGAACCGATTTTCACCGTTTTTACTTTATTTGAAAGCACGTCATTTCATTGTGATTTTGTAGAAATTACAAGTACAATAAACACCTGCTTATACGGTTAAATTACAAACTTAGATCAGAAATTATTTTGTAAATTTTTTCAAAAACTATTAAACCTATCAAGTTCAAAATAATTTTCCTAGAAAGTTTTTATAAAGTTCTACTTTTGAGATTTTTTTCATATTTTTAAAACTTATGGTTCAAAAGTTAGAGGGGGGGGACACATGTTTTTTTACTTCTGGAGCGATTATTTCCGAAAATATTTACATTATCAAAAAATGATTTTAGTAAACCCCTATTCATTTTTAAATACCTATCCAACAATATATCACACGTTAGGGTTGAAATTAAAAAAAAAATCACTCCCCACTTTACGTATAGCGGAGGTACCCCAATAAAACATTTTTTTCCACTCTTTATTTTACCACTTTGTCGGCGCGATTGATATACATATTAGTACCAAATTTCAGCTTTCTAGTGCTAACGGTCACTGAGATTATCCGCGGACGGACGGACGGACGGGCAGACATGGCGAAACTATAAGGGTTCCTAGTTGACTACGGAACCCTAAAAAGGTACTAATTTATTTTAGTCGACAGTTTTACCAATAACAATTATGTTTTTATGTTCAAAAGCATTAAAAAAATCGAAAAAAAGCAAAAAATATATATATTTTTTTGTCGAAATTGACCTAAATTCATATAACAGTTATTACTCCTTATGACCTCAGGAATTCGTGGTTAAAATCTCTCGCAATGCTCACGAGCACCGTGTATAGGACAAGTCAAATTAATGAATAAAAATCTACTAACAGTAATAATGACAGGTAACTTACCCTCCTTGGTTGTGTATTTTGGTTGACTCCAACTGTCTAGCGGCCTCTTCAGTCTTTTTCAGCAATAACAACTTCTGCGTTAGATTTCTGTAAACAATGTAAGTAATTATTACTTAACAGGGGATACTTTTTTTAAACTGCATACCGAACATTTTAACCGCTACTATGTCCCACAAGCCACTGAAACAAGAACGAAGCTCGTAAGCTACTTGCAATAAGCTTTGTTGGTTCAGATTGGTCCTACCTTGTTATCATCAGCCCATTAAACAATCCCGAGATCCTTAAACATGGCAATGTATGAAGCTTAAATACTACTGTCTCGATCGTCTCGTGACCGGCAGCCCTGTAGCTTCTGAACTTAATGTTAGCACTGGCATCGTTCCGTCAGTGAGTCTGCTGACTGAACAGACGGGAGTTCAATTGATACTTGACAAATGAACTTCCGCTAAGTGCTGTATTTTTACTACAAAAGTCACATATGTATTCTTTAAACCATTTAGGGAGCACACGAATTTTGAACAGGATCCTTTTCTACTTTGCATGTATGATGTGCTTTACAATGTGGTATTTGTTTAAATGGTTTTCGGAAAAACTACAAAACAAAAATAATATCCATAAAGCCCTTTAAAAGAAACCCTAATAAAAAAAGTGTTATACCGCGATAATATCGCCGAAATTCGGGAGAGCACTTGTGCTTGCGTACCTGACTCTAGTCCAGACTGGTTTTGTAGGGGTGCCCTCATATTTCAATACACTACATGGCTTTCCCTCGAGATAGTCCACTAACACTAGTTTTTCACGTATCACTGAGTCTACTAATTTATACTAATGCATTGTCTTTTTTTAAGTCCTTCTACTACATATACTAACCTAACTGATTTAATCTAAAAAGACTCTCCCAACTCGTCATGATCTGAATTCTCAGTATTTACAGGATCAAGACAGGATTCAGAGAGACTTTTATCGCAATCTATCGCTAATCTCTTCAAGCTAAGCAAGTTCTTTATCAGGTTCTTAACCTTTTGGCCGCCGGACCCAGTCCGCAAAGACGCTCACTCACACGCGAAAGCAAATTTTAAGTACACAACTAATAGGGATTGCAAGTAGCGATATCGATATTTACAATTGACGGTAAAAAATCTTCTGAATTTGGCTTTGTCCTTAACCAACTCAAATTTCTTTCGAAAATGCCAAAAATAAACGTAACGACACACGACAATGTTAAAAATAAAGGTCTTGATCATAAAAAACAACCACTGAATAATATCGATTCATAGCGTAATATCACCGCACTAGGCTGTACGAGAAGTCTTCTATACAAGACAGCGGCGCACAGGACTTGTCTGGAGTGCAGAACGACAAGGGAAACGCGAACAGGAAAAACGTTGAAATTTGGAGCAAATATTTTAAAGCCTTATTATAATGATGTAGCCTTAATATTATAAAATAATGGATTTATATAGCTGCTTTAAATGCAAATGTTAGTAAAAGAATTACATTTAATATTTTTTTATACATATTCTGAGCGGTTGAATTTGTGTCTTGTATACAAGACTGCGGCGCCAGTGTATCGTTCTATTGTTGTCTTGTATACACTACAACGGCGGTCAAACGGTTAATTATTGGATGAGTTCGTGTGTTAATGGCATCAGAGCATCGGTGTTTACTGACCGGAAGTGCATCTCCTGCAGCATGAGCGCCCGGCGCTGGCTGGAGTCGCCGCGCGCGAGCACGGCCAGCGCGCCCCGCTCGGGCACGTACCACACGAGCGCGGCACCGATCGCCTTCTGGAACTCCTTGTGCGCATTCTCAACTTTGGCGCTGTGGATCTCGTGAAGGCTGGGGATTACAAACGATTACATTCAGAACAAGCTAAATAAAAAATTCTAAAACCCCTGACAAAATTATAAAGGTGCTATCAATAGATTTCAAGCTGATGGGCACATAGCTTAGGTATGCGGCGGAACGAGATCGCAATATTGCTTGCTCCTTCAATCCCATAAGTGCATCCCTAAGATTGCCCGCCATAGACCAAATATTTGGATCAGGTTTAAGAATTGCCAAAAAACGCCATCAACACGGACAAACCGTTTTGGAGATAAATGGGAAAATTAATTCGTATATACTAAATGCATACAATGTTCCAGTTACATGTTGACATAAAAGTCAAATGTTAAGAACCCTAACAACCAGTACGCACCAGCAGTCAGGCCTTAGGTCGCCGGTTGACGACGTAAGTTGTATAAAGTGTTAAGCTTTATAGAATTGTCGTCTAGAAAATACGTGATCCATGTTTTTTATGCGCTTTTCTTTTGAATAAGACTTGGTAATGTTATTAGATTAGTATTATAAAGAAATATTTTTTGTCTCTGTTCAGAGAAAAGAAAACTGCGTTGCAAAAGATGTATTATTTTTTTCTCAAACATGCTCGGAAATGTTCCTGTTACGTTAGTAATTAGAGACCAGTAGGGACTCTATTCCAAGGCAGGTTCAGCGCGACGTACGTAAAGGATTTTCATACAACATTAAATCACTCAGCCAGTAACTGAAGCACTAAACAAGTAATTTTATTTCCTTACATGTTTGAGAAAAGCACTATACATGCTTCGACCGTAATCAGCTTACCTGGCTTCGTATTGTAGCCGTCCTCGTCTTCGACTCGGACGGCTACTAAATACTCAGCCAGGAAAGCTTACTTACTGGTCTCTGCAGTAATGTACTATAAACTGAAAAGTATTATTAAAATTCCGATTTCATTACTGCTCCCATGGTGGAAGTTGTTACCTAATCTGTTTATATACTAATATTATAAATGGGAAAGTGTATGTGTGTGTTTGTTTGTTTGTTTGTCTGTCCGTCTTTCACGGCAAAACGGGGCGACGAATTGACGAGGGATGGACCCCTAAAATGGGGGGTGGAAGTTTGTATGGAGCATTCTGCAATTTTCAAGGTAGAAAGCTAAACATTGGTATGTGTACTATTTGTGACTAACAAAAAAATCGTGCATAAGCTATAAAGACAAATAATATCGTCTGCAGTAGCGTATTAAAATAATATTCTGTTCCGAGTTCTCTACTGTGTTTTAAATCAGGAAAGGGGAACCGTGTTACCCCGAATTTAACGCGAGCGAAGCCGCGGGCAAAAGCTAGTTTGTTTATATTAGTTAAGAGCGTTCTGTTTCGCTCATGTGACTCATGTCTTTGAAATACAAGGCCCCATTTAGGTTTAAAATGACCAAGTCTCCTTTAACTCGTATGTTTATATTTGAGTAACCACCACCGCAATACTACTTGTTAATAGACATAAACAACATATGATCTAGGCTAAACTATGAATCATTTTAATATACATTTCACACTTGATTAAACATAGAATAAATGCATTTCTGTTATTTATGGGTTTAAAATGCGTATGCACAAATACATTTCACATCTGAGTAACAATCTGTATACATACGAGTTTAAGTAGCAGAACCTCAGTAGTTTGGTTCAGGTATTTTAGTGGGACACAATGTCTATAATAAAACATTGGGTTTCTAATTTAGGCGCGACGACTAACGCCGCCGCCGTCGCTCGGTGGGCCACTCAGTGTACACCCTTAGGTAATTTGTTAAAGCCTACAGTCGACTTTGACTAAAGCTATACAGCTATCATATGGCGACTACATCAAGCAATTCTAGTAATTAAATGGATTTACTCACTAATCTTTAAGATCCTCTGGGACCGGTATCTCGAACTTATGGAAGGTGGTTTTGTCAATGGGTGTCTTGGGGGTTTTGACTCGGAGACGATCCTTTGGCACTATTTCCGTGTAGCAGTTGTCCCATTCTAAATATTCTATCACCAAGAAGTCGCCCCTCATCATCTGGTGACAAAAATAGCATATTGTTAAAATAATTAATGGATACAGCAAATAATATACTGATGACATAGTCATATTCCTACTAATATTATAATTCCGTAAGTAATTGTGTCTTCATGTTTAAACAGCTGAACCAATTTAGATGAAATCCGGTACAGAGGTTGAGTCTCGGGAAAGGACATAAGATAGTTTTTACCACAATAATCATCCAACATCCAAGTACTAATTTTATACAGAGAAAGTCGCGGGAAGAAGCTTATCTGTTCATAAAGTTGCAACCTTTGGGGCTGGACCATTTGAAGTATATATATTTAATACCAATATAATAACACACAAAAAAGTAAATTGGATATTCAAAGAAAGTCATTAGCACATAATAATAATAAATAAATAAATATTAAATAAAATATTTAATATTTATTTATTTATTATTAATGCCTGCATGATTTGACCCATAATCATGCAGGTGATGCACACCCTTATCCTTATTAACGGATTTCAATATTTTCTAAATTAAATTAAAATTATTAAAATATTGCCAGGGTTTTAGGTTGGCGTTAATTTCTGGCAAAAGATGCCGTGGAAATCTAATAAAATAAGTTACCAGTACTAAGCAAAAAGCTTAAGAATGCAGAGGAATCGAAATTGCAACTGTAACACTATCACAATAAGAGTCGTTATTGTTTGACGTGAACAAAGTCTCCCGCTGCCCCATGCCGTCTGTGCACACTGGCCTTTCACTGATAGGGGGTTTCCCGTCTAATAGCGAGGATGAGTCATAGGCAACCAAAATAGTACAGATACTCTAATCTACTGTAAACCATTAAGTTGCAATTTAAAACATTTACTACCATTTATTTTACATATTTGCACTATTTACGTGAATATTTTTAGTTTTTATTCAACATATTGTGTAACAGAGAGTAGAGACATAGGGAACGTAGCCATACTACGTGACTCGTTTAGGGGCGGGAGGGGGGGTAGTCAAAATACTACGCTTGGTCACAAGGGTTGGGAAGGAGGGCTTAGGTTTCGTCACGTAGTCAATAATTATGCTCAAATCTCGCGTTTCTTGCATCTATATTCCAATGTACGGTGTGAAATTCAAGTCATAGGATACTTGGTGACGCGTTTAAATTGTAGGTTTGCACGAACTCTTGGTGTCACGCGGCAAGTGTCGTGTTAATAAAGGCTATATTTGCCTTATTTAGGCACTAGTCCCACCGCGAGCGAGTAACCTATGAGCTATCGGCTATTTTCTAGCCCAAGAAACGAACAAATGATAATCGCTTCCGTGTAAATAAAAGATGAACTATAAATATACATCTCTCTCTTTTATTTACACGGGAGCGATTATCTTTTGTTCGTTTCTTGGGCTAGAAAATAGCCGATAGCTCATAGTTACTCGCCCGCGGTGGGACCAGTGCCTAACACGCAAAATTATGTTTTTTTTTTACTTTTTGTTTCCAAAACATCATTCGAAACCATATGCATGACTTACTTCGTGACATCTAGTGGAGGGGGGTCAAAAATTTTAAGAAATGAGTTACGTAGTCTAGTTGTAACATGGTAATATGCTTATAAAGACACAATACACATTTTTCTTGTTTTACTTTCTTTCTTATGGTACTGGTACCTACTATATAATTGGAAAGAGGTGTGTAGATTTTCTTTTTAAAAGTGATATTAATAAAGTTGTACAAGGAATTCTCTCTTTCAATGTCCTGAGATGATATAAGACTCAAAATAAGATAATAACCAAATGGCAAAATGTTGTATCAAGTACAATAACTATAATTTAAATAAAAACGGGACTTAATCGCGTACACTTACTTTTGATATTTTGTCTGACGTTTCGAGCGTGCCGTAACGCTCGTGGTCGCAGGCCGACTCAGTAACCGGCGCGCGCGTGGTCGAAGTCCCATTCTTATTTAAATTATGAGTGAAAATTGTGTGAGTTTAAATCAATAAAATAACTATGCTACCAATATGTAAGAATATGCCATTTGAAAGACACTAAAGTACCATAAAAGGCAGGTCACATAATTTCATATTCACTCTCCTTTTCGATGTGACAGGCGGCAAATCATATAAGGGTCATTCTAAGATTATTATTATGAGGTACTTTCGACGGCTGGGGCAAACAAAATACATTTTAATTTTAAATTACTTCTTTATATCTGAAAACTAAATGTGTTCTTTAAGGTCAGTTAAATTTATAACAGAAATGGACGTAGTTTAGTCACAATATCAGCACAAAGAAGCAAAAACATCTCTCCCCTGTTCTGTCCCCCCAACATATTTTATTTGCAGATCAGCAATATGAATGCATAAAAAATTAAATTATTACTTTACTATTGTTAATGTTATAAACGAGGAGAACTAATTTACAGTATCTAGCAATTATGATGACACATAATTCGCAAAAAAAATCAGAGGAGGTATGAATACTTGTTTAGATGAATAATTATATTTTGATTTGCTTATATCTGTAAGACAGCCAGTATTTTTTTAAATTTTTTGGTGTTCCTGAAAAGTCCAGGGAAGAGACACTACATTCCATATAAAAACTGCAGTTGTTCCCCTGGTCTTATATATAACGACAATTTTAAACAAAAAAGAACCGACTTCACTTAGCCTCCACCTTTCTACAAGCAAATGCTCGAGCTGCTGTAAAAAATACTCTAAGGGGTGCCTATAACAGTTGAAGAGTTCCCTCGATTTCTCCAGGATCCCATCATGAGATCCTGACCTAGTTACAATGAGACCAACTGTAAAGTATACTCTTTCAAACAAAAAAAGAATTTTCCAAATCGGTCCAGCTGTCTTCGAATAATCCGTGAACATACATAAAAAAAAAACAAAGGTCCCGATGAATTGATAACCTCCTCCTTCGAAATATTGAAGTTGGTTGAAAACAATAGTATACTTAAGTAAATTAAAAACAAAAAGATATGTGCCGCCACTTCATGAGTACCTAATTACCTCTTAACTTAGAATGAACCGAAATGAAATCGTTTTTGGTAACCAGGCTCTTTACCCTATTTACTTTTGGAAATACACAACATTTTACCATTAATGTCAGTGCAAACAATGTACATTTCTATTTTTTTACTGGAATAATCTATTAACTAAATCTGCAATCATATTTTGTATTGCTATAACCTTAAAGTGTAAATAAATAGTAAATAATTAAATATTTTTAGTTACAGTCAATAAACATTCAATCAATCATTTTATTCATTCATTCAATATGTTTTTGTTTAAAGTTTTAGATTACTAGACATCCGAATCCGAATTTAAGATCCCTGAAGATGTCTAGACTGCCACCCCTGCCATTTTACATAAAGCCACTGCCCTTGAGAATCTCATGACAGTTTGTCCTTGAACATACTGCATTATTCAACCTTGTGAGTCCAGTACAGCTTTAAGATATGTATTCAACTATTCATGTTGTTCCAATTAACATATTTTTAAATGACATTGGTTGGGGACTGGTCTTTTGGGAAAGAATTATGACTGTATGGAGCACAGGATTGTAAAGTATTTATTATTAGTTGGTTTCATAGAAAATATACATATCATACACTTACCTACATGTTTGAACTTTTAGTGTCTACATTTTATATGAAACTAGACTAAAATCAACTTAGAATAATGTTGTAAGTCGTGATAACAATTATTGCGAAAAGGGCATACATCCTTTAGCTATAGCAAATTCAGAAGTATAGAAATTTAAACTATTTATTTTAAAAAAATGTGATTGATAATGTTTTTTCCTACTCCATCACACTTATTACATTTATTGTTGTAAGTTTATGTTTCAAGACCCATGATGGCTTGTTTTAAATATCAAATTTATTTTGTTAGTATTAAGGTAGAAAATTAAAATCAAAACTACCCGCAAGGACAATATGTAGGAAATTAACTGTAGACTTTTGGTAAATTTTTCTTGATCTGAATGGATATCATGATTGCAATTTCAATCACGACATGCATCACTTTCGCACTTACATACTTGTTAGAACACGACTGCTATGGTGACAGATGATAAAAATGTAGGTACCATGTTAGGCTAGCAGGTTGACATTGTTGCACCAGATAAAAAATTTAAAAAAATGTCTTGAATAATCATTGATACATGCAATAAGTAAACTGCAATTGTTTGCATTGCCAATTAATAATAGAATCTAAAGCGGGATTTAGTAGTTAATACTAACTGTTTGTAACCATAGTAAACAAAGTAATGGGATCATTGATCAATTGACAGGTGAAATGAGCTTAAAACTTTTAAAACAACACTGAAACTGAAGCTCATAAGGTAGGTAAATCTGAACCTGTGATAATTTTAACCGACACAAAAAAACTATAAATAAATTACCTTGATATTGGCCGTCCACCAGCCACATGCTTCCTTCTCATTGGACCGGGCAAAGACCTCAACTTCCTGGTTCTCCACAAACTCTGTGTGTTTTCCCGTGTCTTTCGGCGGCAAGAACACTTGTGAGAAAGGAAATTTGGATTCTGGCTGCCAGCTTGAACAAAATCACATAAATGAGTAAATAAATAAATCCACAATATATATCAGTAGAAACTTAAATCAGTTATTGACTTACTCATTTTCAAAGGCTACAAGAACCTCGTTGTCGAGCACGTCGGTGACAGTGGCCTATAAATATAAATTTTAGTGAATTTTGTGATCGAATAACTTAGTAATGCGCTAGAAATAAAAAGTTATGTAGGTCAGATACGTAAAATAAGATACAACTGTAATCCGGCGTGAGCCGCCCTCATTTAACTCCTCGACAAGAGCTAAAAATATATAAAATCGGCATAATTTACAGCACATGGAAAATTCACGCCCTGACAGACGGACATGGCGTCCATTCCAGCCGTGATGATCATCCCGGAAAAATATTTTTGAAAGTTTACCTTTTAATGTGAAACTATTGACTGAAAACAATTTAACAGATGTAGCACCAACTAAATTACCGTTTTATGACGAGAAATTAAACGTACTTCATATTTTACAAACCTTATAATAAGCACCATTTTCACCGTACACCTCGACCGACAAATCCTCCATTTTGGTTTGAAAGCGTATTTAGATGAACGAACGCTCGTCGACTGACCAATCAAAAAAATGCATAGACAACTTTTATTTTACTTTATTACCGTCTATGGTTTCAATTATGTTGAAAAATGATTTCAAAGAACCATTTGCGACATTGAAGCACGTTTGAAAATTAAAAATATACTCTTTTTTTAATTATGAGTGAAATATTTTAATGCTGGTACATTTCCACTTTCTTTGTCAAGTTTGTAATCAATAGAAAAAAGCCTGATCTTCGTAATAAAGGAATGATTGAGTATTACTTAGCTTGGCTCATCCTAGCGGCATAAGTCGTAACTCAAACAACTCAACTCAAAATGTCATCAACCTTTCGTAACTGTCAGTTTGACAGCAGCAGCTGCAATATTAAATCAAACCAAATTCTGAAATCTGATCAAACATTATATCAGTGCCGGTACGGCAGGTTCTATATTTTTCGCCTTACGCCACGTATGCAAGTTTCAGTGCAATCAACCATAATAATCTGTCAACTTCATTAAGGTAAGGAAGCTGTAAATAAATACTGTTCGTCCGATTCAAGCTATTTTAGTAACTTACTTTTGTTTATTTGATAAAGTTATTGTTATCATCTTTAGATGGAAGAAGAACCACATATCATTTTAGTAACAGGTGGATCCGGGCTGGTTGGACAAGCCATTAAAACAATTGTTGAAGAGGAAAATCAGCAATTAAAAGGACACAAAAATGAGACTTGGATTTTTTGTGGTTCCAAGGATGGTGATCTTAGGTAAGTACTGTTTATTTATATGAAGGTTTCACGGCGTCAAGAAACAGCATCATAAAACTCAGGGGATGGTTTTGGCAGACTGTGCAGACTAAAGTTATAAGGTCAGTCAGTTCTTAATAAAAAATTGAAAATAACCATTATAAGGAGGAGTAAGTAGTAAATAATCAAAATTATTAACCTCCATAAAATTCCGCTTCCCTCATCTTTGCTAGCACTATTATTATGTTTGTGAATATGAAAACAATAAATAGCAGTTGCATAATAGGACATTTAACTTACTAGCTAACTATGACTTAATTTAATGACAATTTTTCAAATAACCTTTTGACTATACTTGTATGTATTTGTTTGTAATTATTACAGAGATAAGCAGCAAACTGAGGCCCTATTTAAGAAGCACCAGCCTACACATGTCATCCACCTAGCAGCCATGGTTGGGGGCCTATTCCACAATATGGCACATAATTTAGATTTCTTTGTAAGTTGTACACATGCAGATTTAGAATTGAAGCACAATCTACATTTAAACTTTAAATTTTATTTATTGTATATGTTTACAAGTATTAGGGAAAAAAAAATATGCGACACATTGTTGCAGCAGGCCAACCCTACATACAAAAGCATTTTATTTGTTGGAATAAAACTATTTGTTAGGTTTTTTCTTATCTGAATATGATACCAATTATGTCCATATACGGATCACTAACATTCTCATAGCAGGTTGTACAATACCTTGGTCATTACTAAATCAAGTTTAAAATTGCTTTTGTATTCCATTGCTTTTTTTTTCTTATTCTACCACTATTAAACATCTCCATATTGGATGAATGAAAGTAAACCTTAATTTTTACTATTATTTTATATACATTGTTATTAGCTATTTCTTTAATAAATGACTATTCATTTCAAACCTTAATAAATTATTGACATAATATTCATAAATTGTATAATACACCTGCAGCTCCAGTAGCATCATAGTCATCATACCTAGTGACTAGTCTAGTTTAGATTCGATTGTTTGTCATTATGTGGGAATCTTTTTTAAAGTAAAAATCATATTTAATACCTTACTGCCACTGATACTGTCAAAAATACACCTACAATATTTTGTATTAAGATTGTTGTTATAAATGTACTTCAGAATGGCATGGCATTATCCATACCTTCCCATACATTGGGCCCTAATTACTACGCAGAATATCAGGCATATGATAATCGCTGATTGTATTTGCAGAGAGAAAACATGGCGATAAACGACAATGTCCTGGCTGCCTGCCACAGCAACAATGTGAAGAAGGTGGTCTCCTGCCTCTCTACGTGCATATTCCCTGATAAGACTACATATCCCATAGATGAAACAATGGTAAGTGATTACATTGCAGCATTTGCAGCTAGGTCTTTAATTTAATTACATCACACATTATGGTTAGGAGGGAGAGGTCATCAAAGTGTGACAAGTTGTGACAAGGGGTAGACCCAAACTATATGATGTCACAAAAAAATAGTAAAATAATTTTATTTACAATTTAACTGTCAAATATGTGATGTCACAGCAGATGGTGGATGGGGTACACAAATGTGACAATGACAGTTAAAATTCAAGAAATTGGTGTAACCATGTAACCTAGTTTGTTAAGGAACCCTATTAGAAGGATCTAAAGCTGAATCCCTAAAGTGTCTTGTCCTATTTTTGTTTTCGATAATGCTATTTGTCACAATGATAATTTGCCCTAATGCTCATTTGTCCTAATTACAATTGCCCTAACATTGTATTAATGATTTTTTTTGCCCTAATATGTTATTACCTAATATCATTTGACCTATTCATCAGTTTTCCTAGTATTTTGTTCTATAATACTAATTTGTCATAATTATTATTTGACCTAAAACCTGTTGTTCCTAATGATCCATACACCTAATTTTATATGAACTAATATTATTTCGCCTAATGTTATACCCTAATATTAAATGTCCTAATAACCTTTTTCCTCATTGCGATTAATGATCATTTTCCCTATTTTTTATTCCCTAATACTTGTCATCATGATCATTTGCCCTAACATTGTATAACTTTTTTTTTGTTAACCTATCCTATATCTACTTTGTGATATAATAAAATTAGGATTTTTGAACATTTTGGTAAGAATGTTTAGAATTAATGAGGTATAGGGCAATCGTTACATTATGACAAGTATTTGTTAGGATAATTGATCATTAGGGCCAAAAACAAGTAGGACAAAACGATTAGGGCAAGTACATAAGTTCGAGGCAAATGTCATTAGGGGTTTCGAATGTTATAGAAAATAAAATGACGATATTTGAACATTATGGTAAAAATGTTTAGAACAAATAACCGTTAGGAGAATCGTTACATTATGGCAAGTAACTGTTAGGGTAATTGATCGGTAGGGCGAATGACAATTAGGACATAATGATTATACTCGTATTCAGAGCAATGAAGCGTAGTTTAAGTGTCCGCGAGACAACCGGATGGCTCGCAGTATTTAAGCTCCCTACGTGTTGTGGAACCACCCTGTGCAACTCGAACTGATCCACGTTGAACTTGGTTTTTATTATAACGACAGTCCGGTCTGATGTCTGATCCCAACGCACCTTACCTACCTATCTAAATATTTCAGGTTCACAATGGGCCGCCACACTCGTCAAACTATGGATACAGTTACGCGAAGAGGATGATCGATGTACTAAACAGGTAAAAAATTAAAATAACTTTCTGTAAACCTGAGCAATCATACTTACGTTACACATTAACGGGGAGGGGTTCATCAAAGTGTGACAAGGGGATATGCTATATGCTTGATACAAAAATAAATGTAAATAAATAAATATTATGTGACAATCTTACACAAACCGACCTAGTCCCACAGTAAGCTCAATAAGGTTTGTGTTGTGGGTACTAGACGACGATATATGTAATAGATATATACATATAAATACTTAAATACATAGAAAACATCCATAACTCAGGAACAAATATCCGTGATAAACACACAAATAAATGCCCTGACCAGGATTCGAACCCGGGACCTCCTGCTTCATAGGCAGGGTCACTACCGACTAGGCTAAGAGGCCGTGAGTTCTATTTGTTGATTGTATTAAAAATAATAATGGAAATGTAATCATTTAGAACTATCTTTTAACTACTTATTAAATATTTTAAAAATACTGAATATGAAATCTCACACGGGGGATAAAGGTATACAATATAAATGTGACCACGTGAAAAAGGAGGGGTGAAGGAAGAGGTACTATAACGCCCGTTTCACGACAAGGGGCCTGGGATCAAACACTTGGAGTGTTTGATGCCTGCTTCAAGAAAAAATGAAAAAACACACACTTGCCGCCGACGGCGTCAAAATCCGATCGATATTGCTCGAAGCGTTTTTTTTTTGGGAAACAGGCATTCCAGTGGCCCTCCTTTTGAAACTGGCCTCGATTTCTCGCGGCGGCAATATGTTAGAACGAAAGGTAGAATACCGCTCGCCGCTGCCGCCGCCGCGCAAAATCATAGCTGGGCTCAGCTATGATTTTGCTAAGATATGAGGGATGTTCCAGAGGCTACCACCAGCAGCACGGGCGCGTGTTCACGTCGGTGATCCCGTGCAACGTGTTCGGCCCGAGGGACAACTACAGCCTGCAGTCCAGCCACGTTATCCCCGCGCTCGTGCGTAGAATGGACGACGCTATGAGGAACGGTGGGTTGATACATCATGTTCCGGAAGCTACCACCAGCAGCAAGGGCGCGTGTTCACGTCGGTGATCACGTGCAACTTGTTCGGCCCGAGGGACAACTACAGCCTGCAGTCCAGCCACGTCATCCCCGCGCTCGTGCGTAGGATGGACGACGCTATGAGGAACGGTGGGTCGATACATCATGTTCCGGAAGCTACCACCAGCAGCAAGGGCGCGTGTTCACGTCAATGATCACGTGCAACGTGTTCGGCCCGAGGGACAACTACAGCCTGCAGTCCAGCCACGTTATCCCCGCGCTCGTGCGTAGGATGGACGACGCTATGAGGAACGGTGGGTTGATACATCATGTTCCGGAAGCTACCACCAGCAGCAAGGGCGCGTGTTCACGTCGGTGATCACGTGCAACTTGTTCGGCCCGAGAGACAACTACAGGCTGCAGTCCAGCCACGTCATCCCCGCGCTCGTGCGTAGGATGGACGACGCTATGAGGAACGGTGGGTCGATACATCATGTTCCGGAAGCTACCACCAGCAGCAAGGGCGCGTGTTCACGTCAATGATCACGTGCAACGTGTTCGGCCCGAGGGACAACTACAGCCTGCAGTCCAGCCACGTTATCCCCGCGCTCGTGCGTAGGATGGACGACGCTATGAGGAACGGTGGGTTGATACATCATGTTCCGGAAGCTACCACCAGCAGCAAGGGCGCGTGTTCACGTCGGTGATCACGTGCAACTTGTTCGGCCCGAGAGACAACTACAGGCTGCAGTCCAGCCACGTCATCCCCGCGCTCGTGCGTAGGATGGACGACGCTATGAGGAACGGTGGGTTGATACATCATGTTCCGGAAGCTACCACCAGCAGCAAGGGCGCGTGTTCATGTCGGTGATCCAGTACAACGTGTTAGGCCCGAGGGACATATACAGCCTGCAGTCCAGCCACGTTATCCCCGCGCTCGTGCGTAGAATGGACGACGCTATGAGGAACGGTGGGTTGATACATCATGTTCCGGAAGCTACCACCAGCAGCAAGGGCGCGTGTTCACGTCGGTGATCACGTGCAACTTGTTCGGCCCGAGAGACAACTACAGGCTGCAGTCCAGCCACGTCATCCCCGCGCTCGTGCGTAGGATGGACGACGCTATGAGGAACGGTGGGTTGATACATCATGTTCCGGAAGCTACCACCAGCAGCAAGGGCGCGTGTTCATGTCGGTGATCCAGTACAACGTGTTAGGCCCGAGGGACATATACAGCCTGCAGTCCAGCCACGTTATCCCCGCGCTCGTGCGTAGAATGGACGACGCTATGAGGAACGGTGGGTTGATACATCATGTTCCGGAAGCTACCACCAGCAGCAAGGGCGCGTGTTCACGTCGGTGATCACGTGCAACGTGTTCGGCCCGAGGGACAACTACAGCCTGCAATCCAGCCACGTCATCCCCGCGCTCATTGGGGGCGTCCATTAATCGCGTCATACGTTTTTGGCTTGTTTTAGACCCCCCCCCCCCTCCCCCATGGTGATCTTTGGTGATTTCAGGACACCCTCCCCCCCCCCCCCCCTGCCCAATATGACGTGTATTTTTTTGCTAACTAAAGTAAGTACAGTTTTCCAACACGTGAACCTACTTACGTAACGTACGTAGGTACACGTAAAGGGTAAAAAAAATGAGACTACATGTATACATATAAAATTATCTTTAATAGAAAAAAACCGGCCAAGTGCAAAGTCGAAAAAGTAATATCAAAAGGTCGTATCTGCGTATGAATGAAATGAATGAGTTTTTAGGAGATAACTCAATAATTCCTAAACCGATAATGTTCTCAATATATTTCATATTTTTTGTATCTCCGGTTCAAAAGTGACAGGACACAAGTTTTTTAGACTTACGGGGTGTTTTTTTCTTAAAATATTCACTAAATAAAAAAAAATACAAACAGACCTCAATGTTATTTTGAAAGACCTATCGAGACATGACGATATTTAGTAAAAAATAAATGTTTTGACAAATAATTACATTTATGGACTAGTGCCCCTCCTTAAAATATCTTTTTCAGCAATTTTACTACAAAACTAAGTAGCGGCACACACCTTATATTTAAATATTTATTAAGATACGTTTTATAGTTTCCGAGTAAAATGGCTGTGACATACGGACGGACGGACGGACATAACGAAACTATAAGAGTTACGTTTTTGCCACTTTCGCTACGGAACCCTAACAACCTACTTCCCAAAATAATATGTCAAATGCCATTAAAAAATATTTACAATCATAGTGCTAGTGCAATTTTACTCTGCTTTTTACAGTTTGAGTCATTTAAAAGTTGATAATTTTTATTTTATTGACCATAATACAGTATAGCACAAGGAACAAAAAAATACACGTGATATGTGTCCAGACCCCCCTCCCCCCTGTGGTGATCATTGGTGATTTTTTCTTGACCCCCGCCCCCCCTATACAATATGACGCGATTAATGGACGCCCCCATTCGTAGGATAGACGACGCTATTAGAAACGGTGGGTTTGTCAAAACAATGATTTGCTAATACTAATACTAGTCGCAATAAATTTGTTTATCGTAAAAAAATATATTGCATTGCATGGATTAGCATGATAAGTTAAAAATATTCGCGATGATATTTAAATGGTTTCGAATTTTAATCTGGGGGCACGGCAGTGCCCCGCCAAGTCGAGCAAAACAAACGACAAAGGCTTGGCTGTACCATTATTTTCCCGAAGCCATTCAGGCCATTAAAATTTTGCGGTTTTGTTATTATCAATGATAACAAAATCCGCAAGTTTAGCTTAACGGTTAATAATTCTTAAATTATAAGTTAAAATTAAATGGTTTTGGGAATATATCTTCCTTGTGTTATGGCCTCTTGTTCCCTGAAATTTCAAACATCTTTATCCACACCAGAGTTAGAGGGGGTCAAAAATGGGCTGAATGGCTTCGGGAAAAGAATGGTACAGCCAAGCCTTTGTCGTTTGTTTTGCTAGACTTGGCGGGGCACTGCCGTGCCCCCAGATTAAAATTCGAAACCATTTAAATATCATCGCGAATATTTTGGTTTATTTATTTGCTCAAATTATGACCAATTTTTTCTGGGCTTTTATCAGGCGGACCGTATAAGCATATTTTTTCACTGATGTTTTAAAACTAGGAGGTAACTATCTTATTTGCAGGCGACTCCACATTCACTGTACTTGGCAGCGGGAGGCCGCTGCGGCAGTTCATCTACTCGCCTGACTTGGCTCGCCTCTTTTTGTGGGTGCTGCGGAACTACGACAGCGTGGAGCCCATTATCTTGTCAGGTAATTCCGAGATGCAAACTCAGCCTAGTCACAGAATAAGTATAGTACAAGTACCTTCGAGCAACAATGTAAAGGAGGTCCAGACTCGACACTCGTTCGGAAATTACTTGTTTTCTACACTTGTAGCATAATAGTACATTACTTACCAAGGACTGTAAAAAAAAGAAAGCCCGAAATCGCAGGTATTTGTAACCCGAGCCGCAGGCGAGTTTTGTAAATATGCGATAGAGGACTTTCTTTTTTACTGCTTGCGGTGAGTACACAATTTTACGTCTCCACCTGGCCATAATGCGAGTTTTACCGTACGCGTAGGGTAGGTGTAACGTAAATAACTATTCTGCAATTTGACTACATAACTAAATAGCGGCATACAAAATACACCTTATGTCTAAATTTTACTAAGATAGTTTCCGAGTAAAATGGCTGTGACATTCGGACGGACGGAAAAACGGACATAACGAAACTATAAGGGTTCCGTTTTTGCAATTTTGGCTACTGAACCCTAAAAAACGTTGCGTACCTAAGTTTACCTTTAATTCATCTTTCTACTTTCAGTTGACGAACAAGACGAGGTACCCATAAGCGCGGTAGCCGAAGCCATCAAGAAAGCCCACGGGTTCCAAGGCACTCTAGTGTACGACACGAGCAGCGCCGACGGGCAGTACAAGAAGACCGCCTCGAACAAGAAGCTTCGCGCGCTCTACAAGGAGTTCACGTTCACGCCGTTCGAGCGGGCCGTGCAGGAAACCGTGCAGTGGTTCAGGGACAACCGGGAGGTAGCCAGGACGTAGTCAGACCTTAATGGAATGGGTAAGATGGTTGCCTTTTTATCATTTATCGCGTCATGCGTCACTTTCGCACTTGCATACTGAATGTGACAGCTATGGTAATGGTGACGCTACACTGATGTTGTAAATGTTACATGTGTTTTGTAAACCCTTTTCAGGCGTAGTACGATTTATCGACCACATCCAGTACGATTTATCGACCACATCCGTGTCAATTGCTATCCTTGTTAAACTTTCGATTTCAGGTTCAAATTAGGTTGGCCTGACGCAAAATTTAACTCTTCTTTAAATGAATTACCCAAATGTTGGGATTTAAAATACCAGATCTTTGAAAAAATCTTTTGAATTGGTGCGTCCTGGAAAAGGGTTATCACATCAGGGTAGCACCATAATTACAGACGATAAAAAACGACCATCTTAGGCTAGCAGGTTTGTTAAATGTGCTTGAAGGAACTCATCTTTCTCCGGCTGATGTACTTAGCTGCGTACATCGTCACTAGGGAATGCAACCAATTTTTATTTTGAGAAAGGCCGGTATTTAACCGGTTAATTTTCATATAAAATTAAAACCGGTTGCATTATCTAATCGTCAAATTGTATGGACAAACAGCAACATCTCTAGGTCTCCGCGGTCGGAACAGCGTCAATTTTGATACGCTGTTTGCTGCATCAGGCGTCAACTGGAGACCACGGCTTTGACAACGCATATTGCATTTGACCAAGGTTTAAGCGACCAGAGCATTAGGTACCAAAAAGCAATAAATACTATAATTAAAACCGTAGGGGTAGGGTATGTATTATTTAACCCTTTGACTGCCAAAGACGTCAAATCACGCGCACGGAAACCCTACATATAACCGAGTTCTGTCGCGCAAATTTTTCTCTGGTAACGATTTTTTTTGTCCAATATATGCTTGGCGGTCTAAGGGTTAATAATAATTATTGATTTTACAATATTCATGTAATGTATATCAGTGTTATCATAATTTAAGAAGTATAATAAAAAATAAATATATGATTTTATGATATCTTCAATTTTGATTTCCATCTAACTAAAGCGTTGAGCCAACTGTCTGTTGAAAACGCAGATCACGTCCACAAAATTATTGAAACTAAAAAAAATAAAACAATTAAGCAATTAAAAAAACTAAATAAAATTATTTTTAATTAATATTCTTAACACACTTTTACACCTTACTCGTTTGTAATAGGGTGCAAAATTATAAACATATATATATTTGACGTAGACGGTACACAGCCAATACGTATCACAATTACTTTAAACAGTCTTAAAATAAAAATTAAGCATACGGCAAAATCAAAATCATCGAATCGAAAACACGTATGAACACGGGCTGTATAATTTTTAACACATTTTTCACCGCGAGATATTCGAAAGATGCGCAGCGCCATTTGTTTTAATCTCCAAAAGTATTATTTAACTTTGTACGTTTATATCTGTTGATCGGAGTTAAATGGTGAGACCCTGTTCATCGTATGTAAGAAATATTCTCTCGATAGCGGTTACATAGGCCGCCGTACGCACGTCCAAATCGAGGTTGTACTGCTTTGCTGCACGCATCACATTCTGAAAAAAAAAAGATTTTGTTACTCCGTGCGTGTAATGGATTTGACGTGCACGTCATTCTTCCATGAGGGTGTCCGCTAGCTGGCGTGGTTGCACGGAGCGGGTCACACGCGTCCACGCCAGTTAGCGCCGCTCATACAATTTTACTCGATTTCTACCTGCTCGCGGGCGCCCACTTCGTGCAACCGCGTCAGCTAGCGGACGACCTGAGGCGTCTCGGTGTTCTCTTTGGTCTCTTTAGGTTTGTTAAAACACAGAAAGCATGTAGCTTGCCAACTTTAAGGCACTTGTGCAGGTTATTCTTACAAGCATTGTCTAATGTAAACGACTGTATTTTGCCATCGCGATTCACCCGCGTAAGTGACTCGTGCGATCTACGCGACTGTAGCAAGTAAAGGCGAAGGCCAAGACAAATAACTTGCGTAGGCAGTCTGTGCCAGTTACTTACACCTGATATAGAACATACGGCTTTCACAAGTAGCCCGCGTTAATTATTTGCTCTAGCTACGTGCACCGTGTGCAATCACTATTATGTTTGACATATTGATGACTTCCATCCCAAGTTAACGAGCACTTCCTCATTTGCGCCATATCGAACTCGCCATCGACCTGATCTTCGTGTTAATTTAGTGTGGAATAATGAGTAGCTCCTCGTTGCTGGACGACATGACAAGTGGCGTATTTACTCGAACCTTGCATGAGTCGCCTGCTATCTGCTAGAGATGCACAGCGAGCAAAAGAAAACTTATATTGCACTCATTACTCGAGCTCAGGGTTGTCAAGCAGTTCTTAGTTGCTGTATAGCATGCAGAAGTTTTCCCAGAAGGCTACAGTATGAGTTTCCTCGAAAATTAGTGTAGTGGTTTGACAGGTTTAAACGCAGACTCAATCTTCATAATATACGTATCACAGGTGAAGCAGCAAGCGTGGAAAGAAGTAAGAAAAAGCTGCATGAACGGCGTTTGGAGAAACCTCTGGCCTGACGTCGTAGAAGCTCCCAGTAGAAGTATGCGATTGCAGGAGCAAACGAGAGAGACGCTTGAAGATATTGCGGTTTTTATGGGCGGGTCCAAACTGGATTCTATCACAGTAGAATAACTGCAAGAATTTGTAGCGAGTGACGGTGAGCCCCCCAGTAACCAAGATTTAATAGAGCTTCAAAGCGATGTTGTCGAAAATGAGGAGGAACCTGTCGCAGATCCAGTTCTGTCATCATTCTGTCATCCAGGAAGGGTTATCAAAAATATATTCCGGTTAAGACATGTTAGAAAGTATGGATCGTGATGTGCATCGTATTTCATCAATACGTCAAACAATAAGAAACAGTGTTGCATGTTATGAAGAAATTTTGATGGATCGGAAGCAAAAAGCCACTCAGAAAACATTAGAATGCTATTTTAATCAAAAATAGCACTCTATTATGTATTTTTTTTTAATTGTAAAATGTTAAAATTTCTTTCAAGTAGCGGTTTGATTGTAATTTCCTGTGTTAAACGTAAACAATTTTCTAATAAAAGCGGTTTTATTCTAAATTTGGTACTTTATAACGAGACCCCGATATACGCGAAATTCGCTTTACGCGATTTTCCCTGGAACGCATCTCTCGTGTAAAGCGGGGTATTACTGTATAGGTTCTTAAAGGGTAGCCAACACGCATGTGAATCCTCTGGAGTTACAGACGTCCATAGGCTACGGTCACTGCTTAAGTCGCTTTATGGAGAAACTCGACTAGAAATAGAAAGCCTACGTTGCAGGCTTATATCATGGAATACGGGTTTAGGTCGGCGAGCGGACTCCAGGATCAAAGGAAAATGAAACCTCGGAAAATCCGGGACAAACGGTACGAATTGACATCGTGCGACACTGTCGTACTTACATAGGGGTTAGAACGTGACAGCTGCGTTGACAGATGACAATCGCACGACCATGTTGGGCTTGCTGGAAATGACCAATAAAGGTAGAGAGAAAAGCTTACGTTGCAGGCCTTTATCATAGAGTACTCCAGCCCCGAATTGACAATTAACTCTTCGTTCGCGCCGCATATCATCGCTTGGAACAGCGCTGTCGGTTCAATCGTCGCATTGATGTTCGCCTTCTTAAGAGATTGCTCAACAGAATCTGGAACATATAATCTCATGGAAAACTGTGATATTGTCGTTTAGAATATATGATGTAGTAAATTTAACAGGCTATTCCGTGTAGGTAGACGTGTAGATACATACGATACATGATACATGTTATATTTATTTAACAACCTAATCGAAGTGCTTGGGGAAATCAAAGTAGGAAAATGTGAGACTTGTCTAATGGGATCCTTAACTACTAGCGCTTTGTTGCATTCTATTGAGAAATCAGTGTTTCTGGAAACTCGCATGGCATTGACCAGAAGGTCCCGAAACCGGGGTTTGGTCTCGCTTTGTTCTTTATGATGCTACCATAAAGAACTAATGGAATGCCAACCTAACAGCGCCGTGTTGGAATCCTTCCAGAATTTGATGCTGAGCTTCCCGTAGCTGACGTGGTTAATGTTTTTCAAGAACTCGAAGTAAGAGACAGTGACGCCTCCCGCGTTGGCTAAGAGATCTGGCAGCACGAGGATTTTCTTTTCGCGGAGTATCACATCGGCTGCAGGCGTCGTCGGGCCGTTTGCACCCTCACCAATCATCTGCGCGCAGGAATAGCACATCATTATCCAAAAATTTGAGATCAAACACTTTTACATGAAGAAACGTAAATTAATAAGATTGTTTGTACGAGGGCGACACTGAAAATTATTAGAACTGGCGACTTGTAAACTATAAAATAAAAAAATAAATTTGAAATTTGAAAATGGAACTCTTTGTTAATATTATTGTGTTTTTATTCCATTCATTTGTCATTTGTTTTACGATTTGGCGGCAAATTGAAAATTGTCTGTGTTACGTTGGCATGAATTTAACGCGAGAAAATTTTCGTGCAATGATTTTTTATGACTTTCGATGTCATTTAAGTCAACAAGAAAGTTATGATAGACTTCGATTGGCCTTTCACAATGAAGCCCCATCTCGTGCCACTGTTTACAACTGGTTTAATGAATTTAAATGTGGTCGCACTAATCTCACCAATGATTTGCGTGAGGGACGGCCTTCTACGGCGACGACTGAAGATAACATCAGTGTTGTGCGGCGTATGATAGAGTCTGACAAAAGAGTGACCTATCAGCAGATTCGTACAAGCTTAGGCGTCGGTATGAGTCAAGTCCATAAAATCCTCCATGAACATTTAGCGGTGAGGAAGCTTTGTGCCCGGTGGATACCTCATAATTTGACAAAGTCCCAAAAAATCCGTCGTGTTGATTGGTACCATGAAATGGCTCGAATATTTAACGGAGGCGACTCAAATGCTGTGTTCGACATAGTTACGGGTGACGAAAACTGGATTTACTGTTAAGATCCTGAAACTAAAAGACAGTCTGCTGAGTGGGTGTTTCCTTCCGAGGAGTTGGATTGATGGTCGCCTCGTTCTTCGGAAGGATAGGTCATTACGCAACAATTGTTTTAGAGGTCCAAAAAACAGTTACTGCAAAGTGGTATACTACAATTGTTTGCCACTTGTCTTGGAAAAAGTTCGGGAGAAACGACCTCGAAATAGGATCCTCCTTCACCACGACAACGCCTCGTCGCACACCGCCAAGCAAACGATCGACTATTTGGCCAAGGCAGACGTGGAATCAATAGGTCACCCGCCTACTAGCCCCGACCTCGCACCTTGTGATTTTTATTTATTCCCAAAAATTTAAGAAAAACTCAGAGGAAAACGTTTTATGGACGCCGAGGAAGCAGTGGCTGCGCTTCAAAAGGCCGTCGAAGAGACCCCTAAGGATGAGTGGGCAAAGTGCTTTTCTCAGTGGTTCTATCGGATGCAGCGATGTATTGATGTAGAGGGAGACTATTTTGAAACGATATAATAAAACACATGCCAGTTTGTTCAGTTTTTGATTTGATTTTCTAAAAATTTTCAGTGTCACCCTCGTAGCAGTAACGGTACCCCGGCTTGGAGCTAGGAAGCATTTTTCCGCTCGATGTCATTTTAGAGGAATAGAGATGCCGTAGAGAGGCAGCGCTAAAATAAGCCGGAATGGGGATTTCATCATTCGGTATTGCCCTTTCAATCATTGAGTAACAGGAGAAGACATCCGTAAGAAATAATTTGTACCATGAGTTTTAGTGAAAATCACTACAAGTCTGACAGTGGCTGTTGGACCACAGACATGATTACACGCTAGTGTCAAAAAATTTTAAAAATCAAATACCAAACGTAAAGGCTTCTTACATGATAATAAACTGTAAAAATAATTTTAAAAAAAGTAATAAAAGCCACGGAATTACATTCCATAGGTAAGTAAGTGCAAAGTTTGGTGTTAAATTCATTTAAAATATTAATGTTGGCGGTGCGACGCCATATTCCTTGGCGCACAGATTAATGTCGCAGAAGTAACACAGCATACAGTTAGGTGCATAACTGAGTCAAAATTAGTACCTTAGTAAAATGTAAATAATTTGATAACAATCAAAGTTACATAAAAGTTCTAAACGTAAAATATTAATCCTTGGGTACCGCTACAAAACTGCTTCACAAATTATTTTCTTCCGACTTATACATTTTTCTCAATTTCATACCGAAAACTGTGAATTTTCACCTAATTTATTTTTCCCATTATTTCATTTTTTCTTAGACATTCCCAATTCAGTAACTCATTTAAAGTAAGGAATTCCACGACCATTATTTTAGTTATCAAACATTTAAATCAGGCTTATTTTTGTAATTAGTTACTGGCAATGTATTGTCAGGTGCAAAACTGAGTCAAGGCAAATGGCCGAACAACTTTCTCGTTAGTTAATTTTTGTAGCGGACTTCATTCTGAGATAACCATAAAAATACGTGAGTGATATAAAAGTCATACACCTCATTTTAAAGAGCATATAATGTACTATTTCAACTAATTGTCTTACCTGGTTGTGTAAAAGAGAAATATCAATATCGGGTTAAATAAAAAAAATGTAGTTTAACGGTTTTTGGTTCAAAATCATGGACGAATAAAAAAATCTAGATTGTGAATGCAATGAATCGAAATTGGCTTTCATATGGATACATAGCTGACACCGAGACGAACAAATATAACCTGAAAGTTTTTATTTTTTTCATAATTGATAAGACTTATCTTCATTTAACGATGTCGGTGCAAAACTGAGTCAGTACCAAATATTATCTAATAGAGAAAATGTTTATTTTTATCTACAATAACATAATAGGTCAGTAAGTTTATTAGCGTTGTTACCAATTAATAATAAAATAGTAACTTAATAACTAGCCTCTTCTGAAATAATGAAAGAAACATGTCAAAGTGATGCACATTGGTTCAGTTATGCACCTAACTGTATGTGCCTACACTTGATATACCTTGACATTGTTACACTTGATATTGTTTAATAGTACTCAGCATAAAAATATTTACGTAATAAACATGTTTTAGATAAGGACGATAGGTAATGCTTAGTTCATTAAACATATATTTATTGTTCAACGAGGGTGATTTTGCTAAAAATGTTAATGCGAGTAAAATACATAGAAACGGTTTTTATGATTTGAATTTAAAACTTAAATATCGAAATATCACCCGTGTAATACGTACTTACACAATGTTTTTCGTGCATTCGTGCGAAGAAATCAATGTCATTTTAAGTAAATATCAAGGATCATTAACCCCAAAAGTTCGTATTGAAAGGCGCTGGTCGGCGAAAATAGTATATTACTATTCGTTCCTAAAACTCTAGGGTAAGAAGCAAAATAAACATAAGGTATAAATAAAATAATAATTTAGTTAATTACGTTTCCTTACAGAATTTGTTTAGGCAGAATATGAATTTTGTCAAAACAGTAACAGTGTAACGTCAGTTTTTTTTTTTTTATTAATTAATGGCTTTTACTCCTCGCCTATTTTAGCGAGGTGAATTCTGCCAATGTCAAGGTACACTTAAGATTTTATTCATTTTCGTAAAATAAAATAAAAGCAACGTTGTTCGGTTAAGGCCTTGTTGATTGTAAAGTGATAGCCTCCTTACAAACACGTGGGTGGCCGGGACCCCGGATAACCGTTTGTTCAACTAAAGGGTGGTACTCGCGTTTTGGGACTAATTTTTCATCAGCTGCACACTTGTTCGTTAGGTCACCGCACAATAAGCTATCAATATTACACACTGAACTACGTAAATGAGCAAAAAACAAAAAACTATTCCAAAGACGATGCAGCCATCTTGAAGCGTAAACGATTATCCGTCAGTTTTGTTAAAGCTACTCTTTGATTCAGTGACAGCTGTCAACCGCCAAACATGGCGCACAAAATTTGTTCTAGATAGCTCATCTAGTAGAATACATAATACATCAATGCTTTCAAGTGTTTTCTTGGTTAATCGTCTGACCTGCTGTCCCGTGCAAATTTGCAATAAACTTGCTGTTGTCCCAATTCCTATTATATAACATTTGCGTAACCTCGTCCTCACCCGGCATTGGAGCTTGGGAGCGTTGTCTTGGGTGATGGCTTTTTCCAGCGCGGCCAGAACAAGAATGTCGCACTTTTGGTACAGCAGTTCGGCGTTAGCTTCCTTCGCACCAGGAAAGCCTTTCGCGCTGCCCCGGTTTCCTTCCTTATATTTCATCAGTTCCTGAGAAAATCAAGGAGAATTTCGGACTTATTTCTAGCTTTTGATAACCTTGCGCACCTACATACTTTGATACAACTCCTTAGCTACTTATTCAACACCTTCGTCAACATTCACTTTTTACTTTTATTATACAAAATTAGTTTTCAAATTCGAAAACACTAAATAGAACATTGTTCTTATGGGTTATGAGGCCAGAATAAAGGTAGGTAAAAGGCACTTTCTGTTGAATTTGACCATGTGCCAAAAACACGAATAATGAGAGAACTTGTTTGTCGCTATCCAGTTGGTTAAAATGGGATTGTACCGGGCTTACCACAGGATCTATACCCTCAGCGTCCTCCAGATTGCAGTCGACCTCCACAACGCCTATGATCTTGACCCCTTGCTCGTGAAGATATACCGCTGCGTAGCTACCTACATTTCCGAAGCCTTGTATGATCGCAGTTTTGTCCTATTGGTTGAAATCGGTATTAAGGAATAGTTAAATATTTAGTTTATTCGACAAGTAACGTGATAGCTGGCATCGTGTATGAAGGGATTAATTAGACATGAACAGCTAGACCACGGTTTGGAGTGCGTTGAAACGCCCTCCAATAATTGTGTAGCAATAGCTGCTCTACTTACTTGTAGGTGCAATTGCACCATTAGTGCAGCTGAAGCAAGTAAGGGATAATGCTTGGGCTTTTTGTGCAGCAGTATGAGAAAGTTACATGGTATAAGTCATTGGACCCGCATACCCTGTCAGTGTGAAAGTACCAATGAATAAGTCGCGTCTACCTTGAAGCCCGCTGGAATGCCAATAAGGTTCATCCAAGCCTCGTCGTGGATAAAGTGGTTTATAGTCATGAACACTCCGCGGCCTGTCGCTTCGACACGCCCGTGAATTCCGCCACCGTTTATCGGCTTGCCCGTTACGCACGCCGCCGCATTTATATCTCGGTAGCCTGCCAATCAAAACCTATCGCTATATTCACTATAGCTACAATATCATAACTAGCTAAAACTTTAACCCTTTGACCGCCAAGCATCTGACAGTAAAATCGTGGCACTGACGCCAGAGCGCGCAAGCGCACTCGGTTTATTTTGGATGTGATATCACGCGCTGGTGCTGAGGGCATGACTTTCGGTGCGCGTGATTTGACGTCTTTGGCAGTCAAAGGGTTAAGTTTAAGGCTTATTATTAATAGTATCAATACTGATGTTTTTGACGGAGATTCTTCGTAGGGTCAGGGAGGGAACGTATCGTTAGGGTTTTTGCAACAGGCTGTTGCATAAAAAATATAAATCCCTGAACTAATTGTTGCAAGCACAGAACACAGTGCATTAATATCTTTTTAACTTTCATATGTAGCAAAAAGATGTGCTATAACTTTCACCAAAAAAGATATATCCATTCTTTTTTTTTATTGGGAATCGAGCCACTGTGTACCGGTTGCTACACGCAGTGACTAGCCCCCTTATTCATAAACGTCTACTAAAGTTAAGAGGCCTCTGATAATCGTTTGTCCCTTTCCGTCCAACCTAGGTATATGAGGGAAAGGGACAAACGATTATCAGCGATCTCTTAACTTTAGTGGCTGTTTATGAATAAGGGGGTAGGACCCCCTAGTACACAGTGGTTCTAACAGTACACCCACGGCTACGTATGGATCGAGACTAACTTAACTTTATACTTTATTTTTTTTTGTATTTAATTTGCATAGCGTTAAACACAAAAACGCATCACAACACATCCACATGGCATGAGCGACTCACTAACTACAACTTAATTCGTACATGATCGGGTACGGAACGCTTCCGATTGATGTAGAGGACATATATACATAATGCTCTTTTCCTTTCTTGCACAGCACATTCGAGTCACTGTTCTCACCGAGCGACTGTTCCCTCCCTGACCCTACTATTAATTATCCTAGTTATTCTTAACGCGTATACAGGTACATGAAAAAATTAACTCCCTGCCGAGGTTTTCCCAGCGGGCTACAGTATGAGGTTCTTCAAAAAAGGAGTGAGGAGGTAGACAACGCGCATGTGAATCCTCTGGGGTTGCAGGCGTCTATAGGCTACGGTAACTGCTTACCATCAGGCGGGCCGTGTGCATGTTTGCCACCGTCGCGGTATAAAATAAATCTACGGATTATTCTCAAAAGTACTACTGATATAATAGGCATGGTGAATATTTTTCATGTATATGGTATCAATCGATTCGTTTTGTTGTAAGGAACACATGTCTATATGGGGCCAATTGCGTTAAAGCAACACAAAAGTCAGAAATGAGACTTAAATTCCAAGATTTGCATTCGTTTCTCAAAACGCTCCTAACAAAATGACGTGCAAAAGTGACGTCACGATCACATAGTCGCCCTGTTTAAAGTATGAAAAAAATATAAAATTGCTATTTTCACAGTGAAATGTTGCGTTTATGTATATGGTTGCTATACAATTTATTTTACAGTAAAATGTTAAAAATCGAATGGTACCATTGTTTTTTTTTATTTCGCACTTTAAAAAATCGTAAAATTTAGAAATTTTGCAGCTTGATATCTTTGCGCCATTTCAATAGAATTTATAAATTTTCACTTTAGTTGGATATATTGATCATATTGCATCCTACCAACTAAATTCTATTGCATAATTCAACATGTGTCATCATGCCTATTAGGTACTGTTGTGTAAGCTACACGGCACACGCATTAAATTGATACTTAATTGAGCTTCGACTACTTGATTGCTTACTTGGTTGCAAATTGCAAATAAAGAACTCTATCTCTCAGGTGATTTTTTTTTAAATATAAGATACCCAATGTTTTGACATATGTGTCAACGATCCAGGACATCTCTCTGCTGGAGGTGTTTACATCTGGAGCGGGAACATCCACGCCCGCGCCTGGAACATTCCAATACATTTTCAATTACGTAGATATCTAATACCTACTCATATAACGTATCAAAATCAAAATCAAATCAAAAATCAAAATTGTTTATTTTTGTAATACACAGTCACAATGCCTGCAGTGATTGGGGCTTCCATTTAGGTAAGTAAACCTGTGTTAGGATGCCCCGCTCTTCCATAACTGGTAAGTCGATAGAAAATAATTATAATTATTATTTTAACTAGGTATAAGATCAAATAAGCAATCACTTAGATTACTTATTAGATCCTAGCCCAGTACACTATTGACACTTAACAAAGTGTTTAGCTTAGGTTTTAGACTATTTAGGTACTACAATTTAAGACTAAGCACTATCCTAATACATGTGTGTGTGTGTGTGTGTGTGTATATGTGTGTGTGAGTCTGTGTGTGAGTGTGTGTATGTACTTTTAGGTATTATATTTACCATGGTACAGTAGTAACTCCGTGTCGTCGTAGTTTAGATGTTTGAGCCACTTAGTTAGTTCTATCTTACACTTATTTCGCAACAGTTGATGAATATTAACTTTATGGTGTACGTTATTGTAAATATATGCCGATTGTCCTTTGTACTGTCTTTTAGCAAACAAGGATTTACAGTTAGATACAGGGGCGACAGGTTTTTGACGCCGACTGTTTTCTGGTAGGGGGTTATAACACTTATAACCTAAGGATTTGTGTAGTCTTAGTGTTTACGTAACACCTCAAGATTATTGTTGAGAGTTATTAAGTATTTATCAATCGTATCCTAAGCGTGTTTGTAAACCGCTGGGACAGCCCTATGCTAGCCCGGTGGACGTCGATGCACGTCGTTAAAGATAGCATAATATAAGTGTGTAATTGTATTCCCATTAGCGTAGGTACTAACATTAGATACTGTTAGTTACATTAAAAACTGTAACTAACAAGATATATGGACTATAAGTTGTCCGCAATAAAGTTTTATTTATTTATTACTAGCACTTGCCCGCGGCTTCGCTCGCGTTAAATTCGGGGTAACACGGTTCCCCTTTCCTGATTGCCCCCCGTAATGCTCCATATAAACTTCCACCCCCCATTTTAGGGAAGTGGGGGGTTAGAAAGAGACAAAAAGTAGCCTATGTCACTCTCCATCCCTTCAACTATCTCCACTTAAAAAATCACTTCAATTCGTCGCCCCGTTTTGCCGTGAAAGACAGACAAACAAACAAACAAACAAACATACACTTTCCCATTTATAATATTAGTATGGATTATTTACTAACCCTCTATAAAGGGTTACCGTGCCATTCTCGAACCTTTTGCAAAAGGTTGGTGTAGTTTGCGCCCTTATCTTCGTATATACAATATAAAGAAGGCGCGTAGGTAGAGCAAGTGAATGTTGCGATAATAGGTAAGCAACGCATCCGTGATCCATCAAAACTAACTATACTTAGAGGGATCTTTAGAGACTTTCATTTTAAGTTACCCATACCCACCTATATAGTTCTTCTTTGCCAACTCCAACGTATATCGACGGGTAATCCTCTGCAACTCGGCTATCGTATAACACTTTGGGTTGATGCTCACCCCTAAAAAAATGTTTCATTATAATGACTGTAACCAGTGGCGTACTCACATGGGGCGCCATTGCCCCCATTCGATGAATATGCCTCGGGTTTAAGTTGGTTTTGTTACGCCACTCTATAAAGAGTAGAAAGTACTTACTCGTAAGTATATCGACCTTTGCAGTCAAACTCATTGCAACCAGAATATTAGATAGATATATGTATCAGGCTGACCCTTTTTAAGGCTTACGGGCATCAGATCATACCTTTTTGATGTCGTACCTACCTACTGAGAGGGTATTTATGTATCTACGAGTAGACTGCGAACGCTGACTGAGATTATCGCGGGCATCGCGGCTGTAAATCTCTTAAAATGTAAGGAAGGTAAGTAATGTATACTATATACATACAGTGTTAATCCCAAATAGCGGTGAACCAGTACTCACCCCCTTTTGCCCCTCCAAATGGTATACTGGAGCAGGCGCATTTATAGGTCATTAGCGCTGCGAGAGCTTTCACCTCTTCTAAATTCACTTCATCTGAAAATCTAATCCCTATTGATAAGCATAATCAGCATTAGTTAAGTCTCGCTAGAGCGGCACCACGGGAAAAAGCTGTAAAAGTCTTAAATATGGTGGACAGACGAATTCATATAAGAGTCGCGGTGCTGGAATTCGGAGTAAGTATGATGGTAGGGTATCGAAAGGCTTATGTACCAATCGAATAAAATAATACATAAATTGGTCAAGAGTCAAACTTCAAGGAAATAAACCTAACTAGTGACGTTCGTCCGGTCCACTTACCGACTTCCTAAGAAGCAGTTTAACCTACTTACTCAAGTAGTTGTAATAAACAGACCTCCTTTGCACGGCAAACGGTGGACGCTGTGCTGGGAACGGTAGCCCTTCACAATCTCGTAGTCTCCGTTCTTGCGTTGCAGCGGGAACTCAAACTGAAGCGAGCTGTTGCACGAACCCATCACCTTTTTAGATATAGTTAAGAAAATTAAAATGATGATAATGATGTCTTTCGTTAACTGTTATATGGATTTTCTAAATGGGTTTACTGTTCCTGTATAAATGGGGCTGTGAGGGTAAGCTACCATCCCGCCATGGGATGGGTCAACCATTTAGAAAATACACCGTGAATCATTTTCAGAAAATCCATCCTGTAACAAACTTAACAAAATAGCGGTAAAACCAGATAATTTTCTGAATTTGGTTTGTATGTGCATTTTTACGTTGTGCACTTTACGTAAAGGCATAGCAGAAGAAAACTGGGTCTCGTACTCACTATACACTGAGTTTACACGTATTCTATATACACCTATAAACATGTTTTAAAGGTGTAATTTTATGTTCAATTGTTTAGGTATAAGATAGTACTAACGTAGGATAAGTCTAATAATAAAAGTTGTACGTACTAACATGATATGGAAAGTTTCTGATGCAAATAAATATTTAATTTAATTTATATTACCCCAAAATTTGTAAGTTTGAGAACCAAAAAGGTGTCTGTGACATACCTAGTTCTCTTCTACCATGCGTAAAGAGTTTTAAGTTTCCTACTACCTTCAGAGCATGGGCGGAAGTACTCTTGATCGAATTTTGAAAACAGGACTAAAGTCCTCTCAAACCTACCTTCAAAATACCTGCAACCCGTTGATTCCGTTTCTTTTCAGAAAGTTGTGGGTGTTTCTTGAGATATTCGTTCAGAGCTGGTTCGACTACCTTGACGGCGTAGTGGTAGAAATACTCCACCATCCTATAAAAGCTAGGGTTTTTAGCAGTTCCTACTTCCACCAGGTCAGGGGGTATTTCGTAATTTCTTTTACTGAACACCATTGGAGTGGTGTATATTCTTTTGCGAAAAATATGTGATAACATGATTACTATAATTAAAGTTATGAAAGTAATATTTACTATCTACAAAAAAAGTCAGTTTTACAAACTGTCAATATATGACATTCAATTAATAATCCTTCATAGTGTGTCCTAAGTAACTAGATTTAACGTCATATTAATAATGGCCAGAGTTTACGCCTACGTGAACACAATAATTTATTGAGTCAACTAGATTTATCGTCTATCCGGTTGCACCAAACCGTCTGTCAACGTCATCGTAAAAAAAATCTTGTATTATAAGTTTGACAGTTTTCTGTGGGATGACAGCCCCGTCGCCATATTTAACGTTGATATTATCACATGAACTATGGATGGTACAAGAAGGATCGGTCTCTCTTATAGGAAAACGGTCGAAAAAGTGTCCAGAGCGGTAAGCACTAAACAATAGTTTCAAATATCTCCGGGTGGCGCTAGGTATAGTTCAGCATTTGAAATTAATTACCGATATTTAATACTTATATGATATTCTAAATAAAATTAATTAATATTCAGAGTGTTTTTCTTCTCCGCAAATAATTATATTGTAAATATGTATGGATTTAATTTTTTTATATCAAAATTAATTTAATCTAATTTAATAACATTGTGGCGCCATCAGTTTATCGCCTTTTGACGGACACTTTTGTAACATAGAGATTTATATCCTCCTTGTACCATCCATAACATGAACCATAAAGTAAAGGACCGCCATCTAATATAGGAGAACGATCGAAAAAGTGTCCAGCTGGGCCCATTGCCCCCCATTCGATGAATTTGCCTCGGGTAACAGTAAACAATAGTTCCAAATCTCTCCGGGTGGCGCTAGGTATAGTTGAAGTTAAAGGTAGTTTTTTTTTTATAATACGTGCCTAAAATTGTAAATATTTAACTTTTAAATATGTAAGCATTAAAAAAGCTTTCCTATGATATTTTATTAATTTGAATTTATTGATATTTAATACTTATATGATGTTCTAAATAAAATTTATATTCAGACTGTTTTCCTTCTCCGGAAATAATTATTTTGTAAATATGTATGGATTTTTAATTTGTTAATATCATAGACATAATAACAAATATCCGTTAAAAAATATAATGCCCTGACCGGGATTCGAACCAGGGTCCCCCTGCTACGTAGGCAGGGTCACTACCGACCGGGCTATAAATGTATGCTTATGCTATTGTGGCGCCATCAGTTAAACGCCTTCTACCATCCATAGTTGATCAGTTTGTTAGTTGTGCATGGTGCTACTCACCCGAAAGTCTTAGAGAATTCAAACTTATGACCAGTGGTCATGTTTGTTGTATGGGCTGACGTTTATCTGACGTGGCTATTTGTACGTTAGGCACTGGTCCCACCGCGGGTGAGTAACTGTGAGCTATCGGCTATTTTCTAGAGATATATATATATATTTATAGTTCATAGCTGGCTGTTCACACTGCGATGAACTATAAATATACATCTCTCTCTTTTATTTACACGGAAGCGATTATCTTTTGTTCGTTTCTTGGGCTAGAAAATAGCCGATAGATCATAGCTTACTAGCTCGCGGTGGGACCAGTGCCTAACGCACATATATTTGACGTTCCCCTGCCCCGCAAAAATCGGCAGACTTTTTTTGTATAGAAAATGACAGACATGGTCGCTCCGGTTGGTTGAATTCTCTAAGATCGAAGTAGGTATTGCATATTATCGCCAAGTCAGGTGACAACCAAAACTCACTAATTACAAAATAAATATTTAACGAAAATCAACTTTGTTTTGTTACTAACACGGTCCATTATGGCTATTAACTCTCCACGCATAAACCTAACCTTTGGTATGCCGGAATGTGGATCCACGGAATCCCGTTATACCTACTGCCGGAACGCGGATCCACGTACAAACGACACCACGCGATTTTTTTTTGTTTTCCTACAGGTTTTATAGGTCAATAGAGTCGAGAATAGAGCTTACTATAATTCTTATTGAGTAAAGGTATCTTCCAATCATAACCAAGTCATTCATTTTCGTTTTCGTTCACAATTCGTCTGAGCAGGTTCGAAAGGAATGCGGATCCGCGTCGGCACACAGCGATATTGTCACTCCAGCAGTTGCGGCATACCAAAGGTGAAGGAGGGTTGAAGTTTGTATAGGGAATCAATAACCGCTGAACTGATTTTTAGGCTAAATTGTGTATGGAGATAGTTTGAGTTCTGGGGAAGGAAATAAAATAAAATCCCAAAATCATCTCTTAAGGGGGTGAAAAGATGGGACAAAACCGCTGAACTGATATAGATGAAATTTGGTATGGATAAGATAAGATAGTTTGAGTTTTGATGACTAATTCCACGCAGACGACGTCGCAGGCAAAAGTAGTTGAAGTCTATATCCATTAGGTCAATATTTAACCCTCTAATCTCACAAGCTGGATCCACACTTTGGGTCTTCGGGTCTAAGATACATGCCTAAAACTTACACCAGTTGCACCAAAAGCGCCTTTACTATGCTTACATCTACAAAAACATCTTTACTAAAAAGCGCGCCTAATAAGTTTCCTACGCAATTATTTTTAATTATTATACAGTCGAGACGAGAAAAGTATAAGCAATGGCTTACATCTCCAATATCTCCATCATATCTAACAATAACTGCTGAAAGAAAACTATAACTACTTTAAATAATTTAATGTATTTAATCAACAATTCACTTATTAAGCCTGCATATAGGGTTAGTCTGGACCATCTGTAGATCCACGCGCGGCCCCACCAGGTCCCTGATGTTGTTGAGCCCGTACTTGATCATGGTGGGCCGCTCCAGCGACAGTCCCCACGCGATCACGTTCACGTCCTCGGGCAGACCCATGGGCAGCAGCAACTCTGGTCGGAAGACGCCCGAGTTCCCGATTTCGATGTATTTGCCGAGACCTGAGAAAGATATTGACGCCTTTTTAGCGATCACTCTAGTCAA
The DNA here is from genome assembly GCA_947086415.1 of Pammene aurita. Lineage (NCBI taxonomy): Eukaryota > Metazoa > Arthropoda > Insecta > Lepidoptera > Tortricidae > Pammene > Pammene aurita. The sequence goes on from OX352291.1 coordinate 20,820,886, forward strand.
AATTGACGTCTATGGGCCAAGGATTGTCCAGGCACTAGTTGTTATGATAGCAACTGCCATCTGACCTTTCAACACCGTTCTGCAGTAGTAGAAGTTACCAACAGTCAACGCCATAAATATGTACACACTTTTGCGCCTTATTCGATTGTAATAAGGTTCAAAATTGTGTACATATTTTTGGCGTTTACTTTACATGCGGTCCTAATCTGCAAATAAGTAAAACTAAAGCAGATACGCTGGAAAAAGGCGGCCAAACCAAACAAGTGCGTCGACCTACACCTGCACCTTGTGTAACTGATGGTGATGACAATTAATGGCCAACTCACTCTAGTGGCACGGCGATTAAGTCGGCCGGCCCGAGCCCGCGGTCGGCTATGACGCCCGCCACTTGGTAGAACAGTCATGATAACAAGCTTACCCTTGTGAAACGCGAAGAACTCCATACTGGGCTCTGGAGTACATGAGCTTGTACGTAAGCTTAAACTGCAGTCCG